>CM040128.1:245528475-246128475 GCA_022559845.1 Amorphophallus konjac
CCCACGCTACCTCCGTTCCCGTCATACACGCACTGCACCCCTTTCCACAGCCTCAAGACAACCCCCTGCAACCCCAACCACGTCCACCCACTATCCCCATAGCTTACACCCACAAACACCACCACTAAACTTAGCCCCCACTCCACAAGCCCATCCCAAACCCGCAGGCAGCTTCTGGCCCAATTTGCAGAGTAACTTCCAGCTCGTTCCAGGTGGAGTCTGCATCCAAGGTCTTCAGCAAAGTTGATCGTCCACAAGTCCTCTTCGCAAGCGAGTTGGAATCGTGTCGATCCGAGTTCGTGGCCGCCCACAAGGGACTTTCTTCCCCGACTGCGCAGAGAAGGCCTGACAGCGACCTGAAGCGGTTTGGGGCAGCAACCACGACCTCTTCTTGAAGGATTCAGGCTCCAGGATCTTCATAAAAGTTCTCCATCCTCAAGTCAGCTACCGGGATCAGAAGACGGAACCGCAATCAGAGGTCGGTGGCCAGAGTTACAAATTTTATACCCCGACGACCCCATTCTGCCTCCTGTCTGTCTCCTCCGACCAGTCCCCACTCAACGGGACCTGCACGTCCACACCGACATCCGACTGAGGCGAGACCAGTGCCGCTGGAAAGTAGTCGTCCCCACGATTCCAACGCCACCTGCCGCGCACCAAACGGAGTTCGGGGTTGCTCGTGGTGTCCCTGTCAAGCCGCTGTTCAGAAGCTGCCCCTGCACAGAACCAGAACGGGGTCCCCGCTCAGTCGTCCGTGGCGACCAGGTTCGGGCGGAACCAAAATTCAGAAAAATTGTGCTGTATCCCTACCCTGTTACGAAGCCAACGGCACCAACCGCGCCTCCGGAAAAATTCCAGAGTGCGATCCACAGCCACTTCAACAGCTGCTGGTCACAGATTCCAGAACCGGACAGAATCGACTTCGGCACTTGTTTCACATCAAGTGGTATCAGAGCTTAGGGAATCGGGCCGTCCCATCGGACCGAGATCCTGAGCTTTGAGGTTCGAGGTCGAACCTCCTCCAAGCGGAGGAGTATGATGGAATCCTCGGTTCAAGATTCAAAATTTAAAAATTTGACGGGGATCGGCAATCAACTTCATCAACACAATCAAATGGCCAATCTATTTGTCTCATGATAAATGGGCCTCTTTATGGGCCTTATGGGTTATGTCCGTAGCAATTATGTAATAGTCCTTTCATATTTTTGTCTTTAAGTCTTCCAATAGAGTGTCTTTTAGTCTCCCCAAGAGAACTATAATGAGTAGACATTAAGTGTTTAGGATAGTGTCTTTTGGTCTCCCCAAGAGAACTATAATGAGTAGACATTAAGTGTTTAGGATAGTGTCTTTTGGTCTCCCCAAGAGAACTATAATAAGTAGACATTAAGTGTTTAGGATAGTGTCTTTTGGTCTTCTTTGAGAGTCTATAAAAGAGTCATGTATCTTTCATTTGAAAACAGTGAATGAAATCTTATTTTTGGAACCCCCATGTGATGCCCACGTAGGAGGGGCCCTCCCCTCCTTTATCTTCTTCCCCCCCCCCCTCTTTTAATTCCCATGGCCGTGAGTGCCTGTTCTTCCTTCCCTCTCCACGGGTGAGATGCCCAGTTCTTCCCTCCTTGCCACGGGTGTTGATGCCCTTCATTCCTCCCTTCTCCTCCAGCCACCAGCATCTTCCGCTCACCCCCACAGCTTGGCCGAACTTCCCGTTCCCCAGTTCCTCCTGTCTTCTAACCCAATCTTTCACTGCTGCGGCAGTCTACCTTCCTTGCCTCACCCTCTAAGCTTCTTCCTCCCGGCCACGCTATTACCTCATACGCCCACGCTACCTCCGTTCCCGTCATACACGCACTGCACCCCTTTCCACAGCCTCAAGACAACCCCCTGCAACCCCAACCACGTCCACCCACTATCCCCATAGCTTACACCCACAAACACCACCACTAAACTTAGCCCCCACTCCACAAGCCCATCCCAAACCCGCAGGCAGCTTCTGGCCCAATTTGCAGAGTAACTTCCAGCTCGTTCCAGGTGGAGTCTGCATCCAAGGTCTTCAGCAAAGTTGATCGTCCACAAGTCCTCTTCGCAAGCGAGTTGGAATCGTGTCGATCCGAGTTCGTGGCCGCCCACAAGGGACTTTCTTCCCCGACTGCGCAGAGAAGGCCTGACAGCGACCTGAAGCGGTTTGGGGCAGCAACCACGACCTCTTCTTGAAGGATTCAGGCTCCAGAATCTTCATCAAAGTTCTCCATCCTCAAGTCAGCTACCGGGATCAGAAGACGGAACCGCAATCAGAGGTCGGTGGCCAGAGTTACAAATTTTATACCCCGACGACCCCATTCTGCCTCCTGTCTGTCTCCTCCGACCAGTCCCCACTCAACGGGACCTGCACGTCCACACCGACATCCGACTGAGGCGAGACCAGTGCCGCTGGAAAGTAGTCGTCCCCACGATTCCAACGCCACCTGCCGCGCACCAAACGGAGTTCGGGGTTGCTCGTGGTGTCCCTGTCAAGCCGCTGTTCAGAAGCTGCCCCTGCACAGAACCAGAACGGGGTCCCCGCTCAGTCGTCCGTGGCGACCAGGTTCGGGCGGAACCAAAATTCAGAAAAATTGTGCTGTATCCCTACCCTGTTACGAAGCCAACGGCACCAACCGCGCCTCCGGAAAAATTCCAGAGTGCGATCCACAGCCACTTCAACAGCTGCTGGTCACAGATTCCAGAACCGGACAGAATCGACTTCGGCATTTGTTTCACATCATATTGCTTACATATGCCATTGAGGATAATGCCATTCAAGTTGGGGGGGAGAGAAAATTTTCATGATGCATATAGTACAACCTGACATGAGTTCTTGCTTAATGTCTTGGATATCTTTCTATCTTGCATATCATATAAAGTGAAAAGATGAATTTCCGGACTAAGTTTTCTTGATTCATGCTTGAATTGAAAGTAATTCTGGAATAATAAAGACTAGGGAGAAGGATGATGGATAATTTATTCGATCTAGCCATGGAAAACTGATTTAAGAATCTCTTTGAAGTTCATGTACAGTTTAGAAAAAGAAATCACTTTGCACGCTAATAAAATAAGTAGGACAAGCCTTCTGTTATTTTAGAATGATGTCTGATACTCTACATTTCATAGAGATGAGATCTTTTTGATATAGCTATCTGTCAAAGTTATCTATCAAATAAGTGCAAAAGTACATGCAAAAAATAACACCATGAAAAATACCCCTAATCTTAGTAACTGGGCCTGCTTCTCCTAAGGCAAGAGGCGAGGTTCGCGTTAAACACTGAAGGGACGTGCAGCATCATGTGTGTATTGAAAAAAAATAAAAAAGAAAAGAAAAGAAAGGCAGGCAAAAGTTATTGTGCTCAATGCTCTGATCTAGGAGGTGTAGAGTTGAAGGACGTCTATCTAGAATAGCAAATGAGGGATGCAATTGTCTATGTTGTGGATTTAGTATTACACATGCACAAGTGCTATTGAACTTTGGTTTGTATTCTTAATTAATCATGTTCCTAAATTTTTAAACTAAGGCTAGTGTGCGTTAATGCTTCCGGATTCCTAATCCTTGGTTAATTCTGTGCAGGGTGAGCTGGATATAAAGGTATGAACATTGTAAACTCTTATTGGTCCTAAATTTTAATCTAATTGCATTGCTAAGGGACTGGCAATGAGTACGTTGGGGGGTGTGATGAGTGCTCATAATTCTATGATAATTCACGTTACACACATCACTTTAAGTGCACAAAATTGGACAATTATGCATATTTTATAGCTAAACTCAACCTCACTTGAATCAAGGTCTTTTATGCAAATTAACTTAATTTATGGATAATTAATGAATAAAAAGTGGTTGAGGGGCATAAGGATTAATTTCTCATTGTATAATTGTGAGCACTCATGATTTTTATGCGCAAAGTAACAATTTTCTATGAATTTCATTCAAATATTGTGTGTGTAGGACACTCTCGGTATTTGCTAGAAGGGCCAGGGGAGAATTTGTCACAGAACAAGGGCAAGGGATGCCCTAGGGCATAGCCCCCTTTCCCTCCTCTTGTTGACCAAGTCAAAGCAAGCCGCCATGCCATATTTGTGTGAAGGGAGAAATAAGAAAGAATAGTTATGAAATTATCTTGTGGAGAAATTATTGGAGAGAAATTAGGAGGATCCTTGTCCAATTAGGAAACTAGCCCAAGGAGGCCTTGTGCAGTATAAATACAGGCCCCAGAGCAATCGGTCGGAGATCTTAGCCTATTTTTATACCTTTCTGTTCATCTTTTTATTTTACTTCCTTCATCAAAGTTGTTCGTTTGAAAGAGTTCTTCAACTTCTTCTTCTACGCATTTAGCTAGATCTCTCTCGTTTTTATGTTATTTCATGTTTTTGAAAGTTCTATCTTTTGCGGTTTACTATTCATCAATGTGCGCAGCCCTCCGTTTTTCCCCAGTTTTTACCTTCTTCTGCTTGTTTTCTCCCTCTGCTCTCTTTATTAAATTTCTTTATTTTTTTTAGATCTAGATTTTTCTCTTCTTCCTCTTCTTCTAATTCTACTTAGTGCTCAAGTTACAGTTCAATTTTTAAAGTTTAGTTTTCATGTTTTTACTATTCATCTACCTCCGTTATTCTCAAATTTTCTTCCCCTTTTGATCGTTTTCTCTCTCTACTCTCTTCACCAAAGTTCTTCCGCTCTTCAAGCTCTTCAACTTTCCCTTCTTTCACATCTTTTACTTCTTTCTAGTTTTAATATTATTCCAATTTTAATCATGCTCTATTTTTTTTACTATTTATTATTTTAAAGCCTTCTCTTCTTCTATCTTCCTCTCGCTCTTCTTATCTCTCCTCATATTCCAAAGACAGATTTTCTACTTCGGTGCTCTCATGGCGGCATTCAACGCTAAGGTGGGGCAATCCATTCAAAGGCTTGGCACAGCGATTGGGTGGTGCTATTCTTCTATTTTTTTGGCTCTTTTCTTCCCTTAGTCTTTTAATTTTATGCAAGTTGTAATTTTTATTTTCATAGACTTGTAATCTTTCCTCTTAGCAATAAAAAAACCAATTTGTGCAACTGTTCTTCTCTCTTTCTGTCTCCACTCCTTCCAAATTTCTCTTCTCAATCCTCTAATCTTCTTTAGGTAGATTTAATTTTAAGCAATTTCAATTCACACATTTTTATTTTCTATTTTAAAAATTCACTCAAAACTTGGTTTTCACAAATACAAGAGGTCTCCAACTTGTTCTAACAAAAATATTCCTCCTCGTGGGATCGACTCGTTCTCACCACTCTACTTGGTTTTAAAATCATTTTAGTGAGTGAGTGCGGTAATTTTTAAAATTATGGCACGACATTTTAACGAGTGTAGTGCACATCAATTTTTGGTGCTATTGTCGAGGAGGAATTGATTTTTGATAGTTGAAAATTCTTGTGTTTGATGTGTATATTTGTATATTAATTTTTTTATTTTTATTTTGCAGTGAAAAAATTAAAAAATTAAAAAAATAGGAAATTAGGACCTAAAAACTACATAAAATCATCTGTCACAAAAAATCAGAAAGCATCGTTGAAGGGCAGGAAATTGTCACCAAAGGGAGTAGATAATCAGAAATTCCTAGAAATTTAACGTCGCCAAAGGTCAGTAAGCATAGGAACAAGTTGTGTTTTATGTATTTCCAGTAAAATCTAAAAAATTTCTAAAAAAATCAAAAAAATTCTTGAAAAATCAAAACAAAATCAAAAAATCAGAAACCACAAAAAGTATGATGTTATACTTTATTTTTAGTAGATTTACATATTGTTTGGCATTTTTAGTTGCTAGTTGTCCTTTATTCATCTCTCTTTGAAAAAAAATAAAAAAAATCTCTGAAAAAAATCAGAAAAAAAATTCATCCTTATATCATACTTTCATCTTGGTTTCATCTCTTACATGCATTGCTACATTTGATTAGTTCTTTCTTTATCACTTGCATCATTTGAAAAAGAAAAAAATCATCATTCTCTTCCTCTATTTCTCCCGTCTTAAGGGCAATTAGGCAGACATGATGCATATAGTACAACCTGACATGAGTTCTTGCTTAATGTCCTGTATATCCCTCTATCTTGCATATCATTTAAAGTGAAAAGATCAAATTCCGGACTAAGTTTTCTTGATTATACTTGAATTGAAAGTAATTCTGGAATAGGAAAGATTAGGGAGAAGGATGATGGACAATTTATTCGATCTAGCCATTAAAAATAGATTTAAGAATTTCTTTAAAGTTCATGTGCACTTTAGAAAAAGAAATCACTTTGCACGCTAATGAAATAAGCAGGACAAGCGTTCTGTTATTTTAGAATGGTGTCTGATACTCTGCATTTCTTAGAGATGAGATCTTTGAGATATAACTATCTGTCAAAGTTATCTATGAAATAAGTGCAAAAGCACATGCAAAAAAAAAGGGAACACCATGAAAAATATCCCTGATCTTAGTAATCGGGCCTACTTCTCCTAAGGTAAGAGTCGAGGTTCGCGTTAAACCGTGAAGAGATGTGAAACATCATGTGTGTATTGAAAAAAAAAAGAAAAGAAAGGAAGGGAAAAGCTATTATGCTAAATGTTCTGATCTAGGAGGTACAGAGTTGAAGGACACATATCTAGAATATCAAATGAGGGATGCAATTATCTATGGTGTGTATTTAGTATTACACATGCACAAGTGCTATTGAACTTTAGTTTGTATTCTTAATTAATCATGTTCCTAAATTTTTAAACTAAGGCTATTGTGAGTTAATGCTTCCAGATTCATAATCCTTAGTTGATTCTGTGAAGGGAGAGCTTGATATAAAGGTATAAACTTTACAAAATATTGTTGGTCCTAAATTTTCATCTAATTGCATTGCTAAGGGATTAGCAATATGTAAGTTGGGGGGTGTGATGAGTGCACATAATTCTATGATAATTCACGTCACACGCGTCACTTTAAGTGCACACAATTAGACAATTATGCATATTTTATAGCTAAACTCAACCTCACTTGAATCAAGTTCTTTTATGCAAATTAACTTAATTCATGGATAATTAAAGAATAACAAGGGGTTGAGGGGCATGAGGATTAATTTCCCATTGCATAATTGTGAGCACTCATGATTTTTATGCGCAAAGTAATATTTTTTTATGAATTTAATTCAAATATTATGTGTCCAAGACACTCTCGGCATTTGCTAGAAGGGTCAGGAGCAAATTTGTCACAGAACCAGGGCAAAGATGCCCTAGGGCGCAGCCCCCTTTCCCTCCTCTTGTTGACCAAGTCAAAGAAAGTCGCCATGCCTTATTTATGTAAAGGGCTAGAGAAATAAGAAAGAATATTTATGAAATTATCTTGTGGAGAAATTATTAGAGAGAAATTAGGAGGATCCTTGTCTAATTAGGAAACCAGCCCAAGGAAGCCTTGTACACTATAAATACCCGCCCAAGAGCAACCGACCGGAGCTCTTAGCCAATTTTTATGCCTTTCTGTTCATCTTTTCAATTTCCTTCCTTCATCAAAGTTGTTCATTTTTAAGAGTTCTCCAACTTCTTCTTCTTATATGCATGTAGCTAGATCTCTCTTGTTTTTTAGTTATTTCTTATTTTTTAAAGCTCTATCTTTTACGGTTTACTGTTCATCTGCGTGCGCAACCCTCCATTTTTTCCCAATTTTCACCTTCTTCTGTTTATTTTCTCCCTCTACTCTCTTCATCAAAGTTCTTCATTTTTCTTAGATCTAGATTTTCTTCTTCTTCTTTTTCTTCTAATTCTACTTAGTGTTCAAGTTACAGTTCAATTTTTAAAGTTTCATTTTCACATTTTTTCTGTTCATCTGCCTCCGTTATTCTCAAATTTTCTTCCCCTTCTGATCGTTTTCTCCCTCCGCTCTCTTCACCAAAGTTCTTCCTCTCTTCAAGCTCTTCAACTTTATCCTTTTCTACATCTTCTACTTCTTTCTAGTTTTAAAGTTATTTAAATTTTAATCATGCTATATTTTTATTTTTATTGTTTATTATTTTAAAGCCTTCTCTTCTTCTATCTTCCTCTCTCTCTTCTAATCTCTCCTCATATCCCAAAGGCCGATTTTCTACTTCGGTGCTCTCATGACGGCGTTCAACACTAAGGCTGGGTGATCCATTCAAAGGCTTGGCACGACGATTGGGCAGCTATATTCTTCTATTTTTTCGGCTCTTTTTTCCCTTAGTCTTTTAATTTTATGCAAGTTGTAATTTTTATTTTTCATAGACTTGTAATCTTTCCTCTTAGAAATAAAAAAATCAATTTGTTGCAAATGTTCTTCTCTCTTTCTATCTCCACTCCTTCCAAATTTCTCTTCTCAACCCTCTAATCTTCTTTAGGTAGATTTAATTTTTAGCAATTTCAATTCACACACTTTTATTTCCTATTTTCAAAAACTCACTCAAAACTTGGTTTTCACAAATACAAGAGGTCTCCAACTTGTTCTAAAAAAATATTCCTCCTCGTGAGATCGACTTGTTCTCACCACTCTACTTGATTTTAAAATCTTTTTAGTGAGCGTGTAATGACCGCCAATTGGGCACTAGCCCAATCGGGCATAATTCAGACCCATGAACCAAACGGGCCAAAAATCTGGACAGACTATCTAAGAACCCTTAGAAAATTCATAACTTAACGTAGGGGGATAAGAATGGGATGAAACTAGTCCCATTAGAAAGCTTGGACCCTTAGCCCAAACTCTTATGTTGAGGGGGAGACCCAATTCGCACCAGAACCCACGGGTCTGAGCCCTTTTCCGCCTGCTATCATGAGAAGGTGTGACTGTTGGGCAAATTCACACGTAATCAATGGAAAAATCATAACTCCTAGTAGAGGTAATGAACTTTGATGAAACCAAGACTGAAAGTTAGATCTGGCAGTCCTCTTCACTTCATATGAAGACATTCCAATGTAATTCCCAACAGAAATGTGCGCACACTAGTATTTATGATCAGCGGTCGAAGGGTCACACCTGTTCAAACCCGAAGGGATGCTTAGCATTAACTCCTCTTCAAAACCAGCAACCTTGGAGCTTGTTAGATCCTCGAAGGACGTGGGTGAACTCTTGGGAGGCCTAAAAAACTATATAAAGAGAGGGTTTTGTGGGTGGCCATCCTTTAGCAACACTCATCTTCCATTTTTCTGCCACCTATGGGTCCTTTTGTGAAAGAAAAAGAGGTGAGGGACCTTGGCCTTTACGTAGGAGGGTGGACCTACAGAGAAGTCTTGGTGGGTCTGGGGTGTGGATCTCATCCCCAGATTGAAGGGTAAAGCTGAGGTGGATCTGGGGTGTGGATATTATCCCGGGATCGTCGGTTAACATCTCAAAGGTAGGCACCTAACCTCAAACTTTGGGGGGTCAATGATGCATTAGAGTGATTTCAAATGTATTTCATACACTCTAAAGAGGGATTAAGGGCAGGTGGGGACGACCATCATATCTATTTTGGGGTTTGTTTTTCAAATCAGTTTTATGTTTCATGAGTTTCCATAGTTCTTGGGAGGGTCAGAACCCATATATAGGAAACCCCTAGTCTGTGCACCAATGGGGTAGCCCAGTCAAGCCTGAGCATACGTATTAGAGTCCATACATTTGGTTTGAGCAGGTCCCGTATTAGGTCGGTGCGTGTTTAGTTCAAGCCATAAGGTCGGTGCGTATTTTGTTCAGGCCAAAGGAGAGGTCGGTGCATGTTTTAGGCCAAGAGGGGTCCGTGCATGATGTATTAGCATCGGCGCACATTTAGTCCATGCGTAACGGACTGAGCATGTTGGTGTTGGCATTAGTTCACATTTAGTCCATGCATAGGTAAGGTCCGTGCATGTTTAAGGTCCGTGCATGTTTTAGTTATAGTAGGGTCTGTGCATTGTTTGTAGGGTATGTACACTTTTGTCCATACGTAGGTAAAGGGGGTCTGTGTGTTGGTTGCAAGGTCTGTGCACTATTGGGTCCATGTGTAGGTAAAGGTCTGTGCAGAATAAGGTATGTGCATGTTTTGTGTCAGTGCATGTTTGTGTCGGTGCATGTTTCGCATATGTGCATGTTTTGTTTTAGCCACGGTGAGGTCTGAGCATAATAGGTCTGTGCACGTTTTGTGTTGGCCACGGTGAGGCCTGAGCATAGTCGGTCTGTGCATGTTTGTGTTAGCATAACCAAAGTCCGTGCATAGTAGGTCGGTGCAAGTTTGGCCCTGGCCACGAGCAAGGTCGGTGCAAGTTTGTCCCTGGCCATGAGTAAGGTCGGTGCAAGTTTGGCCCTGGCCATGAGCAAGGTCGGTGCATGTGCGAGTGAGGTCGGTGTAGGCTGGCCCTGGCTATGAGCAAGGTCGGTGCACCTATTGGTCTGCCAAATTCCAGAAATTGAGAATAGGAGAATTTTAGGGGGGCATATTAAATCATAAAAATCTAAAAAATTAGAAAATGGCAAAAGGCTAAGTTAGCAACACACAGTAAAAATTTCATGCCCATAGAAATTCTGTACTTACAGATATAAATCATTCTCTGTGCATGTATAGACTAGAAAGGATAAACCTGTACTGACCTAAAAATGACCTCAAGTATGTTTAGCCCTCTTAAACTATTTAGAAGCATATTTGTGAGCATGTTTAAATTATGAGGAGCATGACTGTGAGCTTGTTTGGCCCCCCTTGATCAATGAAAGCATGTATGTTATGATAAATATCACTCAAGTAACTATAAGATAAATAAGAATGTGTATGCCATGAAGGGAAAATAGCAGCATTCTGTGAGGTTGGACTTCGGTCCCTTCTGCGGGACGGCGATACGTAACGCCGCAGAAGTAAAAGATCCCAGGGGACGGCGATACGTAACGCCCTGATTCGAAAACCTATTTATTCAGTCTTCGGTCCCATTGTGGGGCGGCCTTTGTGGGACGGCGATACGTAACATCACTGTGCCACAAGAATCTAGGTGGGAGTTCGCTCCCGGGTCTGCGTAGTACTCTTTCGTTCGTTTGTGTGTGTGTGTGGACCTCTTGTGTTTGTGGCAGCTGTCCGGTTCCCTGCATGGCAAAAATATGACACTAATGGAAATGTGATAATGTTTAACTGCTTAATCACTGGGTTCTTGCTGCATGCTTGGGCACCTTATACATTAGTCAAAGAATCTGTGTTTTTCTTACATGAGTTATCTTAAGAACTGATGATGAAATGTACTAAGATAGTGTTAACATCTGAACTCTATATATAATGGATTATATAGATGCAAAGTTAACCCCGGTTTGACTGGGTTCCCTACTGAGCGTCACACTCACCCATTGTGACACACGTTTTTAGGGGACATAGAGAAAGAGATCGAGGAGGAGGCAGCAGCTGAAGAGTAGAGTTAGCCACTGTTCGTCTGGGTATGCTATGGTCGAATATTTCTATTTTGTGTAGGGTTGTGGAGTGGCAAGCCCATCCGGGCTCATGTGTAATCTGGAACTATGAACTTATACTCTTTTGGAGACTATGAATGGTTGAGATGTTTACATACATTTCTGTAACCTACGGTTTGTCTCTCTCATGTGAATGCATGTATGTTTATCTACATTGCTGCTTTCGCGATATGTATGAAGTAATTTGCTTCGGGGTCCGACAGAAAAAAATACATACCCCCCAAAATTTGGGAATAGGATCTCGGGGTGTTACAGAGTGAGTGCGGTAATTTTTGAAATTGTGGCACGACATTTTAACAACGAGTGTAGTGCACATCAAGCCGCATGTGGCCTTGTTATTTGCACACTGGTTCACAAGCTAGGTTGACCTACCTTGAGGGATAGGTCAACATACCTTGACTTCTGATAGCTCGTTCTGTTCCTGTGAACCAAGATAGGTCGACACACTTCTTGGGTGTGTCGACACACACTCTCACAGAACTGACATGTTAGCTGCATTCACTTTCAACCATAGGTGAGATGATTTGAATTATTCAGAAACAATCTTAATTGAGGGGTGACCAGATAATCATATTTGCATTTAGCCAAAAACACACACATGTTTTGTTATCATCAAAATCATTTTGGAAAAATCAAGGTGGGAACCTCAACAATCTCTCCCTTTTTAATAATGACAAATCATAAAATCCACTCAAAGCTTATGAATCATAAAACTGAACTCTTCAAAACTCGACCTTCATATTGTAGAATAGAGAAACTCATTAAGCTGAACAATAGAACTAACATTAAACGTAAGAAAACAAAATAGTTGTACTAATTTTGCATTATAAGCTCTCTTTTATGGACAATTATTCACACATAATTGACAGACTTAAGTGGACTCATTTACACCTAATCTCCTAAATTCTTGAAACTCTAAGCACACAAGATCTCTTCCCCTTTGTCATCAACAAAAAATAGACTAGGGAAGGTAAATGCAATGAAGTAAGAAGCAAGCAAACATCCATTACAGGCAAGCAGTCACTATAAGCTATAAGTCCAGCAGAAAGTGGGTTAAGAAAAGTGCAGTTGATTCAGAAACCAGAAGCATTGCATGATCCATAACTAAAAAGACTGTGCATGCACAAAGAGATTGCATAATCATGTATATAGGTAAATTCACAATATATGCCGAAAATAGAAACTCCGTGAAGTGCATGTGCTGAAAGATGTGCAATGAACCTTAAACATAAGAATGACACTAAATTTTGAAATAACACTTAGCAATTTCTTTCCTCTCTATATTTTCATTTCATATCCTCGACTATTGGTAGATTCGCACAGCCCCCCCCCCCCTTTTTTTAAATAGACTTGGTCGTTTGATGCGAGTTTCCTCATATGTCTCAATGGGGATTTTCGGTTACTAGGATTCATCACTTATTGCAATTTTATTGTGCAATTTTTTACTTCACCATTTGACGCTAGTTTCCTCATTTGTTTCAATGAGGATTCCCGGTTACTTGGATTCACTTTTCACTTATTCATAATTTGATGGAGCAGACAACTTTTTCCTCACGATTATTCTAAATGTCCATATAGAGATTCAAGAAACTAGGAAAGTGTTAGAGTGAATTTCCTGTATTCTTACAGTTAAAAGACATTGAACACAATATTTCCTTTGTGTGGGGAGTCATGTTTCAAGTGTATGCTATGAATTATGCTAGAGACATGAGTATGTCTCCCCCTGAGTATATGCACTCACCATTCTAGGCTTCTCCCCCTTAGTATATGGCATGTAATACGCCTAGATTGAATCAATGCAGCATTTATTTTACAAGGAATATATGGCCTTAGAAGATTCAAGAAATGGATATGTAAGCTATGTATAAACAGGCATGCAAGGATTTAACAATATATTCATGCAAGATGATTTCTAGTACGAGGCGGAGTATTATCTCACACATTGTGAAAGCTTCTGGATAGACTTAATCTGCCCTTCTGTAAATCACTATTTTATATACTAGAGAATCTTATGAATGCAGATTCAAATTATGCATGCAGAATTGTTCATATTCACAAGCTATGCAAAAGATGCTATGTACAATGCAAATGCTCATGCATCAAGACTCATCTAACCTGCAAACCCTTAATTCTCTTCTAAATGATGTGAGCTTATCTTCATTTTGAGGTTTGTTGAAAATGTCGGCGATTGACTGTTTGTTTCAATGAAATTTATTTCCACATCACCTTTACTAACATGATCTCTGATGAAATGATGTCTAATCTCAATATGTTTAGTTCTAGAATGATGCATAGGATTTTTTGACAAGTTTATGGCAGATGTGTTATCGCACAAAATTAAAGTCTTTTTGAGGGTCTTGCCAAAATCAAGTAATTGATGTTGGATCCAAAGCACCTGAGCAACACAACTGCATACGGCCACATATTCGGCCTCGGCGGTTGATAATGCCACTAAATTTTATTTGTTGGAGGCACATGAGATCATGCATCCTCCAAGAAATTGGCAATATCCACTGGTGCTTTTTCGGTCCACTTTACATCCCGCGTAATCGACGTTGGAATAAGCAATCAAATCAAAGCACAAACTACATGAGAACCAAAGACCTAAATCATATGAACCAGCAATATAACAAAAGATGCGTTGCAAGGCTGACATGTGTGATTCTTTAGGATTCGACTGAAATCTGGCAGATAGGCATACTGTAAATTATATGTCTGGCATGCTGGCTATTAAATATAACAAAGATCCAATCATGCTTCTAAAGAATTTCTGGTCCACAGATTTACCTTTATTGTCTTGATTTAGTTTTAATGATGTGGACATCAGTGTCGGCTGGGATTTCACGTTGCTGAAATTGAATTTATTGAGCAATTCCTGAGCATACTTCTTGTGGCTTATGAAGAGACCATCGTCCAGCTATTTTATCTGTAAACCCAAAAAGAATGTCAGCTACCCCATAAGGCTCATTTCGAATTCTCGTTGCATTAGCTTAGCAAATTTCTCACTCAAAATGTCATTAGTTGAACCAAAGATGATGTCGTCTACATAGATTTGAACAATTAACATTTGCTTACCGTCTAATTTAGTAAACAGAGTTTGATCAACATTATCTGTTTTGAAACCATTTTGAATGAGAAAAGAGCTTAATCTCTCATACCATGCTCGGGGTGCTTGCTTCAAACCATATAATGCTTTATCTAATTTGTAAATGTGGTCCAGATAATTGTGATCTTCGAATCCCGACGACTGCTCCACATAAACCTCTTCCTGCACAAAGCCATTCAAGAATGCACTTTTAACATCCATTTGAAATAGTTTTATATGATTATAGCTAGCAAAGGCCAACAAAAATCTCACTGCTTCAAGCCTTGCTACAGGAGAGAATGACTCATCAAAGTCAATTCCTATTTCTTGGCTATAGCCATTGGCTACAAGCATGGCCATATTTCAAATGTCACGCCCCGAGCGCGGAAGGAACCCAGAACGCGACGGTTTATATCATTCATGTCAATCAGAGCTCAAGGCATTCAACACAAATAGATAGAGTATGCTAAAATATAACCATAATTCCTTTATTCCAATAATAATTCAAAATAACAATCACCAGTTTCAATTCCAACGACTCCACTTGACTCAATAAAGGAAAAATTACAACGGTTGACCAGAGACAAAATATAAGACTCTATGACGATTCAAGGTATCCAGGTACGGCTCTACACTAATCACTCTTGGCCATCCCCGTCGGATTAAGAATCCTTGTCAGTATTACCTGAAAAATAGGATAAAACACTAGATGAGCAAAAACCCCAGTGGAAATTACATCTCTATAATCAGACTTGCTTAAAGTGATTAATATGTTACATGAAATGCAACTATGTCTATGCATGCTCAAGATATAATAGAATCATGGAACAAGAATATAAAAAGTCTAGAAAATTCACATTTGCAATAAGAATTGGCTATTCATGTAGGAGTAAATACCCCTTACGGGTCAATCACTAATCATATCAAGTCATTCAAGCCATATCAATTCAAGAGAGAGAGAGTAGAATGTCAAAGATCAATCTAGCAAGTCAAGCACTTTGGTGCAATACCACACAACAGTTAATTTAGACCTCCCATGGGCACAATTGTACTTTCGGGTGCTCCTCCCAAGACCAGACCGGGCCCCATTAACATCAGACATTGAGTCATTGGATCAAAGATCCCACGTAAATATCTAGACATCCATCTTATTTAATAGCCAAAGGAATTCCAAGGAATTAACATTGTAGGAATACTTTAGGAAGATCCAATTGGATAATGGAAATTCAAGGATAGAGTCTTGCATAAGGGTGAATAACCACGTTTGAAACTCATTCAAACCACGAACATAAGAATATGGGAAAATTGACATCCACTCAGGATGCCTTGAATTCAAGAATTCGCGTCCACTGCATCAAACGCGAAATCTTCAGAATAGTAAGCCACGATTGAATTTGCGTCAACTGTGAGGACACTACTTCAACAATTGGCGACAACTGCACCAGACACCAATTCTGGGCAGTGTCTAGTGTAGATGATTTATCTCTACCCCGCCCCTAAACTATGCAAATATCATATAGGCATGAAAGAGCATGAAAGTATGAACAAAGGGGCGATAAGAGATAGAAGAACTGACCATGATTGCCACCAAGGTTTAACAATGCCAAAGAGATTAAGAGATGATGCAACGGCGTCGTGTTCCTTGGAAATGGATGAAGACTTCATCGTGCTTGATAATGAGGTGCGGGGAACGATGTGGGTTCAACCTTCTCTCCTTCCAGCCGGCTAGAGGAAGAGGGCCTTACGTCCTTTTCATACTCTCCTGCAAAACAAAGCCAAACACAAGAGAAAAACCCATTAGAATATGCAAGTGTAGTATCAATCACGCAGTAGTGAAATAAGGGTAATGATTGAGGGAGAACGCACCGGGGGGAGATTTTTAACCCCTGTGGAAGGGTGCAAAAGATAGGTGTGTTGATTATGATGATAATGAAACAAAGATATGGAGAAATCATGCAGCACAACTGTGGGAATATGCTATGCAATATGGAGAAAATGCAAAAAGTGCAGAAAAACAGTAATATGTGATGATTTTGAAAATTAGGAGGGTTAAAACAAGAGACAGGAATAACGAAATCAAGCCCTTGAATGTGGAAATTGAAGTTAATACTTCCTTCTTCAAGATGGGATCGAAGAGTTGAGTTGGCGTCGCAGCATGGCTTCGCCCCAGGTTGAAGAAGAGCCCCCTTCGCGACCTGCGAACTGGGCACTATTTATAGCAGCAGGAAAACCCTAGGTTTAAATCCGAGGATAAACACCCAAAATAGGGGATTTAGATGAATTAATAAGTGGATAATAGTGGGGATAAGAGTCCAGGATCGATGAAAATTGAGGTGGAGGCTTATCTCCCTTGAAAGTGGTGTCAAATAAGAGTCCAAAGAGTCCCGCAGCGAAGAAATCAGAGTTCAAGATCATCTCGACTCTCTGTTTAGCAAACGGTCTATCGCGCGGCCGCAAAGGGATAAAAACGGTCATGGGAGGACCGCATGTGTACCACAAACGGTCTAGGGGATGACCGCCAGGCGATAGAGACTGAACGGGACAAAATGGGCACAAAAAAGGGGGTAGCGATCTAGGGAAGACCGCTGCCATGACTGCTACCTAATGGTAGTGGTCTTCACTAGATCGCTAGGGTGATGATTAAATTTTTTTTTAATGGTAGGTCACTGTCACCTAGGAGACTGTGACCTCTAGGTCACGGTCGCCCAGGAGACCGCAACTTGGGGTCTTTAGGTAGCTTTGCGCATGTGATCCTCGGACGTCCGTTTGAGCTCTTAATTTGCCCGAAACGGACCCAAAAGTTGGGGAATCAAAGATAAAAGCTCCCAAAGCTCAATGGGTTTGAAAAATGGTCAAGAAATGGGCTCGAAATAGGCTCAAAGAAGGCTCCCAAAATAATGGTTAATTTAGGGCATTACGGAGGTGAATAAGAGATATAACATAACTTATAGGCTGAAAATGGGTGTCAACAGATGCCCCTCCTTGATGTCTGCTTTGCAAAGGAACGAGCGAAAGCGACGCGGAGGCGAAATGGAATGGAGATAGAGCAAAAGCGACAGCGATCTGAAACAGAGATGAAGCAGAGATGAAGCGGAGTGATCTGAAAAGCGGGCATCAAGGCAAAAGACACCCATCACAACCAACAAGCGACAGGACTTCTCCCGAAAACGTCAAACTAACAACAAGGACTGGATGACAAGGATGAGACATGCCTGGAGAACTAACTAAGGAAGAAAAGGAAACACGACCAACCTCATCGGGGACACAATCCACGGACAATGAGGGGATCGGAAGGAACACAGCTGAAAAGCTGGAAACAGGAAATAAAACTGAGATAAAATCTAGACAAGAATCACGCTGGCCAACTAGACCGAGCTAGCAGATCAGAGAAAACGTTCAAACTCAAAGTGGAATGATAATCTCTTATCCAAGAGAATTGAATAGCATTAACAATTGCTGAGGAGAAACCTTGAGAGAATCCGTGGCGTGAATGCTAAAAAATGACATGATATATGCTGGGCTAAAATAAAGAAATCATCAAAATGAATGCAAAGAAAGATAAAATAGAAAGTACTCAAGGATACTATTGCTAGACTGAGCCAAGACGGGTTCAAGAGTCTTCTTGCAACCACGGCGTGTGAGACAGAGTCCATCGTCCCCCACCCGACTCAAACTAACAACTTATCTAGTGATTAACCATATGCTCTTAGATCATCATCATTTTTGTTAAAGGGGAACATTAGATCCCAGAACATACTGGCAACCAGCCGATCCTTGAGAGGCTATAACAATGTAGATACCATATAGTAATGCAACAATGAGCAGGGATAGAGAGCCATACCTGACTTACCGACCAAGTAAAATGGCATTTTTTTCTTTTTTTCTTTTTAGATTTTTATGGGTTTTCAACAAGACAACATGAATAACACAAATAAGCATGAACTGAACATAACAACGAACATGAACAAAACATAACATGACAAAGATGAACAAATATAGTGAAAACAAACTGAACAGAATATAACAACATAACAAACACCATAAGAACAAACGACAAGCATGTGTGAGATCAAAGATACGGTGGGACAAGACAACACAACACGGTGGGACAACACATGCAGTGGGACAAGGACATGGTGGGACAAAGACACGTGGGACGATAAACCACGAGGGATAAAAGATACGGACAATACATATGTGGGATAACAACACATGATAGGGCGACACAGTGGGACGACGACACGGAGGGATAAAACAACACGTGTGGGATGACAAGGAAGGGACATACACACGTGTGGCAATAAACCACAGCGGGACAAAAGATAAGATAAATGCGTTCTTAAATCAAAGCCCAAGATCAGAATGAAGCAGAATCACCGGGTTCATAATCATGAGGCAATGCCCTCTCATAGAAATATAATGAAGCGAGGCGAAGTGATAGCTGAGAAGGACATGAGCTTCAGAACAGATCGAGAGAGTGGATTGAAGAAGAAGAACAAACAAGAAGATATGAACATGAGTGATAGAAGAGAGTATGGATAGCTTGAACATCTGCAACCTGCACACTTAACAAACAAATCATATCCGTTCTCAAAACAAATAGAAAACAAAAAATGCATGAAAAAGGGAACCAAAGACACATATTTTTGGATTTTTATAATTTTTTTGTTTTTCAACAATATTTTATTTTTTTCAGATTTTGACAATATCTGATTTTTTTGGAATTTTTGACATATTTGAATTTTTTTGGATTTTGACAATATCTAAATTTTTTATTTTTGAGAGTATCTTTTTTTTTATTTTTTGACAAAGCAATCTGCAGCACCCAAGACGAGCTCAAACTATTGGCTAGGGTTCGTCGTTCTTACCCCTCTCATTAAAGGCTTCTCTTAAGCAGGGCGGGCATGTGAGGGTGGCTTACCACAACCAACCGCCTCTAAAGAACAGTGCCCCTACTAAGGCCATACCCGAGATTCAACCCAGCCTAACAGGGAGAAGCAGAAGAAAATTGGAGACAAACTTTATGCAAGATGGGAGACATCAGGACTTGAATTCCTCCCAGTGCACTACCCCTCAAAGATACAGTCTATTGCGCCGGGGCTTTATGTCTTTGATTTTGAGACCCATATTTATCAGGCACGCATGCGACCGGGCTCATGACGTCTCGCGGGGAACTATACTGCCACTCTTGCCATGCCTTTGATTCATAATTTTGCTTTGATTCATTGAATTTGATAGCCCTTATTGGCCAAATATATCACGAAAGCTCATTTTCTAGAGTCAAGACTATCCTTATTTGAGACCTCTCTCGTATTAGGGAGTGCCTAGGTTGGTCATCTCGTCCGTCCATCTCTTGCCCCTGCACTTGGCTGAGCAGAGAAAAGAAAAGACCTTTGTGCATACCCAGAATATTGCCAAAGCAACAACTGTGTTGCTCAAATGAAAAATAGCTATGGCTTGCCGTGAAGTGTGTGAAAACCCATACAAAAGGTCACCCTCAACGATCGGGGAAAGAAACTAGACTCTCAGCGCGGAGCTAACACCAGCCTAGGGATGCTACAGAAGTGAACTTATTTTGACTAAACTAAGCAAACTCAACTAAAGCCACTTAAACCATGTTAAGGAACTAGCATTATAAGCATGCGCATGAAGTAAATGAAAATAACAGAAATGATAGCATGTCCTTGTGTAAAATAAAGATACCTTTGCAAATCCATAGCGTGAAAGTAGCATCTTGAAGCGAGAGCTTGATCATCGAGCTTTGAGTAACACGAGCTTTGTATTCCTTGCTTGACAGGATAAAGAATGGAGAAGATAGCAAAGCTTGAAGATTCCTCGACATGGAGGACCGGTAAACACCAAACTAGACGAAGAAGGATAAAAAGGAAGAGAGACGAGAGCTAGAACTCCCTTGTTAAGGCACAGAGACCCTGATAACAAGGAACCAGATACTGAATAAACCAGATCAACTAAGATCAAGGCGGACTAAAGCCTCGAAAATAACATGAAAAAGGGCAACGCCCCCGAAAGGGTGAGATAGAAAGATTAGAAAGACAATGAGAAGATTGTGGCAATAGGGAAGAAGAGGGAGAGTAATCATCCGACGTGGTCGGAGAAGAAGGGTGATCATCCGACGTGGTCGGAGAAGAAGAATTGTGGTCATCTGACAAGGTCGAAGAAGGATCAGAGGCAACACCCATGAGTCCCGGGGAAGAAAAATCAGGTGATGTCCCAAAATCGGGATGAAAGGATGACATAGGCCGAGGCCTAGAATTATGAGAGGAGGGAAAATCCTGAGGATCCGGATGGGAAGAAGAGGAATGGCGGTTTGCAGATCCGGGAAGAGAGGATAAGATGATGAAAATAGGATCAGAAGGAGGAAGATACATCACCCAAGGGTGGGAATTGAGTAGAAGAAATGATGAATGGAAAGAAGGGGAAGAGGAGGTGGTGGCCCCTCGAGTGCACAATACACTGCCTTTGAGCTTGCGCCACGGCCTCTTCTTAGCAGAAACATCTTGATAACGAACCTACCTGGCACGGATTCAGACCTTTGGGCTTCTCAATCTACAATGTCTTCTCAAATAGCGGGTCCACCTAGCAGACGGCCTAGCCCGGTTATGAACATGCAGCTTCGTTGGGGCGGTTGCCCCTAGACACCCAGTGCTACCAGTATGTGGACATTCTTGAACAGACAACTCCTTAGGCTAATGAACATCATGAAACCATGGAGTTTTGTCTCTTGGTACTAGAAGCATGAGATTCGGTAACTCTACTCGGCAATCAGACACGAGGTGTAGCTCCCTTGATAAAAGAGACGGATGAAGCTAAGGGAGATCAATGCGCGGCATTGACAGGGCCGGCTTGCTAATAAACCGAGGGAGATTACATAGAATGTGCAGAATGTCCTTGGAGAGTGCAGAAGATACGGCCATATGCCCCTTGAATGTGGACTGCATCAATCTTTTGGTGGCCGTGAGAGTTGGCATGATCCTGGTGAAGAACCCCCCCTGACCAGTGAACTGAGTAGCAACAGAGCGAGAAGTAATAATAGTATCAATGGTGAACTTCCCGGCGAGCAATGAGATTGCCACCGGTCTCGCTCTTGAAGAAATTGGCATCAGTGCAAGGGAATTCTTCTTAGCAACCGTCATCAGGAGTACGGGCACATCATCCCCAAAATAGCCAGGGACCAGGACGCAGATCATCATACGATAGATAAAATCTTGAAGCTTGAAATGTAGAACTGGCACTGAATCATCATGACTTGGCTCATCATCTCCCCGGAGACCAGACCCAAGGGGCACCAAAGGCAGCGCACACCTGCTCCGTGGGGTGGAAGTGGATGGAGAAGTGGAGGTAGTAGGTTTGGATGGCGGAAGTGAATGTTTGGAAGGCATGGAGGCTTCAATGGGAATGGTGATGTCGAGTGGCGGCAAAGGCAATGCAACAATGATAGGCTCGAGTGTAGGCGGTAACGGCAAAGGTGAAGGCATGGCTTGCTCAGGTTTGGGTAAGGAAGAAGATGAAGCAAAAAGTGGAGAAGGTGAAGGTAGTGGAGATGAAGGCGATGGTGGAGATGGAGGTGGTGGAGATGAAGGAGACGGTGGAGATAGAAAAGGTAGTGGAGATGAAGGCGGTGATGATGGCAAAGGTGGTGGAGATGGAGATAGTAGAGGTAAAGTCAAAGGGGAAGGTGAAGGGCAAGGCAGTGGCGCCCATCGTTGACGTATCGACACGACGCATTGAGTAGCATTGGGAGTCGAAGTGGGGGGGGGGTAACGGGAGTGGAAGAAGTGGAGGCACTAGCCTGAGCAAAGACTTGGGTTTGTGGAGGTTGTGAAGCCATGGTAGGAGATAGCGAAGATGATGGGGTAGGCGAAGGCTTGGGTGAGGGAACGGGTGATGGAGTAGATGACGGAGCGGGCATAGTGCTAGATGGAGAGCCATAGGGGTGCCTCTGGTCTTGTAGAGATGGAGACAGCTGCCTGGGTGACTCTTGCTGCTGATGTTGCTTGTTGCGAAGATGTAGAACAACCTTACGAATCACAGGCCAATCGATCCTTTTCTTATCTTCCAGGTCATAAACTAACTCCAGAACTCGAGGCAATCTTCTACTAAGTGCCCCTGCTGGCGATGATAATCACAAAACCGAAGCATCTTCCCGGCCGCGGGTTGGCAAGGCAAAAGCGGAGGAAGCTGCAATGCATGAGTGGCCATCAAAGTCCTGAAAATGTCGGTAAAAGACTCTGGCAACAGAGGGTGAGGAGCCCGCTTTGGGCAAGGTGGATGTCGAGGGGTATGTTGTGGGGAAGAGGGTTGTGGAGATGGCAATGAAGGTTGCGTAGGCAAGGGCGCGTGACGATTGGCGGAGAGACTAGGCGAAGGCATATGTGGAGCGAAGTGAGAAGGTATGTAGTGGACGGCATCCACTTGCTCAGGGTGTGGTGTTTCCTTGACCGGAAGTTATGGAGGCAAAGGCGGAGGCACCTGGGGATATAAAGAAGCGGAAGGCTGACTCATGGAAGGTTGATATGCTGAGAGTTGACTCATGGAGAGTTGATGTGTGGAGGTGCAGGGCTGACTCTTAGAGGGTTGATATGTGGAGGGTTGACTCGTTGAGGATGAAGGTTGATATGTGGAGGTAGATGTAGATGGCGAGGTGTATGGAGATGTAGAAGGCGGAGAAGACTCGGGGTCAAGGGGATCGTGGAGCTATTGGCGAATGAAGTGGGCTCGACTATAAAGTTATTGCCAAGAGGTGATATCATTCAAAGCTAAGATAAACCGATACTCATGCATTGCATTGGAAATTAGCATCTTGATTTGTTCCCCCTCTGGAATGTGCCCCGGGACTTGCGCGGCCAGGCGAGGCCAACGGTCGGCAAAAGTGGAGAACTCCTCGTCAGGCTTCATCTTCTTGTAGGCCAGATCCACCATAGAATACTTGGGCCCAACCTGGTCCTGAAACTGCTGAATAAACTTGCCTGGGACAGCTTGAAAATTCATAACTTGCTCTTGCGGTAATGAGAAGAACCAATCCCGAGCTAGGCCTTCTAATGGTAAACCAAATAGATAAGCCATCAAGTGTTGGTCATGTCAAAATTGGGCCGACTCATAAATAAACTCCTTCAAGTGCACGTACGGGTCACCGACTCCACCATAACGTCAATATGTGGGAATTTGCGAAGGAGGTGGAAGCCGAAGACCTTGAAATGCGAATGTAATACTTAAGGAGGATTTGGGATCAATTTGGCATTGGAGTTCATCAAGATGGCGTTGGGTTTGAGAGATCATCTCTAGGGTAGGGAGAGATCGAGAGGAATGCGAGCCATCTTGAGCAAGAGATTGTGAATATGAACCAGAAATAGGGTAATGGGCCAGATAAGACGATCCGGGCTGAGAAGAAGAATGAGAGCCCATTCCAGGAGTGGAAGGATATGTGGACCTGGAGGCAACATGAGCATAAGGACCCATTGGGCCAGCAGTATAAGGAGGAGAAGAGTGAGACCTATTAAGAAAATAAGGCCCATGAAGGGAAGAAGGCCTGTTAAGAGGAGGAGGCCCATTAAGAGGAAGTTGGCCATTAGGGATTGGGCCAGCAACATAAGAAGGAGAAGGCCCATTAGCATGAATTTGGCCATTAGAATGAGAAGGTTCATTAAGACAGTTTGCAATAAGACGTTGGGCCTGGGCCGGGTCCATTTGGCGAACAAGGCATGATAAGTGGGCCATGAGATTGGCTTGCCCCTCGAACGGGTCAAGGGGCCACGGGAAGATGGGCCCGCGTGGGAAGAGGATTCCACGCGGGAATAAGAATAAGACTGGGAAGGAGAAGGATACATGGGATGACGATGCTCCATGAGGGAAAAATGGAGACTTTCTATAGGAATATCAATGGAAATACATCTCGGGAAGCAAGGGCTTGATGAGGAGGGGGGGCAAGGAAGAGGATGGGGCCCACAGGGGAAGAGGCAGTCTTGGGGAGACCGCTAATGGATAGAAACGGCCCAATAAGGACCGCTACTGGACTTTGAGACAAATGGGCAGACAGACCAAGATAACACAAGAGGAGGACTATGCAAACAGATGAGACAAACTACAAAATGTGGGGGGTTATGCAAAGAATGCAAAACAATATCAACACATAACAACAATATGCAAAGGGGGTTTCACCAAAGTCAAACAAGTTGATATGATCGTTAAGTTATTTTGGAGTTTCAATGTACCATTTAATGTTTTGAATTAAGAACAATTCCCTCAAGATAGGTATCCTATGGGAATAAGGTCCAAACTTTTGGTTTGACTATGTTCAACTCCCTCATACGTATGCCAAATGTAGGTCTAAGGGGTGGAAAGGCACAACTAGCCCAGCGTCCGTGTGGGAATCCACGGCTCACGGAGACTTACGAAGGTCCCGGATAAGATCACCTAGTCGACCCCAAGGAAAATGAAGGCCAGAGGATCACTTACCAAGGGGGAATGCAACTATGTTATGAAAAATGCATGGCCCTATGTGCACCAGAGTGCATGCAATTTCTAGCCTAAAACTAGAAAATCAATGCAATATTAAACCACGCAAACATGATCAAATGACTGCAAATCATATATGAAAATGAAGCTAATACAAAGGATAGCAATGCAGGATCAGAAACAAGCACAATCGAAACCCGAGAGGCAATTAAATCATCAATGCAAAATGTACCTATGAGTCTGCCCTTGGACCTGCATGCAGATTTTATGCACAAAACCCGAAAATAGAGACAATATTTAACTATGCAAACGTGACCCAAATAATGCAAATAAAGTATGGAAATGAAGATAATACAAAGGGGAACAAGATGGAAGCAAGAAGCATGCAATTAGATCTCAGGAAGCCAATCAAATCATCGACCAAAGACGTACCTGTGAATATGTCCCTAGACTTGCCTACAGACTTTATGCAAAAAACTTAAAAATGAAGACACAATTAAACTATGCAAACATGACCCAAATGATGCAAATAATATATAGATGGAAATACAATACAAAGGGCTACACAATGGGCCCAAGATTAAGGCAATTCGACCCTGGGAGGTCAATCAAATCACCCATGAAAGATGCCCCCGTGAGCCTGCGTGCAGACCAGCCAGAATCAGCAAGTGGTCTCCTGGATGACCGTTTACATCACCATGCGGTCTACTGGTAGACCGCAAGGCCAGTAGAGAGGCCTGGCAGCCCTATGATGGCCGCTAAGAGCATCTGACGGCCTCAGAAAGGACCGCAACCCCCTGACAGACCCAATAACACCCAGAACAGTAGAAAAATAGGGAAAATACTACCTAAACATGCACATACCCACACCCAACTTACAAGAGAGCATGAATAACGAGATGGGCACTAGGTGTCCCACCGTGATTGCAAAAAAATATAGGTTGTAGATGATTTATCTCTACCCCCCCCCCCAAACTATGCAAATATCATGTAGGCATGAAAGAGCATGAAAGTATGAACAAAGGGGCGATAAGAGATAGAAGAAGTGACCATGATCGCCACCAAGTTTTAACAACGCCAAAGAGATTAAGAGATGAAACAACGGTGCTATGTACCTTGGAAAGGGATGAAGACTTGATCGTGCTTGATAATGGGGTGCGGGGAACGATGTGGGATCAACCTCCTCTCCTTCCAGCCGGCTAGAGGAAGAGGGCCTCACGTCCTATGCATGCTCTCCTATAAAACAAAGCCAAACACAAGAGAAAAACCCATTAGCATATGCAAGTGTAGTATCAATCTCGCAGTGGTGAAATAAGGGTAAAGATTGAGGGAGAACGCACCGGGGTGAGATTTGTAACCCCTGTGGAAGGGTGCAAAAGATAGGTGTGTGTATTGTGATGATAATGAAACAAAGATGTGAAGAAATCATGCAGCACAACTACGGGAATATGCTATGCAATATGGATAAAAATGCAAAAAGTTGAGAAAAATAATAATATGTGATGATTTTGGAAATTAAAAGGGTTAAAACTAGAGATAGGAATAACGAAATCAAGCCCTTGAACATGGAAACTAAAGTTAATACTTCCCTCTTCAATATGGGATTGAGGAGTTGAGTTGGTGTCGCAGCATGGCTTCGCCCTAGGTTGAAGAAGTGCCCCCCTTTGCGACCTGCGAACTGGGCACTATTTATAGGAGCAGGAAAACCCTAGGTTTAAATCTGAGGATAAACACCAAAAATATGGGTTTTAGATGAATTAATATGTGGATAATAGTGGGGATAAGAGTCCAGGATCGATGGAAATAGAGGTGGAGGCTTATCTCCCTCGAAAGTGGAGTCAAATAGGAGTCCAAAGAGTCCCGCGGAGAAGAAATCGGAGTTCATGATCATCTCGACTCTCTATTTAGCAAATGGTCTATCGCGCGACCGCAAAGGGATAAAAATGGTCATGGAAGGATTAAATGGGTACCACAAACGGTCTAGGGGATGACTGCCAGGCGACAGAGACTGAACGGGATGAAACAGGCATAAAAAAGGGGGTAGCGGTCTAGTGAAGACTGCTACCATCATGTAGCGGTCTTCCCTAGACCGCTAGCCTGATGATTAAATTTTTTTTAATGGAAAGTCACGGTCACCTAGGAGACAACGACCTCAAGGTCACGGTCTCCCAGGAAATCATGACCAGGGGTCTTTAGGCAGCTTTGCGCGCGTGATCCCCGTAAGTCTGTTTGAGCTCCGAATTCGCCCAAAACGGACCCGAAAGTTGGGGAATCAAAGATAAAAGCTCCTAAAGATCAATGGGTTTGAAAAATGGTCAAGAAATGGACTCAAAAGTAGCTCAAAGAAGACTCCCAAAATAATGGTTAATTCAGGGCATTATAGAGGTGAATAAGAGAAATAACTCAACTTATTGGCTGAAAACGGGTGTCAACATCTAGACTCTCATAGAACACCCAATCTTGGCACTCTATAATGGCTGGATGTCATGTTTCTTCAGAGTAACATTACTAATATAGGTTTAAGAGTTTTAGGGTACAACCTGCTCGGCGTCCTAGTGAGAATCCCAGGCTCACGTAGACTTACGGAGGCCTTAGAGAGAGAATTTCCAGTCCGACAAGTGGAATTCCCGACAGAGGGTCCTTCTTTCTCCATGAAATAATGTGTATACGTAGAAATCCATGAAAATAGGGACCCTATCTCGGCAGTGAGACAGTGGTGCCAAAATATCCACGATGTAGGACACAAGAAATGTTACTAGAGGAATTAGCATCAGGGGTAGTAGACGTTAATTCCATGAATTAACGTCCACTGTCCAGACGTCAATTCTTTTAGAAAAAAAATAGGAAATAAAATTAATGTCAATAGGTCATATGCCAATTATTATGCGTCTCTGTAGAGAAGCACAAAAACTTGGATAGTGTCTGGCTCACAGATGTCAATTCTTTAAAGTGCCAGAACTTAAAGAATTAGCGTCACTCCACAAGGGCGTAAGTTCTTTAATTTGCATCCAGGAACTGGACGTTAATTCCTGTGAGCGTCAGGTGGCAGACATGCTTAAAGAATTTGCGTCTCTGTAAAGAGGAGTAGAAAGTTGAATACGTGTTTGCCCTCTAGATGCAAATTTTAATTAATTTACAGACTTCAAAGAATTAGTGTCAGGATAGCTGACGTGTATTAATCTGCGTCGTTCCAGAGAGGCGCAGACTGTGTAAATATACATCAATCATCCAGACACAAAATTCAGCATTTAATGTGACCACTGTTCATTTCTTTTACAAGGGATGAATAGTGCTACTTTCAATACATAAGGCCTTTCAGTAATCTAAAAACATGATAATTCACATAAAATTTTAAGGATCCTAAAAACATGCATCCCAAATTTTTTTGTATCATGGTTCAATATATATTTAATTTTGAACGTTGCTGCTTTTATTAATTCACTTAAGAAATTCACATCAGGGTAGTTGACGTAAATTAATTTATGTCTATTGGCTTGTCGCAATTTTAAGAAATAGCGTATGCTTCACTGACGCAAATTAATTAGCATCATTTTCCCTTGTCGCAAATTCTTCATGAAACAAAATGATTGAAAATAACGCTTAACATGAAACTAATCATAGAAGCAGGGCTCACATGGATTGTCAAACACTAGTAGGCTATGATTACATGCATGCTCTTTCTATACATGGGTTACTTGGGCATTTAAGCCTGAGAGATCACCTACCTGATCGAAAGAAGGAAGACAGACGCCTACGAGAAGAAGAAACGGAAGCAAAGGAAGAAGAACAGACGCAGACACGCACCCGCAGGAAGAAGAAGAGGAAGAAGACGCCTCCCCTCCACAACACGTCACGAACGACAGTAGCAGCATGATGCTTCTACCATCGAAGGGGGTTTATTTATAGAACCTCTAACTTTCCGAATCCTACTAAGAAATCCTACTTACATTACAAAGCAACCTCCCCCGTTCATTCTTATCTTTCCTTAGTTACAGTCGCCAGGTCTCCTAGGTCGACCTATTCATCATCGAACATAACATGATGCTATTATCTAAAGCCCAAAAGCCCACTAAGAGGAAATTATGCTTTCTAACAGTTTTAATGGTTCAGGCTTTTATTTGTTAATGGATTTTAGCCTATTAACTAATTGGTCACTCATTAGTCAAATGGTTTAGGCCTATTTTTAATTATATTATATTATATTAGATATTTTATTAGGTTTCTACACCCTCCCCTACTAAAAAGAATTTGGTCCTCAAATTCACACAAGGTCTAAGAGAGAGAGGGTTAACACTAACTAGAAAACAACTGCGGATACTTCTTCTTAATAGCCTCCTCTCCCAAGTGGCTTCTTCTTGACCTCGCCTGCTCCATTGAACCTTGACCATAGGTATAGCCATGTTCCTGAGTTGATGCAACTTGCGATCCAAGATCTTTGTAGGCTTCTCTTCATAAGACAAATCTTTTTGTAGTTCCAGGTTGTCATGTTGAATAACATGCGAAGGGTCATAAACATACTTTCTCAACATAGATATGTGAAACACATCATGCGCTCTCGCCAATTGTGGTGGTAAAACAATCTTATACGCCACTTCTCCTACTCGTTCCCGAATCTCGAAAGGACCAATATATCTTGGACTGAGCTTCCCTTTGATACCAAACCTCTTGATACCTCTTGTTGGCGATACCTTAAGGAACACATGATCTCCTACTTGGAACTCTAACTCTCTTCGTTGATTATCAGCATAACTCTTCTGCTATGACTGAGCAATTTTAATCTTTCTCTAATCAACTGAATACTTTGAGTAGTATCTTGCACCATATCTAGTCATAACAACCCTCTATCTCCAACTTCACTCCAGCACAAAGGAGATCTACAATTTCTGGCATACAGTGCCTCGAAAGGTGCCATCTTGATACTAGATTGATAACTGTTGTTATATGCAAATTCTATCAATGGTAAAAGCTCATGTCAACTACCACCAAAGTCTATTATACGTGACCTCAACATATCTTCAATGATCTGATTCGTTCTTTCCGTCTGCCCATCAGTCTAGAGATGAAAAGCTATACTGAAATTCAACCGCATCAAAGATGATTGCAATCCTTTCCAAAATTGGGAAGTGAACCTTGGATCTCTGTCCGAGACTATAGATATAGGGATTCCATGTAGCCTTACAACCTCCTTGATATAAAGTGCAGCCAGCACATCCACTGTCCAATGACTCTTAATAGACAAAAAGTGAGCAGACTTCGTTAAGCAATCTACAATCACCCATATAGCATCAAACCCACCTCGGGTCCTTGACAATCCAATGACAAAATCTATACCAATACTATCCCACTTCCATTCTAGTATCTCTAGTGGCTTCAACTTTCTGTTCGATTTGAGATGTTCGGCCTTAACTTGTTGACAAACAACTAAACATTGGCTCACAAATTCTGCAATCTCTCTCTTCATATTAGGCCACCAGAAAGTACCCTTCAAATCTTGATACATCTTAGTAGCACCGGGGCGAATGGTATACCTTGATCGATGTGCCTCTTCCAGAATCTTGCTCTTGATGTTGGGGCAACACGGCACACAAGTCCTTTTGTGGAATAACAACCTCCCATCTGCCACTTGCTTGAAATCAGGTCGCTGATCAAGCCTACCCTTGATCTCTACAAGAACATGGTCATCATCTTGCAACTCCTTGATCTCGGAAAACAACTTAGGATACAAACAAATATGAGATAAAATAATGCACTTCTTCTCCTCATCCACATTCAAGTTCAATCTAGAAAATTGCTCCAGCATATGCCATTCTTGAATTATGCAATTGGCCAATAAAGCCCTTGGCTTCTGACTAAGAGCATCGACTACTAAGTTACCTTTCCCACGATGATATTGAATAGAGAAATCAACATCTTTGCCTCATATTGAGCTCTTTCTGAGAAAATAAGTACTTCAAGCTCTTATGATCTGAATAAACAATAACTGCTCTCCATAAAGATAATTCCTCCAAATTTTCAAGGTAAAAACCACCGCGGCCAACTCTAGATCATGCACCGGATAGTTTTCTTCGTGCTTCTTTAGCTATCTTGACGAATAAGCGATAACCTTCCCTTGCTACATCAATACACAACCGAGTCTAATTCTGAATGCATCGGTATAGACCTCGAACTTCTCTCCTTCGACTGGTAGAGCTAGTACAGGTGTAAAAGATCCTTCAAGGTCTGAAAACTTTCCTCACATTCCTTGGTCCATACGTACAGATTCTCTTTCCTTGTCAATCTTGTTAATGGAACAGCAATCTTTGAGAAATCTTTGATAAAATGCCTATAATAGCTAGCCAGACCCAGAAAACTACGAATTTCAGCAGCATTGACGGGTCTCTCTCAATTCTTTACTGCTTCGACTTTAGATGGGTCCATAGAAATTTCTTTCTTCGAGATCACATGCCCCAGAAAGGATACTTTCTCAAGCCACAAGTCACACTTACTGAATTTAGCATATAATTGACTACTCCTCAAGAGTTGCAATGCTATCCTTAAATGTTCTTCATGCTCTTCTTAAGATTTATAATATACTAGAATGTCATCAATAAATATCACAATGAACTGATCCAGATGCGGCATGAATATATTATTCATCAACTGCATAAAAGTTGCAGGGGTATTGGTTAGTCCAAAAGGTATAACAATAAATTCATAATGCTCGTACCTACTTCTGAAAGTTGTCTTGAATATATCCTCCTCCTTAATCCATAACTGATGATATCCAGACCTGAGATCAATCTTTGAGAAATACCGAGCTCCTGAAATCTAGTCAAATAATTCATCAATCCTCGACAATGGATACTTATTCTTGATGATAAGCTGATTAAGCTGCCAATAGTCTGTACATAGTCTCATGGAACCATCCTTCTTCTTGACAAACAAAACTGGCACTCCCCATGGGGAACTACTCGGTCTGATAAACCCTTTCTTCAATAGTTGCATTAGTTGCTCCTCCAATTCCTTCAATTCAACGGGGGACATTCGATAAGGAGCCTTAGATACTGGGCCAGTGCCAAGAACAAGATCAATAGTGAACACCACTTCTCTCTCCGGGGTCCGAAAATACATCAGGGAAATCCTTAACTACATGGATCTCTTCCAGCTTCGATCCTTTATGCTCTGTGACAGTAACAAATGCTAGGAATGCAACACAACCTCTCCTTACAAGCTTGCTAGATCGAAGATCCAAAATCAGAGATGAACTACCACCACTCCGAAGATGAGAATAAACAAGTTTAGGATGCCCACAAAAGGTTACTTGCCCCTCCTGCAATCTATGATAGCCTTATGTCTAGATAACCAATCTACACCCAAGATAACATCATATCCTTCCATATCCATGCGTACCAGATCGGTAGGCAAATTCTGACCTCCAACTAAGACCTCACTATCAGGGTAATGATACTTAATCTCGATCACAGCTCCAATAGGGGTGGAAATAACTAATTCTAATTCTAACAAAATAGGCTTCACAAATAAAGAGGCAGCAAAACTCCGAGACACAAAAGAATGAACAGAACAAAAGTAGACTTGGAACAAACATCTAGTGTACCATCCATGGTACCTCCTTCGCTTAGCTTGCCTTCCTGTAGAGCTTGGAGGCGACCTTGCTTCCTTGGTCTATTATGACGCTTCTCATTACTAGCTTGCTCATTAAGTAAAGGACAATCGGGAATCCAGTGATCATGGCTCCTACATCGAAGACAAGCTCCCAACCTTCTCCAGCATTCCTCGGCTCGGTGCCCTACCTTGTCACAGTGCCTACATACTTCCTTGGATGTGGTAGAGGTAGGAACCAACTACTTATCATTCCTCTTAACCTTCTTATCCTTATGAAAATCTCCCCCTCCGTTGGACCTTTTCTTAGAGAAAGGAGCCTTGAAAGAACCAGAACTTGTAACATGCTCCCTCTTGTCTCGGCCACGAATCTGTTCCGATAACTCGGTGGCATCTTCTAGCAACTGTGCTCGCCTAACCATCTCAGGATAAGTTTACACATCCATAGGCGCTAGCTGAGTGATATACTGAGGCTTGAGTCCATTCAAGAATCTCTGGGCTTTCATCTTCTCCGTTGTTGGGGTCCCGTAGTGCAGGAACACGGATCTAGAGGGGGGTGAATAGATCCCTCTACTAAAAACTATGTCCAATTAAAATCACAAACTAACACACAGTGGAATTAACAAGATTAATAAGATTGAGAAATTTAAACTTAACAGATTTAAACTTAATTCACTCAATCTCACCGAGCTTACACGATTTCAAAAACATATAAGATAGTGAAGCACACAATCACAAAGATCAAACCACAAGACATGGGGATTTTTAAGGGCGTTCGGGACCACGACGGGCTCCCTACGTCCACCCCTCACCAAACCGGTGAGGCTTCACTACTGTAAAAATAGCCCGGGGATAAATCCCCACACACACATGGAGCCAAGCTCCACCACACACACGTAGGGCAACACCTACACAATCACATGGGAGTAAACTCCCAACCACACACGGGGACACACCCCAAGATACGCCCCAGTACACGCGTGGATATACTCCGCACAAATCGGCGCACACGTGTCAACACAAACACTCGGAGAACCCTTTCTCCGAACACCCACACAAAATATTCTTTCAGATGTATATGAAATGAAGACAAATAGATGCAATGACCCCCCAAATAAACTTTATAGATAGAAACTAGAAAGATGCATCAAGAATAAAGCTCCCCCTTCTTCAACAAAATCTGGCTCTCCTTGGCTCGTTGATGGATGATCACGATTCCGGCATCATCTTCTTCCTCTCCTCGAGCCGCTCCTCTCTTTCTTCTTCCATGAGCTCCAGATCTTCACGGATGTAGATGAGATCCTCCTCACAAGAGCTCCACCTCATTTTTCCCCTTTTCTTCACCTACAAGAAAGAACAAATGAGCATTAGGGTTCTTCTTCTGCAAAACTCGGAGTTCACATTCATATATATAGAGGAAAGGCCAAATGACTCATATAACCCTCCTAAAATATGTTAGAAACACCCTCATAACATTAGGAACCTTTGGAGGGTATTTTAGTAAAGTTTCATAGAGTTTAGAATGAGTTTTAGGGGTTTACGGAACTCCCGTTCCAGAAGGGTCGACCCTTGGGGTCGACCCTCGGGCAACCAGAGGGCTGGCAGAGCAAAAATAAGGCTCTGCCACTCATGGGTCGACCCCTGTAGGCAGGGTGCTGAAACTGAGTTTTGTTTTGAATAGAACCACTGAGGGTCGACCCTATGGGTCGACCTAGGCCAGAAAGGGTTAGAAAAACACGCCAAACCTCCATGAATTCAAGGAAAAAATAAATGATTAAATATTACCATAATCCAATGATGATCAACCATGAATTTTCATCCTGAAAAATGTGATAAAACAAGAGGTTAGATGAGAATCAAAATCATTTACATCAAGCAATAACACTATGAATATGTTCACAATAAAATACATCATTAAACTCATTCAAACATGTATTTGGCTTCTCATATCAACCTACTAAAACACATTCCACCAAAAGATAAGGTTTTCTTATGATAAACATGAATCTATCATTCAACCAAATATAATGACATGGGAGCTCAATCGTTCAAACACTTTCTTGTATCTTTCATAATTTCAACATCAAAATGCTTAAATACCCAAATGTTAACAATCATGTCAAATGCAAAACATGTGGAAAAGCATGGGAACTCATTCATTCAAATGGCATTCTTGTTGATAAAAATAAACGTTCATGAAGCATTATTATAGACGTGGGACCTTCAAGACGCATGCATCACATGCATCACACACATACGTAAATAACCAATCATGCAAACATTTTTTCTCATGAATTCTCATTGAGTACAAGGCATATGCATTCTTTCAAACATGTTTCACAAATTTATTCTCATTCAATACAAGGCCATCTCACCAAGTGTATATGCAATGTATGTGCAATGTGCTAATATCAAAACATGTATGAGCCTATGAGCCTTACAAAGTCACAAATGCATCCACATGATGAAATCACAATAACAAAATTTTTGTAATCATCAAAATCACATACACAGCAATCTCCCCCATTTTGATGATGACAAAATGTTATGCACTAATACTCTCTCCCCCTTTGACATAATCAGAAATGGGGATCAGTATGGGGAAATCATGATAGCAGTAAACCAAAAGTCAACATTGCTTTCTCCCCCTTTGGCATAATCATAATGGACATGCTAAAACCAAAATTTGGGCAAGAGAATTTCAAAGCTATTCTCATAAACTATGCACATGTTTGTAGTTCAAGCAAAATGCTATGAACATGAATTATGCACAGAATTACAACCTCTCCCCCTTTGTCATTGACAAAAATCGACGAACAATGGGGTTATTAAGAGAATCATATGCACAATATGTTCAAAAGGATGCAATTCAAATATGCATGTGTGAATGCTATAAATGCCAAATATGCACAATATGCATGAACTAATTGTAAGGTTTGAATTGCAAGTATAATGAGCAAGTATGATTGACCTCCAAGCAAATAAATGTATATACATGCAATATAGCTCCCCCATTTTATTTAAAGTGAAGGGATATATGTACGAAAAGTGCAGGCGAGTCAGTAAAACTAGGATGCTCATGTATACACCTAGGGGATTGTGCAATCATATAGGAGAATCAAGCAAAACCCAATGCAATCAATCAATTTTTTGAATACATATTAAATCAAATTTCCATATGTGTAAGTGATGTAACACCAACCTATGGACCTATTTGCAAGCATTCAAGTTTGAGCAGCGGACTCACACTAGCGAGCTCACCCGTATGGCGCACACTAGTACCCGATGGCGACTAGGCGATGTTGGAGAGGGTCCGAGGCGGGACCTTTAGGCTCCAATGGTTGGCTAGCTTGGGAAGAACCCCAAATGGGCCTAGGATGCCCAAATCATGGGCGGCCAACACACCAAGGGTGTGGGTTAAGTGGATTCACTCTCAACTTGCCCGCGGTGGTCACTCACGGTACTAGCAATTTGAGCCGAGCTCTCACTCTCCGTCCGACGAAGCAATAGCAATAATACTAAGTTAAGCAAGTGATTAAACCAGTCAAGAGAGGGTCCAAGGCTCACCTAGCCAGCGTGAAGACGCCGACTCCGGCCGGAGACGGGGGCGAGCGGGGAGGCGAGGGTATGCACCCGCACGCCGCGTCGATTGAAGCTTCAAACCTGCGACTTAATAATGACATGAACTACACCCCATGCAAGGGGGGGGGATCTCGGGGTGGGGGTTATGTGAATTACAGCCAAAACTACCTCCGCGCAGGGAGGGGCCTTCAGCCGGCCAAGCGGGTGGGGAATTATGAAGAAAAGTCGACGTTCGGATTGATGCCGGTTCTGCCAATCTTCAGAATGACTGGACAGGGGTGTGGTGATGATGCCGCCACAAATTCCACAGAGCTCCGAACTTGATGAGACTTGCGCCAAAAGCTTCGCAACGGACCAAGGATGATCTCTGAATTTTTGCTGAGCTTGGTAAAATCGTTGCTGGCTGGGGCAGAGTTTGGAACCGGACTGACTGGTTCTGCCTCTGTCTGGTGCAGAACAATGTGGCCTGTTGCAGAGGGTGCCACGATCTCTACCAAACTTTGATTGAGACGATACCTGAACCGTTGGAACCGTGGTTGAGTCTTATTTCTTTCGACGCCAACGGCGGGGTCGGAAGATGTCGGAGAAGACCGAGGCGATCAGATGAGTAGAGGGGTGTCGGTTCTGGATCCTGTAAACTGACCTGACACACTTGGAGTAGAAAATTCGTAACTTTAGATGATAATGTCTAAATGCAGCTATGTTTCTTGAGGATGAAAGAGCACTTGAGAGGGAAGATTTTTTCTGAAGAACACTTGATCTGAATCCCAAAAGGTTCATCGTGGTAGAGCTTCCACTCTCGATCAAGTTCTCTGCCTGGGGTCTTCTGCGCAGTCGAGGGAGATCGGCTCCTGTGGACAGCTCCGACCTCGGATGTCGACGAAACCACCTCGCCTTGAAAGCTCTCTGGATGACCTTTCCAGAGATGTAGGCCTTGACACCTGGAGGACCAGGGAGCGGCCCGACCCGATGCAATCTTCAGGACCCAACTCTGCTGCCTGCGACCTGCTATCTGAAACTGCAAACTAGCAAGAATAAAGGGAGTGGAAGGGGGTTAGCTAGGCTTGTGAATGATGGCTGAAGGTTTAGGGAGAGGGGGAGGACGTGTCTAGGGCTCCAGGAGGTCAGGAGTGGCAGTGGTGGAAGGAGAGGGAGGGATGGAACTGCTAGAGGTGGAGATGGGGGAGTGGGTGTGCACAAGAGAGAGGGTGAGAAGAGAGGAGGGGGAGGAGGGGAACCAGACCAAGGGGGGTCTGGTTTGGGTCGACCTAGGGTGTGGGAGGGATGTGAGAGGGGAGGTAAATTTGAATTTGGGCTTTGGGAGGGGTTAATTCAGCCTTGGGAAGGTGGAGAGGTGCCTAGGGAAGTGGTGGTGGTTGGGAAGTAGGGTTTAGATTGGTGGAGGGTTGTTGGGACTAGATGGAGAGTAAAGGAGGGTTGTGGGAAGTTGTGGGGAGTTATTGGAGGTAGGTGGGGGTTGGAAGTGATTAAGAGGGGGGGAGGAGAGAGAGAATGGGGCGAATTCTTCCCCTTGAGAGAGAGAGAGAGAGAGAGAGATAAAGAGAGAGAGAGAGATATTGAGAGAGAAGGCTAGAGGGATTTGGAGTATATCTGGAATTCAATATTCATGCATAAGTTCTCACAAATGAGAGAGGGGTGGGGCTATTTATAGACTCCACACTTTTCCTAAGACCAAACTGACCCTGACAAACTAACTAATGACCAAACAGTCTAAGGGAGGGGCGCCCCTGGGCCTAGCCCAATGAATTGGGCCCATTAACCTATCAAACCAACATAATGACTCAATACTTAGGAAAATGACTCAACAACCTAGGTACATGACTCAAATAAAGGGAAAATTACATGATATTGACTCAAAGAAAATGTGAAGATTACATGACTAGACTCAGAAATACATGACTAACATAATGGCGCTTGCCGACGAACAATCTGAGTCCGGAGAAAATGTGGAGGGGCAAGGGATGCCCTCATCAGTAAGTGACTAACATGAAAATAGATTCTTGTAAAATGGATATTCAGATTTTCAGATCAACATAATGAGAGATTATACAAACTGTATTTCATTTTAAGAAAATAGCATATTGGAGGCTACGCTTTGCCACAATGAGGTTTTCAGAATTTTTCAATTCAAAATTATTCACAATGACAATCAGAATTTTTCTTTGAGTGATCAAATTCAAATAACTCCTTTTTACGCAAGGAGACACATGGAGCTCATGCCCGACTCCTCGGTTACATAGAGTATTAAACGTTTCACTTTATTTTGTGTAGAGATATTATAGTACAACACCTTTCTGAAATAAACAACATCACGTCTCAAGTGACATGTGCCCAATTTACTCAGTGAGACTAAACATTACTCTGCCTTTCATTTTTCATTTACTTTCAACAAATAGGCAAGCTTCTTTTTCCTCAATTGCCTTTCTAACAAACATGCAGCATGTTTAATATCTTTAGAGTGTTGAAAGGAAATTCCTATATCCTTTTGACTAACACTCTTTTCCACATTTTATGTAAGAAGTGTGCGAATTTTATTTAGCATGTATATCGAAAATATTATGAGCACATAACAATGCAGCTCCCCTTATCTAGATGCACTTATCAAATCTTTACTCCCCCTGAGTTTATGACAAGAAACACACTTGTTAAGACTTAGATGCAATATTATTTTTTAAGGGAGCATGAGGTCTTAGAATTTTCAAGGAAGGGATTTTAACATATATTAACATGCAAGCATACGATGGAAACATGTAAATATGCAGTGCAGAATGCAACAAGAGTGCAATATGCAAGATTTCAAATTTCACATGACAACTCTATATGCATCTAATGCAACTAATGCGTGAAATACATTTTTACAAATGTGAGAACACAGTTTTATTTTGAACAGAGGATTCATGAATTTCATACAAAGCATCACATCTTTTACCACATTATAAGCAACCACAAAGCAATATAATCATCCAAAAGAGAATGGAATAGCATGAATTTTAAAAATTTCAGCTTGCAAGACTCCCCCTTAATCAAATGCATGATTTCAAAAAATTTATTTAAGTTTGATGCCATAAACAGAGAAGACTCATGGTATTGGATAGAGGCACATTCTCACGCATGGTGATAGCTTTCAGACAGGCTTGACCTGCCCTTCCACTTGTCACCATTTTATATACCATGTAGTCATACAGTGATGATCAGATAGATGCAATGTAAACTCAAAAGAAAAATAGATTTTTCTTGATTTTCATGAAGGGAAATTCACTTAAAACAAATTTTAGATTTTCAAAGATAATTTATAAATTTATTTTCAAAACCTGTGCCTTGAGCAACCATTATTTTCCAAGCCTTCCACTTTGCCTCAAGGCAATCCTGCACCAAAAATTCTCATTTGGTTATTTTGGGTACCCAAGTCTTCTTGGGTCCCGGATGGTTAGTTGCACCTCTAGTGGATGCCTTCCACATTCTCTGAACATGCATATCATCAAAATACATCAATTCACAATCACCCATATTATGCCCAGACTCACCATAATAATGACAACAAATAAAAGACTTTTCATTCTTCTTAACATGATAAGCATAAAAATTTCTTTTTTTCATAGCATGAGTGTCATCATTCTTCTTTTGAAAGCAAGAGTTCATTGTGTGACTATATTTCTCACAATGAAAATAATTCAATGGAGCAAATCTTTCAAATGGTCTTCTTCCATGAACTTTAGAATTTTCATTTTTCATTCTAAAATAATTTTTCATATCATGTCCGAACTTTTCACAATAGAAGCAATGAACCTTGCTTTTGTTGACAACATGGTTTCTAACATAAGCATGAGACTTTTCAAAAGTTCTTTTTGAGTTCAGAAATTTTCTTGACTTTTTGAACCCATTCTTTTTCTCGCATGCTCTCAATTCATCAGATTTTATAACAAAATAATCATGCATCATATGGCCAATTTTACTACAATAAACTATTGAGATTTTCTTTGTGGATGCATGTGTGAGTGCAACTTGATTTTTCATGGCATTCTCCGTGACACCAATGACATTTTTAGCCTTTTGATGCAGGTTTTGTTTCTTTTTCAGATTTTCATTTGATCTCTTTGTTGTTTGAGGAGCAGATTGATTTGGAGACCCATTTGATGTACTGGCTATGTTTGAACTGGGGACAAATGATGTATAGACTTTATTTTTGAAATTCTTCTTGTTCACAAGATTATAACCTAGCCATTATCTTTGAAAATTCACCTTAGTCCCCAATATCTTGTTCAAATTTTCTTTCCCATTCATAAACTTTGACAATGATGCATTTAAATCAACAATTTCAGATTCAAGAGATGCAATGTGCAATTCATAGCTAGCTATCTCCTGTTCACTGCAAACAATACTTTCATTTAAAAATCTATTTTCAGTTTTATAGCTCTCAATTTCTTGTTCTAGCACATGCACTTTTTCACATTCATCAACATTGACATTAACTGATTTCCATTTTTCAAGAACGAGCAGTCTTTCAAACATGGCATTGTTTAATTATTTCAACCTTTTATTTTCAGATTTCAACAACGCATTCTCTTTTTCAATTTTATCAAAACTGTTCAATCTACCCTCAAGCAAGGAATTCTGAATTAGCATAGCACTATTGTTCTTTTTAAGCTCTTCATTTTCACTTATGATACTTTTGCTATCTAATTCAGTGTCAAGAAGTTTTTCAAACAATTTTTCTTCATCAGATAATGAATCTAGCTTGTTTCTATGACGTTCCTCAGTTTTCTTCATTTGATTAATTTCATCCATGAGAGCAACATTTTCACTCCTTAAACATGCAATTGTTTCTTTGTATTCTTCAATGTCAATCATGCATGTCTTATTTAATTCCTCAAACTCGGCACATTTTTCACAGAGGGAGTCATGAATGGTGTTTTCAATTTTCTTCCTTAGTTTTCTATTTTCTGACTTAATTCTCTAAGATTTCTCTGACAATTCTTCAGAAGCAATCAACAGTTCTTCAAATGAGAATTCATCTTCGTCGGAATTAGAGTTTACCTCAAGGGACATTTCGTCCCTTTGATCACTGTTATGATCATCTTTACCAGCCATGAAGCATTTGGCCTCCTCTTCCTCGTGGATACTGACCAGGTGATCCAGTATTTCTTTGGCTGAGCTACAATTCAGGACAAATGGAAATCGGTTAGAGTCAACAACATATTTTAATAAATTCAGAGCAGCACGATTATCATCATTTCTGTCCCTATGTTCATCAGACCATTTGGACTTGTCCAATGGTAGTTTATAAGAACCAACATGTATAATTTTCCACAGCTTGGGATCATAAGAGTTGATTGTTCTAGATATTCTTCTGAGCCAAAAAAAAAAAGTGAGAGCCATTAAAAATAGTTGAAGAATTCAATGGAATCTTTTCAACAGAAAAATTCATGATTGTAGAATGCACTGGGATCACTCTGTAGATCGTGAGATATAGGGACAACAGAGCCTTGCTCTGATACCAATTGTTGGGGTCCCATAGTGTAGGAACACGGATCTAGAAAGGGGTGAATAGATCCCTCTACTAAGAACTATGTCCAATTAAAATCACAAACTAACGCACATCAGAATTAACAAGATTAATAAGATTGAGAAATTTAAACTAAACAGATTTAAACTTAATTCACTCAATCTCACCGAGCTCACACGATTGCATAAACAGATAAGATAGTGAAGCACACAATCACAAAGATCAAACCACAAGACATGGGGATTTTTAAGGTGGTTCGGGATCACGACGGGCTCCCTACGTCCACCCCTCACCAAACCGGTGAGGCTTTACTGTTGTAAAAATAGCCCGGGGATAAATCCCCCCACACACACGGAGCCAAGCTCCACCACACACACGTAGGGTAACGCCTAGACAACCACACGGGAGTAAACTCCCAACCACACACGGGGAACACACCCCAAGTACGCACAAGCTCACACGCGGATATACTCCGCACAAATCGACGCATACGCGTCAACACAAACACTCGGAGAACCCTTTCTCCGAACACCCACACAAAATATTCTTTCAGATGTATATGAAACAAAGACAAATAGATGCAATGACCCCCCAAACAAACTTTATAGATAGACACTAGAAAGATGCATCAAGAATAAAGCTCCCCCTTCTTCAACAAAATCTAGTTCTCCTTGGGTCATTGATGGATGATCACGATTCCGACATCATCTTCTTCTTCTCCTCAAGCCGCTCCTCTTTTCCTTCTTCCATAATCTCCAGATCTTCACGGATGTAGATGATATCCTCCTCGCAAGAGCTCCACCTCGTTTTCCACATTTTCTTCACCTACAAGAAAGAACAAATGAGCATTAGGGTCTTCTTCTACAAAACTCGGAGTTCACATTCATATATATAGAGGAAAGGCTAAATGACTCATATAACCATCCTAAAACATTTTAGAAACACCCTCATAACATTAAGAACCTTTGGGGGATATTTTTGGTAAAGTTTCATAGGGTTTAGAATGAGTTTTAGGTGTTTACGGAACTCCCGTTCCAGAGGGGTCGACCCTTGGGGTCGACCCTCGGGCAACCAGAGGGCTGGCAGAGCAAAAATAAGGCTCTGCCACTCAGGGTCGACCCTTGGCAGGGTGCTGAAACTGAGTTCTATTTTGAATAGAACCACTATGGGTCGGCCCAGGCCAGAAAGGGTTAGAAAAACACGCCAAACCTCCATGAATTCAAGAGAAAATAAATGATTAAATATTACCATAATCCAATGATGATCAACCATGAATTTTCATCCTGAAAAATATGATAAAGCAAGAGGTTAGATGCGAATCAAAATCATTTGCATCAAGCAATAACACTATGAATATGTTCACAATAAAATACATCGTTGAACTCATTCAAACATGTATTTGGCTTCTCATATCAACCCACTAAAACACATTTCACCAAAAGATAAGGTTTCCTTATGATAAATATGAATATATCATTCAACCAAATATAATGACATGGGAGCTCAATCGTTCAAACACTTTCTTGTATCTTTCATAATTTCAACATCAAAATGCTTCAATACCCAAATGTTAACAATCATGTTAAATGCAAAACATGTGGAAAAGCATGGGAACGCATTCATTTAAATGGCATTCTTGTTGATAAAAATAAATGTTCATGAAGCATTGTTATAGACATGGGACCTTCAAGATGCATGCATCACATGTATCACACACATACGTAAATAACCAATCATGCAAACATTTTTTCTCATGAATTCTCATTGAGTACAAGGCATATGCATTCTTTCAAACATGTTTCACAAATTCTTTCTCATTCAATACAAGGCCATCTCACTGTATATGCAATGTATATGCAATGTGCTAACGTCAAAACATGGATAAGCCTATGAGCCTTACAAAGTCACAAATGCATCCACATGATGAAATCACAATAACAATATTTTTATAATCATCAAAATCACATACACAACATCCGTGCCCACCAAGTGCGGCGCATCACGAGATAACCTCGAGAATTGAGCTTCATACTCCACAACGGCCAAACTACGCAACTTCAAAGTGGCAAACTCCGTGGCCTTCTTCTCCTGGACTCGATCGAAGAAATACTTGCTATTAAAATATTCAACAAACTCTCCCCAAGTTACTTGATCATGCGGCAGAGTGGCCTCTACCGACTCCCACCTAATTCTAGCATCACGTTCTAATTGAAAAGTAGCTAACAAAACTTTCTCTTCATCGATAGACTACATCACGTGGAAAATCCGCTCTATCTCTTTCATCCAATTCTCTACATCATCGAGGTCGGTCGATCCAACAAACTTTGGGGGATTCATATTACGGAACTCCAGTGGAAATCTCCGGCTCCACGATTTGCCCCTCTTTGGGCTACTTGTTGCAATGCCTGAGTAAGACCATGGACGATCCTTTGAAAATCCCTCCATTGAGCTCGCTCAGCAGCCATGATCCCACAAGAAATAAAACGATTAATATATTGACTCAAACTATAAGGTTCAATGTCCTATCGACTTAACCCATGGCACTACCCAATCTCACCGGGTATGAGGTATAAACCTAACACCCTAACCGTGGACTTGGCAACCTAGGTAGTTTAGAAAAAACTTGGCTCTAATATCACAAAAATTGTCATGCCCCGAGCGCGGAAGGAACCCGGAACGCGATGGTTTATATCATTCATGTCAATCAGAGCTCAAGGCATTCAACACAAATAGATAGAGTACGCTAAAATATGACCATAATTCCTTTATTCCAATAAAAATTCAAAATTACAATCAACAATTTCAATTCCAACGACTCCACTTGACTCAATAAAGGAAAAATTACAATGGTTAACCATACAAAAAATATAAGACTCTATGATGATTCAAGATATCCTGGTATGGCTCTACACTCTTCACTCTTGGCCATCCCCGTCGGACTGGGAATCCTTGTCAATATTACCTGAAAAATAGGATAAAACATTGGATGAGCAAAAAGTCCAGTAGGAATTACATCTCTATAATCATGCTTGTTTAAAGTGATTAACGTGTTACATGAAATGCAACTATGTCTATGCATGCTCAAGATAGAATACAATCATGGAACAAGAATATAGAGTCTAGCAAACTCACATTTGCAATAAGAATTGGCTATTCATGTACAAGTAAATACCCCTTCCGGGTCAATCACTAATCATGTCAATTCATTCAAGCCATATCAAGTCAAGAGAGAGAGAGTGGAATGTCATAGATCAATCTTGCAAGTCAATCACTTTGGTGCAATGCCACACTGCGGTCAATAATAGCTCCCATGGACACAAGTACTTTCCGGTGCTCCTCCCAAGACCAGATCGAGCCCCATTAACGCCATGTATTGAGTCATTGGATCAAAGATCTCACGTAAATATCTAGACATCCACCTTATTTAATAGCCAATGGAATTCCAAGGAATTAACATTGTAGGAATACTTTAGGAAGATCAAATAGGATAATGGAAATTCAAGGATAGAGTCTTGTATAAGGGTGAATAACCACGATCGAAACTCGTTAAAACCACGAACATAAGAATCTGGGAAAATTGACATCCACTCAGGATGCCTTGAATTCAAGAATTCGCGTCCACTGCATCAAACGCCAAATCTTGTGAACAGTAAGACACAATTGAATTTGCGTCAACTATCAGGACACTACTTCGACAATTGGCGACAACTGCACTAGATGCCAATTCTGGACTGTGTCTAGACTGTCACAGAACACCCAATCTTGGCACTCTATGATGGTTGGATGTCATGTTTCTTCAGAGTGACATGACTAAAATAGGTTTGTTGAACCCCCTCCCCTTTTATCATGTCTTATATATTTTGATGATGACCAAATGATGTTTCTTGAACTGAAAATGAGATTCTCTGATGACTTTGTAAGTGCTGCACATATAAGGTTTTGGACGGTTGAAGGACTTCACTTCAAGGGTAAGTGTTTATCATTTGAACTTCATGAAAGAAATCCAATTCAAAAACTGTTTTGACAAGACAATCAACAATGGCCACAGTCGAATACAACTCTAGGACGATGGGTGAGATCTAATCATTTTTGAATCATGGCAATGTGGTTTGAATTCCTTCATTTCCATAAGTCCATTTATCTAGGAAGCATCCAAGAGTTTAATTATGTCAAATAGTTTATGTTTTCATGCTAAATCATGTTTATTTTGATAAACCATCATAAAAACATCTAGATGTGTTCTTGGACTTAGAATCATGGTTTGTGATTGTTGTGGAGGGTGGGACGACCCTTCGGGGCGATCCCCAAGCCAATCGGAGCAACTTAGCAAGGGTTCTTAACCCCTGCTGAAAGGGTCGACCCCAAGGGTCGACCCCCAGCTTCAAGGGTCGACCCCAAGGGTCGACCCCAAGGGTCGACCCCTGGCAATCTATTTTTAAACCTGTCGGCTCCCTTTTTGCCCAACTGAAAGGGTCGACCCCAAGGGTCGACCCCTATAGGTCCTCTTGCTGTTTTTGTTGAACCAGAACCTGGTTCTGAGAGGCTCGACCCCTGGGGTCGACCCATGACTTCTGGACCTCTAGCACAGCACGAGGGTCGACCCCAAGGGTCGACCCTTCTGTTCTGGGCGGCGCCGGTTTTGTTGACTTGATGGTTTCGAGCCACATGGGCTTATACAGCTGTTAGGGACTCCGGGAATCACTCCATAATACTTGGATCTGGTCCCCTGAACGTCCCTTATCCTGTCTAGGAGTATAAATCATCTTGTTAAGGGTGTAAACCCTAAGGGAATAATTATAAACACTATTTTCGGGTTTCTTTCTAACCCTTCCTTGTGCAGGTCACAGCAGCCACCTCCAGCCATTGTTCCTCTTGTGTTTGTGCGTGAAAGTGAAGGGAAGAAGGAGGATTCGAAGTTCCAATCAATCCTCTACTGCTGGCTGTGAGTGAAATCAAGATTTAAGCTCATCCGATTCAAGATCGTCAAGAACATCTTCCTGCTACACAAGTGTTCGATTAAATTCCGAAAAGAGAAAGGGGGAGCTCCAACCAGGATAATTTTATTCTTTCCTCACCCTTTTTCATTCTGGTTCAGTTGATTCAAGCTTGAGTATTCGTCTGTAAACATTATCTCAGATACTTGTGTGTTGAGTTCGTGTTCGGTAACACGAACGTGTGTGTGTGTTGTGCTCGTGTTAGGTAACACGAACGTGTGTGTGGTTGCTGTCCTTACAGCGTGTGTGTGTGTGTGATTCACTCATAGTGAAGCCTTAATCCTCCGTGTGAGGGGTGGACGTAGGGAACACGGCAGTGTACCCGAACCACCTAAAAATTTCCGTGTGTTCATTGTGATTTGCCTATACGTTTACTTGTCAAGTGGGCTTCGCGGTGAGTTGAGCTTACACCACTTATTCTATCAATCACACCCGTTGCATACGTTTCCACAAGTGTGTTCATGTTCGTGCGAGGTGAGAGCTTGTTAATGTAATTGTTATAAGAGTTCTATTAGATAGTTAATTTTATTGGCCATCAATTCACCCCTCCCCTCTTGATTGCCACGTTTCAGGACTCAACAATTGGTATCAGAGCTTTGGTCTCTGGTTGATTTACGATCTCACGGTCGTCAGAGCAGATCCCGTTAAATGGCAAAAAGAGGGATGATGCCCGAAGGGCATTCCATTCAAAGACCTCCATTCTTTGATGGATCGAACTACCCTTACTGGAAAAATAGAATGTATGTTTTCCTACGTGCCCAGGACTATGATGTTTGGCGTGTCATAAGTAAGGGTCCATATGTTTTATCTGAGAAAGAAGATGAATGGGATGGAGAAGATATAGAGAAGTGTTCAACGAACTTTAAGGCTATGAATATAATTCAATGTGCCGTCCATCCTAACGAATACTCACGAATATCTATGTGTGCCTCTGCGCAGGAGATGTGGGATAAGCTGCGGCTTATATATGAAGGAACATCGCAAGTCAAGGAAACAAAGGCCAATCTCTTAGTTCGGGACTATGAGTTGTTCGCAATGAAGCAAGAAGAATCAATTTCTGATATGTTTGCAAGGCTAACAGAAATTACAAATGGACTAAAGGCGCTTGGCAAAGAATATTCAAACAAGGAGCTTCTAAGAAAAGTTTTGAGATCCCTTTCTTCACAGTGGCATACAAAAGCCACTGTAATTGAAGATTCCAAAGACCTCAGCATCCTAACTCTCGATGAGTTGATCGGCTCGTTGATGACATATGAAATAAACATCAAAAGAAGCGAGGAAGATCACAAGAAAAAGAAAGTTGTCACACCATTGGCCCTAAAGGTGAATTCACCGGATTCAGAGGGCAGTGATAATAATTCTATTAGCAACACAGAAGATGAAGAACTGGTTGCCATGATCACACGACGAGCAAGAAGGTTCGTCAAAGGAACAAGGAAGTTCGGTGGTCAGTTCAGGAAGGGTCCAAGAAGGCAAGGACCAAACAAAGGAGAAAGTAGCAAGAAGGAAGAAATAATTTGCTACGAGTGCAAGAAACCTGGCCGCATGCGAGGTGAGTGCCCTGACCTCATCAAGAAAGTGAAGAAAGGTAAATTCAAGAAGCCCAAGGCCATGATGGCCACATGGAGTGATCAGGATGAGGATGACTCCGGCATTGAGGATAGACTTGACGAGCTAGTCCAAAATCTATGTCTCATGGCCAATGATGATGAAAAGGTAGATTCTGAACCTGAAACTCTCACTTGTGAGCAATGGCAAATCGCATATGAGTCTTTGTATGAAAAATGTAGAAGATACAAATCTGAAAACAGAAATTTGAAAAAGAAAATTGATCTTCTTGTTCATACAAACAAATCATGTGAAGAATGCCATCCTTTGAAATCAGAAAATGAAAGCATGAAACATCAAAATGAAATTCTTGTTTCAAAGATTGAATTGTTTGAGGAAAAGATTTCATGCATGAGAGAAGAACAATCTACATTTCTAAAAATGCATGAACACTTAAAAAATGAACTGGAACAAGAAAAGCTTGCAAGTATTGCTTGCAAAGAAGCCAAGGTGAAGGCTGAAGAAGAGAGCCAATCTCAATTGGCTCAAATAAAAGAACTTGAGGATGCTCTTGTCATTCTTGAAAATTCAAAAATTCAAATGACCCATTGGGCTCCCATAAATTCAGCTTCCTCCAAAGCCAAGAAACACATGCATAACTCCTATTCCAATGTTGGTAGAAGGAGGAAAAGAGATGAAAATATCATTTGCTTTTATTGTGGAAGAATGGGTCATGACATGTATGACTGTAGAATTCTGAAATATGATGAAGAAAAGTTTGCTAAAATCAGAAACAGATCATATGTGTGTCATGCTTCTAACCACCATGAACCCAAGCTTGCTTGGGTACCAAAATCTCTATAAGCACTTTGGTTGTATTGCAGATCCACACGAGAGCTCAGAAGAACAAATGGTACTTGGATAGCGGGTGCTCTCGGCACATGACGGGAAACAAGGAATGGTTTGTGGACCTGCATAAAAAGGATGGTGGAATGGTAGCATTCGGTGGTAAGGACAAAGGAAAAATCATCGGAGAAGGTAAGATTGGTAAGAATCAAAATCACACCATTGAAAATGTGCTGCTTGTGGAAGGTTTGCATCACAACCTTTTAAGCATAAGTCAACTTTATGATAAGGGATGCAATGTTGTTTTTGATTCTAATCACTGCACTGTTTTGAACAGACACACTCATGAGGTTAAGTTCATTGGATTCAGGTATAACAATGTTTATATGATAGACTTAAATGATGCTTCTCATGAGGGTTTGTGTTTGATTGCAAGGAACAAGGATGATGTGTGGCTATGGCATCGCCGGCTTGGGCATGCCAGCTTCAATGTCTTGCTGAAATTATCAAGGAAAGATTTGGTAATTGGACTGCCAAAGTTGAAGGACGTCGAAGACGGAGTATGTGGGGCGTGCAGCATGGGAAAATAGACAAGGACGTCATTCAAAAGCAAGAATGATGTGACCACATCGAGGCCTCTAGAAGTCATCCAAATTGATCTCTTTGGACCAAGCAGGACACATAGCTTGGGTGGTAAACTATACGGCTTTGTAATCGTGGATGATTATTCTAGATTTTGTTGGGTTTACTTCCTTTCACATAAAAATGATGCCTTGACGGAATTTGAAGTATTTTGCAGGGTGGTACAAAATGATAAAGGGGTTTGCATCAAAACCGTGCGGAGTGATCATGGTAGAGAATTTGATAACCATGAGTTCAGCGATTTTTGCAGGGCTCAAGGCTATTCTTATGACTTCTCCGCACCAAGAACCCCTGAGCAGAATGGCGTTGTTGAAAGGAAGAATAGAACCCTGATTGAAATGGCAAGAACGATGCTAAATGAGAATAATCTGCCAAGGTACTTTTGGGCTGAAGCAGTGAACACGGCCTGCTACATAATCAATCGTGCCATGGTAAGACCATTATTGAAGAAAACCCCCTATGAGCTGTATAGAGGTAAGAAGCCAAACATTTCACATCTTAGACCGTTTGGCTCAACATGCTACATTCACAACAATGGTAAGTTCGACCTGGCGAAATTTGATCCCAAAAGTGATAAAGGTATTTTTCTTGGGTACTCACTGAGCTCAAGAGCATATCGTGTGTATAACTTGAGAATTCTTGTTGTTGAGGAAAGCCCCCATGTTATTATCTATGAATCATCTCCAAATAAAACTAATGACAAACCTGTCTTGCAGGATGATCAGTTGGATATTGGAGATATCGGGAAGAAAGAAAGAAAAGTGGAGAAACAAGAAGAAGAACCACAAGAAGTTGAGACTAATCCGGAAAATCAAGCTGAATAGCAGCCACCAATTCAATGGAGTTTTCCAAAGGACCATCCGCCGGACAATGTAATGGGCGATGTTGAAGAAGGAGTACGGACACGAGCCTCGTTCAGGGAAGTTGAAAATCAAGACTATATGGCCCTACTCTCTCAATTTGAACCCAAATCCATAGAAGAAGCCTTAGGTGATGAGTCATGGATTTTATCCATGCAAGAGGAATTACACCAGTTCCAAAGGAACGAAGTATGGTTCCTCGTTCCATGTCCTAAGAATCACTCCGTGATCGGATCAAAATGGGTTTACCGTAACAAAACAAACGATCAAGGAGTGGTTACTAAGAACAAGGCCAAGCTTGTTGCCAAAGGCTATAGCCAAGAGCTGGGTATAGACTTTGATGAGTCTTTTGCTCCAGCAGCAAGACTCGAGGCTGTGAGGGTTCTTTTAGCATTTGCATGCTGTCATAATATCAAGTTATTTCAAATGGATGTTAAGAGTGCGTTTTTGAATGGCTATATCCAGGAGGACGTGTACGTGGAGCAGCCACCGGGGTTTGAAGACCCAACGCATGCAGACCATGTATACAAGTTGAACAAAGCTCTCTACGGTCTGAAACAAGCACCCCGTGCATGGTATGAACGATTAAGCGATTTCCTCGCTCAAAATGACTTCAAACGAGGTAACTTTGATCAAACCCTTTTTACAAAATTGAAGGGTAAGGAAATCTTAATTGTTCAAGTTTATGTTGATGATATTATCTTTGGCTCCACCAATGACACTCTTAGCAACGACTTTGCAAAATTGATGCAAAGTGAGTTTGAAATGAGTCTTATGGGAGAGCTAACATTCTTTTTGGGATTGCAGATCAATCAAACGGTAGATGGGTTGTTCATTCATCAAAAGAAGTATGCAATGGAGTTACTGAAAAAGTTCAATTTGGCATCAACAAAACCTCAACCAACACCAATGTCAACTTCAATGAAAATAGATCAAGATGAGACAGGTAAACCAGTGGACCAGAAACTCTTTAGAAGTATGATAGGTTCACTATTGTATTTAACTGCCAGTAGGCCTGACATTCAGTTTGCAGTTTGCTTGTATGCAAGATTTCAATCAAATCCTAAAGAATCACATATGTCAGCTGTAAAACGAATTTTTAGATACATTGCTGGTTCAGTTAACTTGGGATTGTGGTTTCCGCGTAATTCATGTTCTGAACTAGTTGCATACTCTGATGTTGATTACGCGGGCTGTAAAATGGATCGGAAAAGCACAAGTGGGTATTGCCAATTTCTTGGAGGATGCGTGGTCTCATGGGCCTCCAAGAAACAAAATTCAGTGGCATTATCAACGGCCGAAGCCGAGTATGTGGCTGTCGGTAGTTGTGTTGCCTAGGTGTTATGGATCCAACAGCAAATGATTGATTATGGCATATCCTTTAAAAACACCTCAATTCTTTGTGATAACACTTCAGCCATAAACCTGTCTAAAAACCCAGTTCATCACTCTCGCACTAAGCATATTGAAATTAGGCATCATTTCATTCGAGATCATGTGAGCAAGGGTGATATTGATATCAGTTTCATTGAAACAGATCGATAAATTGCCGACATTTTCACCAAACCTCTTAGTGAAGATAGGTTCACATCCTTGAGAAGAGAACTAGGGGTTTGTAGGATAGACTAGTCTGAGTAACAGTCATGTCCATCTATGCATAATTAGGTCATTGCATTACATGTCATTGCATCAAATACTGAGCATTTAGTTAATTCCTTGTCATGCACTTGCATCATCCTGTGTGAAATAAAAAGAAACAAAAATTCTTTTTCCTTGTGTGTTCCTGCATGCCTTCTATGTTTACTGTAAATACACACTGTTGCTTGAAATTCCTATGGCCGAAATCACCTTTGACTTATACACATTGCCAAGAGAAGAGCTAATCTGCTCAAAGTCAAAAATCCGGATCACACGGCCTCTACGCGTCTAGCATATCTCCGTATTTCGACTGCACTTCCCCAATGAATTAAATCCCATCATTTTACTCACAATTCCTTGAATTCATGTATTTTTCACTTGGGGACTCGAGCCGGACACTTATTGACACTCATCACTCTTGTTCTCTCTTTTTGGCTGCAAAATAGGGAACGGGTCGACCCCAAGGGTCGACCCTCGCAGACCCAGAAGAAGGGTCGACCCAAAGGGTCGACCCTCTCCGACCCAGCAGAAGGGTCGACCCAAAGGGTCGACCCTCGCGGTGCCGGTTCGGGCCCATGGGGGACCCGAACCAGGGGACGACCCTAAGGGTCGACCCAAACCGGCGGGTGGCCCCTTTTGGTGCCCTAGCCGCCTCCTACTTGGTTCCACCCTTAAGGTGGACCTTCCTCCGACTACAAAAACACCTTTTCCCCCTTTCTAACCTTGCCACCACTCCTTCCAAGCCCTAAACTCCTCCCTTGGCTCTCCACCCTCCAAGCCCTAGCGCGGCTCTCCCGGTGGCATCCGCGCGCGCCTGCCTTCTTGGAGCTCACGGCGTCGATCCCTTGCTCTCTCCATTCTTGAGATATGTTCTTGATGCTTGTGGAGGATTCTAGCTTCACATCTTAGCATGCTCCCTTAGTCAAACCATCGATATCCTTCCCCATCTATGGATTCTTTTGGTTTGTGTTTAGATGGCCCCCAAGAAGCGCATCCCTCGCAGTCGAGGCTAGTCAAGTGCGGCCCCGGCACGCCGTGGACGACAGGCTGCATATGAGCGCGATTCGGCGCCCTCAAGCAAAGTTCTGGATCGGAAGGTGTTACGCCCTCGTGTGGTATCATTTATCAACTTGAACCGCCATCTTCCGAGTCTCGTTGATATATTATGCAGTCAGCCCAACCTGGATTCTTTTATGTCTGAATATCACCGCACATATCCACAGTTGGTAAATCAGTTTTATGGCAATCTTATTTTATCCGGGGAACATCCGACCACTACGGTTAATAGACAGCAAATCATTCTCACCACTGAATTTTTGGGCATGGTTTTCCATCTTCCGACTGAAGGTTTCACATTTGGAGATATAGTTGTTCCGGATGATGTAGTGTATCAAATGATGACCGGTGAAGAACGTGCAGGTCGATTACTTGCTGGCTTAAATGCCAACCACTTTCCTCCCGTACAGCATATTTTGCACCGCATGATCACTACAATTTTGTTGCCTAGAGGAGGCGGTCATGACAAAGTAACCGAGAATCACATGTTCCTATTTTATTGCCTTATGGGTGGAATTCCGGTTAACTTTCCAGCTATTTTCTTAGTACATATGTGCAAGACATCCGGTTAACCGAGAATCACATGTTCCTATTTTATTGCCTTATGAAGCACAAGCACCGTACTCTTCCTTATGCTGCCGCATTATCTGCTATATTTGCTTGTTTGGATATAAATCTGTCAAAAGAACCCTCTCAAGACATCCGGGACGCGGATACCTTTACTATCCATTCCATCTGCCACAATATGGGATATGAGCTACAAGATGGTATTCTGATTCGCATCTTAAAGAGTGCTACCCATGATACTAGTTCAGCTGAAGACGATGAAGATGATGCACAGGCCGATCTGCCGCCACCTCCGTTTGCTGCCGACATGCCTTCTGCGGTGGTTCAGCTTCTCATGGACCGATTGGACACCATTGATGACCGGTTGGATGAGTATGGGGAGACTATGACAGCGTTGCAATGTGATCTACGCGATCTGAAACTTTCCCATCAGGAGCATTCTCACTCTATCACTGACGCCTTGGCCCACCAAGCCCAACTGCTAGCCGATCTTTCGGAGTATATTAGGCGTCCACCGGGCTCTTCTACTCCGGATGATGACGAGGATGACGATTAGCCTCTCTCTCCCTTCATTATGGCATAGTTATTATCCTTGTTTCACCCCCTCCTTTTTGATGTTGCCAAAGGGGGAGAAAGACTATCTCGGCTATTATATGTACTGTGTGTATGCATGCGTGTGTTGCATTGCATCTCATTTCAGTTTTTGCATTTCAGTTCACTTTGTTGCATTTCAGTTCATCAGACATTGCATTTTAGCTATGGCATATTGTTAACTGCATTTCAGACTTGCCTTCCTTCCACTTGTTGTCGGCAAAACAGTGTGCCATGCTAATCAATCTTACATATTATGTTGCCCTGTGGGAGAAATGGATTGGCTCATGTTGAAATGATTAATGCAAATGAGGTTTCAATTGTAGATGGCATGACAATTCAAATAGCATTTTGTCATCATCAAAAAGGGGGAGATTGTTGAACCCCCTCCCCTTTTATCATGTCTTATATATTTTGATGATGACCAAATGATGTTTCTTGAACTGAAAATGAGATTCTCTGATGACTTTGTAAGTGCTGCACATATAAGGTTTTGGACGGTTGAAGGACTTCACTTCAAGGGTAAGTGTTTATCATTTGAACTTCATGAAAGAAATCCAATTCAAAAACTGTTTTGACAGGACAATCAACAATGGCCACAGTCGAATACAACTCTAGGATGATGGGTGAGATCTAATCATTTTTGAATTATGGCAATGTGGTTTGAATTCCTTCATTTCCATAAGTCCATTTATCTAGGAAGCATCCAAGAGTTTAATTATGTCAAATGGTTTATGTTTTCATGCTAAATCATGTTTATTTTGATAAACCATCATAAAAACATCTAGATGTGTTCTTGGACTTAGAATCATGGTTTGTGATTGTTGTGGAGCGTGGGATGACCCTTCGGGGCGATCCCCAAGCCAATCGGAGCAACTTAGCAAGGGTTCTTAACCCCTGCTGAAAGGGACGACCCCAAGGGTCGACCCCTGGCAATCTATGTTTAAACCTGTCGGTTCCCTTTTTGCCCAACTGAAAGGGTCAACCCCAAGGGTCGACCCATGCCCCAAGGGTCGACCCCAAGGGTCGACCCCTACAGGTCCTCTTGTTGTTTTTGTTGAACCAGGACCGGGTTCTGAGAGGGTCGACCCCTGGGGTCGACCCATGACTTCTAGACCTCTAGCACAGCACGAGGGTCGACCCCAAGGATCGACCCTTCTATTCTGGGCGACGCCGATTTTGTTGACTTGATGGTTTCGAGCCACATGGGCTTATACAGCTGTTAGGGACTCTGGGAATCACTCCATAATACATGGATCTGGTCCCCTGAACGTCCCTTATCCTGTCTAGGAGTATAAATCATCTTGTTAAGGGTGTAAACCCTAAGGGAATAATTATAAACACTATTTTCGGGTTTCTTTCTAACCCTTCCTTGTGCAGGTCGCAGCAGCCACCTCCAGCCATTGTTCCTCTTGTGTTTGTGCGTGAAAGTGAAGGGAAGAAGGAGGATTCGAAGTTCCAATCAATCCTCTACTGCTGGCTGCAAGTGAAATCAAGATTCAAGCTCATCCGATTCAAGATCGTCAAGAACATCTTCCTGCTACACAAGTGTTCGATTAATTTCCGAAAAGAGAAAGGGGGAGCTCCAACCAGGATAATTTCATTCTTTCCTCACCCTTTTTCATTCTAGTTCAGTTGATTCAAGCTTGAGTATTCGTCTGTAAACATTATCTCAGATACTTGTGTGTTGAGTTCGTGTTCGGTAACACGAACGTGTGTGTGTGTTGTGCTCGTGTTCGGTAACACGAACGTGTGTGTGGTTGCTGTCCTTACAACGTGTGTGTGTGTGATTCACTCATAGTGAAGCCTTAATCCTCCGTGTGAGGGGTGGACGTAGGGAACACGACAGTGTACCCGAACCACCTAAAAATTTCCGTGTGTTCATTGTGGTTTGCCTATACGTTTACTTGTCAAGTGGGCTTCGCGGTGAGTTGAGCTTACACCACTTAATCTATCAATCACACCCATTGCATACGTTTCCATAAGTGTGTTCATGTTCGTGCGAGGTGAGAGCTTGTTAATGTAATTGTTATAAGAGTTCTATTAGATAGTTAATTTTATTGGCCATCAATTCACCCCTCCCCTCTTGATTGCCACGTTTCGGGACTCAACAAGGTTTAAGGGTTTTAGGGTACAACCTGCTCGACGTCTATTGGGAATCCTAGGCTCACGTAGACATACGGAGGCCTTAGAGAGAGAATTTCCAGTCCGACGAGAGGAATTCCCGATGGAGGGTCCTTTTTTCTCCAAGAAATAAGGTGTATATGTAGAAATCCATGAAAATAGGGACCCTGTCTTGGCTGTGAGACAGTGGTGCCAAAAGATCCACGGCGTAGGATCAAAAACCCACGAGAAACATTATTGGAGGAATTAGCGTCAGGGGCAATAGGTGTTAATTCCATGAATTAGCGTCCACTATCCATACGTCAATTCTTTTAGAAAAAAAAATAGGAAATAAAATTAACGTCAACAGGTCAGACGCAAATTATTACCCATCTCTGTAGAGAAGCGGAAAAACTTGGATAGCGTCTGGCTTACAGACGCCAATTCTTTTAAGCGCTAGAACTTAAAGAATTAGCGTCACTTCATAAGGGCGTAAGTTCTTTAATTTGCATCCAGGAACTGGACATTAATTCTTGTGAACGTCAGGTGGCAGACATGCTTAAAGAATTTGCGTCTCTATAAAGAGGCGCAGAAACTTGAATACGCGTATGCTCTCTAGATGCAAATTTCAATTAATTTATAGACTTCAAAGAATTAGCGTCAAGATAGCTGACGTGTATTAATCTGTCCTTCCAGAGAGGTGCAGACTCTGTAAATACGTGTCAGTCATCCAGACACAAATTCCAACATTTAATGCGAACATTGTTCCTTTCTTTTACAAGGGATGAATAGTGCTACTTTAAATATAAAAGGCCTTTCAGTAATCTAAAAACATGATAATTCATAGAAAATTCTAAGGATCCTAAAAACATGCATCTCAAATTTTTATGTATCATGGTTCAATGTATATTTAATTTTGAACGTTGCTACTTTTATTAATTAACTTAAGGAATTCACGTCAGGGTAGTTGACGTAAATTAATTTACGTCTATTGGCTTGACGCAATTTCAAGAAATAGTGTTTGCTTCACAAACACAAATTAATTAGCGTCATCTACCCTTATCGCAGATTCTTCTTGAAACAGAACGATTGAAAATAATGCTTAACATGAAACTAATCATAGAAGTAGGGCTCGCATGGATTGTCAAACGCTAGTAGGCTGTGATTACATGCATGCTCTTGCTATACATGGGTTACTTGGGTGTTTACGCCTGAGAGATCACCTACCTGATCGAAAGAAGGAAGACGGTCACCTACGGGAAGAAGAAACGGAAGCATAGGAAGAAGAATGGATGCAGACACGCACGCGCAGGAAGAAGAAGAGGAAGAAGACGCCTCCCCTCCACGGCACGTCACGAACGGCAGTAGCATCATGATGCTTCAGCCATCGAAGGGCATTTTTTTATAGAACCTCTAACCCTCCAAATCCTACTAAGGAATCCTACTTCCATTACAAAGAAACCTCCTCCGTTCGATCTTATCTTTCCTTAGTTACATCCGCCATGTCTCCTAGGTCGACCTATTCCTCATCGAACGTAACAGGATGCTACTATCTAAAGCCCAAAAGCCCACTAAGAGGAAATTCTACTTTCTAACGGTTTTAATGGTTCAGGTTTTTATTTGTTAATGGATTTTAGCCTATTAACTAATTGGGTCACTCATTAGTCAAATGGTTTAGGCCTATTTTTAATTATATTATATTGTATATTTTATTGAGTTGCTACACCCAATCACCACTCCTTGGTCATTAAGCTTGTTTCGGAAGACCCATTTGGTCTCGATGACGGAGTGATCATTAGGCCGTGACACGAGGAACCACACCTTGTTCCTTTGGAACTGGTGTAGTTCTTCCTACATGGCTAAGATCCAGGAATTATCATTCAAGGCATCTTCAATAGAATTGGGTTCAGATTGAGAAAGTAAGGCAATGTAATCCTGAATTTCAACTTCCCTAAGTGATGAACGTGTCCTCGTTCCATCTTCAATGCTACCGATTACATTTTCCATCAGATGGTCCTTCAAGAATGTCCAAGATCTTGGAAGTTCAGGTTGCTCTTGGCTTGATTACTCTGTTTGCTCGTGTGCTCCTGCTTGATTTTGCTTACTTTTGGAGCTTTCGGGTACATCATCCGCACTTCTCTAAAAGAGAAAAAGGAACCTATTCCGAATTATGGCGGATGCCAAATGGAAAGTACTCCTGCAGTGCCTATCCATGGAAGAAGCTTGGAGGGTCATGAAAGAAGTCCACACCGGAACAACAGGTCCACACCATCCGGGACCAAAGATGAAAATTGAAATAAAGAAGCTTGGCTACTACTGGCCAACCATGTTTGATGACTGCTGCAAGTACGCCAAGTCTTGTCAGAAATGCCAGGAGCATGCCACAGTACCCAGGAGGCCGCCTGTGCTGCTACATCTGACATTGCCCAGCTGGTCGTTCGCCCAGTGGGGAACAGACGTCGTGGGCCCACTACCCGCGTCATCCGCCGGGTGCAAATACATTTTGGCGGCAACTGATTACTTCTCCCGTTGGGCAGAAGCCGTTACTTTGAGAGAAGTGACTGGTGAGATCGTCGCCAGATTCATCCGGCGCAACATCATATTCCGGTTTGGTACGCTAAACCGAATCATCTCAGACAATGGAAGTCACTTCCGCAACCAGAAAGTCTACCGGCTGGCCAAGAAGTATAAGATCGACCGGAGAATGTCAACCCCCTACAACCCAAAAGCCAATGGTTTGTCTGAAGCTTTCAACAAGACTCTTTGTACTCTCCTGTCCAAAATTGTTAGTTCTAACAAGAGGGACTGGGAAGAGAAAATGTATGAGGCCCTGTGGGCGTATCGAACTGTATACAAAACTCCGACGGGTTGTTCACCCTTCTCTTTAGTGTATGGCTCAGAGGCACTTGTCCCCATTGAGCTGGAAATACCCTCCCTTCGGGTCACAATCCAACACGGGCTAGTCCATGAAGAGCAAACAAATGTCGAGCGAAGGCTCGAAGAGCTCTCCGACCTGGAGGGGAAGCGGCTTCACGCCCAGTAGAACATTCAGATCTATCAAGCCCGAATAGCTCGCGCTTTCGACAAGCTCGTCAAAGAGCGTGAATTCAAGAAGGGTGACCTCGTTATGGTCAAAAGGAGGGAAGTCATGGCTTCCAACCCCAAGGGCAAGCTGAATGAAAATTGGCTTGGACCCTATGTAATCCAAAAGGTTTATGAAGGCGGGGCATATGTGATAGTCGATCATCGGGGGGAGGTCCAGTTTCCACCCCTTAATGGTAGGCATCTAAGACTGTATCATGCTCCAATTCCTCCATTCAATGAATAATACATTTACCCTCCCCACGGCGGGCGGATTTGCTTTCAATTGCTTGAATGGTTTGCTTGCCGCCTGTTACGGACCACAAGAGAAGCGACCAAAGGGAACGCGCGCATACCAAAAAAAAGGAAGGAAGAAGGAAAAAGAAAAGGAAAAGAAAGAAAAGGAAAAGAAAAGAGGAAAACAAAGGGAAAAAAGGGAAAAGGAAGAGAAGAAAAAAAAAGAAAAAAATAAAAGGAAAAAAAAGGAAAGAAAAAAAAAAGAAAGAAAAGAAGAGGAGGATTCAGCCCCTTACAATAAACGAATCAACCCTGTCAGCCCTTGACATTCTGTCGGCACTGACGAAAAATACCCCACCCGGACCTCTCGTCCGAGATTGGGGAATCAACCCATCTCCTTGCGTCGGCACTCACCCGTACCGGCAAATATTCCAATAAACGAATTAACCTTGTCAGCCCTTGACATTCTGTCGGCACTGACGAAAAATACCCCACCCGGACCTTTCGTCTGAGATTGGGGAATCAACCCATCTCCTTGCGTTGGCACTCACCCATACCGATGAATATTCCAATAAACGAATCAACCCTGCTAGCCCTTGACATTTTGTCAGCACTAACGAAAAATACCCCACCCGGACCTTTCGTCCGAGATTGGGGAATCAACCCGTCTCCTTACGTTGGCACTCACCCGTACCGATGAATATTCCAATAAACGAATCAACCCTGTCAGCCCTTGACATTCTGTCGGCACTGACGAAAAATACCCCACCCAGACCTTTCGTCCGAGATTGGGGCATCAACCCATCTCCTTGCGCTAACACTCACCCGTACCGATGAATATTCCAATAAACGAATCAACCCTGTCAGCCCTTGACATTTTGTCGGCACTGACGAAGAATACCCCAACCGGACCTTTCACCCGGGATCGGGGAATCAACCCTCCTCCTTGCGTTGGCACTCACCCGTACCAACGAACACACCCAGAGACAAATAAACCACACCTGTCATCAGCACTCTGTCGGCGCAGATGAACAACCCTCTTTTGACCAAGACCTCCCGTCGGGGTCATTGAATGAACAAACTCTTCTCTCCATCCCTTCGGGCGATGAACAACCCCTCCTGACCAATACCTCCCGTCTGGGTCACCGGATGAACAAACTCTTCTCTCCGCCTCTCCAAGGTCGGATCAACCTACTTGGGTTAAACGTACCGGCGACATCATTCGACTGAGTCGCTTTATGGACATGGTGGAGTGGTCCCCTTGTCCCTCCTCTGGAAGGGGCGAGCACTCTCCTATGCTCATATGCGAATCTCACCAGGCTCTCCCCGAATAAACTATTAGCGTGAACTTGCGTTCCATCACATAGCAAGAAAAGAGAAAAGGAGGGAAGAAATCGCCCGACACCACACGCATACCATAGACACATGGAATAATTGCATTGTATTCTTTTTAGAAAATTTGCATCAGCTTCGGGGCATACCCCGGTGTTACATGCAAAGAAAGGAATGGAAGGGGAATCGGCGGTTATTCTAGCCCTCGGAAGATGTCCTCAAAAGGGAGGATCCCGACGCAAGGGAAGCTTATCATCTCACGCAGAAGGCCCTCCTGCGCCTCGAGGCGTTCCAATTCTGTCGTCACAGAGGCCACGGCTACCTCGGAAACGACCAACTCTTCAGCCTCCTGGGCCTTACCCGTCTCTGCCTTGAGCAGGTCAGACTCCGCCTGGGTAAGCCAGCCCCGGAGTTTCTCTATCCTGTTCCCCAAGGCGTCGATGTCGGCATTGTACCTGTCCAAGGCTCCTTGATGTTGCTCCCGGCTGTCTCTCCGAACAGCCAACGCCTCCAGATATTCGTCCCTCTGGGCACTGATAGCTGTGAGCTCAGTCGGGGCTTGCGTCTCGAGGAATGCGCGACGGTTCACGTACTTCAACAATAAGAGAACGCGTCGTGACCATTCTTCGAGTGGGCAGCCCATCATCTGCAGTGCTTTGGTCAGCTGCTCCATGATGGCCCTGGCATCTCGATAGGTGAGCGTTGGATCGGCGACAACCATGGAGCGCAATACCAACAGGGTCTGCCGGACTGGCAGATCCGAACTCACGTGGCCGATAGGAGGGACGGCTGGTGGGTCGAAGCTAACTTCGCTGTCCACGACCGCCCACAGGTCTGCGTCGACCACGGCAGAGCTACCCAGAAGGGCCAGCGCCGAAAGGAGGGAGCTCGCGGGCTCCGAGGTCGACCCTTGGCCAGCCACCACCGTAGGTGAGGGAGAGACCACAACAGAGACGTCTGGCACTGCCATGATGAGCGGCTGCTCCAGCTCCGTAGACCGGGTAGGTACCGAACCCGACAGTGCCGCCTCCTCCACCAGAACCAGAGCCCCGGCAGACAAAGTTGTTTCGGCCTCCGCCACCTCGGCTGGCAAAGTCTCTATGGTGGGCGGGTCCAGTGTCGCTCTCGGGAAGTCTTCATCTCCCCCTGCCTGGAATTCCTCTGAATGCTCGTGGAGGATCGCCAATATCTTCCTGAGAAGCAGGGCTTCCTCGGGCATCACCGGCGTCGGGATCGGTGGCAGTGGGATCACCAAATGCGGGACGGCTCCCATATGTAGAAGAGACGTCAAGGACCCCGCGTCCGGCCCCAGAAGCATCTTCAGCCTTTTAGCCGCATGCACGCGGAAAGATGAGCTCCACCTGGGGACGGCTTTACAAGCCTGAGGCGCGCTTGCTCCGTGGGGCGTTGTTGTCACCTGGCCATGTGAAGAGAAGTTAGCCGCTTGCCAAGTGGAATAAATCATTGAATCTTCAAGAAAGCCCAGCGTATTCCGCTGCTTACCTCGCCCGCCGGCACTATGCTGCTCTCCGGCGTTACCTCTCCCCAGGCAGCATCTTTAGAAATTGTCTCCTCCCGAGTCTCGGCTTCGGGTACCACCGGCACTTGCACTTCGACCTCTGGTGCTATCTCTCCCTCTTCTAGGGCTCCGGTGGCTGGGGTAGAGGTCTCCATGGCTCCTTCAGAAGCACGAGCCTGTATTGCCTCGAATAAATCAATAACTCCGAGGGAGATCTTAGGAAGAAAGAAGAGGAAACTATGCACTCACATCCACTGCCGTTTCTTCCCGAAATGAGACCTTGGCATTCGAAACGGCAACACCGGAGCTCGCCACGACCTCCTCTCGCCGCACAGCCTCGGCCAGGGACGCCAATTCATCCAAAGCCACAGCAGCTGTCTCTCGCCTGATAGCTCCCGCCCCCGGAACTTGGATCTCTGCATCTTCTGACAGGGCCTGTCCCTTTGAAAGCCAAAAATAATAAGATCAAGAAGATTAGCCAAGGGCCTAAAGAAAGAAAACCTAAATTAACAGGTTCGCACTTACGGGCGCCTGCTTCACCAGGCTAAGAGACACAGACAGTACCGGGGCTTTCCAGGCAGGAACTTGAAGTAGGGGTTCCCCGGGGACACCCTCAGTTGAAAGTACTTCGTCGGAAGAGTAGTCGTAGTCTACCTTCTCGCCCGACGAAGATCCAGGGCTGGTGGGCACCTCCTTTGTTGGCAAGGCAGCCCCCGCCTCAACATCCGGGGTCGGCAGTCGCGCCTTCCTTGACCGCCGCCCCTTCTTCCGATATATCTGCCCGAACCAGGATGCCTCCGGGGCCGCCTCTGGTTTTGGGACCGGCACATCAGCTCCTACATAAGCAAGGCAAAATCCAGATTCGGTCAGGCCTGCAAAATTTTGAGGAACGGAGAAGTTGATCAAATGACCGGCCAAGAAAGTGATATACCTCCTTCGACTTTGGCGGCAGGAGCGGGAGCGAAGAAGGTCTCTCTGACGGATTCTACGGCCTCGTGGGTCACAGCTTCACCCACGCCTGGGATGGGTATAGGCGCGGGCCTCTTTACGACAGTTGAAACAAAAGGACACGGGTGTCACAAGGAGCGTCCCTCTTAGCATCTCGACAAACTCTGAAGAGCCTCGAAGAGCAGAAGGGACCCAACCTGCAGGCCGACTTGGCTCGGCCTGAGCAGCTTCGAACTCCTCGAATGAGGAGATTACGGGTGCCGGGGGAGCGGTCGGTGTGGCTTTTGCAGCCTCTGTCTTCCTGCGTTTGGCCTCCTACCGCCCAGCCGCCTTAGCAGCATCCACAGCCTTCTTCACGGGCGATTTCGCCTGGGACCTCTTCGCAGGCGGGGGCAGAGGGGTCATGGTCGGAGCCGCTGGCACCTCCTCGAAGTAACTAGGTTTCCCTGCCTACCGTAGGAGATTGCGATACATCGCTAGTTGAGTGCTGTCGGGGTGATCTGTCAAAAAAAAAGGAAAACAAAGGACCCAATCAACGTCCAATATTCAAGAAAGGTCAGCACTGAAGAACACAAGGGAAGGAAGAAAACACTAAGTACCATGGGGGCCAGTGTATAGCCGTAGCGTTATCGGCCAATATCTAAGGGATGGCTCCTTGTCACGACGAGCCGCCTCCCGAACCAGCCAGCATACGTCTTCAATTTTCTGGCAGCGATCAGTGAGAGCAGCCAGGTCTGCATGCTTCTTGGCAGCCAGGTGACAAAAGAGGTTGAAATGGTCCATCCCCCATCCCTCAGCATAGTAGTAGGCGATGTGGAGGCGCTTGCCCAAGATGACCACGGCTAAAACTTCAATCTTCAACCCGTGCACTCGAAGGAGGACGTAGAGCCACGTGGTGTCCTTGTAATTCTCCGGTTTCCGCTCCTCCCTCCTCACAAATGTGCGATAGGGGAACAGTGCGTCCCTCTCCGGTCGCTAGCTCCTCACCGGGGTGCCTTCTTCCTCCATGGGGAATGGATAGTTGATCAGTTCCCGATGGTCACCCCCGATGTGGCAGAGGTCCCGCAAGGTCTTCTTGAAGTCATCCTTTGCCACGGGAGGCAGTTTGACCTGCGGCGCTGGCTTGGTCTCACGAGCTGCCTTGCTCCCAATCATGTAGGCGGCAACTTCCTGTTCCTTGCCGCGCCTTAATCGGAGTAGGTGCTCCGGGTCAATATCCAGTACCGGCACTGGCTGCCGACTCAGAAATCTCCTCTTGGCCCCGTCCCAGCAGTCGGTCCGGCACAGTCGGTAAAAAGCTGTCCGGGCGTTCCACCACTACACATATTCGGGGGTCACCCGTGGAACCCGACCCGGGGCTGGCACCCGGAAGATGGCAGTGTCTGCCTGATGAAATAAATCCAACCAGGTTCGGGCAGCTTCGGCGGTAGGACTCCCCCGGAGACTTCGCACCGGTAGTTCAAAGTGAGCACTGTGCGCCGGGATATGCTGGTCATGTCCAAAATTCCTGCCGAAGCGGAAGGGATAATATGGCTCCAACAGCAAACTGTCCCCTTTACGGAAGGCCAACACGCTTGGACGGATGGACAGCGCCCAGGCCCTGAGTTCCGGCTCCAATAGCGGGCGAACCACATTTTCCTAACTGATCGGGTGCACATATTTCTCCACTTGGTCGTCTCGGCACTCCCAGTTACTATTTACTAAGGGACTTGAGTGAGCGGCCAGGGTCCAAAAGTGGATGGTGCCCGCGGCATCAAGGAGCACCGTCGTCAACTTGCCTCAAATGTCATATAGTCGCATGGACATCGAGCTTGGCGCCACACTCGCGAACTCCAGCATCCGTGGCACCAACCCCTAGCCTTGAATGGTGCGCGGGGCGAATTCTGGGAATAAAGAACAGACCCATGCATTGAAAAAATGCAGTGGGCACGCATACCGCGCTTGACGCGGGAACTGTTGACGGCTGATGTCCCCGAGCGCTTTGTATATCAGACACAGCGTGGCCGAGCCCAAAGACAGCTTGATACCCCAGGCCATCTGACAGGCTGGGTAAATGGCGTCTGGGCGAATGACGGTCTTGTCCCCGTGGGGCATGGCGAACGAGCACAGCCAGTACGTCAGATACGCCGCGCAATGTGTTAATGGGTAGACTCCCATCGGGTTCGGCCCACCGCGGCGCCCTTGAGAAGGGATCTTCACATCAACCTTTGACTTGGCACGTTTCTTCCGGCCGACAGCAGTGCCAATGTGTGGGAACTCCTCATACTGCTTCAGCCCATCATAGAAATACTGCACCCAGAGGACCATGCGGACCCTTTTCTGGTCCCCTCGGGGGGGTTGCCTCCCGCCGTGCGACAGCTGATATAATTCCCGGTACGCCTTCATAAGGTACTGGTTTGAATAGCCCAGAGAGTAGTAGCCATCTCCGTTGGTTTCATCTTTGATCATATCCGGCGGACAGACTTCTTCATAAGGCTCCCCGTCAATGGGCAAGCCACTGAGCTGACTGAGACTCCACAGATCCAATGAAGTCTTGCCCTCTGCGGTGTAAAAGGTGTTGGTCTCTGCATTAAAAACCTCGATCATCCCGCAGCAAAGACCCCTGGAAATAGGGTAACTGTACCAGGAGGCGTACACACTGTGGTAGATGCCAGCCCGGATGAGGATCGGGGCATAGTTGAAAAGCACATACTCTGTGAATTCCACGGCCCCTTCCTGGAAGTTGTGCGCGTCTTTGAGCTTCAGCTCCCCGAACCAGCCCAGAGCTAGTTCATGCTTGAATCGGATGGCCAAGCAGTCCAGCAGAAAAGGTTCCTCTCTGTATCCCCACTTCAACGGAGCCAGGAACAGACTGAACCGGGGATGCTCACTTTGAACCCGCCTGGCAGATGTGTCCCACCGAGCAGGGGTGAACTGAGGCGCCCGCACTAGTTTGTCCTCTGCCGGCAGCATGGCTTCGAGCCCCAAGATGGGCTTCCACTCCCGAGCTTCTCCCACTAAGTACATCGGGATGCTCCTTGAAACACTGTAAAATAGGCTGTCCCGGGACTGCAGAATCATCCGCTCAGCCTCTTTGACAACCCGAAAGTTCCGCCTCTCCTGGTGACAGAGGTGCTTCAGGAAGCGAACGAGATGCTTGTCCTTCGGGAAGTCCTTCCGGTACTCCCCGTAGCACGGTCAAAAGTCATGACGCCGTCAACCCGGGTAAGCCTGCGGTAATCCATTGTCTCAGTGTCTGAGCCTGACGATCCGGCCAGCGCCGCTATCTCGGTGTGCTCCCTATCCAAGTCTTCTACGTTGAACCAAGTGACTGCTGGCACCGGAGGTGGGGGAACGTGCTCGACGCCAGAAACAGCAGAATCTCTCGGGGCAGCCATTTCTCTGCGAGGGGCAAGATACCGCAAGTCAGAACAAGGCATAAGTAAAGAAAAAGAAAGGGAATTGCAAAGGGGGCTACACTACAGTTGAATTAAAAGAATGCCAATAATTTCTGACGAAATTTCGGCAGAGTTTCCCCTAGGCCGGAGGCGTAAGAGAAAACACAGGTGCACGCCCATAAGGAGTGACGGCCCCAACAAAGTCACGGTGTGCCCAAGGGCGACACCAGATGTCCTCCGGTTGAAGAAGTCTTCTTTCCTCTCTTCAGCGATACGCCCAGGCCACATCCCCAGGCGGCACACCCCCTGGCGGCACGCCCTCAGTGGCCCCAACGGCCCACTTCCTATGCCTCTTCCCAGCGGCACACCCCCTGGCGGCACGCCCTCAGTGGCCCTAGCAGCACACCCCCCTGGCCGCCCAGCGGCACACCCTCAGTGGCCCCAGTGGCACACCCTCAGTGGCCCCAGCGGCACACCCTGTGCCTCCTCCCAGCGGCACACCCCCTGGCGGCATGCCCTAAGTGGCCCCAGTGGCACACTCGTGCCCCCCTGGCGGCACACCCCTTTGACAACGCCCAGCGGCACTCCCGTGCCAACCCCGTCCAGCGGTGCACCCCGTGCCCTTCTTCCAGCGGCGCACTCCCACCAGTGCCCGGCGGCACACTCCCACCAACTGCCAGCGGCACACTCCCACTAGTGCCCAGCGGCACGCCCCGCGCCCTCGTCAGCGGCACTCCCCGACGCCATGGCCATCCCAACGCCGACGAGAGGAGGAAAAAGAGGTGAAGAGGAAGAAGAAGAGGGAAAGAGGAGGGAGAAAAGAAGAGGAAGAGGACGATGGAGAGCCTAGGGCTCCGTCATCCCCCGAGGAAGAGAAAGAGCGAGAGGAAGAAGAGAAAGGAAAGGAAGAGGAAAACGGAAGGGGAAGGGAAAAGAAAGAGAAGAAGAGAAGAAGGAGAAGAGAAGAAGAGGGAAGGGAGAGGGGCACGGTGGCCTCACCCCAGGCACCGGTGACGACGGCGAGCGGCGGTGGCGACAGAGAAGAGAGAAGAAGAGGAAGGGGGAGCGACGGTGGCGGTGGTGACCGAAGAGACAAAGGGAGAGAGAGGGAAAGAGAGAGTTTGAAAGGAGGGGGGAGTTTCAAACTCCCCTTCCCCCCTTTTATAGCCGCCTAAGAAAAAAGGGTGAAAAAGGAGAAGAAAAAAGGAAAAAAAGGGGGAAACGAACGAACGGAATGGGAAAAAATGAGAAGAACAAGAAAGAGGAAAAAGGAAGAAAAAAAAGAAGAAAAGGAGGGAATAAAAAAAATAGAGAAAATGAGAAGAAGAAAAAAGAAGAAGAAAGAAAAGAAAAAAAAAGAGAGAAAAAAGGAGGAAAAGAGAAAAAAAGGAAGAATGAGTACATATGTATATATATATATAATAATAATAATAATAACAACAACAACAATAATAATAATAATAATAATATAACACATATATAATGGTGATACAATAAATATACAATAGAGATAATGATGTCCGCATCACGTGTCTTATGAACGTACGCCCAATAATGTATGTTAATTCCCCAGACACACCCGCGGGCACTGTCTGGCTCATCCTTCGCCCGCACTGCCCTCGGGTGGGGGGCATTTGTGGACGTATAAAATTGCACGTCCATGTGTCCCGCTGAGCCCCGCATTAATGTCAAAGTCAAAGGAAGAGGACCCGGAGAGACTGGCCATCCAGGACTCCGGGAAGATACTACAGCTCGGCAAATCCCCGCATTTGCACGGGCGCATTAAGAGACCGAGAAGTCACAGGATGTCCTCCTGAATTAACACACTGCTACGGACCCACCCTCAGGCCCCTAACGGTTAAAAAATATCTCAAAGAATGTACAGCTTCAAGTTCCCACAGCAAAAGCAAAGGCCCCTGTCAAAACGCTACCTTTGGTGCCTCCAGCGGCACGGGCCTGAGGCCCTTCAGCGGCACGACATTTCAGCTCCCAGCGGCACGGCCCTTCAGCCCTTTAGCGGCACGGCCACTTGTCCCTTCAGCGGCACGGCCATTTGGCCCTTCAGCGGCACGCTTCATTCAGGGTTTCACCAAGTCTATACAGTTGTCAGCCCAAGTCTGTACGTTGGCAGTTGCACAATCGAAGTCTGTACATTCACCAGTTCAGCTTTCAAGTCCATACATTGGTGAAGTCTGTACATCCACCAGTTCAGACTTCAAGTCCATACATTGGTGAAGTCTGTACATCCACCAATTCAACTTTCAAGTCCATACATTGGTGAAGTCTGTACATCCACCAGTTCAACTTGCAAGTCCATACATTGGTGAAGTCTGTACATCCACCAGTTCAACTTCCAAGTCTATACATTGGCATTGGAAGTCTATACATTGGTAGCTTTTGACGCAGGCCCCTGCAAGTCTATACATTGCAGCTGAGTTAAAGTCTGTACAGCCTTTGCTTGGCCAAAGTCTATACATTGTGAACTCTCAAGTCTGTACATACCTTCCTTGCTCAAGTCTGTACATCGTTCGGTTGCCTTGCCAAAGTCTATACACTCAGGAGGCAAGTCTGTACAGAGTTGAGACGCGAAGTCTATACACTCAAATGGCAAGTCTGTACAGAGTTCAGACACGAAGTCTATACACTCGTTACCAAGTTTGACCGCCAGCGGCACAGTCTTGGCCCTTCCAGCGGCACGGGGCTTCTTGGCTCCTTGAGCTGCAAGGCCTTTGGCCCTTTAGCGGCACATCCCTTCTTCCCTCAATGCCTTGCACCCTTTCCCCAGCGGCACAGCGCTGAAAGCCTCCCGACGGCACGCACCGGTAGAAGATACAATGGTCAATAGGCAGACCCATTGGCGCGCAGTCCAGCCACTTCAAAGCCAGCTAGCGCTTGTCTCCGTGTCACCTTCTGGCTGGAGGAGGGGAGATCTTCGCCTGGTGAGGAAGATACCGAAGTCAACCTCGGATGGCAGTGCCATCATGAGGCGACCTCGTCAACCGTCCGCATATAAAAGGCCCCCCACAGACAGAAAAAAGGGAGGAGAGGGATTTTTTTGCTAGAGGGAGGAAGACAGAGAAAGAAGAGAGGATCTTCGTGTGAAGAGGCCCGTTCGAAGCGAAGAAGAAGAGAAGAAGAAGGTAGAAGAAATATAGAAAAAAGAGACAGGAGCGTTGCATGTAGCAGAGGGGGGAGGAATGGAGGAAAGGGAATTCCTGCCCTTCCTCGTTCCAACCCTCTCCCCAACTTTCTTTTCTTTCCTGTTCTTAGTTTTCTTCGCCCCTTTTGTTTAGGGATGCATTGTATGATGTGTGGTTTTTAGGTCATGATCTTTGTTATCTTGAATCCTCCATGAATAAAATAATGTTCAGTTTTGCTCCTTACGGCGTTTGTTGTCTCCTCCTCACCAGGCTCTTGTGGTTTTACATTCTCTTCCCCCAACCTCTCAGCTCCATGTTCTACCTGATTTCCTGTGGCACTGGTTCGTGCAGTCAATAGGGTTCGTTCCTGGCTTGACAGGGTCTGGCCAGCCTCCTCCCTCTTCAACCGCTTTCCATTTCATAACAACTCTTGACCTTGCCATACGGGTCTCTGCGAGCCCATTCTCTTTAACACATTGGAGTCACTCAACACCCAGAACATCCTCCTTTGCCCTCCTTCGGGACCAGTGGTATGCCCACACACCCTCAAGCTCCTAGTCATTCTACAACTCAGGGCCCCTAACGGTACGCTTCTCCCATTCGGCCGTTTGGCAGTACACCTTCCTTGGCCGCCCAGCGGCACACCCTCTCTTTTCTTGCCAGCGGTACGCCCCTCCCTCCTACTACCAGCGGCACGCTCCTGGCTGTGCCCAGCGGCACGCATTGATTGTCACTTCCCGGTGTACTCACAGTTTGCATCAGTCTACTGGTTCCTCGTTCGATGTTTTCTCTGAGTTTTTCGAAGTTTCCCTGAAGGCGGCTGCTCAGGCACCCCCCTCAGCTGTTGGTTCATGCCACCCCCGTGGACATGTTCCTTGTTATTCCTTTACCTCCCGGGTCAAGGGGAGGTGCTACCGAATTTTTGCCAAGAATAACAATAAATCTAAAAAGATGAAAAGAAGCAGCGAACAGATGGAATGAGACACAGTAAAAACACTCTAATCAATTAAAAGAACCATGCATGGCTTCAAGCACCGAACTGAAAAAGACTCCAAGCACTGCATTGTTGAACATGACTTGGGACTCAATCTCATGACAGGAGAATGAAAGCTTAACCATCTAAGATGCCTCATCTTGAACTGAACAAGGAACCCTCTCTTGAGTCCTAGCCCACCCCTTCAGCGGCACACTCTGCTTGGTTTCGTTTGCTACTTTTCCCAGCGGTACACCTTGGCCTACCTCTTATAGCGGTGCGCCCTAACCTTCTATCCTCCAGCGGTATGCTCCCCCTTGCTGTCTGAGCGGTACGCATCCTCCCAGCATTCCACGCAAGTCTGTACACCGTTGGCTTGTGCATGCATCACCTTTCGAAGTCTGTACATCGGTCAGTCTCACTCAGTGTCTCACGCTGCCAAGCCCATACATCGCATGCATTACATACAGCAAGTCTGTACATCCGTCCGTCTCACTCAGCGTCTTATGCATATGCCAAGTCTATACATCGCCGCTATGCATGTGCATCATTGAACAAGTCCATACATTCATTGTACCGCTGGCCAAGTCTATACATTGTCTGTTGCATAACACGCAAGTCTATACATCGTGTGCATCATGCTGCCAAGTCCATACATTCATTGTATCGCTGGCCAAGTCTATACATTGTCTGTTGCATAACACGTAAGTCTATACATCGTGTGCATCACGCTTCCAAGTCCATACATTCATTGTATCGCTGGCCAAGTTTATACATTGTCTGTTGCATAACACGCAAGTCTGTACATCGTGTGCATCTCGCTGCCAAGTCTATACATTGCATCACTGGCCAAGTCTATACATTGTCTGTTGCATAACAGCAAGTCTGTACAGTCCTCGTGGCTCGTTCACGCATCAGCTCCTCCAACCCTTCTAGCGGTACGCTCCCAGTCCCCCAGCGGTACGCTCCACATTCTCCCAGCGGTGTGCTCCCCTGGTGCCTCAGCGGTACGCTACACCCTCTACCCTTCAGCGGTACGCCCATCTTCAATATTCTACGACACACTCTTAAATTCTCCAGCGTTACACTCCTCTTTACCCTTTGAGCAGCACACATTATTCATCTCTCAGCGGTACACCCTAGTCTCCATCATCTCCCCAACGAATACACATACGTATGTAATAAAAAAGGGAGGGGGCTATATGATAAAGGAACGATGAACAGTAATAATAATAATGAGATAAAGGGGTGGTTCCAACCAAGATGACAACAAGGAAAAATAATAACAAAGAAAGGGTAGTGTCAACAAATAAATGATAATCACAATCATCGACAATCATCGCGAATACGATAATATGGCAACAGTCTCTCCTTCCTGGATTCTGAATCCGGGGATATTAATGATGCTCCTGTCGGCGGGAAGTCACTCCCGAGAGTTCTCTCTCTTGTCATGGTGACCGCCCAGCCTTACCTCGGGCTGATAATTCATCAGGGTCCCCTCCCTCGTCGGGATCTGATTTGCCTCCCTGTATTAAAATTATCGTCCCTCGGCAAACATTTGTACGGATTCGTCCCCTGGGTTATCATCTCGTTTTCCGTGTAAACTTGTGTCCCAACATGAAGTGGTCCATCAGTGACCGACATGACCCGAGCATTCATGCCTCCACCTCGGGCTCACCGCATAACCCGACGGGTGTTTCCTTCCTGCGTTAATCAGTATTCCTTTCGACCGTGGAGCCCTTATTTCTGGCAATTAATCAAGGGTATTCCCCTCTCCGAGGGGATGTAAATGACGTTGTGACCTTTATGGCACAACGGGTCTCAGCCCCGACCCAAACCACACAATCGCCTGACTGAGTCATATCGAGCGCACCATGGGCTCTCCGGAGCCCAAACAAATCGTCACTTTGTGACTGGCACGCCCACACACTTAATAAAACCAACAAATAGATAAACGAACCCGATAAACGAATAAACTAAGACGTAATAAAAAGTGCGTCCACAAGTCTAGCACGTCCGGTGGGACGAGATCACCCTTCATCTCTTTGCCGGAACCAAGGGCTCCACGGCCCCCTTCTTGTAATACTGATTCCCTAATTTGCAAATGTTGGTTGCGTTACGGACATCCCGATGGCACTCACTTTCAGCCACCAACCCGTCGAGAGTCACGTGTGGAACGGCTACATGGCCGTCCCTCTCACCTTCGGAAGCTTCCCCCCCTCGGTTGGCTTCCCCAACTTTTTGGGAGTGGCCTTCACTCACCTGTTGGACATGGAAGCGTCTGACGGGATCAAGGACGACGCCTCCATCCAGGGGGCCACCAAAGCTGCTACCGGTCGACCAATGGCCGAACCCCCCAAGGCTGCCCCTGTGAAGACATTGTGCTGTAACGTGCACCATATGCACGAAACTGCCGGCCCATCTCGCCCAGGCTCGGCTTCCCATCAGAGAAGGCTCCGGAGGAGCCATGCAACCACATCACCCTGAGGTCGGGTCTCCAGCACCGGCAAGTTTACTGTCGTTGGAACTTTCCGGGTGCCTCTTTCCGGGCGGCGCTCCAAAGTGATCCCGGATCGCATCATACCCGCCGTTCCAGTGCGTAACTCCTTCCAGCCATTGGGGAAGATGAAGGGCAGCATGCCGCTTGAATCTCCAGCTACAGTTCCACAGCACCAACCGGCCCCTAGGCCGACCAAGGGCAAGCAGGCATAGGTTCCCAAGGCAGCCTGGGTTACTTCACCAACCCAAGCAAGGCCCGGCACCCTTCGCCTGGCAAGGGCTCAACAAGCAGACCGGGTCAAGGCATCGGCCCCCGTCTACCAGCCGGCATCAGCCACACTGGCTCCGCTGGATAACACCCGCCGTCGACGCCACCGACATCACAATCAGGCTGCTCGTGCGGAGTCTGCAATCCACATGCCCGTTGCTATCAACAGGGCAGCACCACCCACTTCTCCTCCAGATCAAGACTGGGAAGGAGTGGAGCAGGCCATGAGAAACTATCTGCGGGGCCCAGGGAGCACTCCCCTGGGTCATTAGAGATTACTGGGAGCAGTGGCCTCTACATTTGAAGAAGAAGAAACCCGACCCGTGCCTAGTGCCGAGTCGAGGAACAGCTCTAAGGAGCGCTATCAGTCCCTGCCGAAGGAAGAGGTGAGGCCGCGGGGGTCGGTCTTTGACAGATTGGTCTTCCTAGGCAGGCCGTCAAGAAGAGCAACAAGAAAAGGCAGAGACCTAAGGGTCTACAATTGCAATATGGCAGGAGTGTCCGGCCGGTACGGGGCCTTACCGACCGAGCCCGGAGAAATGGCCAGACTTGTGGCAAGGCCGAGACCTCTCACCAGAAGAGGGAAGGCAGCAACCGAAAAGACACAAGCTCACACTGGAGGAACTGACTACGGGGAGTCGTCGACGGCCCTAGCCGCCAATGTCATTACTGAAGGCACCATGGGAGGACCATCCACTTTGTCCGAAGAGGTGCCAGCCGAAGAGAGAGGGGGCACCCCTAGCCTCTCAGTGAGTGACCCTGCTGTATTAATCATGATGCAGCAATATCAAAGAGAGATCGAGTTGCTAAGAAAGTAGTTGACCGACAGAGCTGCTCAGCCCTCAACATCCGAGCATACCGAAGCACTACCAGAGACCCCTGGGGGTAACGCTCAGGCCTCGGAAGCTTCCCCACAGGTGACGGTGTCTCCACCGATCCCCGGCTACATCGGGGGTATACCCCTGCACCAGCCACATCACATAACTCCGGCCCCGCCGCCGAACCTACCATTCCAGGGATCCACCATTGCGCCTCAGGCGACAGTGTTAACAACGCCACTAGCGCAACCGGCTCATTTCTACCCGAACCCGGTGGACCCGGCGACGGTGAACAGACTTATGTTGGAACAGATGATAGACATGAAGCTGGCTGAAAGGGGCGATAGTGATTGCACGCCCTTTGATGTGTATCGGGTACCTTATCCGGCACATTATGCTGCAAGGAGGCTCCCGGCCGGCATCACCAAACCGCCGAAATTTGAAAAGTTTAATGGGCAAGGGTCTCCCAGGGAGCACATCGCCTACTACGTGAATATTATGGGGGATTTAGCTGCAGATGAAGCCTATCTCCTCAAATTCTTTGGCTCAACACTTACCAGGCTTGCTTTCGAATGGTACTCGAGCCTACCCACCGGGTCCATTACAGACTGGCCCGACATGCAGAAGAAATTTAAAGAAAGGTTCTACATAGCTGAACGGGATGTCACCGTGGCAGAACTCTACGCCACGAGGCAAAGAAGTGATGAGTCGGCACTCGACTACATAAAGAGGTGGAGGAACCTCAGCATGAGATGCAGGCGTCCCCCAGATCAGGAGGACGCGGTGCAAATTTGTAAACAGAACCTGAAGAAAGAAATCCTTTAGAGAATGATCGGTGCGGAAATAAAGTCATTTGACCGCTTAAACAATATAGTGGCGGAGATCGAGGCATTCCTTGCTCGATACTCTTCCACTCCCACTGCATCAAGTCAAAGGGCCAGACAAGCCGAGAAGAAGCCGATGCCGCCAGAAGTCCACACATTGGACTTTCAAGCTTTTGAGAAACAGACGGAGAAGGCCAAGGAGACGGCCAACCCACCTCCAGCCAGGGCTACTGAACGGCGGGAAGGTCCTTCCCTGCGGGAGAAAGTGAGGAATAAGTTGTATTCTTTTCCTCGAGATAAGTCCCGGATCTTGTTTGAATGGGCCACCAGGTACAATAAAATTACATTGCCAAAACCAAAGAGGCCTGGCGACATAAAAAGAAAGGATGATCCTCGTTTCTGCCCGTACCACCAGATGCTGGGGCATACTATCGAGGAGTGTTATATCTTCAAGGATGTCATTGAATCCTTGATTAAGAAGGGGGAGCTGGACATGGGGGAGCACAAGGTGGATCCTCCGCATCCGCATGAGATGCCAAACCTCGGCACTTCTGTTAACATGATCTCTCTTTACCAGCAGCTACTTGAGGAATGGGCAGAGGCTAGTACAACTACAACATATGAAGCCTTTGTCATGGCACCAGCTCAAGACCAAGGAGGTTGGCAGGCTGCGCCGACGAGGAATAGAAGAAGAAGGCAAGCCCCCCGGCCCACGCCGGAGGTTCATATAAGGGGTGTCACACCTCGACCAGTCCCACCACCAGTGACGCCTGTTTGGCATTATACATCCCCCCGGCTAGTCGTGCGGCGCTTCACTAACAACAGGAAGAAGCACACCCCGATGCGGGTGCACAAAGAGACCAGTCCCGTAGTGGAAAGACTCCAGGCCATTATTGATGGGCTTGAAGATTATGAGCAGCCCGAAATCCGGCCTATGGAGCTGAAGCAATATGTCCCCTGCAGGGAGTTCGAGTCACTCGAACTGGCCCCAGAAACAGAAGCCGAGGCAAGGGAAGAGCCCCTCTTGTGGGGTGGGCCTCCCCAAGGCCAGTTGCCAAACACTGAAGAAAAGAAGAAAAGGAAGAAGAAAAGACCCAGAAACAAGAAGAAGAGCGGGGTCGTTCTCTCCTGCAACACCCTATCGACGTTGTTTGACACTGCCCTCTCTCTGGGAGAGGAAGAGCAAGAGACGCCCATTGAGCCATCAAAAGTGAACCAGGCCGAGGCATCCACCTCCCAGCATGCCACAAGGTCGGGAAGGAAATGGGGACGCCCTCCTCAGGCCAACCATAACATCATGCTCAGGGGAGAACCGCCATATCATATCCCTGAACCTAGGATCCAGGGCATGGAGATTCACCCTCCCTCAGGTCTCTACCCCGGAGAGCCGGTCGGCCAGAATACCCCTTCATTTATTGAGTTTCTCACGACTCAAGGGGGAAGGCAGTCATGCCCCCGAGAGTCTCGATAGGTCATAGAAGCAAGTAGCCTCTCGGCCCCCCTCGTGGCAACTCCTCCTCTGTCAAGGGAAGAGCCTGACAACATCCCGAGCCTCACCGAGTTCATGCAAGAGAAGGTAGAAACCCAACAGGCCCCGCAAGCCCAAGTAATACCTGACCCGGCGGAGGAGGTGCCCCCTGAGCCGGCTCCCCAGGCCCCGACTGGGGGCAGGAGTAGCAGAGCCGAAGAGATGAAGTTGCTCGAGGTCCGAGCCGGCAACAGAATAGTCAAGCACTTGAAGAAGATCCCAGCCAGGTTTACCGTCTGGGAGATTCTATCTCTGGATGAAGAGACACGGCGGGCCGTCATCGCGGCACTCCAGACGCCAGCTTATGTGGAAGCTTGCCCTGAAGAAATGTCACCCGAGGTAGCTGTGGCCTTTACATAAGAAGATATGCTCCTGCCTACCTACAGTCACAACATGCCACTCTACATGAAGGGGCAGTTGAATGGTGTTGGCACTCAAAATATGATCCTTCGGCGATCAAGCTGCAAAGACGAATGATACGGCCCACTGAAGCACAGAAGCCGATGAAGACTAGCTTACTAAAGGCCCTTCAAGTTGCCAGAGCCTCGAGCCACCTTGAAGGGAGCACCGGGGACTTCACCTTAGGAGAGTCGGAACGAACCCACAACAAACCGGCAACGTGATCAAGCCTGCCCAATGATCCGGCATCGACCTCGTCATGCCGCTATCCCACATCCATCGCCCGACCATAGACGACGGTCTACCCAATGACTCTCCTAAGAAGGAAAAACATCCTCGGCCGCCCACAACAAGAGGCCAAGGGTTCTGCCAACAGAGGGTCCCGATTACCTGACACGGGTTCGGCTTCTCGCCATAGTGGGCCCATTAGCAGCCGATTGAGCGCCGTTCAAGGCAGAATTATCCAGGATGCAACACCATCCTGCAAAGAAGCTTTGAGCACGAGTCCATCTCAACCAGGAGCACAAGTCACAGTGCCGAAGGCTGTACCAGCAGGACGTCCGTGTGCTCAGACCAGACACACGCGAAAGTCTGATCAAGGCCACTTGTCGTACCAAGAGCTGTGTCAACACCTCGTCAAGGTTTTCCAAGGGCCAGGGCGAGAGGAATAGTCCATGGGGGCTTCTGGAATCATCTCCGGACCCACCGGACCCAGCACGCCAAGAACAAGCTGAAACGGCGCCGTCAAACCGGCGCAGCAAGAGCAACAGGGGCGTGTTCCCCGGCGCCATCAAACCGGCGCGTAAAAGCCCAATCCGGGACTTCTTCCCGGCGCCACCAAATCCGGCGCGCCCCCCTTCCCGGGGCGCCAGATTAACAGAAGCTATATATATAGCCTGCCTTCGGCCAAAGGAAAGAGGAGAGACCAGAGAGAGAAAAAAGAAGGGAGAAGCGGAATTGAAAGAGAAAAAAATAGAGAATTGGAAAAAAAGAGGAGAGGTCCAGGGAAAAGGGTGAAAGGGTTCTTCGATCTAAAAAAACCCCCGTCTGAGCCTCTCGGCGGCGGCCGCTCTGCTCCACTCGAGCTCCCCGGAATCGGAGAAGGAGAGCATCTATCTCTCATCTGTCTAGGTGGGTCTCCATGTTTCTCTCGGTCGAACCCCCTTATTCCGCTTGGATTTTCTTCCCTGTTTCAATGTAAGTGAAGAAGGGGAGAGGCGATGATATGTGCCTACTCCCCCCCCCCCCTTTCACCATCTCTGTCATTCACTACCTCTTCCTTCAACCTCTTCCTTCATTCAATGTTAACGACGATCGGGCGACAACGCCGGCGTCGGAATATGCTTGTATGCATTTTATCTGTTTACCGTGGAATGAATGAATATGTATATCAATGGGTTAAAGAGTTTAATGGCCTTACTCTACCTCTGCATCGCTGCCTCCTCTTCCTCCTTGAGTTTTCTTTCTGTGGCCGTTGATACGGCGCCGCACAACAGTGCCGGCGCCGTGGAGGGTGATGTGAACATGTGCACATCTCTCCGATGATCTGTGCCACGAATGGATGGATGTGAGCATGCCCGGCGCCATGGTTATCTCTCCCATCTGCTTCCTTTGCTTTCTGTTTGCATGTTTACTTGTTTCATGGTGCGGACGAGCTCCGTACCCGCCTTCTCCGATGCCGGATATGCCCTGGTACACCATGGGCTATAGTAATTTCCCATCTCCCTGGGGCTCTTCCTTTCATGGAATGTCTAAGGCTTCTCCGTTAGAGATATGCGCATGTATGTCTTACTGGTCGACCCTGGGCCTGTCCGCTTGCCCCTCCCTCCTGTTTCTGATCATAAACAGGAGGAGATAAGGCTGTCCCTATAAGCTTGATGTTTGGTTTCTCCGCATCATTGTTCTCCGAGCGTTAGCTCGGTGATCGCTCTGTTAACTTACTAATCCCTCTATGCATATATATATATATATATATATATATATATATATATATATATATATATATATATATATATAGATGTATATATCATGATCAGTTTGCCGACTGAGTATGAGTTGCATCCGCGTCGTGTTACCGTCCTTTTAAGGAGATTTGGTGACCGGGGAGAGGGGAACATCCCCCACTGTTCCATTGTGATAACACTCTGTCCACCGGGGACCGTCCAGTAGTGACGAATCTCCTATGGATTAATGAGTGAATAGTAAACGGGTTAATTCCGACATCTCAAATCCACAGTCCCTAATGGACTTTGTGGTGGCCGTGAGATGCGTGTGCCCCTCGTAGGCTGGCCCTCGGGGTTTCCTTCTCTAATCGATCATCCCGTCTGGAGCGTTGAGTCGACTCGGGTCGCATACCCCTCGTAGGCCAGCCCTCGGGGTTTTTCGCTCCCACAATGAGTCGTCTCATCCGCCCACCCTTACCCACGGACTTGGTGCCCCTAGTAGGCTAGCCCTCGGGGTCTTCCTATCTGTTTGGGTCTGCCGGCCGCCGTTGCGCCACCCGGCTTTTAGGGGTTTACTCCGCCACGTGAGTACTCCCCGCTTCTCCCTGATAATCCTTTGGGATGGGGAGATGCTGCCGAAATTCCGGCTCGAACGAGTTTAAACTCGGAACAATCGCCGCGCTCGAGTCTGAACCTCGCGCGAGCCCGTGATTCGACCGTTGGATGGCTTGGGACCGATTCGATGAATGATAAACTCAATAAATTCTCAAAATCTTCCAAAACATTTTTTTAATATATCCATAAATAAACCAACGAAACTCCCGTTTCCGCGAAATCGGGCTAAATCAGCGCAGTTCGTACACGATAACGCCTTAAAACGGCACGCCCTTCCCGGCGCGCCCTTACCGGCGCGCCCTTCTCGGCGCGCCTTAATCAGGCCGCGCCATTTTAACAGGCTATTTCCCATTTACCTACGGTTCTGGCGTCGTTTTAAGCCTTTAACCTACGTTTCGGGGCGCCGTTTCAAGCGTTTTAGCCCCTTTCTTCGCATGCACTGCACCAGTTTCGTTCCGAATCGTGTCGTCGCATCATTCCAACCCCTTTTCCCACTCATGGGATGATTTCTTATGCTAATCATAGAAAGACACAAGCTCCTCGACCAAATAAACTGAATAAAATTAGCATGTCCAAGCATTCATATCACATTAATGTATGCCTAAATATGTGCATCTTTGGTATATCAAATAATATTGCCAGAAGGTCAGGTTATGCCTGATTGGAAGCCTTGTTACGCGTGAAGGTGTCCTTCGAGCCTAAGTCCTCCGCCATGTACCAGGGTCCACCCCAATAAATCGTGTGTAGTCAATCGCAGCATCTTGCATGATCACTCGCATGCTCTGTATCCTTTATTCTGGCTTTGACAGCCCGCTATCTCGGCAATTAATCCAAGATGTTCCCTCCTCATGGGGGATGTAATTAACGCCATAACCTTTATGGTATGGCGGACTGTTGGTCCCGACCGAACCTCACATTCGCCCGACATGGGTCAGAATGAGCGCACAATAAAATCGTCACTCATGTGACTGGCACGCCCGCGTCGTCAATCGGTCAGTTGACTACCAGTTAGTCAAATGGCTGATCGATACGTGAAATAAGACGTGTATATATGTACATATACACATATATACATGAAATAAGGTAAGAACGACAAGACGGTCGGATAAAAAAAAACGTCGCAAACAAGTCTGGCACGCCCGGTGGGACCAGTGTCACCTTTCATCTCTTTGCCGAGATATTCGGGCTTTGAAGCCCTCTCAAAGGCTACTGATTATGATGCGGAACGGGACTAAAAAGGACTGGACCTACTATGAAGACCAAGTGCGGCCAGCACTCACACGTGACAAGGCAAGCCGAGAGATCGACCTCCGTACTATTCCTCCGAAGAGACGCGTCTCTCAACAAGAAACCCAAGTCCACGGCCGTCCCTATGAGGGAAACGAGTGGATCAAAGCGGCAAAGGGAGCCGACGCGCAACTATGGGAGTCTAGTCCGAGCTCGGTGCTCGACTAGGGCCACGGAATGGTGCTCTCAACTCGCAAAACCCACGGTGAATTGAATATGTAGCTAGGATCCTACACTCGCACGCTGCATAATCGAGAGCATATTAGCAAAGCAAATGCCAAGGGAAGGAACGTCGCACGTACCTCCACGCCTAGGCGTGGGGAAGGAACCCCGGCCGAGACCAACAACCCCGATACACGTAGAAGTAATAATACACAATTGACCCAAAATGCCCACTCCTCGCAGGGAGGTAACAGGCTACAAACAGAGGAGTCGGGGCTGCCGATGCACGGGCTGACGGGCAGCACTCTGTGAAGGGGTGGGCCGCGAGGAGGTCCCGGGTAGCTCTGCGAACTGCTGAAAGAACGTCCACCTCTGGAGGGGCTGAGGTGGCAGGAGTCCCCGGTACCTTGCTGTCGTGGGGTCGCTCCTCCGGAAAGAAGAAGGATGTCGCCGATCCTCGGGGAAGCCTCTGGAGTGCGTTCGGAAGGAGGGGACAGGTTGCTGGCCAACCTGCACAAGCCCGCCAAACAGCCCGGGGGCGACTCCGGTAAGCGCCCTTAATCACGTCCTGGACCTGCGAAATTCAGCGGGGGCGCTGGTGGGGATGTCCCACAGGCGCCCGTGGAAGGAGAACTGCAGTCGAGGCCGATGGTGACCGTGGCAATTCGTCAAACACCTGGCGTGCAGTCGGACTGCCTGTCTGCCCACACCGGTAGAGACCAGGAGAACAGTCGGTACGCAGGCTTCCGGACAGATTTAGGGATGGGGTTTTCTCTGGTGGGTAGCTTACAGGTAGGGCTAACAGATGACCAAGGTAGCGGGGGCGGTGCCTTGGAGGATTTGGGCGTGGGCGGGGTGGAAAGTGGGGGTCGCAGCCTGCACTTCAGGGCAGTCAGGTCTGTGAACCCGAGATGGGATATGAGGGAGTAGGGGTGCGGATGGAATTCTGACCAGGGGCAGCCACTGGAGATGGAGTGGTGTGTGTGGAGATAGCCCTCCAATTTTCAGGCCATTCCAGTAAGGGGAGGTGGTGGTCCCTTTGGAGGGTACTGCGGATCTGTCCCGCCGGGTTACTGTAGCGCCCAGAGGAGGACCGAAAGTAGCCACAAAGGGAAGTTTCAGCCCCAATGGAGTTTTGGGATGAAACCACCACGAATGGTTCGGGGACAGGGAGGGGAACAACTTATGTGAAGAGGTTGTGGTCGATCGGAGAAGGAACGGGGGTGCACACGGGTGTCCAAGGCGACTCTGATCACAGGCGAGTCTGTCCCGGGAGCAGCCTGCGCGACGAAAGTGTCTACAAAGACAACTTCCTCTGTGATTCGATTTTTGGGACAAGGCCGGTGGGGTTGGAAGGGGGACTTGTAGGGGAAGAAAAGTCTAGAAGAAATCCAGACGGTTTGCCCACAGAGAGGGTTCGTACCGACATGATCTTTGGACCCCTAGCTTGCAGGCAGAGCAGGTGCATCCGAGATTGGATTGAACGCCACCGAGCTTGACGTCGTCTCGCCGCTTGGATCTCTCTCCGACATGGGATGAAGAGACTCGCTTCACAGCACGATCCTCACCTCACCAGGACCTCCTTCTCAAGGGAGTCGCACCCAGGAGTTGGAGATGGAGGAAGAAGAAGATGGGGGATAGGGGAAGAGAGGGGCGTCGCACCCCTTGGGGAAGGATGGAGAAGGTCGCCCTCTCCTTGGTGGTGGCTGCGCACAAGGTTTCTCACAAATTAATTCTTCATTATCTTTTGAAAGGAAAATACAAGGTCTTTTATATGGGATGGGGAAATGCTAGGTCTAAACCCTAGCCAAGGGGGAAAGGAAATGGGGGGGGCGGCCACAACCGAGGAAGGCCATTCAAATCTCCTAGATTCTAGGAGTGAAAGGTGGGGGGGGGGGCGGCCAAAAGAGGGAGAGGGCAAGGGGGAAAGGGCGGCTGCCACTCCCACCAAGAGGGGGGGGAATGGTCCGCCCCCAACCCTAACCCTAGGTGGGGCGCGCCTCCCAAGGTGGGCCCAGGGGGATGGGAAAAGTGGACAGCCCTCGTGGGCCAGAGAAGTGAACCAAGAAGTGGCCCAATAACCCCCCCTAGCCTCTAGCAAGCCTACAAAACACAAATAAAGCCTACTTGGCCTAAAAAAGGTCCATGACTGAAAGAAAATTGTCCACACACGGACTAAACCAAGGCCCAACATGGCCCAAAGCATAAAATAAGTGATGATAGCTCCGCTAATCTGTCAACTGGTCGCCGAGCCAAAGGGATGCCGGCGAGATCCGTGTACTCCGTCGTAAAGGGTGACGCGTGTCCTCACCAATTCTCCCCGGGTGGGAAGAACTCGACCCCGTCGAGTAAGGGTCACGGTCGCTCAGGTAGCGTTCCAGCATGTCCGGGTCAATCCGCTCCAGCTCTCCCCGCGTGATCCAGGTGTCGTCTGTCTCAGGGCGCCCTCTCCAACGCACTAGGAAGCGCTGGTAGGCCCCGCTCCTGGTGGTGGTCACCTGCTCATCCAGTATACAATCGATGTGCTCGCGTCTCTGTAATGGGGCTGGAGGAGGTGGACTCTCAGAAGGTGTATCGCTCACAACAGGAAGGGGAGGCCCAAGAAGCTCACTGGGAATCACTACTGGATCCCGATAGGCCGCCAGATCAGAGACGTTGAACGTCGAACTGATCCCATGATCATCTGGCAGCTCAATCTCATACGCGTTAGACCCAATCCGCCTCAGAACTCGGAAGGGTCCGGCACCGCGGTCCTGGAGTTTCTTTACGGCCCCCGAAGGGAACCGTTCAGGTCTGACCCTGATCATGACATACTCTCCCTCGCGGAACTCACGCGTGCGTCGATGCACATCAGCTAACTCCTTATATCGTGCGTTGCTGGTCTCGAGGTGGTGATGATGCAGACTCCGAACTAGCTGTGTTGACTCATACCTATGTGAATGCAGTGGTGGTCCTGGACATCCAAACATGGATCTAACATGCCTATGACGTCTACCTGACTTGACAACATGGGGAGGGCCTGGACAACCAAAGTAGAACCTAGCATGCACATGTGTCCTATGACATATGGTAGACTCAGAAGGATGAATAATCCCAAGCTTACTCATGACATCTCCCCTATATGACGATGGTGAAACATGGGGAAAAGACATGTGTCCCTGGCCTCCTAAGCTCGGGCATCTGGATGCCTGCACGGTGAGGTGTTGACTAGAAGGCCTAGGTGGTGTATGATAGTGGACCTCCTCGACAAGGTGGGAAAAATAATATGGGTCGAGAGGCTCACTAGGGAGGGGATCGAATGGGTCAAAGAAATGATGAACCCTCTCGACAGGTCCCTTCACTATACTTGCCCATGTGCGACATTCGCCCAGGTGCAGATAATCACCTTCAGGCACTCTCATGTATGGGGCAAGAGGCTCATGAGGAAGGCAAGGAAGGCTAGGTTCCCCCCTCGGGACCGTGAAACCATAAGCGGGGACAAAATCAACCTCCATAGGTATGGGAAATAATAAAAGGACCTCGGATGTGATATGTCCTATGGTGTAGACCGAGGTAATAGACCCCAAAGCAGGGAGTGTAAAGCTATGACTATAGGGTTGGTCAGACCCTAAGGTCAACATATAAGTCAACTCCCATTGATAATCTAAACTCCTAAGGAAGTCCTTCACATTTTCAAGAAAGCAGAAGGACCGAAAAGTGGTGTGAAAGGAGTTAAGGGGTATTATTGGGAGGGCTGGTCCCATGGGTGTATAGCAAGGAATGGAGACATCTAGAAGTGGACCCACCTTTAGCCAGCTAGCTAAAGACTCACCAATGACCAGTTCACCCTCGGAAGGTAAGAATGTCTCTATATGAGGGTCTAAGGGTGAAGCCTCTCTCTCGGGAGTGGAAACTGAGTCCTCTATGATGTGGAGGGGGTCACTCCCTAACTCCTCAACCTCAGTTAGGTACTCCTCCATCAACTCCTGTTCAGCCTCGTAACTCACTGGAACAAACCCAGGTGATGACATGGAGGTGGTCGGCGTAACGCCGTCATGGAAGACAAACTCACCGGGAAGGTGAGATGGGTGTAGGGTGCAGGTCCTCCTATCCAGGTCGATGGTCGCACTTCTTTCCTCCAACCAAGTTCGCCCTAAAATGATGCATGGACCAGCAAGGGTGCTGATCTTGCACCAAGCGCCATCGAAATATTTAACGGGGCCAAACCACCGTTGAAACTCGATAAAAGCTAAACCATCACGGAGAACAATCTCCCCAGTCTTAGAGAGTGACTCAATAATGTCTTGTGAGACACAGTTAGACGACACCCTACTGATGAAATCGATCTCCGTATGCATCCCATTAGGTAGGATGGCAGTGGACATGACAGGGCGCTGGAATGACTCGGTCATCGGTATAGGGATCGGGTCTCCCGACGACTGAGTGGTAGGGGCGACACTTAGAGGTCGTACCATAAGAGCATCGAATCGGACCAATAGGGATGACTCACCTGACATGTGGGCTCGAGGAACCACCATGGGGTTGGCGCGGAGCTGGACATGCAAGACTCAACGAGACAAGGACAAAACTCTAACTAGACACAAACCTAACATGACAATGCAATGGTGGGTTACCTAGATGAACGAAGAGACTCAATGCAACCAAGATAACTCTAAGGCCTCAATTGCACCCTAGACAACCTAAAGACTCGAATGACCTAAGACCCCAATTTGTTAGAACAAACTGGTTCCCTATGCTCTGATACCAAATTTGATGCGGAACGGGACTAAAAAGGACTGGACCTACTATGAAGACCAAGTGCGGCCAGCACTCACACGTGACAAGGCAAGCCGAGAGATCGACCTCCGTACTATTCCTCCGAAGAGACGCGTCTCTCAACAAGAAACCCAAGTCCACGGCCGTCCCTATGAGGGAAACGAGTGGATCAAAGCGGCAAAGGGAGCCGACGCGCAACTATGGGAGTCTAGTCCGAGCTCGGTGCTCGACTAGGGCCACGGAATGGTGCTCTCAACTCGCAAAACCCACGGTGAATTGAATATGTAGCTAGGATCCTACACTCGCACGCTGCATAATCGAGAGCATACTAGCAAAGCAAATGCCAAGGGAAGGAACGTCGCACGTACCTCCACGCCTAGGCGTGGGGAAGGAACCCCGGCCGAGACCAACAACCCCGATACACGTAGAAGTAATAATACACAATTGACCCAAAATGCCCACTCCTCGCAGGGAGGTAACAGGCTACAAACAGAGGAGTCGGGGCTGCCGATGCACGGGCTGACGGGCAGCACTCGGTGAAGGGGTGGGCCGCGAGGAGGTCCCGGGTAGCTCTGCGAACTGCTGAAAGAACGTCCACCTCTGGAGGGGCTGAGGTGGCAGGAGTCCCCGGTACCTTGCTGTCGTGGGGTCGCTCCTCCGGAAAGAAGAAGGATGTCGCCGATCCTCGGGGAAGCCTCTGGAGTGCGTTCGGAAGGAGGGGACAGGTTGCTGGCCAACCTGCACAAGCCCGCCAAACAGCCCGGGGGCGACTCCGGTAAGCGCCCTTAATCACGTCCTGGACCTGCGAAATTCAGCGGGGGCGCTGGTGGGGATGTCCCACAGGCGCCCGTGGAAGGAGAACTGCAGTCGAGGCCGATGGTGACCGTGGCAATTCGTCAAACACCTGGCGTGCAGTCGGACTGCCTGTCTGCCCACACCGGTAGAGACCAGGAGAACAGTCGGTACGCAGGCTTCCGGACAGATTTAGGGATGGGGTTTTCTCTGGTGGGTAGCTTACAGGTAGGGCTAACAGATGACCAAGGTAGCGGGGGCGGTGCCTTGGAGGATTTGGGCGTGGGCGGGGTGGAAAGTGGGGGTCGCAGCCTGCACTTCAGGGCAGTCAGGTCTGTGAACCCGAGATGGGATATGAGGGCGTAGGGGTGCGGATGGAATTCTGACCAGGGGCGGCCACTGGAGATGGAGTGGTGTGTGTGGAGATAGCCCTCCAATTTTCAGGCCATTCCAGTAAGGGGAGGTGGTGGTCCCTTTGGAGGGTACTGCGGATCTGTCCCGCCGGGTTACTGTAGCGCCCAGAGGAGGACCGAAAGTAGCCACAAAGGGAAGTTTCAGCCCCAATGGAGTTTTGGGATGAAACCACCACGAATGGTTCGGGGACAGGGAGGGGAACAACTTATGTGAAGAGGTTGTGGTCGATCGGAGAAGGAACGGGGGTGCACACGGGTGTCCAAGGCGACTCTGATCACAGGCGAGTCTGTCCCGGGAGCAGCCTGCGTGACGAAAGTGTCTACAAAGACAACTTCCTCTGTGATTCGATTTTTGGGACAAGGCCGGTGGGGTTGGAAGGGGGACTTGTAGGGGAAGAAAAGTCTAGAAGAAAGCCAGACGGTTTGCCCACAGAGAGGGTTCGTACCGACGTGATCTTTGGACCCCTAGCTTGCAGGCAGAGCAGGTGCATCCGAGATTGGATTGAACGCCACCGAGCTTGACGTCGTCTCGCCGCTTGGATCTCTCTCCGACATGGGATGAAGAGACTCGCTTCACAGCACGATCCTCACCTCACCAGGACCTCCTTCTCAAGGGAGTCGCACCCAGGAGTTGGAGATGGAGGAAGAAGAAGATGGGGGATAGGGGAAGAGAGGGGCGTCGCACCCCTTGGGGAAGGATGGAGAAGGTCGCCCTCTCCTTGGTGGTGGCTGCGCACAAGGTTTCTCACAAATTAATTCTTCATTATCTTTTGAAAGGAAAATACAAGGTCTTTTATATGGGATGGGGAAATGCTAGGTCTAAACCCTAGCCAAGGGGGAAAGGAAATGGGGGGGGCGGCCACAACCGAGGAAGGCCATTCAAATCTCCTAGATTCTAGGAGTGAAAGGTGGGGGGGGGGGGGCGGCCAAAAGAGGGAGAGGGCAAGGGGGAAAGGGCGGCTGCCACTCCCACCAAGAGGGGGGGGGGGGAATGGTCCGCCCCCAACCCTAACCCTAGGTGGGGCGCGCCTCCCAAGGTGGGCCCAGGGGGATGGGAAAAGTGGACAGCCCTCGTGGGCCAGAGAAGTGAACCAAGAAGTGGCCCAATAACCCCCCCTAGCCTCTAGCAAGCCTACAAAACACAAATAAAGCCTACTTGGCCTAAAAAAGGTCCATGACTGAAAGAAAATTGTCCACACACGGACTAAACCAAGGCCCAACATGGCCCAAAGCATAAAATAAGTGATGATAGCTCCGCTAATCTGTCAACTGGTCGCCGAGCCAAAGGGATGCCGGCGAGATCCGTGTACTCCGTCGTAAAGGGTGACGCGTGTCCTCACCAGATTATTTCCCTGTTTGTCTTTGCAGGCAGATCGATGACGATCCACGGGATAACTGGCGTCGATTTTGATCATTCGATCGTTGCTGGACACGCGCAAGGGTACCTGGCGGTACCCATGGAATTCGGCAGTTTCCCTGCCGCTGTAGGCTTCCCCAACTTTTTGGGGTTAGCCTTCGTCGATATCCTGGAGGTCGAAGCCCCAGAACCTGCCGAGGAAGTCGCGGAGAAGATGGAGCCTCTGAAGGTTCCCTGCTGCGAAGACTTGCCTGAAAGCCCGGCCCCGGCCTCTAGCTGCTTGGTGCATCACGTCATACGTGGGACCCACCCCAGTGTCATCAACAAGCACCCTGGAGGACGCCAGCATCGCCAGGTCCGCCAGAATGATGCTGTAATCACCGGAACCCTATCGCAGTCCGGGAGATCTATGCTTGTTGGAGGCATGCGCATCTTCCTCGATGGACGCACGGCCCGGGTGACCCCAGACCGAGTCATCCCCAACATCCATGTCCGCAATACCTATCAAGTTCTCGCTGGAAGGAGAGCAGAAAGAGAAGAAGCCGGCCCCTATGGCCAAGGAAGCTCGGCACTCAAGCCGAAAAAGTTCAAACAGGTGTGGGTTCCCAAGCGGACCCGACCTGCCAACTATCTGACACCCATCCGCCGCCGTCCTATGAACGACGAGGCGGGAGTGAGAAGAGAAAGGGGCTTGTCCCCGAAGAATGAAGAAGAAGTGGTTGCGGATCCCCCGCGCCGCAGAAGTTTCCGGGCTGCTGCCCGCCAAGCCAACGTCCCAGTCACGGGACGAAGATTCCAACATCCGGCCGACAGAGCTCGGCTGGCCTATATCCCTCCTGCTGGAGGTCGACAACTATCCCCCGTACTCTATCAAGAGCGGGGTCAAGAGGAGGTAACCTGTCTGATCAGGAACTACTTTCGAGGGTTGGGCAACCCCTCGCTGGGTCAGCAGCGACTAATGCAGACAGTCGCCACTGACGAAGACTACTTCCCGTCAGTGGCGGATGAAGAAGATATGGAAGATAGAATGATGGTGTCGTCAGTTGACGACAATGGGTACAACGACGGTTTCGAGATCGAAGCCGATGAAGCCTTCCCCGAGCGGGAAGAAGAAAGAAGAGTTTCTGTGTTCAAGAGGATGACCTTTCCGCAACAAGCCAGACGGAGGGTCCATCGACAAAGAAGAAGGATGCAGGTCTTTACTTGCAACATGGCTGGTATATCCAGCCGATATGGGGAGCTTCCTGAAGACTCCCAAGAACTGGCTCAATTGGCCGTACGGCCCGGGCCAGCTACCCGCAGAACAGAAGCGGCAAGAGAGCTTCTGGCAACCATGAGAGGGAAACAACCCCAAGTCTATCCCCGCTGGGATGATAAGGCCCCCGTCTTGACCGCTAATGTGGTGACGATGGAAGAAGAAGACGACGTCCTCCTCGACATCCTGCCTGAGGGTACGTCCGGGGAAACGACAGAGGGTATCCCCACCACTATAGATCCATCAGTTCTGATGCTACTGCAAAAATATCAACGGGAGATAGATTCTCTGAAGAAACAGCTGATAGAAAAGACTGAGCATTCATCAGCTTCTAAACCACCCGAAGTCCATGGTGAATCATCCCGGGGAGCGGTTCGTCGTGACGACCCTCCACCACTCTATACACTGTCCCAGCCATCAGAGCCAAGCATGGCGACAGCGCAACAGCGGCCGCCACAGCCTCAGCCGTTGCTACCTCCGGTACTCCCCCAGGTGCATCCGACACCCCCGCTGCTGCATCCTCCACAGGCGACCACCCTGGTCACCCCGTACCTGCAGTCAGCACACTTCTATCCGGAGCCAGTCGACCCCACGGTCGTGAGCCGGATGATGGTGGAGAGGATGATCGAGCTGAAGCTCGCAGAGAAAAGTGAAGGTGACTACGTTGCATTCGATGCCTATCGGGTGCCCTACCCGCAACACCATGCGGCTAAACGGCTCCCCCCAGGGGTCAACAAGCCGCCCAAATTCGACAAATTCTACGGGAAGGGGTCCCCTAAAGAGCATATTGCATATTATATGACCGTTATGGGTGATCTGGCCACCGACGAGTCATATCTGCTGAAGTTCTTCGGGTCCTCGTTGACGGGGCTCGCATTTGAATGGTACTCTAGCCTCTCGGCCGGATCAATTAGTGATTGGTCGGATATGCAGAGAAAATTCAGAGAAAGATTCCATGTCACAGAGAGGGAGGTCACAGTGGCCGAACTCTACTCAACAAAACAAAGGGCAGATGAGACAGCCCTTGATTACATCAAGAGGTGGAGGAACCTCGGAATGAGGTACAAGCGGCCCCCGCATCAGGAGGACGCTGTGCAAATATGTAAACAAAACCTCAGGAGGGAGGTCCTGGAAAAGATGATTGGTATGGAAATATGGTCGTTCGACCGGCTGAATAATGTGGTGGCTGAGGTGGAGGCTTTTCTAGCCAAGCCTGTCCCGGCGTCCGCCGCCAGCACAGCCCAGAAAGGCAAGGCCGCAGAACGGCGCCCCACACCTAAAGAAGCGAATGCGCTTGATATCAAGGCGTTCGAACAACAAAAGGAGAAAGGCAAGAAAGCGGCTCCCCCGCAACCTGCGAAAGCTCCAGATGATAAAGAAGGTCCTTCGCTGAGGGACAAAATGAAGAAAGCTTATTCCTTTCCAAAAGACAAGACCCGAGTCCTGTTCGACTGGGTAATAGAATACAACATGGTCACTCTGCCTGAGCCAAGGAGGCCAGAGGACCTGAAAAGAAAAGACAGTCTAAGATTCTGCCCCTACCACCAGATGTTGGGACATCCAATCGAAGACTGTTACGTTTTCAAAGACGTCATCGAAGGGATGGTGAAGAAGAATGAGATAGAGCTGGGAGAGTACAAAGTAGACCCTCCTCAGTCACATGAAGCCCCTTTCAGGAGGGCAGCAGTCAACATGGTCTCCCTCTACCAGGCACTGCCTGAGGAGATCTCTGAAGCAAGCACACGGAGCACCTATGAAATCCATTTCATGGAACCCGTGAAAGAACAACAGGGGTGGCAACGGATCCCTGTGAAGCACAAGAAGAAGAGGGCACCCCGCCCGAAAGAGGGGGCACATATCTGTGGCATTACACCCCGGCCTGCTCCGCCAGTGGTAGCACCCGTATGGGTCGCTCCACCTACAGCTGTCAGAATACATACACCTAACAGGAAGAGACAAACTCCGCTGCCAGTAATCAAGGAAACCAATCCTGGAGTCCTTCGACTGCAACACTTAATTGAAGGGCTAGATGAATATGTGCAGCCCGAACTGAAACCTCTGCTGGTACGGGACCACGTCCCATGGCAAGAGCTGGAGCAACTCTCACTCAAGCAAGGGGAGGAAGATGAAGCAGCACCACCTCAAGAGAGCAACCTGTTCTGGGGGCAAGCACCTGTAGAAACCAAAAAGAAGAAAAAGCAAAAGAAGAAGAAAAGAAAGGCCGCTGGGGCCCATAAAACACAGGTCGTCTCCTGCAATACCCTGTCAGCACTCTTCAACCTACCCGGAGAAGAGGAAGAGGAAGAAATTTGCTTCACACCCCATGCTGGGGGAGGCAAGGCCGAGGCCGCAATTGCTGCGCATGCCACTCGATCAGGCCGAAAATGGGGGCGCCAGCCACCACCCAATCACAACATTATGTTCAGAGGGGAGCAACCCTACAAGACGCCTCCGCCGGAGGTTAAGGGGGTCCAAATCCCTCCTCCGCCGGGCCTATATGATAAGAGTGGGGGCAAGGCAGTCCCTTCATTCCTTGAATTTATGAAGATGTCAAAAGGGAAGCAGCCCTGCCAAGATGCTAACCCTACACCCGGGGCCGCTCACCCGCTGCCAGCACAATCTACTGAGGATGCGAATGCAGATGGAGCTTGCCCTACAGCAGCTAATAAAGAAGACCCGACAGCCGGTGCCAGTCAAGAGGGTGTCGAGTCTGAGGAAGATGAAGCAGGCCCGTCTGGACCCACAAATCAAAACCTCCCCAAGCCCAGATGGGCTGAAGAGATGAAGCTCTCCAATGTCCTGGCTGGGAGCCGAATAATGAAGTTGCTCAAGAAGCTCCCCGCTCGATTTACGATCTGGGAAATTCTCTCTTTGAGTGAAGAAACTCGACAGGCGATCATCACTGCTCTGCAGACGCCTGCTCATTTTGAAGCCTGCATAGCTGAGGCTATACCAGAAGCCAGTATGACCTTCTCTCCAGAAGACATGCTACTGCCTACTGTCAACCACAACAGGCCGCTATATATGAAAGGGCACCTGAACGGAAGAGAACTGAACCGGATTCTGGTCGATCCTGGTGCAACAGTCAACATCCTGCCATATAGAATATACGAGAGGTACCACTTTAATGTGCATCTCGAGAAAGTCGGGGATATGCGTATCTCTGGCTTCAACCAAAAATGTGAAGTATCTATGGGAGTGGCAGAGTTCACACTGACCCTGGCAGATTTCACTACAACGGTGCAGTTTCATGTCATTGACTCTCGCACCTCCTACAAAGCACTGCTCGGCCGCCCATGGCTACATGAAAATATGGTGGTGCCCTCCACGCTCCACCAGTGCATCAAATACAGCCTCCAGGGAAAGAGGAGAGGATATTTGCTGATATCCACCCATTCGAGGTGTTTGAATGTCACTTGGCGGACGCCAACCTATATACGGGGTCTCCCTGGAAAGTTTCTGAACCTGAAGCCCCCATAGGGGCGTCGAAGAATAGATCGGGTGACGGTTGGTATCCACCACCGCCGCGCGGACATCTCAAGCCGAAGGTGGTCTCCCACATCACGGCTTCTGGAAATGTCGGCAGGATGGCACCCCCAGCATTATAACCCAAAGCTAAGGAAGTACAGGTCGATCATCAGCACGACCGCATCGGAGTCCCGGCCGGCCTCACCAAGCCAGTCTCCGGCCTCAATGATCCCACTGTCGAACCTTTCAAAGCCTGGGAGGTGACACAGGAAGATGGGCCCAGCAGCTTGTTCTATACAGCTGAGGAGCATCCCACTCAGGAAGACACAGACTGCAGCCTCCCTGAGGATCTAGCCAACCCGCGGGTTCCTGTTCAGGGCCTGGCATTTACAACTGATCGAACGGTCAGGATGTTTCAAAAGCAACACATCCCTCCCGATCAGTCTCAAAAACGCAAGGAAGTTTTCCAGAAGATGTGGTATCCTGCAAATCTGGGTAAGGAAATGAGACGTGTCTCTCAACATCCAGGGTTGGGCTTCACCCTGGAAGAATATTATTACAGTGGGCGGTACGAGGTGGATACTATCTCCGCCTTCTATCCTACTGAAGATAGCCCTCTGAGGGCAACCTTTGATGAGTATCCGACGGAAGCCGAATATCTTGAACTCACTCAATCCCGAAATCAAGAAGCAAAAACCTCGGCCCCTTGCCGATGCTGGGAGCAAGTTCATCCTGAAGAAGCGGCCTTTCAAGCCGAATTTGATACGGCTAGCAGCAGCGAAGCCGAAGACATTCAAGAAGTAGGAGTCTCCCCCTCTACAGGGGTCCTACTAATGACAACTTCAACGCCCTTTCTGCCAATCAGGGAGGCCTTGGTCAACTCCAATCAAGGGGAGCCAGCTACCAGAGAAGAAAAAGCCACTTCTGCGGAAGATACAACTGTCCGGGAAGGCGAAATTTCCTCAACTTCAGCTGCAAAATCAGCATGCTGTCTAGGCCTGGCAGTGAACGGTCACCAGCCTGTCATGGCTGTAATCTCATATGCAAACACCAAGGCTGTTCTTTCATCCTTGGAAGCTGCAACGGCAATGGATCTGCTAATAGAACAATCCACCCAGCTGTTAGGGTACTAGGCCCGGATACAGAGGGGGGTGAATGTATCCTTCAATGAATAATGGCCAATTAAAAACTCAGATGCTAGACGCAAACACAGAATGAAACAAATTCAATTAAACTTAAGAGCAAACATAAGGAGCGCGCCTATCCAAGCATCTAGCGGAAGCAAGCACACAAAGCAAACCACTGCTCAATAGACTTTTTAGGTGGTTCGGTCCTCCTGACCTACATCCACCCCTCACTCCCAACCAGAGTGAGGCTTCACTAGCCAATGCTAGACAAGCAGACTCAGTCTGCAAACAGTTGCTGTCACACAGCTTGACCAGGGGAACAGCCTCCCCTCTTCCTCCCAACCGGAGGGACCCCTGGACTTGCAACCCGCAAGCCCAGAACTGGAGACAAGTCTCCCTTCCTCTGACCAGAGGGAACCCACAAGTAGCTCCCAGCTACTTGCAACCGGAGATCAGATCTCCCTTCTCCTGATCCACAGGAGGAACCTGACCTCACTACTGAGAATCGAAAGAACAAGGAAAACCAAATAAGAAGAAAAAAAATAGAAACACGAAATGAAAAATAACTTCAGCAAACAGAACGCTGAAAAGTGAAATGCACAATGTGGCTCTCAACAGAGCTGACTGGCCTGGATCTGATCCACGGTCTAGTAGATAGATCTTCATGTAAGCTTCTCTTCCTCTTCTCTTCTCTCTCACTTTCTCTTTCTCTTCACCCTTACAAGCTCTCTAACTCTCTCTTTCTCTTCTTTTCCTTCTGCTCTTCTTCTCTTTCTTTTCTTCTGGATCGAACTCTCTTCACTTCTCCTTTTTTGCTTTTTCCTTTCGATCAACCTTCATCTGTGGACGAAGGCTTCCTTATATAGCAGCAGCAGCAGGTGGGTAAGGTGCAGAATGCGTGTGCCTCCCACGCTTCATCCAGAACCTTCTTGCCACGTGCCCATATAGCATTGGTTCCTTTAGTATCGGATCACGTGCAGCCCAGACACCGGTGAATGTTCTTCCTCGGACCTGCAAGGAGATAAAAACCATTAACACTGAGGGCCACAAGAACTAAAACTGCATGAGGTATGTGATAGCAATACGAGATGCACTTTACTGAGAACGACACGAGATAAACAAGATTATTACAGTACGAGACAAGGAGAGAATGACACGAGGTCAGATGTAAACAGCACGAGGTAAAAAGAGAACGACACGAAGTATCACTGTAACAAAACAAACACTACGGAGAGAACGACACGAGATACATAATAATAAAGCTAACACCACAAAGAAAACGACATGAAGTCAGAAGAGAACAGCACGAGGTGAGAAGGAAGTCTCACGGAGTGAAAAAGGTAGACAGACACGCGATCAGAAGGAACCAGGACGAAGATAGAAATAAACAATCACGAGGACATAAACACAAGAATAACACGAAGACACGAATACAAAAGCAACACGAAGACATGAATACAAAAATAACACGACATAACAAACAGCAAAGAGAACGGCACGAGGTGAAACGACACTTTACTAAAAAGACTTGAATACACATGAAAAACAACTCGAGTACTAAGTTGTTCGAACGTACGAATGACTCGAAGATGAAAACGACACGAAAATAACATGGAACAATTCAAAGACACGAGGTCTAGGAGAAGCAACACGAAGATAGACATAACAAAGAAATGACTCGAACTAAGAATGACATGGAGACAACACAGTTAGACTCGACTTGAGATGAGGTGAAGTCTGTACAGACATGAATGTTCACATTGTATAGAATTTGAAGCAAGTGACCGAGGTGATGTGTAGACTTTACCCAATGTACAGACTTGGTGGTCTTGAACGTAGGTAAGGCAATGCAATGTATAGACTTGCTCAAATGAGTGAACAGGTCGATGTACAGACTTGTCCAATGCATGAAGCACAGTCCACTGTATAGACTTGATGCCTTGAAGGCAATGTACAGACTTGAGAGTGCAACAAATGGACTTTGAAGCGCAGAGGCTGTACAGACTAGCATGAGACGCTGGGTAAGACGGTGGATGTATAGACTTTGAATGAGACACACAGAAGGACGATCCAGCATATAGACTTTGAAGAATTAGGGGTGACACAGATGGAGCGACACGAGGTGGTACAGAAAATAGCACGAGGTGCTGCAGTGTTCAGCACGCGCTGGAACAACACACGACACGAAGACAACCAAAAAGCATTGTTGGAACAACACGATGTTGAAAAAGACATCACGAAGTGAAGTGAACACAACCAACACGAAGAATGAAAGGAACAGTACGGACATGCAGGGTATTAACTCATAGCAGTTTTTTTTTCTTATTAATCATGGAAAGTTCGAATGCATAACATTACTCATGATATCTGATTAAAAATAACAATATTTAACATAGTGATGCACATCATCAAAACACTAGGGAGGTCACAAAAGTCCAACAATCTCCCCCTTTTTGATGATGGCAACACTATATTAAATAACAGAGATGAAGTGCATGAAGATAAGCTGTGAAAATAAGCAATGCAGACACACAACACACTCGCCTCCTCTGACGACTCCCAAGAGCTCCCCCTGAACACAACATCCACTTTCCTCTGACTAGAAAACTCAGGACACTTATCTTTCGCTCCCCCTCAGCCAAGCACAAAAGCACAAGCAAGACACTCTCCCCCTTTGACATCATCAAAAACTAGGGGCAGGTCTGAAGATATCACGAAAAGACAATTGCTGACAGTGGAGAGAAAACAATAGAGAGTATGGCTGATAAAGGAGAGTTATTGAGATGTTTAAGCAATTAAGAACGCCATTAATTTTATGTGAGGATTTTGAGGATCAGTTAGTCAGACTGCAAAATGGTGAATGAAGATTTGCTCCATACACAGAACCAGATTCTAAGCAAGTAAGGTACAAGATACCAGTATGGTCAGAGTAAGCCTTTACTCAGAGAGTATAAAGCAAGGAAGTCAGGAAAAACAAAGACCTGTGGTATTGAAAACAAACAAACCAAGACCTAAATGCCAAGAGAACAGAATCTGGATACCAAGAGAAAGAAAATCTTTCAAAGATGGTCAAGATCAAAGATAAATCTGTCAAGTACACCTTTGACATTAGGGAGACACCTTGTTTAGAGACAGGAATCCCCAGTTACTTGGTGGCAAGACCACATTACCCCTTCTGACAAGAGGACATAGATAGTATTCTAACTGGTGTTGACATTAAGGTGACACCTTTACCAGAGGCCAGACACCCCAGTTACTAACCAGATATATACCATAGCTCTGTATGATCAAGACAGCTAATTAAGCCTGATTTACTGCCATCTCATGACATGGAATTCTTTCACTTCATTGATGAAAGTCCCAGTTACTCAATGAACAGATAACAAGATTTGTAAAACTTCTTTCATGAATTTTTTCATTAAACTGCACTTTAAGCCTTGTAAATTAGTCTTGACTCAGTTTGAGAACAATACACCAGTTCCAAAGTTTTTCAGACAAAAACACTATGTACCTCATTTCGGACTCAACTTAGACTAAGTAGGTATGCTGTACTGGCTAGATCAGAAGTCAGTTACAGTGTAGGAAGATAGTCTTGAATTCAGATTTTGATCTCAGTGGGACTAACAGCCGAAATTCCAACAAGAAATTAGATGAACAGTCTTAACGGATAAAACATTCAAAAAATTCTTTTATCCACCTACTCAAACTGATTCTCTTATAAGGTCAGCAAAAGTCCGTTCAAAGTATGTTCAGATTTGGCCAAAAGAGCATGACACCAATTATTAATCTAGCTCCCCCTGAGACCTTGACACCAACTCAGACTTAACCAAGACAACCCTCAAAACACCTCAAAGAAAACAAAGTGGTATCAATCAGTACGAGTGAATCATCAAATACCCATAATGAGGTTATCTTCAGCAACTGATAATGAGAAAAGATGAACATAAGAGCACATGACAGATTATTTAGAGATTAATTATTCAATCATGAAATTCTGTAAATACCTAATTCTCTGCGCAATGTGCTAAATTTTTCAGTATCCAGTGGATTAGTGAAAATATCTGCAATTTGTGAGTTAGTGCCAACATGGATCAATTCAAAGGTCTTCCTAGCTACTTCATCACGAATAAAATGATGCCTGATTTCGATGTGTTTAGTTCGAGAATGAAGTACATGATTCTTTGCAATGTTTATTGCACTAGTATTGTCACAAAAAATGGAAGTGCAACCTAGCTCAACTGAGTAATCCAGAAGCTGGTGTTTTATCCATATAACCTGTGTGCCACAGCTCCCTGCTGCCACATACTCAGCTTCAGCAGTAGAAAGAGCCACAGAGTGTTGCTTCTTGGATCCCCAAGAGACTAGGCACCCTCCTAAAAATTCGCAGTGACCACTAGTACTTTTCCTGTCCAATTTACATCCTGCATAATCTGCATCTGTATATGCAATGAGATCTAAACTACATGATGCAGGATACCAAAGACCTAGATCATGGGTACCAGATAAGTATCTAAAGATTCTTTTTACAACTGCCAAATGTAATTCAGTAGGCCTAGACTGATATCTGGCACACATCCCTACACTAAATTGAATGTCAGGCCTGGATGCTGTTAAGTAGAGGAGTGAACCGATCATACCTCTATATAATTTAGCATCCACTTCTTTACCTTTTTCGTCTGAATCCAGTAAGGAGTTGGTGCCCATGGGTGTTGAGATAGTCTTGAGGTTGGTCATTCCAAACCTTTTCAGCATCTCCAGAGTGTACTTGGTTTGATTTATGAAACAACCATCCTCCATCTGTTTGACCTGCAGCCCAAGAAAATACTTTAGTTCGCCAACTAAACTCATTTCAAATTCATGAGACATAGATTCAGAAAATTCTTTACACAATGTTGAATTGTTAGATCCGAAGATGATATCATCAACATATACCTGGACCACTATTAAATCCTTTCCGAGATTTTTGGTGAAGAGGGTTTGGTCAACCTTACCTCGAGTGTAGCCCTTGCTCAAGAGAAATTCAGAAAGTCTCTCATACCAGGCTCGGGGAGCCTGCTTCAATCCATAGAGGGCTTTATTCAACCTAAAAACCATGTTAGGCTGAACAGAGAAATTAAAACCTGGAGGTTGTTCAACATATACCTCTTCCTTCAATATCCCATTTAAGAATGCGCTTTTGACATCCATCTGCTGCAGCCGAAGGTTCCTAGAGCATGCAAATGCAAGCAGAATTTGTATAGCTTCCATCCTAGCCACTGGGGCATAGGATTCATCAAAATCCACACCAAATTCCTGACTGTAGCCTTGAGCTACAAGTCTTGCTTTGTTTCTAGAGATAGCTCCGTTCTCATCAACTTTATTCTTGAAAATCCATTTAGTGCCAATGACATGAGTGTTATCAGGTCTGGGAACTAGTTCCCATACAATATTTTTCTCAAATTGATTTAATTCCTCACTCATGGCGGATACCCAAGAATCATGTTTTAAGGCTTCTTCCACAGATTTGGGTTCCACCTGAGATACCAATGCAGCTAAGTCCTGTTCTTGGACAATTCTAAAATGAGACCTAGTCCTAGGAGGATCATACAAATTTCCTATGACATATTCACTAAGGTGGGCTTTGTGAAATATTATCTCACCTGAGGGTTCACCTACCTCAGCTGCTCCTTCTTGCTGTGAGTTTTCTGGTTGAGCAGCTGGCTGCATTTCTTCTTCTTCAATTCTCTCCAAGAAATCTCCCTCATTAGATGGCTCCCTGTCATCATGCATCACTTTGTTAGAGAAACCATTTTCATCAAACACTACATGCGGTGTTTCTTCAACAGTTTGGTCAGCTTTATTGAAAACTCTGTAAGCCCTTGAAGTTTCTGAATATCCGAGAAAAATTCCAGGAGAGCTCCTTGCTTCAAATTTATCCAACCCATTCTTACCATTATTGTGAATAAAACATTTCGAGCCAAAAACTTTAAAGTAAGAAATGTTTGGCTGCTTACCCTTGAGAAGTTCATAAGGAGTTTTCCTATGAGTAGGTCTTACCAAGGCTCGGTTCAGAATGTAACATGCAGTGTTCGCAGCTTCAGCCCAAAATCTCCTTGGAAGTCCACTCTCAATCAGCATAGTCCTGGCCATTTCAATTATTGACCTGTTTCTTCTCTCAACAATTCCGTTCTACTCCGGTGTCCTGGGAGAAGAGAATCTGTGAGTCACTCCCTCTTTTGAGCAAAATTCAGAAAATGAAGAGTTCTCAAACTCTCCTCCGTGGTCAGACTGAATAGTAATGATATTGTGTTCACCTTGCAGTTTGATTTTATTGAAAAGTTCTTCAAAGTGAACAAAAGCATCATTTTTATTTGCTAAACAAAATAACCAAGAGAATCTAGTGTAGTCATCCACTATGACTAATCCATATCTCTTACCTCACAAACTTTGTATGCGAGTAGGACCAAAGAGATCCATGTGCAAGTGCTGCAGCGGTTTAGATGAAAGATTCTCAGTTCTCAACTTAAAAGTTGCACGAGTCTGTTTACCTAGTGCACAAGTATCACATAGCTTGGATCCTAACTGAAATCTTATTCGGGGCAAACCTCTAACTAGGTTATGCTTAGACAGTTTATTCAATGTAGACAAACTAGCATGGCCTAGACGCCTATGCCAATCAAACGCAACCTGTTCAGAATTAGCAGACATACACAAGTGAGTTTCAGGATTATCATCCAGGTCTACGATGTATATATTGTTTACTCTATGACCTTTGAACATGACGTTATCAGAATTCAGCTCAAAAATAGTACAGGAATTGTTGTCAAAGAGTACCTTGTGTCCTTTGTCGCAGAGTTGACTAATACTTATCAAGTTGTGCTGAAGTCCTTCTACAAGATACACATCTTCAATGGAGTTAGTAGAGGACTTACCAATTGTACCAATTCCAATTATTCTTCCTCTGTTATTTCCACCGAATTTGACCAGGCCCCCAAACTTCATTTTCAGTTTGCTAAATTTGGACCGGTCTCCTGTCATGTGCCTGCTACAGTCGCTGTCAAGATACCACTTGTTATGCTCGGCTGCCAGGCTAACCTGCGAAAGTTCAGACAAAGTAATGTGGGACCCAATTCAAATTGGGTCCAAAGACATTTTTCAATTTATCCAAATCACACTTAGGAACCCACATTTGTTTTACTGTTCTTTTCAGAGGTTTCATGTAAATTGATTCTTCCTTCGTGGCATTTCTCAGTGGGTGTTGAATGAGCCTATTCCTATTAAAATTATGATGTTTCCGAGCAGAGAAATTGTTGTTTGGCATAATTCATGTAGCCATTTTTATTCAAATGAAAATTGTGCTGAAGGTGATGCATATTCGCATGCTTTCCTTGATAACTATCATGCTGAATTTTCTTAGCGAAACTGTTCACCTTTCTAGTGACATCCATAGGAATGGTCGTGTGAGAACCCTTGTTCCACACCTGTTGCACAGGAACAGTTCTAGTCTCAGGATTTCCTGACTTAGTCTGCTGACCAGTGGGTTGAGTAGATTTGCTGGTCGAAACCTTCAATGTAGAGACATATTTGGAGCTGAATGGGGTTTCCAGTTTTTCTTTGCCCTTGGCGGGGCAGAACGTGACAGTTCTGAATTCAAAGGGTTTTTTACTTGTGGGACTGTATCCTAATCCTTCCCTATTGAAGTTTACTCTCGACCCCAGAAGGGCATCCAAATTATTTCTCCCCTCTGTAAATTTTTCTAGCATTTTTATTTTGTCCTCAATCTCCTTATGAAGCTCATTACATTGGTCCAGGAGTTCCTGATTGACTTTTCTAACTGCCTCATATTTTTCTGTAATCAGTCTAAACTCCTTTTTACTCTCTTCAGTTTTACTCTTCAGCTCATTCATCCTAGCTAGATTTTCCTCTCGTTCCATTCTAAACTTCTCGATCTCACTTCTAGCCTGATCTAGCTCAATGGCCATCTCCTTGATTTTCATGTTGTCCGTAACAGCGATAGAGTGTTCCTCATAAACAGAGTGAAACTTTCTTTTAAGCATTCTGTGCTCCTTGGTTAGAAAAGTATATTTAGCTAACAGGTCACCATAAGCGTCCTCCCAATCATCCAAAGTAAAATTCTCAAATAAGTTCGTTACCTCTTCCTCATGGTTGGCCATGAGGCAAGTCTTCTCTTCATCTTCACTGGACGAGGTGGCTTCTGGATCCTCCTCCTCGTCACTCCATGTGCACAGCATGGCTTTCTTCTTCTTTTGCACCATCTTCTTCTGGTATCCGGGAGCCTTAGCTTGCAGCTCTGGACATTCACTTTTCATGTGACCAGGTTTCTGACAATGGTAGCATGTAACCTTCTTAACAAACCGGTTCTTCTCAAGTTCTCGTTCAGGAGACTTCCTTGCAGCATTGAATCTCTTTCTCCTGTAGAATTTCCCTTTAGTCCTCAGGAACTTTCTGAATTACCTGGTGAGCATGGCCTGCTCGCTCTTGTCCAGGTCTGAGAATCCGTTAGAGTCTTCGCTGCTACCACCACTATTGCTGCTACTGCTGCTCTTTTTAGTATGTCGTGAGACCTTCAGAGCAACATTCTTTCCCTTTCTGTCATGTCCATCATTCCCTTGTCTGAAGTTCATTTCGTGGGTCATGAGAGACCCAATCAGCTGGGTTACTGACATGGCGGATAAGTCTCTTGATTCCTCTATGACGGTCACCTTAGTATCCCAGATGGGAGTTAGGGACCTAAGGATCTTCCTGACAATGTCTTCTTGCTGAATCTCCTTTTCAAATCCTCTCAGACTATTGATGATCACAGACAATCTAGCATACATTTCTGTGATCGACTCCTCTGGCTTCATTTTAAACAACTCATACTGAGTTGTAAGCATATTGATCTTGGTAGCTTTTACTTGAGATGTGCCCTCATATATTAACTGCAATTCATCCCACATTTTCTTTGTAGTCTTGCACGCTGAAATCCTCAAGTACTCTTCAGGGTGGACGGCGCACTGTATGATACTAAGAGCTGTCCAATTTAGTGGAGAGAGTTTTACCTGTTCCTCTATCCATATGTCTTCGTTCGGTGGAAGTTGGTACGGACCATCTGTAATTACTCTCCAGAGCTTGTGGCTTTGGCCCCTGATAAAGACTTCCATCCTGTTCTTCCAGAGAAAATAGTTATTACCATCGAAGAAAGGGGGACGGGTGATTGACTGCCCTTCAGCAATGTAGCTACGAGGACCAGCGGATCCGTTTCCCTGGCCGTTGGACCACATATTGGGAAATACCCGCTCTGATACCAAGTGTTAGGGTACTAGGCCCGGATACAGAGGGGGGTGAATGTATCCTTCAATGAATAATGGCCAAATAAAAACTCAGATGCTAGACGCAAACACAGAATGAAATGAATTCAATTAAACTTAAGAGCAAACACAAGGAGCGCGCCTATCCAAGCATCTAGCGGAAGCAAGCACACAAAGCAAACCACTGCTCAATAGACTTTTTAGGTGGTTCGGTCCTCTTGACCTACATCCACCCCTCACTCCCAACCGGAGTGAGGCTTCACTAGCCAATGCTAGACAAGCAGACTCAGTCTGCAAACAGTTGCTGCCACACAGCTTGACCAGAGGAACAGCCTGCCCTCTTCCTCCCAACCGGAGGGACCCCTGGACTTGCAACCCGTAAGCCCAGAACCGGAGACAAGTCTCCCTTCCTCTGACCAGAGGGAACCCACAAGTAGCTCCCAGCTACTTGCAACCGGAGATCAGATCTCCCTTCTCCTGATCCACAGGAGGAACCCGACCTCACTACTGAGAATTGAAAGAACAAGGAAAACCAAATAAGAAGAAAAAAAACAGAAACACGAAATGAAAAATAACTTCAGCAAACAGAACGCTGAAAAGCGAAATGCACAATGTGGCTCTCAACGGAGCTGACTGGCCTGGATCTGATCCACGGTCCAGTAGACAGATCTTCATGTAAGCTTCTCTTCCTCTTCTCTTCTCTCTCACTTTCTCTTTCTCTTCACCCTTACGAGCTCTCTAACTCTCTCTTTCTCTTCTTTTCCTTCTGCTCTTCTTCTCTTTCTTTTCTTCTGGATCGAACTCTCTTCACTTCTCCTTTTTAGCTTTTTCCTTTCGATCAACCTTCATCTGTGGACGAAGGCTTCCTTATATAGCAGCAGCAGCAGGTGGGTAAGGTGCAGAATGCGTGTGCCTCCCACGCTTCATCCAGAACCTTCTTGCCACGTGCCCTTATAGCATTGGTTCCTTTAGTATCAGATCACGTGCAACCCAGACACCGGTGAATGTTCTTCCTCAGACCTGCAAGGAGATAAAAACCATTAACACTGAGGGCCACAAGAACTAAAACTGCATGAGGTATGTGATAGCAATTCGAGATGCACTTTATTGAGAACGACACGAGATAAACAAGATTATTACAGTACGAGACAAGGAGAGAATGACACGAGGTCAGATGCAAATAGCACGAGGTAAAAAGAGAACGACACGAAGTATCACTGCAACAAAACAAACACTACGAAGAGAACGACACGAGATACATAATAATAAAGCTAACACCACAAAGAAAATGACACGAAGTCAGAAGAGAACAGCACGAGGTGAGAAGGAAGTCTCACGGAGTGAAAAAGGTAGACAGACACGCGATCAGAAGGAACCAGGATGAAGATAGAAATAAACAATCACGAGGACATAAACACAAGAATAACACGAAGACACGAATACAAAAGCAACACGAAGACATGAATACAAAAACAACACGACATAACAAACAGCAAAGAGAATGGCACGAGGTGAAACGACACTTTACTAAAAAGACTTGAATACACATGAAAAACAACTTGAGTACTAAGTTGTTCGAACGTACGAACGACTCGAAGATGAAAACGACACGAAAACAACATGGAACAATTCAAAGACACGAGGTCTAGGAGAAGCAACACGAAGATAGACATAACAAAGAAACGACTCGAACTAAGAACGACATGGAGACAACACAGTTAGACTCGACTTGAGATGAGGTGAAGTCTGTACAGACATGAATGTTCACATTGTATAGAATTTGAAGCAAGTGACCGAGGCGATGTGTAGACTTTACCCAATGTACAGACTTGGTGGTCTTGAACGTAGGTAAGGCAACGCAATGTATAGACTTGCTCAAACGAGTGAACAGGTCGATGTACATACTTGTCCAATGCATGAAGCACAGTCCACTGTATAGACTTGATGCCTTGAAGGCAATGTACAGACTTGAGAGTGCAACAAATGGACTTTGAAGCGCAGAGGCTGTACAGACTAGCATGAGACGCTGGGTAAGACGGTGGATGTATAGACTTTGAATGAGACACACAGAAGGATGATCCAGCGTATAGACTTTGAAGAATTAGGGGTGACACAGATGGAGCGACACAAGGTGGTACAGAAAATAGCACGAGGTGCTGCAGTGTTCAGCACGCGCTGGAACAACACACGACACGAAGACAACCAACAAGCATTGTTGGAACAACACGATGTTGAAAAAGACATCACGAAGTGAAGTGAACACAACCAACACGAAGAATGAAAGGAACAGTACGGACATGTAGGGTATTAACTCATAGCAATTTTTTTTTCTTATTAATCATGGAAAGTTCGAATGCATAACATTACTCATGATATCTGATTAAAAATAACAATATTTAACATAGTGATGCACATCATCAAAACACTAGGGAGGTCACAAAAGTCCAACACCAGCCGCTAGCACAAGAGATCAAGAAACCTCAGGAAGCTCTGGCGGTGTCTGACGAGGAAGTCGAAGTACTCGACCCTCAAGATGGCATTCCAGACTTCGTTGACCTCCAACCGGCACCTCCGAAGATAGAAGACGGAGGACAAGCCACAGTCGATGAACTGATAGAAGTCAACCTGGGAAATGAGAAGGACCCTAGGCCTACCTTCCTCAGTGCCCAACTGTCCCCAGAAGAACGGGAGTTGTACATTCAACTACTGCTAGAATACCGGGATTGCTTCGCCTGGACTTATAAAGAGATGTCAGGTCTAAGCCCCGCTGTCTCACAACATGAGCTGGCAATCAACCCTGAAGCCGAGCCGGTGAAGCAACCACCGCGGCGCATGAGGCCAGAGCTCATCACCCAAATTTGTGCTGAAGTCGACAAGCTCATTGACGTAGGATTTGTTGAAGAAAACCAGTACACCACATGGCTGGCGAATATCGTCCCCGTGAAAAAGAAGAATGGACAGATCCGGATATGTGTCGACTTTCGGGATCTAAATAAAGCCTGCCCCAAAGATGACTTCCCGGTGCCAATAACCGAGGTCATGATCGATGCTACAACCGGCCATGAAGCCCTGTCATTCATGGATGGGTCTTCCGGCTACAATCAGATTTGGATTGCGGAGCATGACCGAGTCCATACTACTTTCCGAACTCCTAAAGGCATTTATCATTACAAGAGAATGCCGTTCGGACTAAAGAATGCTGGCGCAACCTATCAGCGCGCAATGACCAAAATCTTTGATGAATTGCTCTACCACAAGGTAGAGTGCTACATAGATGACCTGGTGGTCAAAACCAGAAGAAAAGAAGATCATCTGCAAGACCTCCGGATTGTTTTTCAAAGGCTGAGGCAGCACGAGCTAAAAATGAATCCTATGAAATGTGCGTTCGGAGTGTCGAGCGAAAAATTCTTGGGCTTCATCGTCCGATATCGGGGAATCGAGATAGACCCCGCAAAGATCAAGGCGATTCAGGGGTTACCTCCGCCAAGGAACATCTCCGAGCTGAGATCACTACAGGGCCGTTTGGCTTATATCCGGCGTTTCATTTCCAATTTGTCAGGGCGGTGTCAGCCTTTTCACAAGTTGATGATGAAAGATGTCCCCTTTTATTGGGATGAAGATTGCCAGGCAGCCTTCGACAAGCTAAAAGACTACCTGAAAACCCCTCCAGTGTTGGGCGCACCGGTGAAAGGGCGACCATTGATACTGTATATAGCAGCTACACACAATTCTCTGGGGGCAATGCTGGCCCAGAATAATGAAGAAGGGAAAGAACAAGCCCTCTATTACCTCAGTCGGAGACTGGTCAGAACTGAAGAGAAATATACTTATATTGAGAAGATCTGTCTGGCACTGGTCTTCGCAGTTAAAAAGCTCCGACACTATATGTTGTCGCATGAAATCAGCTTGGTATCCAAAGAGGATCCCCTAAAGTACATTATGTCTCAACCGGCCCTCAAAGGCCGCCTGGGCAAATGGGCGGTGATCCTTATGGAGTTTGATATCTCCTACGTGCCACGCAAGGCCGTCAAGGGCCAAGCTATTGCAGACTTCTTCGCTGAGCACCCAGTGCCCGGGGATTGCCCGTTGGAGCCGGAGCTTCCTGAAGATGAAACCCTAGAAGCCGTGCAAGTACAGCCCTCCTTATGGCAACTATACTTTGATGGCGCTTCCAGAATTGACACCTCTGCCACCGGGTCAGCCAGGGTCAGAGCAGGAGCAGGCATAGTCCTGAAATCCCCAGAAGGAGAAGTAGTATATACATCTTGTTCCATAAACAAGCAATGCACAAACAATGAAGCAGAATATGAAGCCCTGATAATCGGGTTGCAAATTGCTCTGTCCATGGGAATTCAGATGCTGGAAGCATTCGGAGACTCCATGCTAGTTATAAGACAGCTGGAAGGAGAGTTCGAGGTGCGAAAGCAAGAGCTCCTCCCCTATCACCAGTTGGCAACTCGCCTGATGTCAATATTTTACTTCATCAGCATCAAGCACATCAACCGAGGCCGGAATGCTCAGGCGGATGCCCTCGCTAAGCTGGCTAGTTCATTGGCGGTCCCGCCAGACACAAGCCTGAATGTAACAGTGATCAACCGTCGACAGGTCCCCAGCGTGACAGAGGTCCTGACTGACGAACAAGAAATGGAAGTAGCAGTCATCGAAGGGGTTCAGCAGCCCGATTGGCGAGAGCATCTCCTACGCTGGTTTCAACACCAGCAACTTCCAAAAGAAAAGGAACAGAGAATGAAGCTCCTGAGGATCAAGGATTCTTACGAGATGAGAAGCGGGACCTTGTTCCGAATTATGGCAGATGCCCGAAGGAAAGTCCTACTTCGTTGCTTGTCTTCAGCAGAAGTAGGACAGGTGATGCAGGAAGTCCATGCAGGATCAGCTGGAGCACACCAGGCTGGCCCGAAAATGAAAATTGAGATAAAGAAGCTGGGTTACTATTGGCCCACTATATTTGATGATTGCTGCAAGTTTGCCAAGGCTTGTCAGAAGTGTCAAGAATATGCTAATGTGGCAAGGAGACCTCCAGTGCCACTGCATCCCACCCTACCAAGCTGGCCGTTTGCTCAGTGGGGCACGGACGTGGTAGGGCCACTGCCAGCATCTTCATCAGGGTGCAAATACATCTTAGCGGCTACAGACTACTTCTCCAGATGGGCAGAAGCAGTAGCACTAAGAGATGTGACGGGAGAACTAGTTGCAAGATTCTTCCGGCAGAACGTAATATTTCGGTTCGGGATCCCCAGCCGAATCATCTCTGACAATGGCAGCCATTTTAGAAATCAGAAGATTTATCGGCTGGCCGACAAATACAAAATCGACTGGAGGACATCTTCCCCCTACAACCCTCAGGCCAATGGACTCGCAGAAGCCTTTAACAAGACACTGTGCACGTTGCTGGCAAAGACTGTCAAGTCTAATAAAAAAGATTGGGAGGAAAGGATGTACGAAGCACTTTGGGCCTATCGTACTGTCTACAAGACCCCAACTGGCTGTTCCCCCTTCTCCCTTGTCTACGGGTCAGAAGCTGTGGTGCCAATCGAGCTTGAGGTTCCTTCATTGCGAGTTGCCATCCAGCACGGACTAGTCAATGGTGAGCAGACCAATGCAAAAAGAAGATTGGAAGAGCACATTGAGCTCGAAGGAAAACGCCTCCGGGCGCAGCAAAACATCCAGCTCTACCAAGCTCGCATGGCCCGTGCTTTTGACAAGCTAGTCAAGGGTCGAGAATTCAAGAAAGGAGATCTGGTAATGGTCAAAAGAAAAGAAGTGATGGCCTCCAACCCCAAAGGGAAGCTGGTCGAAAACTGGGTCGGGCCGTATATTGTCCGCCGAGTATATGAAGGGGGTGCCTACGTCCTGGTAGACCACAAAGGGGTTATCCAGTTCTCTCCCCTCAACGGAAAGCACATTAAGCTGTATCATGCAGCGCATCCAACATTCCCCGAGTGATCAGTCGGAATACCTTCTCCTTGGTTTAATGGCATTCCGCCTTAACCGAGCTACCCTTCCCTTGGTTTGGTGGCACTCGCCCTAACCGAGCTACCTTCCCTTGGTTTGATGGCATTCCGCCTTAACCGAGCTACCTTCTCCTTGGTTTAGTGGCACTCCGCCCTAACCGAGCTACCTTCTCCTTGGTTTAGTGGCACTCCGCCCTAACCGAGCTACCTTCTCCTTGGTTTAATGGCACTCCGCCCTAACCAAGCTACCTTCTCCCTTGGTTTGATGGCACTCCGCCTTAACCGAGCTACCCTTCCCTTGGTTTGGTGGCACTCCGCCCTAACCGAGATACCTTCTCCTTGGTTTAATGGCACTCCGCCCTAACCAAGCTACCTTCTCCTTGGTTTAATGGCACTCCACCCTAACCGAGCTACCTTCTCCTTGGTTTAGTGGCACTCCGCCCTAACCGAGCTACCTTCTCCTTGGTTTAATGGCACTCCGCCCTAACCAAGCTACCTTCTCCCTTGGTTTGATGGCACTCCGCCTTAACCGAGCTACCCTTCCCTTGGTTTGGTGGCACTCCGCCCTAACCGAGCTACCTTCTCCTTGGTTTAGTGGCACTCCGCCCTAACCGAACTACCTTCTCCCTTGGTTTAAGGGCACTCCGCCCTAATCGAGCTACCTTTTTCTTGGTTTAGTGACATCCCGCCTTAACCAAACTACCCTCTCCTTGGTTTAATGGCACTCCGCCCGGACCAAGCTCCCGAAAGAATACAGCACGCTGTTGCCATTATCGGCCTTACGCCCGAATCGGCAAGGGATCACTCCTTTGCGTTAGCATTCAGCCCTTGCTAACGAATGAACTGTTCTGTCCAGCGCAAGGTCTGATGCTCCGGCCGACAGCCATCTACCGTCAACCAAGGGTCGAATGTCGCACTTCGACCTGCCACCCTATACATATCAAAAAAAAGAAGAAAGAAAAGAGAATGGGGTTAAAAATAGAGATACCCCACCAGACTTGCTCCTATGATCAGGACAAGTGCAAAAATGGCTATAACCCAGCTGTGGCGAAAACCCGAAAGGGCGTCGCAGGCAAAATCGGGTACCCCGCCGCGCGAAAACCCGAAAGGGTGCGCGGGCAAAAGCAAGAGGGGGCTGGCTTCGGCGAAAACCCGAAAGGGCGCTTGAGTCGGTAAAGTGGTAATTTTCAAACGCCTCTCCTATTCTCCACCCAATAAAACTCTGAAAGGGACAATCATCAAAGTCCCGCCGGAAATCCTTTAACACATCCTCTTCGACCCTCGTCATCATCGGCGAGATCGGTCGATCTCTACCCTCAACTTGGACCCTACGTCCCTGTTGACAACCCCATCCTTGTTTCGGCAGTGACATATGCCGACGAACAAATCCTTTTCGACCCTCGTCACCATCGACGAGATCGGTCGATCTCTACCCTCAACTTGGGCCTTACGTCCCTGTTGACAACCCCATCCTTGTTTTGGCAGTAACATATGCCGACGAACAAACCCTTTTCGACCCTCGTCATCCTCGATGAGATCGGTCGATCTCTACCCTCAACATGGGCCTTACGTCCCTGTTGACAAACCCATGCCGACGAACAAACCCTTTTCGACCCTCGCCATCATCGGCGAGATCGTTCGATCTTTACCCCTAACTCGGATCCTACATCCTTGTTAATAGACCATACCCCTTTGCTTCGACATCTAACCAATGACGACGAATCGAAACAGGATTCGATCCTTGTCATCATTGACAAGGCCAATCAATATTTTCACGATTCAGTTTTTCCGCATCCCAAAAAAGAAAGAAAGAAAAGAGAATGGTGTTAAAAATAGAGATACCCCGCCAGACTTGCTCCTATGATCAGGACAAGTGCAAAAATGGCTATAACCCAGCTGTGGCGAAAACCCGAAAGGGCGTCGCGGGCAAAATCGGGTACCCCGCCGCGTGAAAACCCGAAAGGGCGTGCGGGCAAAAGTAAGAGGGGGCTGGCTTCGGCGAAAACCCGAAAGGGCGCTTAGGTCAGTAATGTGAATAAAAATGAATGATGAATAGTGATGAACCATCCTCCGTCCAAAAGGCCATTTACGAGGTCGGGGCGAGGGTCTTCATCCGATATCCCACTTATACACGTCCAGTGTCTACCCTTTCCGGTTTTTGTCACCATCGGCAAGACCGTCTACCTTTTCGACCCTTGTCATCATCGGCAAGATCGGTCGCTACCCTACCCGATTTTTGTCACCATCGGCAAGACCGTCTACCTTTTTGACCCTTGTCATCATCGGCAAGATCGGTCACTACCCTTCGATTTTTGTCATCATCGGCAAGACCGTCTACCTTTTCGACCCTTGTCATCATCAGCAAGATCGGTCGCTACCCTTTCCGATTTTTGTCACCATCGGCAAGACCGTCTACCTTTTCGACCCTTGTCATCATCGGCAAGATCGGTCGCTACCCTACCCAGTTTTTGTCATCATCGGCAAGACCGTCTACCCTTTCGACCCTTGTCATCATCGGCAAGATCGGTCGCTACCCTTTCCGGTTTTTGTCACCATCGGCAAGACCATCTACCTTTTCAACCCTTGTCATCATCGGCAAGATCGGTTGCTACCCTTTCCGATTTTTGTCACCATCGGCAAGACCGTCTACCTTTTCGACCCTTGTCATCATCGGCAAGATCGGTCGCTACCCTTTCCAATTTTTGTCACCATCGGCAAGACCGTCTACCTTTTCGACCGTTGTCATCATCGGCAAGATCGGTCGCTACCCTACCCGGTTTTTGTCATCATCGGCAAGACCGTCTACCCTTTCGACCCTTGTCATCATCGGCAAGATCGGTCGCTACCCTTTCCGATTTTTGTCACCATCGGCAAGACCGTCTACCTTTTCGACCCTTGTCATCATCGGCAAGATCGGTCGCTATCCTATCTGGTTTTTGTCATCATCGGCAAGATCGTCTACCTTTTCGACCCTTGTCATCATCGGCAAGATCGGTTGCTACCCTATCCGATTTTTGTCATCACCGGCAAGACCGTCTACCTTTTCGACCCTTGTCATCATCGACAAGATCGGTCGCTACCCTATCCAATTTTTGTCATCATCGGCAAGATCGTCTACCCTTTTCGACCCTTGTCATCATCAGCAAGACCGGTCGCTACCCCCTAACCTGGGCCTTCCACCCTCATCGAGTAGCAAAATGATTTTGTGATGATATTCGACCCAGGTCGATGGTTATAACACACCTCTCGTCACTAGTAGCAAGGTTCACTAGGTGCGTCTGCCTACGCTACCTATGTCCCACCCTGGCAAAGGTCCTGTTCCGGGGACGGCCGCACCGCGGTGGAGCGAACACCTCACCCCTTCCCTGAAGGCGTGAGCGCTCTCCTGCGTCATTGGCACGCATCCCCAGGTTCGGGTGATCAGCCAGAAGAGAGAAGGGAGGAAAAGAAGTCGTGACCAAGACGACGAAAAGAGATGCTTTCATTTAATAAGAATTGGCAGAACACATTCTTTTGCCCGGGACATTCCCCAGGGGTACACAAGCTCTAAAGACAAAAAGGAGCAGAACTTCCAAAAGGAAAGGAAACAAAAAGCAAAAGCGAAGTTACGACAAGGGACGCCGGAAGATATCTGCCAACTCCAAGAGGCCCAGTGAAGAGTGTCGGGTCAATTATTGCAGCCGGGCCTCAGTAGCTGTCAGCTCTGATAACCTTTCACCCAATGAGGCAAGTTGTCCTTCGGCCAAATCGGCTTCTTCTCTTGACCGGGTTTCGAGACGTTCGCCTTCTTGAAGTTCGGCTTCGACCTCGGCAAGCTCAGCACGCAGCTCCGCCTCCCGTGCCCTGAGGAGCAGCTGGCGTTCTGAAATGTCTGCGGCAGCGTTTCTCAGCTGTTCCGCGGTAGCCCTCAAAGAAGAAGTAGCAATGTGGCAATCTGCCATCTCCATCTTCACGGCCGTCAGCTGATCAGAGACCTCGCGGCTCAGGAACTCCCGCCTGTTGGCGTGCTTTAACAGCATTACGACCCACGGAGTCCAATCATCCATGGGGCAACCAAATGCTAATAGCGACCGGGAGAGGTGGTCCACCAAGCTTCTCAGCTGCACATAAGTCAGATCCGGAGAAGCTGACATGGCCCGCTGGAGATTATCCAGAGACTGCCACACCATGTCTCCAGAGAATTGTAGACCCAATGGCGAAGTCTCGGGAAGCTGAAAGTCCACTCTGCTATCTACATCAGCCCAGATATCGTCGGCTACCCCGAGGGACGTCGACGGCATAGTCTGCACAACGCTCACACCCGGCCCGACTATTGCGGCTACAGCAACTGCAGGGACCCCCATAATGGCAACTTCCTTGCCCGCCCTTTGGGGTGAGGCTACAGCAGCCGTATCGGCAACGGAAGGCGCTTGCTCCTCTTGAGTAGTCTCACCGGCCGCCAAAGGAGGAGAGCCCTCTATGACCGACAAGGTCTGAATGACATCGGCCTCGTCTATAATAATTTCTCCTGCTTCTATATCCGGAAGACCACTTGGCAACAGCAATGATTCTGCACCGGTCGCCAAGGCTTGAACCCTTGCAACCTCGGTCGGAGCGCTAACTTCGGCAGTCACGCCAGGCTCCTTTGAGACCGCTGCAGCAGCATAGGTCCGTGGAAGCCGCAGGGCAATGGGCCGTACAACAGGCGGGAAGGCTGACTGACCCACATCCGCGCCAGGAAGGGGTATGCGGATCATTATAGTTGGCGGTACCACCTCAGCCTGCATTGCATATGTGTACATCAGCCAGTTGGCTTGGAAATAAAAGAAGTGTTACAGGCGGGAATCAAAATGCTTCCTACCTCAACCGGCACTATATTCAGGCCTCCAAGAGTCACCCCTGAAGATTCTGGCCCTTCTCCTGCAGTCGGGTAGGATGGCCCGTGCTCGGCTCCCAATAGCCTCGGAGGGCTAAACGTTGGCAGGTCGCTCTCATAAGCTGAAGAAGCCCCGACGTCCTCAGCCTCGGTGTCCGCCATCGGGAACCCCTCGTCATCGCCGGAGCCGCCACCGTAATCAACTTGTTCAGAAGAGGATGACTCTTCTGCTTGTTCTCGAACCTCCAGTACCTGAGCGGCAACTAGGCTGCTAGGAGGAGGCCCTCTATCCAGAGCCTCCTCAGCGATCTCCGCCTCGGGAGCATCCGTTGGTGGAATATCTAAGGGCTGGTCCCTCGGAAGCCCTCGCTCTCCGATGACAACCCCTGCCGAGGCACCGACCTCAGGGAGCAGCGTGGGTCGAACATCGACTGGAATGGAAAGACAATAAATAGTCAAGACCCGACTGAAACCACAACATGCCGTTAAGCTCTATAGGCATGCTGCAAATTACCTTCCATGTCTCGATGAGGTGTCGATGAAGGCAAGTCACCCTCAGCCAAGGCCGAGGGGGCTTCCTCCTCTCTCTCCCCAGCAGCAGCTCCGGTTGCCGCCTCCAACCCAACAGTGGCGGAGGTAGTGCCAGCAGCCACTAAAAGGAAGGATGATCAGCCAGGGCGGGGGAAATAAACAAACAAGCCATGCAAGAATAAGAAGTCACATTCGCCCTCGGGCCCTTGCGTCCAGGCGACCTCAAATTCGGAGAATGACACCCGAGGAAGGGGAACCGTAGACTCCTCTTCAGTAGCCTTCCTCCGACGTGCCCGAGTAGCACGGGACTCTGCCCTCTTGGCTTTCTTGGCCCCACTGATGGCCTCCCTGACCTGGGACCTGGTCCGCTTCCGCGAGTCCCCAGGGGGTAATGGTGTCGTGGTCGGAGCCGGCTCTGGAATATTAAAATATGAAGGCTTCTGCGCCTTAGATATCAACTCCCTACAGTGTCGGGTCGCTTCCATAGAAAGGCGAGCTGCAAAAACACATAAGTAAGAAGATGCACACTGAATATAGAAGAAGCAGCTGCAGGGCTGAAGAAGAAGTCACGTATTACCTGGCAGCCCGGTGTATCGGGGACTAAGCGGCCAGTAAAGCAGTGCTGACATCTTATCCCGAGAAGCCGCCTCGTGGATGAGCCAGCACACATCACCAATTGTTTCACTTTTCTCCGTCAGTTGAGCCAAATCCTCATGGCCACGGGATGACAAGTGATGATATAAGCTCAAGTGGTCGAAGCCCCAGCCGTCGACATACTTAAAAGATATGAGGAGCTGATGGTCCCGGATGGCTTCTAGTGGATCAGAAATTGAAAGCCCATGGGAATGAAGCAGGGCGAATATCCAGGGGGTGTTGGAATATAAGTCAGCCCGCCTGTCTTCCCTCCCGATGAAGGTCCGATAGGGATGAAAACGGTCGATTTCTGGGCGCCAGCTCGCCACACTAGGAAGGGGTTCTTCCACCGGAAGTGGGATTGTCTGAAGAGCAATCCGGTCACTGCTAACCTGGCACAGCCCCCAGAGAGTCTTGATATAATCATCCCTCTGGATCTCTGGCATCTTCAGGGTCGGCTCGGGATGACTTGCCCTTCGCAGCTTTTCTGGCTTCTACATATGCCATCACCTCGGTGTTGGACCAGGATTTCAGCCTCTTCAAGTAGGCTGGATCAACATCCAAAACAGGCTCCCGCTGCGAATCTAGGAAACGACGCTCGGCGCTATGCCAGCAGTCGTTCCGAAAGTTCCGATAGAAGCCCGTTCACGCATTCCACCACTTGATGAAGTCTGGAGTCACTCGGGGCAGACAGGCCAGGGTTGGCACCCTGAATGACACATCCTCCCGACGATGGAAGTAGTCCCACCATCCACGGGCTTCATCCATAGCCGTTTGACCAGCCCGATGTCTATTCGGCAGATTGAATCGGGCTGAAGAAGAAGGAATTTGCTGGTCGTACCCAAAATTCCGGCTAAAACGAAAGGGATAGTACGGCTCCAGCCACAATAAGCCGCTCTTCCTGAAGACAAGAACACTGGGACGAATAGACAGCTCCCACTCAACCAGTTCCGGCTCCAAGATGGGCCTTGTGCTCTTCGACCCGGTCAGCTGATGAATAAATTCCTCTGTCTCAAATAATCGACATTGCCGCATCCTGTTGACAAGAGGGCTAGAGCTGGCAGCCAAGCTCCAAAAGTGCAGAACGCCAGGGGAATCTGTTGGAACTATAGTCAACTTCCCCCGAATGGCGAAAAGCTGATCCGCCAGTGAGGACGGTTCGGCACTGGCAAATTCGATCATCCGCGGCTAAGGATGATCTGACTGCATTGACCGGGGAGCTGCTTCAGGAAACAGGGTACAGACCCAGGCATTAAAAAAGTGGATGGGACCAATTATCTGCGAATTTCTGGGAATGCGCGACTTGTGCAAATCCCCCAACATTTTATATATGAGGCACAGAGCCACAGGGCACAGGGACAGCTTCGTCTCCCAGCCCATTAAGCTGGCAGGGTAAATAGCCTCCGGTCTGATCACTGTCTCGTCTCCTTGAGGAAGGGCGAATGAACAAAGCCAATATGTCAAGTACGCAGCTGTGGATGCACTAAAATTCAGAGGGGGGATCCGTTCGTTTGTTGGTCGGGGTTAATTCTTCTATTTAGTGCGAGGGCGTGCCAGTCACAAAGTGACGATTTATTCGGGCTTCATGGAAGCCCATGGTGCGCTCGATCTGACTAATCAGACGATTGTGTAGTTCGTGTCGGGACCGAAACCCGCCGTGCCGTAAAGGCCACGACGTTATTTACATCCCCCATACGGGGGAACACCCTTGATTGATTGCCGGGAATAAGGGCCCTACGGCCTACAGAGAATATTAATAATGCAGGAGGATAGTGAAAGACGAACTATGCTAGAAACCCGTATCGGGACGTGAACGCTAAGACTATGTCGGCCACTCATGGGCCACTTCATGTTCGGATGAAGGTCCGTGTTTGTAGTATGAAAGACGGTAGCAAAACCGCACGAATGTTTGCCATGAACAAGGCAAGTTTAATGAGAATGCGGGATTGGATCCCGGTAGGGATGGGTCAAGTTGATAGACTGTTGGCCGGAGATGATTTCGGATTATGGCTATGTCGGAAGTTCCGTAAACCACGTCCGATACCATAAGGCATCGTTGATTTTCTCTTTGCACCCAGTCCGAGGGAGTGAATTGTTAAATGCGTAGCCCGAGCTCAATAACGTGCGCCCTCACACGCGGATCGACCTGCGCGGTCAGGTCGCGGGGTTTTCGGGGGCAGCGCCCCTGGAACAAAATTTTTAATTGAAGCGCGGGTAATAGAGTTCCTTTCATTTTTTTGTTATTGATCTTTGCATTCTTCTTTTTATTTGAGCATTTCTCTCCTTTTATTTTTTTTATTATCCCCCCCCCCTTTTTCATATAAAGGAGGCACGCCGAGCTTGAAGTGGGCAAGAGGGGAGGCACGCCGGATAAGAGCTTCGAAGGAGGGCGCCGGATAAGGGAGCACAAGGGGGAAGCGCGCCGGCTAAGGTGGCAAGTTGGGGCGCACCGGAATAGGGTGAGGAATAGTATAGCGTGCCGATTTAAGGAGGCAATGCAAGGGGCGCGCCGGTTAGTGGCAAAGAAAATGAAAGGGGTTTTGAGTGTAAGGCTAAACCGGCGCGGGGGGGGGGGGTACCGCGCCGAGTTAGCCCACGCCGGATTAGGGCGCGCCGGGTTAAGCTTCTACGAGGTTTTGTTTTGCTCTGTTTGATTCTTTTTGCTCTGTTCTTGTTTCTTCAACTTATAGATTGATATTTTGGTTGGTTTATTCACTTAGTTGATGGATTAAGTTGATAGAGAAGGTGGTTAAAGCTTTCTGATCGTTTGTTAAGACGAACGAGCATGCGGATTGAATATCTTATTAAGAGGGATTATGCAGGAACTTGTTCAGTTTGATTCAGAGACGGCTTCAGACATATGCTGTTCTTACTCCCAGAGGCCTTGGCTTGTTCAGCTGTTCTTATGCTCAGAGAACTCATCTTGTTCGTCTATTCTTGAGTGTTCTCATCCTGGCGAAATTTGGGCAGCACCTCCCCTAGACTGAGAGTTGCCAGAGAATAATAAGGAACACCAAACGGATAACTCCGGGGTGCACCTCGAATCTAGACCTCATGGCGGTCCAATAACCCAGATGTGAGTGCTGAAGAGCTCGAGGACTAGCCTTCAAGAGATCTCACAACCCACGGGCGATGACTTCGTGGAACGGGACAGATGTAGGCCGCAGGTGGCCATGACTGTTCACCCTTCGAACGGGTTCCCTCAGAGTTCATGCCACAGAAGGGCAAGCTCCCGAGGACCCCAGGTGATTCAGAGAACCAGAGAAATAAAACGGAAGAAAAAGGGGGGAAAGGATCAGAGCCATAGAATACTGCGCATGCTCACAAAGTCATTCTTTTATTCATCCTCAAGGGAAAGGGAAGGAAGAATACAACGGAGAAGATAAAAGAAAAGCTAAATGTTGAGGTGGGGGAAGAAGATACATCGGCGGGGGAGAAGAAGGAACAGAGCACAAGCTCTCCCCCCCTCTCTCCCCTCTCTTGCTCTCACCCTCTCCCTCTCTTTCTTCACCTTGCAGGCGTGAACGGATGGCTGTAGCTTCTTCTCTTCGGAGGCTGGAGAGCTCTCGAGAAGACCTCTCTCCTCTCCTTCTTCAACCTTCCTCTTCTCTTTTCTTCTGTTCCCTTCTATTGACCTTCTCTTCCTCTGGCTTCACAATGCTGCCCCTTATATACATCAGCCAGACTGGGAGCCTTCCTGCCATTTCCACCTCGTCCGCAACGAAGTCGAGAGTTGACCGGCTGTGCTGGACGCTGTTCATTTGTCCCGTACACTGCTACTCGTCCGAGGATGGGACGCTCAGAGATCTGCCAGAGCTTGCCTTGCTGCTACTGCTTGTGTGCTGTCGAACGAAGGTAGAAGCAGAGTTATGGGCATTGAATGTCCCCTGCATGCCATAATGATGCAAAACAGAGCATCGTCATGCCGACGGGACAGGATGGGGTTAAACCGGCGCGGGAGGTGAGCGCGCCGGATTAGCATCAGGATGAGGGGAAAGGCTTAAAGCCAAGGGAATAATAGTGCGCCGTATTAAGGCAACCTCAAGGGCAAATGGGAAATGGGGGCGCGCCGGTTTATGGGGGCGCAGGATTAAGATGTTGAGGGGGGGGCGCGCTGATTTAGAGCGCGCCGGTTTAAGTCCCTTCCGTGCCGTTTTAAGCCTCAAATTGATTCTTTTCGAAGTCGCGGCCGTTTATATGAATGTCGGCATTCCCAGAACATTCTGGTTGCAATGCATGGCCTCCGCAATATTCCGTTTGTAGCCTTAGGGACTCGGTCTCAGATTTTGCGTGACTTTCGGTGCATGCCGAGACTGTGCCGGAGTTCCCGACTTTTCTCTGATTGAGCTCTCGGCACGGCCGGTCGGAGCGTTGTAGCTGTATCTTCTGCTTAGGGGGCTTCCTGAGCTGGTAGCGGACCACCAAGCGGGTTCTCATCCTGATCGGGCGAGGCATGAGATTTGTTCGACATTTCCATCTTCGGCTTGCTCTCGAGTGTCGAGACGTGCATGCCGTATGATCCTCATCGACATTTTTTGGCGTCCATAAATGCCCCCCACTCACGGGCGGAGTAAGTGAGGGATGAGTGCGCGGGGCCCGCGAGTGTAGAGTTCTTCAACAGGACGTCTGTTCTTCCGAGCCAGTGGGATGCTAGTCCGGTACAAATTCACGGGAAAGCGCTCACTCCTTCAGCGAAGGGATGAGGGGATCGCTTCACCGCATATGTACGCGGACTGAGATGTTAGAGTGGGGTTTTAGTCATCAGCATGGGGTGAATACTGAAGTGGGAATGAAGGGTCTACGTGTCGTCTCGGGCAAAAGGCCCCAAACAACTTAGACGAGGCCAACCCCAAAGAGGGAGTTATTGACTCGTGCTGGGCTTAGGAAAGTTGTTCATTCATCGACTTGGACGGAGGGTCCGAGCCGAGTAATGGGATGCACTTTTGTTTATGGACTGGGATGGATGGTCCGAGCCAGGCAAGGAGGGGTTTCTTTATGTTCATGGACTTGGACTGAAGGTCCGAGCCAAGCAAAGGCGGTCCCTCTTTTTTTTTTTTCATCGACTTGGACGGAAGGTCCGAGCCAAGCAAGAAGATTCTTCTTTTTTTTTCTTTTTTTTGTTCATTGACTGGGACGGAAGGTCCGAGCCAAGCAAGGAGGTTCTGTTTGTTCATCGACTCGGACGGAAGGTCCGAGCCGCGCAAGAAGGTTCTTTTTTTTTTGTTCATCGACTTGGACGAAAGGTCCGAGCCAAGCAAGGAGGTTCTTTTTTTTGTTCATTGACTTGGACGGAAGGTCCGAGCCAAGCAAAGAGGTTCTTTTTGTTCATCGACTTGGACGGAAGGTCCGAGCCAAGCAAGAAGGTTCTTTTTTTTATCGACTTGGACGAAAGGTCCGAGCCAAGCAAGAAGGTTCTTTTTTTTATCGACTTGGACGAAAGGTCCGAGCCAAGCAAGAAGGTTCTTTTTTTTTATCGACTTGGACGAAAGGTCCGAGCCAAGCAAGGAGGTTCTTTTTGTTCATCGACTCGGATGAAAGATCCGAGCCAAGCAAAGGCGTTTTCTTTTTTTGTTCATCGACTTAGGCGGAAGGTCCAAGCCAAGGGTCTATTCGTCTGTGGGACTGGAGTTGTAATATTGAGGTGGTTTATTCATTGACACGGGGTTAGTGCCAAAGCAAGGGTATTTTTATTCATGGCACCAGACGGAAGGTCCAGGCCACTGGTTCGTTCATCGATGCCGACAGGGAGTCGGAGACCGACGTGGTTTGTTCATCGCCACGGGGTTAGTGCCGAAGCAAAGGTCTTTCTGTTCATGGAACCAGATGAAAGGTCTGGGCCACTGGTTTATTCATCGACGCCGACGAGGAGTCGGGGACCGACGTGGTTCATTCATTGACACGGGGTTGGTGCCAAAGCAAGGGTCTTTTCATTCATGGAACCATACGAAAGGTCTGGGCCACTGGTTTATTCGTTGATGTCGACAGGGTGTCGGAGACCGACGTGGTTCATTCATTGACACGGGGTTGGTGCCAAAGCAAGGGTCTTTTCATTCATGGAACCAGAAGAAAGGTCTGGGCCACTGGTTTATTCATTGATGTCGACAGGGTGTCGGCGACCGACGTGGTTTATTCTTCGGCACGTGGTTAGTGCCAAAGCAAGGGTCTTTTCATTCATGGAACCAGATGAAAGGTCTGGGCCACTGGTTTATTTTCGTTGATGTCGACAGGGTGTCGGAGACCGACGTGGTTTATTCATCGGCACATGGTTAGTGCCGAAGCAAAGGTCTTTTTATTCATGGAACCAGATGAAAGGTCTGGGCCATTGGTTTATTCATCGATGCCGATGAGGAGTCGGAGACCGACGTGATTCGTTTGTCTCTTGGTATTTTCGTTGGTGCGGGGGCTGGTGCCAACGCAAGGAGCAAAGGTTTATTCCCCAACCCTGGACGGAAGGTTCAGATGGGGTGTTCTTCGTCAATGCCGACAGGATGTCAAGAGCTGACATGGCTGATTCGTCTATTGAAATATTCGTTGGTACGGGCTGGTGCCAACGCAAGGAGAAAATGTTGATTCCCCGATCTCGAACGAAAGGTTCGGGTGGGGTGTTCTTCGTCAGTGCCGACAGGATGTCAGAGGTTGACATGGTTGATTCGTATATTGAAATATTCGTTGGTACGGGCTGGTGCCAACGCAAGGAGAAAATGTTGATTCCCCGATCTCGAACGAAAGGTTCGGGTGGGGTGTTCTTCGTCAGTGCCGACAGGATGTCAGAGGCTGACATAGTCGATTCGTCTATTGAAATATTCTTGGAGATAAGAGTGAGTGTTAATAAAGGGAGACCGATTCCTCCCCCCCTTTTTCCTCTTTCTTTTTGTCTCTTCTTTCTTTTTTTTCTTTTCTTTTCTTTTTCTTTTTTTTTTTTATATTTTTTTTCCTTATTTCTTCTTCTTTTTTTTTCTCTTCTTTTTTTTTGACATGCACGATGAATAGTGCCCAATCCATCTGGACAATAGTAATGCAAATTCGCCCGGGGCAGGGCAGAGAAAAGCATTATTTTTCGAATGGGGGAATCGGAGCATGGTACAACCTCAGATGCCTACCATTAAGGGGCGGAAACTAGACCTCCTCCCGATGGTCGACGATTACATACGCTCCGCCCTCGTAGACTTTCTAGATCACATAGGGCCCAAGCCAATTCTCATTCAGCTTGCCCTTGGGGTTGGAAGCCATGACTTCTCTTCTCTTCACCATAACAAGGTCGCCCTTCTTGAATTCGTGTTCCTTGACAAGCTTGTCGAAGGCGCGAGCTATCCGGGCCTGATAGACCTGGATGTTCTGCTGGGCTTGGAGCCTTTTTCCCTCCAAGTTGGAGAGCTCTTCGAGCCTTCGCTCGACATTTATCTGCTCTTCCCGGACCAACCCCTGTTGGACTGCGACCCGGAGGGAGGGTATTTCCAGCTCGATAGGAACAATTGCCTCTGAGCCATATACCAGGGAAAAGGGTGAACAACCCGTCGGAGTTTTGTACACAGTTCGATAAGCCCACAGGGCCTCGTACATTTTCTCTTCCCAGTCCCTCTTGTTAGAACTAACAATTTTGGACAGGAGAGTGCAAAGAGTCTTATTGAAAGCTTCAGCCAAGCCATTGGCCTGTGGGTTGTAGGGGGTCGACATCCTCCAGTCGATCTTGTACTTTTCTGCCAGCCGGTAGACCTTCTGGTTGCGGAAGTGACTTCCATTGTCTGAGATAATTCGGTTCGGAGTGCCAAACCGGAATATGATGTTGCGACGGACAAATCTGGTGACGATCTCCCCGGTCACTTCTTTCAAAGCAATAGCCTCCGCCCAGCGGGAGAAGTAATCAGTTGCGGCCAAGATGTAGTTGCACCCAGCTGATGATGCGGGTAGTGGACCCACAATGTCTGTTCCCCATTGGGCAAAGGGCCAGCTGGGCAGTGTTGGATGCAAGGGCACGGGCGGTCTCCTGGGTACCGTCGCGTGCTCCTGGCATTTTTGACAAGATTTGGCATACTTGCAGCAGTCGTCGAACATTGTCAGCCAATAGTAGCCGAGCTTCTTTATTTCAATCTTCATTTTCGGTCCTGCCTGATGTGCACCAGCTGCTCCAGCGTGAACCTCCTTCATGACCTTCCAAGCTTCTTCAATGGATAAACATCGGAGGAGCACCTTCCGTTTGGCGTCTGCCATAATCCGGAATAGGATCCCGTTCCGGACCTCATACGAGTCCTTTGTTCTGATAAACTTGATCTTCTCTTCCCATTTCCTGGGCAGTTGCTGATATTTAAACCACTGCAAAAGGGGGTCTCTCCAGTCGGGCGGGCTAATGGCTTCTGCTGTGATGACCTCAAGTTCTTCTTCTCCTGGCCCTTCTATCATGCTAGGCACTTGGCGTTGATTCACCACCCGAATGCTGAGGGATCCATCTGGCGGGACTGCCAATGAACTCGCCAATTTTGCCAGTGCATCAGCTTGTGCATTCTCTCCTCTGGCAACGTGGCCTATCTCAATGAGGTAGAACTGCTGCATGAGCCGTTTCACCTTAGTGTAGTAAGGGAGTAACTCGGGTTTTCGGACGTCAAACTGTCCCTAGACCTGCTTGACGACCAGCAATGAATCGCCAAACACATGTAATATTTTAATCTCCATCTGTAAAGCGACTTGGAGACCAATGATCAGAGCTTCATATTCTGCCTCATTGTTTGTGCAGGGCTTGCTAATGGAGCAGGATGTGTGCAATACTTCTCCCTCCGGGGATTTAAGGACGATGCCGGCCCCGGCCCGTACTTTTGTGCGCCCAGACGGGGTTGTTTCTATTCTCGAAGCTCCATCAAAGTGCAGCTGCCAGGCGATCAGTTGGGCTTGGTCCACCTCCAGTGTTTCATCTTCAGGCAACTCCGTGGCCAGTGGGGGGAATCTTCAGGCACAGGGTGTGCTGCAAAGAAATCGGCCATGGCTTGACCATTAACGGCCTTCTGAGGCACGTAAATGATGTCAAATTCCATTAACAGTACGGCCCACTTGCCGAGACGTCCCTTCAGGACTGGCTGGGAGAGAATGTGCTTGACTGGGTCAGCCTTAGAGATTAAGCTCACTTCATGCGAGAGCATGTAATGCCTCAACTTCTTGATTGCGAAGACCAAGGCGAGACAAACCTTCTCCATCGGGGTGTATTTTGCTTCTGCCCCCATTAGTCTTCGGCTAAGGTAATAAAGAGCTTGCTTCTTCCCTCATCATTGTTCTGGGCGAGCATTGCCCCCAGTGAACATTCAGTGGCAGCTATATATAGAATAAGTGGCCTCCCCTTGACAGGTGCCCACAGCACAGGCGGGGTCTTTAAGTAATCCTTCAGCCGATCAAAGGCCTTCTGACATTCATGATTCCAGTTGAAAGGTGCATTCTTCATCATTAATTTGTGGAATGGTTGACAGCGCCCCGACAAATTGGAGATAAATCTTCGGATGTAGGCTAGCCGACCTTGCAGGGACCTTAACTCTCCCAAATTCTCCGGAGGAGGTAGCTCCTGAATGGCTTTTATTTTAAAGGGGTCGATATCGATCCCCCTATATCGGACAATGAAGCCGAGAAACTTTCCACTAGAGACGCCGAAGGCACACTTCATTGGGTTCATTTTCAGCTCGTACTGCCGGAGTCTCTCAAAGATGACTCTAAGGTCATTCAGGTGATCCGCCCTTTTCTTTGTCTTGACGACCAAATCATCGATGTAGCATTCAACTTTGCTATATAGCAGTTCGTCGAATATCTTGGTCATCGCCCGCTGGTAAGTGGCACCAGCGTTCTTGAGGCCGAAGGGCATCCTTTTGTAGTGGAATATCCCTTTAGGTGACCGGAAGGCCGTATGAATTCGGTCATGTTCAGCTATCCATATCTGATTATAGTCGGACGATCCGTCCATGAAAGACAAGGCCTCATGGCCGGTAGTTGCATCAATCATCACTTCAGTGACGGGCACCGGAAAGTCATCCTTTGGGCAAGCTTTATTCAGGTCGCGGAAGTCCACGCAGATCCTGATCTGTCCTTTCTTCTTCTTCACCGGCACAATGTTGGTCAACCAAGTAGTGTATTGGTTTTCAGCTACAAAATCGACATCTATGAGCTTGTCGACTTCTTTACAAATCAGTTTTATCAGCTCCGGCCTCATACACCTGGGGGGCTGCTTCACCGGCTCCACCTTGGGATCAATAGCCAGAATATGTTGAGTCACGCCGGGACTCAGACCGGGCATCTCTTTGTAGTTCCAGGCGAAACAGTCCCGGAATTCTTGCAGCAACTTGACATATTGTCCCCTCTCTTGTGGAGGAAGAAGGGCACTCAGAAAGGTCGGCCTGGGGTCGCTTTCTGTGCCTAGATTAATTTCAATGAGCTCATCCACTGTGGCCTGGCCGCCATCTTCAAATTCTGGAGGCGCTGGTAGCAGGTCAATGAAATCCTTATCTTCACCATCTTCTGCTTCAAGGACACCATAGGTGTTTTCTTGCTCTGCCTCATTGGGTAACGAGGCTTTGCTTGTTTCCCCCTCTATTAGCCTTATTGTGTGCGGCTCTGGGGGGCTCTCTTGTGTGGAGATGTAAAGGACTTCTTCGGGATCTTCTTTGTAATTGTCATAGATGGCTCTTGCAGGGGCTAAGGTGATTGATTGCCATACTGGGGGCTGTTGCTCTGCTGGTGGCTAGGGCCGCCCATTCTCAGCTGCATCTTCAAAAATCTGGTGCTGAATTGACACCATGTAAACACTTCTTTCATGGCCGCCTGCCACATGGGGGCGTGGCGGAGTGACCACATAATCTCCCATTCTGAGCTCATCTCTCTCAATCAGGTCTTGAGCAATGTCCTTGAAGACGTAGCAGTCTTCGATGGAGTGGCCCAGTATTTGGTGATAGGGGCAGAACGAGGGGTCACCGCTTTTGCGAGCATCTTGCGACCTCTTTGACCTTGGAGGGAGACCTTGCCATAGTAGCAGGCCCATTCAAAAATTCCCTGGGTTTTATTCCTTGGGAAAGAGTAGGGTCTTTGCATCTTCTCCCGCAGCGCGGGGCTTCGCTCGACTGATCGCCTGACCAGGGAAGCAGCTACATCCCTAGCCTCCCTTTTCAGGTGCCCCGGGGCGTTTGGGACGGTGTTCGGGGACCAGTGCGCGTCGATGCTTTATCGACAGAGGATGCCTCTAATGAGTACAGTCATTTCGGCCAAGCGAACCTTCAGCATTTCGATCTCTCGCTGTTGCCTGTAGTATAGGGTGAGTAGGGTAGAGTCGCACCGAGTGAGGTTCGGGGCTCGGCCCGCTTCCCCATCCTTTGGGTCAGTGTCAGACGAGGGCGATGGCACCCCGCTGCTGTGGTCATTCGGGATTGGTCCCCCGGAGGAGGACGGGGTCTTCCCCTTATTCCTGCAGGGAGGTGGATTCCATAGGAATATTTCTTCATCTTGTTCTTCGTTGCCCAAAGGCATAAGGTGCTGACGGCCTTTATCCTGCCATGGGCCTGCAGTGCCTGCGTGGCTATTGCAGCCTAGAGCCGAGACTGATATCACATCAGCTTCATAGGAATCTTCTAGTGAAAAGCCCAATCCTGGATGTCGGGTGATTTGCAACAACCGCCGGTCCAGGTTTGGCGGGTTCCACATTATCTTGAACATTTCTTTCTGACTGGAGAGCTGGCAGAAGGGGATCCCTTGCTTTCTGGCCATCTTGACCACAGGACCGGCTGTGTCAGGAAGTCCCATTATTGGGACGAGTGGGTCGTGCAGCTCATCGGGCAGTCTACAATCATCATCCCCCTTGACCGGGTGCTCCTTGGCCACATAAAAGATGGTAGGCAGACCCTCGGGGTTGGGCACCTCGAAGGTCCTTAACGGTTCAGCCACCTGGCAATCAGCTTCTGCAAGAGGCTTGATAATCCTGGAAGGGACCCGGATGTCTTCCAGCAAGTCTTCAAGGTATGGTGTTCCCGGTGTAGGGTAGATGGGAAGGTAGGTGGCCCGGAATACCCCTTCTGCTTCAGAAACGAATGACACCTGAGGGGGAGCCACATAGCCAGGCGGTGGTGGAGGGAACCAGCTGTCAAGCTCTGCCTTTTTCTTTCCTTTGTCTTGAGTAGCTTGGGAGGCTTGCTTCGGCTTTTCCAAATAAAGATTAGCATTCGACAAGTGACATTCGAACACTTCGAAAGGATGGAGGTCGGCGAAGATTCTCTCCTCTTTCCCGTTGCCGGGGTACTTGATGCATTGGTGTAGAGTGGATGGTACCACCCTATTTTGATGTAGCCAAGGTCGGCCGAGCAATGCCTTGTAAGAGGTGTTGGAGTTGATCACATGGAATTGGACCTTGGTGGTGAAGTCACCGAGGGAGAGGTTGAACTCTGCGACCCCCATAGGGACTTCGCACTTCTGGTTGAAGCCGACAATCTTGACGTTCCTGACCTCGACCAGGTGCACGTCAAAGTAATGCTTCTGATACACCCGATAGGGGAGTATGTTCACTGCTGCCCCAGGGTCGATCAAGACTCTGTTGATGGGATGCCCATTCAGCTGCCCCTTCATGTAGAGTGGTCTGTTGTGACTGCAGATTGGTAAAAGCATGTCCTCTTCAGTGAAGGCCATAGGTACCTCAGGTGACATTTCTGCAAGGCAGGCTTCAACATATGCTGGTGTCTGGAGTGCGGCGATGACAGCTTGCCGTGTTTCTTCATCTAAGGATAGGATTTCCAGATGGTAAACCTGGCTGGGATCTTCTTCAGGTGTTTGACTATTCTGTTGCTAGCTCAGACTTCGAGCAACCTCATTTCTTCGGCTCTACTGTGCCTGCCCCCAGTCTGGGCCTGGGGAGCCGGCTCAAGGGGTGCCTCCTCCACTGGGTCAGATGCCGCTTGAGCTTGTGGGGCCTGCTGGGTCACTTCCTTTTCTTGCAAGAACTCGACTAGATTTGGGATGTTGTCGGGCTCTTCCCTCGGCCGAGGAGGGATTGCTATAGACGGAGCCGAGGGGCTGCCTGCCCCTTGGGTCTGCTGGGACTCGCGGGGGCATGACTGTCCTCCCCTCTGAGTTGTAAGAAATTCAATGAATGACGGGGCACTCTGGCCACTTGGTTCTCCGGGGTAGAGGCCCGATGGAGGGGGGATCTCCATGCCATGGACCCTAGGCTCGGGGATGTGATATGGTTGTTCTCCCCTAAGTTGGATGTTGTGGTTGGCCTGAGGAGGGCGTCCCCACTTCCTTCCCGACCTGGTGGCATGTTGGGAGGTGGATGCTTCAGCTTGATTCACCTCTGACGGCTCGACGGGCACTTCTTGCTCTTCCTCTCTCAGGGAGAGGGCTGTGTCAAATAATGTTGAGAGGGTGTTGCAAGCGAGGACCACCCCACTCTTCTTCTTGTTTCTAGGTCTTCTCTTCTTCTTTTTCTTTTTCTCTTCAGTGGCTGGCAACTGCTCTTGGGGAAGCTCACCCCATAAGAGAGGCTCTTCTTTCGTCTCGGCTTCCGCTTCTGGCGCTAGTTCGAGTGACTCGAATTCCTCCCAAGGGACATACTCCTTCAACTCCATAGGCTGGATCTCGGGCTGTTCATAATCTTCAAGCCCATCAATAATAGCCTGGAGTCTTTCAACCGCAGGGCTGGTTTCCTTGTGCACCCGCATCGGGATGTGTTTCTTCTTGTTGTGAGTGGGCCATCTCATAACGAGCCGGGGGGCTGTGTCATGCAAAATAGGTGTCACCGGTGGCGGTGCTTGTCGGGATGTAACACCCCTTATGCGAACCTCTGGAGTGGGCCGAGGAGCTTGTCTTCTTCTCCTGTTCTTCGTTGGCGAGGCTTGCCAACCTCCTTGATCATGAGCTGGCGCCATGACGAAGGCTTGATAAGTGGCCTGCGTACTGGACTCCGCCCATTCTTCAGGCAGCTGTTGGTATAAAAATACCATGTTGACAGTGGTGCCAAGGCTCGGCATCTCGTGCGGCTGCGGAGGATCCACTCTGAGCTCCCCCATGTCCAGCTCTCCCTTCTTGATCAAGGACTCAATGACATCCTTGAAGATGTAGCAATCCTCAATGGTATGCCCAAACATCTGATGGTATGGGCAAAAATGAGGATCATCCTTCTTCTTCAAGTCACCAGGCCTCTTTGGATCTGGTAATGTGATCTTGTTGTACCTGGTGGCCCATTCAAATAGGACTCGGGCTTTGTCTCGAGGAAAGGAATACAATTTGTTCCTCATCTTCTCCCGCAGGGAGGGACCTTCCCGCCGTTCAGTGGAGGTGTCGGCCATCTCTTTGGCTTTCTCTTTCTGTTTCTCGAAAGCTTCGAAGTCCAGTGTATGAACTTCTGGCAGTGTTGGCCTCCTCTCGGCCTGCCGGACCCTCTGACTTGATGCACCTGGGGCGGAAGAGTATCGAGCAAGGAATGCTTCAATTTCTGCCACTATGTTGTTCAGGCGGTCGAACGACCTCACCTCAGCACCGATCATCCTTTCAAGGATCTCCTTCTTCAGATTCTGTTTACAGATCTGCACTGCATCCTCCTGATGCGGGGGACGTTTGCACCTCATGCTGAGGTTCCTCCATCTCTTTATGTAGTCGAGTGCCGACTCCTCATTTCTCTGTCTCGTGGTGTAAAGCTCTGCCACGGTCACCTCCCGCTCAGCTATGTAGAATCTTTCCTTGAATTTCTTCTGCATATCAGGCCAGTCTGCAATGGACCCGGCGAGCAAGCTCGAATACTACTCGAAAGCGAGCCCGGTAAGTGTCGAGCCAAAGAACTTGAGAAGATAAGCTTCATCCGCAGCTAGATCCCCCATAACATTCACATAATAGGCAATGTGCTCCCTGGGAGACCCTTGCCCATTAAATTTCTCAAACTTTGGCGGCTTGGTAATGTCAACCGGTAGCCTCTTGGCAGCATAGTGTGCCGGGTAAGGTACCCGGTATACGTCGAATGGCGTGTGATCACCATCGCTCCTCTCCGCTAGCTTCATATCTATCATTTGTTCAAGCATTAGTCTGCTTACTGTTGCCGGGTCAACTGGGTTTGGATAGAAATGGGCCGGTTGCATCAGCGGTGTTGTTAACACTTTCGCCTGAGGTGCAATAGTGGACCCCTGGAATGGCAGGTTCGGTGGCGGGGCCGGTGTGACATGTTGTGGCTGACGCAGGGGTACGCCTCCAGTGTAGGTAGGTATTGGGGGAGACACCGTCGCCTGTGGAGAAGCTTCCGAGGCCTGCCCGTTGCCCCCAGGGGTCTCTGGTAATGCTTCAGTCTGCCCGGATGTTGAGGGCTGAGCGGCTCTTTCAGTCAGTTGTTTCTTCAACAATTCGATCTCCCGTTGATATTGTTGCATCATGTGCAACACCGCGGGGTCGTTCATGGGAAGGCTAGGGGTGCCCCCCCTTTCTTCTATCGGCACCTCTTCGGATGAAGTGGATGGTCCTCCCGCCGTGCCTTCTGTAATAACATTGGCAGCCAAGGATGTTGAAGGTTCCTCATAGTTAGCTCCTCCAGTGTGGACTTGTGTCTTTTCAGCTGCCGCTTTCCATTTCTGGTAGGAGGTCCTGGCCTTGTGGCAAGCCTGGCTACTTCTTCGGGCTCGGTTGGTAGAGCCCCGTACCGGCCAGATACCCCTGCCATATTGTAGGTATAAACTCTTAGGTCTCTGCCTCTTCTTGTTGTTCTTCTCGATGGCCTATCTGGAAAGACCAATCTGTCAAAGACCGCTCTCCGCGGCTTCACTTCTTCCCTTGCCAGGGACTGATAATGCTCCTCAGAGTAGTTTCTTGACTCGGCAGTGGGCACTGGCCGGGTCTCTTCTTCTTCAAAGGCAGAGGCTACTACCTCCAGTAATCTCTGGCGACCCAGGGGAGTATCCTATGACCGCTCCTTGGCCATTCTCTATGTGGGCTTTCGACGTTGTCGGCCCGCTCGGTGATCCTAATTCTCAGATCAAGCAAAAATCCTTCATCCTCACCGCTACTGAGTACTTCACCAAATAGGCCGAAGCCGAGGCGTACGCAGAAATCAAAGCTACAACGGTGTGCCGCTTTATCATGAAGAATATCATCTCGCGGTTCGGAGTGCCAAGTAGCATCATCACCGACAACGGACCCCAGTTCGTCTCCCAAGAGCTTAAGGACATATGTAAGAAGTTCAATATTGCACTGCATCATTCATCTCCATATTACCCTCAAGGCAACGGTCAAGCCGAGGCCACTAATAAAACCCTTCTTAAAATCATCAAGAAAACATGCAAAGCACATAAATTTTCTGATTGGCCTGAAAGATTGATGGAAGCTCTGTGGGCTTACCGCACCTCCGTCCGTACCCCTACGGGGCAAACTCCCTATTCCCTGGGATGGAGGCGGTGCTCCCATATGAGATCTTAATACCTTCCCTTAGAGTGCAGCTCGATAAGGAACTTAATCTCGATGAACGTCGGGAGGCGTTGCTGGTCCAGTTGGAACTCTTGGATGAGAAGAGGATGAATGCGGCTGATCACGTTTCTGTTTATCAAAAGAGGGTTTCGCGTTATTTTCAAAAGAAGGTAATTGAACATAAATTCATGACAGGTGATATTATTTTGAAATGCAAATTCATTCGGTCTGCAGGTCCTAGGTCCAAGTTGCAACCTAACTGGGAAGGGCCGTTTGTAGTAAAGGAGGCTTATCCAGGAAATGCTTATCGTTTAGTAAACGCGGAAGGTGAGGAGCTCTCTCACCCGTGGAATGTGTTGTATCTTAAGCGTTTCTTTCCTTAAAATCTAAACCATGTGCTTCTCCGGCAATAAGAACTTCCTCCCTATCTTCAAAAAGAGGGTCCCGAGTAAGGCAATCACACACTACACGGCATCCCTGGTCGGGCTCCTTGCTTATAAGACACCGTTTTCCTCGGCCATGCTTTAAGGGAAAGTCGAAGTCCCTGTCCGATTCATTCTTCGGCTGAATCCAGGGGCAAGGAGTAAATAAGGAGGAGACAACCAATCCAAACTCCCTAACGAGAAGAGGTCTCAAATAGGGGCAAGTCCGTTATGACCTGACGCCACAAGAAAGAAAGGAAAAGAAAAGAAAAGGAGTGCTCTTTACAACAAAATCAAAAGCATCATCTCAAAGTCTGTGAATGAATTTTCAAAAGCTCCAAAGGAAAAAGAAAACTAGGCATGACAAGAGTGGCAGTACAGTTCCCCGCGGGACGTTATGAGCCCGGTCGCATGCATGCCTAAGTGGACAAAGGTTCGATGACGGACATAAAAGCCCTGGCACAACAGACCAAGTCTCTAATAGGGTTGTACGGTGAGGGAATCAAGTTCTAAAACTCCCATATCTGGCCTAAGCTTACCCCCATGATCTTTTTTCCTTTTAGGACTGAGATGAGTACCTAGGTATGGCATTGGTAAAAACACCGTCACAATGATTAGGTCTTGGCCAGGGGTTGTCATACTATTACACGCCAATCGCGAGACTCAACCTAAAACAAGGAAGGTCTCGTGTTGCTAGAGAGGCACTGGTTTTTCAAAATCCAAAAACATCAAATATTTTCAAAATCCAAAAACATCAAATATTTTCAAAATCTAAAAACATCAAATATTTTCAAAATCCATGAAAACATCAAATATTTTCAAAATCCAAAAAAACATCAAATATTTTCAAAAATCCAAAACAAAACAAATATTTTCAAAAATCCAAAAACATTAAATATTTTCCAAAACTCCCAAAAATACCATCATATGCATAGCATGCATTGCATTTTCATTATGTTTTCGCCTATTTAATAAGGCTCCACCCCTTGACCAAATATCAAGAAACGGTCATTATCTAACTTGCTTCAAGGTAAGGGGTTGAGTCTAAGAACAGATCTAACTTGTTTCATGTTTGAGTGTGTGCAGAATACAGGGACAAGTCCAAAAGCAAAAGCTCACAACTATGCAGGTTCAAAGTGTGTAACGCGCCAGCATCAGACCGTTACAGTCATATAACGGGCCCATCTTTGACCGTTATTTCCCTTCAGGCATGGGCCTTCTTCTTTTTCATTGAACCATCACTATAACGGTCTGGGATCTACCGTTACTTGAATATAACGGCTCAAGACCCATCCGTCATATCCTTCAGAGACAGGGCTCTTGTTATTCTCACTATGACGGCCTGTCGCAGGACCGTTATTTCGTTATGGCGGCCCAGTGCATATCCGTCTCTTACTCCAGAAGCCCTGTCTGTTCACATCATTCTAGCCTTTCAAACTATGGAACTCAAGATCATTCAACTGTGGCAATCTCATCTCATTCAAGCAAAGATTAATGAAATATAATTCTTGATAAATTCAACTTCGATTGTCAATTATATGATATCTCTCATGAACAAAAAGGAAAATCAAGATACATTCAATTTCTTATCCGCAAGAGGGCGGATTCTTTTCAACTCTTTCATGTAATCTCGGTGTGTTTCGTCGTTCTCTTCAACTTCTGCTTGCCACGGACGCACCTTGCTGATCTCCCACATGATCAGCGCGTTCCGGACTGCTCGTTCATCTTCCTCGGTCCCCATCTTCCTAGGTAGAAGGGGAGGGTAGTGTGATAGTGCAGAAACGCTGATTCGAGGTAATCCGATCTGAAGATGGCATCGGTGCGGGTTGTAGATCGCCATAGTAGTGTTCCCTACTAGCTGGAGGTCCAGGCCTTGACGCCGCGGTATTTTGAGAAGAGTGCTTCGGAGGACTCTTGCTCGCATGATGAACTTGTCCATTGGAAGAATGTTAAGGAAGAGGCGCCATTCGTCCCGAGTTTTCTTATCCGCCGTCTTGCATTCAACCTGAGGAGAATATCCAAATGCCCCTCCAATAAAGAAGAGAGGGTGGCTCCCGAAGATCCGGCTTGCTGAAATTATGTCTTCCTTAGGAAGGAATTTGATTCTTATTCCCATCCAGCACTCAAGGAGTATCATGGAACCAAACAAGGGCTCTCCTATGCAAGCCGAGCTTAGTCCTTCATAAAGGTATGAGAGGACCGCTTGAGAGATAGACATTCCCCGCCACAGCCCGCTAATAATGCCAAGATTTTGGATGTCTAAGAGGTGGTCGGTAGTGGTAAAAAGAAAGACTCCACACAAGCAAACCGCCACCGCCTTGGCTATTGCTTCATGTCTCTCCCACTTATTTTTACAATGAGACACTATCCACTGTGCCAAGGGTATCAAGTGAATGTGGTGTGGGCTGATCATGGTTCTCACGTCCTTTGGATTGTGAATGAAATCACTCAAGATCAAGGACGGGTCGATAGGCTCTATCGTGTAGCAAACCCGGTCTTCATCCCCCACCTTAGTCTTAGGACGGGCTAGGTAGGTCTCTACCTCTTCTAAAAGGACGGTTGCTTCAAAGGAAGGGAAGATGAAAGTATGAGTTTGTGGATGCCATTGTTCCACAAGTGCTGAAAGGCTTGGCCAATCGAAGGATAATTTCTGGAAATTCTTGCCTAAAACCAAGAGGGGTTGAAGGTGCCATGCTTTAAGGATTGAGGTGATCTCTATGGGAAGTGCCTTTACCATGGGAGCCACCCACTTCAGATTGGAATAGCACCTTGGACCAGGAAGGGGCTTGAGAAAAGAAAGAAGGAAGTCATGAAAAGAATAAGTGCAGCAAAATTCTGAACTTTGGATGAGTTGTGAGAACTTACCACTCTTTGGGCATTGGAGCTTAAGTGCTTGGGAATTGATGTCAGCCGCTGGAGTTCTCCATGCTCTTTTCTTGCAGCTTTGGGGCCGGTGTAAGCTTTCTCCTCCATAGCCATCACCTCGAAGCTCCTCTTCATCATGCTTTCTGCTCTTTGGAAGAGCTCTTCAAACCCTAGAACAGAGGTTTCAGCAAAGTTGCGATTTTGATTAAGGTTCCAAGTTGCTAAGGCTTATATTTAACTTTGGAAGGATAAGACTCGGGCTAGAAGGCTTTATCTTCAATCAGGATAAGTTCTAGTGATAGACTAAGTGGCCAAACCTCGGGTTTTAGTTATCTCGGCTCAATCCGTTTCGGATTACAACCCAGATTCTAACGGTCCATCGTGCGGCCGTTACTTATTCCGACGCGCCAGCCCTGGGCCGTCGCATTTTTTGTGGGTTTCAATTCCCCGAATCATGTTCTGTGGAGAATAACGGTCTACGGGTCTACCGTCGCTTTCTGTAACGCGCAAACCCTGAGCCGTCGCATTCTCAGCCACTCAGTTCCTTCTCTTCTGGGCTAAACACTTCCTGACGGTCTTGCTTATGACCGTCTCTTGATTCTGATGCGTCTCCTTCAGACCGTCGCATTTCCTGCTAGTTGCCCTGACCAACTATCATTCGGCCATGATCAACGGTCTGATCCTTGGCCGTTATTTGTCTTTGACGCACCCTCGGTTGGCCGTCGTTTATCCTGATGCCCCACTGCCAGAGTGGGCCTCTGATGATTAACGGTCTCTCACCAGAGCGTCATTTGATTATGACGGTCAGATCTTAGACCGTCACTTTCTCTGCTGCTGAGTTCAGGCTATTCCTTCTACCCTTGCCTAGACCTGGCGGTCTTTCACATTGTACACCTCGTTCTCTTCCCATTTACATGCATTCCTGCATACATCTCATTCATTCATTCACATTTCGTCCATCCTGCATTTTTCACATTCATTCATTCACGCTCGCATAAAATTAAAACAAAACAGAAAACTAAAAAGAAGGGATCTCATTCCATTTTGCCAAAGGTTCTATACAAGTGATAAAGAAAACATAAAAAAGGCATCATTCGGCCGGTCTATCAGCCGGGCCACCATCATCCTCCCCATCCTCAGGTCTCCTTACGGGTGGCGGTGCTATGGAAGCACTCTCCTCCTGCTGTCCTCTCTCTGCCCTCTCATTCCTCCGCTGGGCGGAGGAACTGACAAGGAAATCCCCTACTGAGCCGCTGGGGGCAGCACTCCTATGTACCCCACTCCGGGAGGCACTCCGCTCCGGTCCCCGGCCCATCATCCGGACCGTCCGATCCAGTGTCCGCAGCTCGATCTTCAGTGTAAAGATCTGACGCCGCGTCTCCCGTGCCTCGGTCCGGTAGCGATCCAAGTCGGCCATCCCGATCCGAAGCTCCTCCACCTCAGCTCGTGCCCGCGCTAACTCCTTCCGGAGTTGTTCCATCTCTGCATCATCTGGGCGTCGCGGGGTCTCCGCTCTCAGCCGGGCCATCTCTGCCCGTACCAGCTCTGTCTCTGCTCGGGCTCGATCGGTCTCGGCCCGGCTTCTCTCTACCTCAGCTCTCGCCTGGCTGGCCTCGGCCACTGCTGCTGCTAGATCCCTCGCCTGTAGATTGCATTTCATATCATTAGTCATGAAGCATTTAATTAGGCATAATCATAAGCATTTTTAGTCTCTTACCCGCTCCGCGAGGGTGGCCTCCGCCTCCTCGGCCCGGGCAACCGCCGGAGCAAAGTCGGCCTCCTGCTCAGCCCTGCCTCCCGCAGGCTGTGAGAAAGACGATGGGGCATCCGGTCCAGCGCGTTGGGCTCCCTCGGCCCGCTGCATTTAGAAGTCATGGTTAGTTGACATTGGCATTCGCATCATGAACATCATTGCATAAATCATGAGCATTTAAGTTTTTAGTCTCACCAGGAGCTCCAGGGCAGACCGGTACCTGTCCCGCTGTTGGATGGTGGAGTGGAGTAGCCCTTCCAGCTCGGCTATCCGTCCCTCAGGGTCTAGCTGCATTTTTAGAAAGCATAAGTCAGCATATATCATATTGCACATTGCATAATAGAAAAGTTTAGAGTTTTAGTTTGCATACCGGTCGTCGGGTACCTCGGTACACCCGGTCGCCGTAGAGTCGAGCGAAGGCCTTCAGATATGCCTCGTCGCTCTCGTCTCGCTCCTTCACCGCTCGGCCCTTCCTATTCCAATCGTGGACGTACTTCGCCTTCCGGGCACACCAATCCACATTGCCGCTGATGCCCCTTGCTGACTTGCCGGGGTGGTCATCACTGTGGCGTGGAAAGGTCACATCGGGCTGGTGTAGTCCCCGGGTCCGCAGGATCAGCCTGTAGTGCAGAGGCTCGATGATATGGATGCAATGCAACCATATGTCTCGCCCCCGGTACGATAAGGCCGCCTCCACCCATGGCTGTCCCGTATAACCCTCGTCGCGGTATGGGGTCCATCTCACCTGAGAGCATTTAGTTCATTCATTAGCATATAAAAGCATTAAAGATATTAGAGATGTTTAGAAAGCATTTAGAAAGTATTTAGAAGCATTTAGAAGCATATAGAAATCATTTTGAGTTCTGGACTTACCGATGTATGCGGGAAGGAGTCCAAGTCATCCTGGATCATCCGGGTCAGTCTAATGATCGACCCTGTGTCCCTCGCCACCGACCAATGCCTCGCGATCGGTATGCGGCCGGGATAGAGTAATGCGCCTCTCCCGATGCCCGGGAGGTACATATAGCTCCAGATCTGCATTTAGAAATCGAGTCAGTCGCATCATTGCATAAATCGTTGCAAAAATCATTTGCATAAATCATAGCATCAATATTCATGGCATAATAGAGAACGTGAGAAGTGCATTTACCTGTAGGAAAGGCGAGAAGCCGCCCAGCATTGTCTGCCGATCCGTGGTGCTCAGGGAATCAAACAAGAATGCGAGCACTGCCGCTCCCCAGGCGTATCTCCTGACTCTGCCCAAATCCTCTATCATCGGCAGCAGTCTGCAGCTGATGACATCTGCCCGAGTTGCGAGGAGGAGCTTCCCGAATAGCAGCATCAGGAAGCGTCTGAGCACTCTGTCCCCCTCTGGTCCTACCTCCGCCGCCACGCGAGGGCGCACCTGGTCTATCACTCTGCCCAGATGCTCCTCGGGTAGCTCTCCCACGGTGATCGCCGCTCCTCTCAAGCCTAAGCTCTCCTGCAGCACTGATCTCGAAAGCTAAGATGAGGACTGTCCCGGCCTGATCAAATCTCGCCCGAGCAGCTGCTGCGCCATCTCTCGGTAGTCGCCGTATGTCCACCCTGTCACCGTGGCTCCGTGGACTCTCAATCCGGTAATCTCGCTATGTCTTCTAGCGTGGGGATCATGTGGCCCCACGGGAAGATGAAAGCTCGGCTGATCGGGTCCCATCTCTCGTGCAAGGCGTACAGTAGCGGCGTGTCCATCCAGATCACCTCGATGCTGAGCACCTAGGCGAATCCCATGCCGGCTAATCTCTCTCTCTGGTAGTCGGGCAATGCCTGGTACACTGCCCGGATCTGTAGCCAGGAGATCCGCGATCGTCTCTTCCCCTGCATTACATATTAGATCATTAATTAGTCCAATTGGCATCATATAATCATTGCATAAACATTCATGATTAAAAGGAAAACAAAAATTTGAAAATTGAAAACCCTAAAAAAATAGTTCAAGTCCCTGGCATGAGTGACGGCCCTGTGCTAGGGCATCGTTTGACTCTGACGGACTCATCATGGTGCGTCAGACGAGTGACGGTCGCTGGCAGGACCGTCACATGGTCTGCGTTTGGGAATTTTTTCCCTTGCATCCCCGTGGTCTCCCACTATGGCCAAATGGCCTACAATTGTTCCTAGTGGGTTCATAGACCCATTTCTACCCCTATTCCCCACATGCATCCATAAATAAACACAAAAAAATCAAAAATTGGAAAATTAGGGCAGGGGCCTACCTCGTGGTCCATGGCTCTCTTCCTCTTCTTCTTCGGTTCCTTGGGCTCCTCTGCACCCAAGGGAGCTTCCCCTTCGTCCTCTGTGGCCGTGGGAGCTTCTTCTTCCTCCCTTGGACTTCTCCTCGCCGGTTGTTCTTCATCCACCGGCGGGATTGCTTCTCGTTCGAGCCGGCGGTGGAACCGCCGGATTGCTTTCTTCTTTCCCCTCCCCCTCTTCTGTGGTGGTGGCTGGGGAGCCTCGTCGCCGGCCATGGTAGTAGTGGGACGGTGGTCGCCGGTGGTTTCTCTCGGTTGGTTTTTTGGGTGATGAATGTGGATTGAATGGAGGCCGTGACCGTTCGGTTTTATTTTTTGAACGCTCAGGAAATGCGACGATCTATCGACCGACCGTCACATCATTCTGACGCGTCTGGATCTGACCGTTACATGTGTTGGACTATTTTATTGAAGAATGTGAACCGCCTGGTTTATGACGGACTAGGGGTGGTCCGTTACTTGATGTGACGCACGTACATGAGACCGTTACAAACTTGCAAGTTTCTTGATGAATTAAATGGTTTAATTAATGTCAAAATGGTTCCATTTTCTTCCATGTTGTTCCTTATTGATGCCTCTCGCATGTACAAATGGTTATGCCTTGATTCATGATCATATTTATTATTGGCTAACCTATCTTTCATGAAGGAATTATGAGTAAAAATCATGCTTTACTGTCCGTCAGGCAGGTAAGTCAGGTATTGTATCTCGTTCCCTCACTCCCTTGATGCATTACTTATGATATATTACCTCGAGAACTGGCTGGTCATTCATGTGTCCTAGGATCTGATGTTCCCCTTAAACAAAAATGATGATGATCTAAGTTCACATGTTTAATCGTTGGATAGGCCGTTAGATTGGAAAATTTGGGGACGATGGTTCTATCTTGCACGCCGTGGTTGCAGATAGTGTCCTGACTCTGATTTCTCCGATCTAGCAATATTATTCTCGAGTATTTGATATTTTATCTTTCTTTGCTTTTGTTTTGAAGATTTCTTTTCCTTTAGCCCAGCATGCATCATGCGCATTCTTTGAGCATTCATGAAGCTTCATCTGTTCAAGGTATCTCGATGATGGTGAACAGCTGTGTTCTTGATTCTGGATGAGGAGAATTATTCCATTCTTAATTAGAAGGTTTCCTTTGATCTGCTCGCTTGATCTGGTTCGCTGAAGATTCCTGTCTGGAGTTTAGTCTCTTTCTTTTCCGTTGCCTCCGGTGGCTAGCCGTGTTTCCTATCCTTAATTAATTAGTTCCTCCAGACTCGCATCCCTTTGGTTGGCTATTTCCTTGTGATCAGTTCGAAGTTTTCCAGAAAATTCATATCGCTTGTTGGTAAAGAACGGGTGTCGTTTACCTTAAACGCCCTCTTTTTGATACACTCCACTTCATTTCCGCTTCATCTTCATGTTCCATTTCACTTTCGCTTCACCTCCGCTCGCTCCCCTGCAAAGAGGACGTTAAGGAGGGGCATCTGTTGACACCCGTTTTATACCCAATAAGTCGGGTCATCTCCTTGTTTCATTCTATACGATGCTCCGAGTTGTTCACCCTTCATTGAGTCTCTTGATTAGTTGAAGCCTATTTCTTAGGTCTGAACTCTTTGATCGGATATGGCTCCTAGTGGCGTTTCATTGCATGAATCTTAGCAAGCCCCTCATTTCATTCTTGAACCTCAATGATAATAACGGTCGGTTCTAGGCGCGTTGTTTCATTCTGACGGATGGGTCCTGGACCGTTACTCTTTGAAGAGTCCTAAGGCTTAAGGCCTTGTTGTAAAGCTTATCCTTTTGATTCCACGTTGATAATAACGGTCTGTCGTGCAGCTGTTGTTTCATTCTGACGCCCTATGCCTTGGCCGTTGCTTCCTTGAAGAGTCCAACTTGTTGGGTTTTCTTCCCGTTGATCTTATCTCTTTGGGATAGGGTTGAAAATGACAGTCGTTCCTTGGTGCGTTACTTCCAAGTGGCGGTCTGTCGTGCAGCCGTTACTTCCTTCCGAGAGTCCTGGCAGTTCAGGCCTTTTCTCTGCTACTCCGTGGTCGAGATAAGGGTTTGGATTGACGATATCTCTTTCAAATCTGATCCTCAGGACCTTCCGTTCGATTCTATGGACTCTTGGTGATATTATCTTCGAGGATTTGCTAAGAGTTATCTCTTTATCTTGTTTGAATTATCCTCTGCTCGACCTAAGAGTTTGAGGGTCTATAAAATAGAACCCTTGACTTCATGGCCAAGGGGGGAGATTTTGAATTCACGACGAAGTGCTGCCAAACTCAGGAGCCATCTTCATCCAAGAGGAACTGCTTCCCACGTCCATCCATCTCATAATCAAGGGAGTACTTTGGTTTTGGTCTTTCAAGTTCATCATTGCATGCTTGAGTTCTTCCCTGGTTTTTTCTCAATCAAAGCATTATCCCTCCTCCTTCTCCACGTTTTTCACTGTCCTCTAAGCATATAAACATCTTCCCAAACTTTTAAAATACCCAGAGGGGTTAAAAAACCAAAACTCCCCGGTAATTCCCTCTCCTTTTGATGATGTTAAGTCCTTTGAGAATTGATGCTATGCTTGTGAAAAGGACTAATTGAGGTTATTATGTTTGGTCTTTCTACATCTTTGGCAGGTTTACAGGTTCATTGACACGAGGCCCAGGTCTTCTAGCCGGCTGGAAGAGTTGGAGTTAAAAGAATTCAAGCTTTGTTACTGTAGGTTATCTGACGGTCTTGCGAAGGCGCGTCATTCTCTTCCGACGGTCTATCGTGTGGCCGTCACTTCCAAGCGACGCACGGGGTTCTGGCCGTTACTTCCAAGTTGATCTGCAGGCTTTCTCTGGTTTTCTCTCCCGTGGGCGGGTGTTTCATCCACCTATTTCCAAGGTATATTCAGGTTCTTTTGACTTGTTTTACTTTGGTGGCGATCACATCTTTCCTTGGTATTGGGCATTAGCTGTCTTCTTCATCATATCTTCCTATTTTCCTTGCTTGTTCCACCTTCACGGTGTGTTTTTATCTATTCCTTGTTCCACGCCCCGGCGTGTGTTTTCCTTTTCCTTAGCGTAGTTGGATTGAGATAGCATGCCCATGCTAGAGCTAGCTATGATTGCCTAGGTTCATGATCACATGTTCATAGGTTTGAGTAGATCTTTGATTGTTTGTTTGTTATCTTACCATATCACCCCCCAAACCTCAAAAGGAAGATAGAAGATAGACAAATAAATATCAACACTCCTATTTCGAATTTTCTTTTAGGGTTATCAACTTCAGCAATTAAGTTAGAAATTCTCTTCTCCATCGTTTTATTAATTTTTCATACTTTTATTATTTTTCTCATTTTAAATTTGAGAAGGTAATTAGATATTCTTAATTTATTCATTATTTTATTCTGGGTTGCTATTGTTTCCTCTCACTCAATCCCTAATTAGACTAGGGTTTGGTTGCGAAATTAGGCCCATTTGATTAGGTTTTAACCTATGACAATTTTATGATAAATTTCATGTTTACTTGACCTGAATCTTTATTATACAAAATTTTGGTTAGCCTATTCTTTTATTTACAATTAATACGAAATAATTAAATGGAATTACCTTTATTTTATACATAAAATTATATTTATTCAAGTATTGGTTTAGTTTAAATGATTTTCATTTATTGTTATTTGAATTGAATTCATGGCATAGCGAATTATTCACTCTTATTGGACGTAGTTTTTTACAACTATAATAACATTTAAATAAGAGGATTGTCGAAGTTAATGAATGCCAAGATAATTAGGAATTCGAATGTATATAGATATTTTACATCGTTCGATATATTTCCTTTACGAAAATTTAATTGGCCTTATATCAATTATTTATTCAGTATATCACTAATTTGTTCTTCTTTTCGTTCCCTTTTATTTATTCACATCAAATTCTATCGAATTCAAATTTCTAAGTGAGTTTACTAAGCTTATTTCGTAACACCATTTCATTTATTCTTTTTTCCTTATTTTTCATTTCAATTATATACGTTACCTTCATTTTAACCCTTATTAATTTACTAGGGTGTTACAATATATATATTATGCTTAGTCTTAATGAATGCCTGCATGCATGACTGAAACTTCAATAAAACACTCAATAATTTTACCCAAATTGAAATGGCCACAATTGATATTTTTTTCATAAATCCATATCTTGATATGTTTCTGTTAATACCTCATTTCTGATCTCTGATTAAATGGAGTTCATCTTGAAACTATCTGGCTAACTGATATATCAAATGGTGATTTATAGAAGGACGGATAAGTTCTATATAAAACTTATCACTTTGCGTGAGAATATGCTCTGCCAAGTACCAGGAATTAGAGAAATCAGATGAATGATTATTGTGCATTTCAGTTTACTCTTGTTCAGGTCAATAATAATGATAATCAAAATTTGCTCAACTAAATCATCGATAATAAACACACATAAACTCAGTCCATTCTTTGATGCCCAAATAACACAGTTACACTCACGTAATTGCTTTTGATTGCTTTTGCTAATGAGTTTCTACACCTTGCGTAAATGTTTCTGCAAATGAGTTTTCTCCGCAGAATGCATCAAGATCTCTTATACTCAGTCATTTACCTGATAGATCTCTCGTATATTAAAAGGTGTTTGTTGGAATGATAGGTTCAGCCTATCAAGAAGATAACATTTTACATGAGTTGGATCTCCAGATAAATATCTCTACCTAGTACTAGAAATTTATCGAATGTGACCGATTATATTAGATCTAAATCGATTTCCTTCACATCTGAGCTTCCTTCATGTCTTTTCTTCTTCTTCCATTGTGCCTTTTGTTGTGAATTTTACTCCCGTGCTTGCTTTTTGATTATGGCAAAGGTGGAGAGAATGTAGTTTATTGCAAATGCATTGCAAATGCTCAAATGTGAATGATGCTCATGCTCAAATGTGAATGTCCGAATGCCTAGAACTTGTAATAAAGTTTTGCCATCATCAAAAAGGGAGAGATTGTTGTGCCCCAGGTATTTTTGATAATGATAAAACTTTATATATGTGAATGGATCGTGAATTGCATGAGACTATAGTTTGATGAGCTTCATTGAACAATAGCCTCATTGAGAAATCATGTTATATTCTAAAGAAAAAAATTATCAAATCTGAGCCATCTTCTAGTATAAATGCTTGATTCAATACACTCATGTCAATCTCACTCTAAACTACGGATAGATGAGTTTTTACTTCATAATTTTAGCTTGATGAGTGAGTTATTGTCTAACCCCTCTCCAAGTTCTTATCAGGTTCAAAGAAGTCCAAAATGTCAAAGATATCAATCTAAGGTGTGTTGGACTTATTATATTGAAATTCATGTCTAATTGAGTCAACTTTTGTGTTTTACAGGTGAACCGGTCGACCTGGGTGAAGAGCTGATTGGCCTAGACTGGTCAGGGGCATCAGACTTGCTAAAATCAAGTACCAGGGGCTGGCCGGCCGACCGACGACATTGGTCCAGTTGACCAAATTTCCCTGAACCCACGGACTAGAAATGTTATAGGGTTCAGTCGACTGATGCATGAAGACCGGTCAACCGATGGGGCGGTCGACCGAACAGTGAAGACCAGTCGACTGATTCAGATAGAGTTTCGTGTTGATGGAGACGAATCCGATGTGGCTCCCACGTGGGGTGTCCTCTAGGCAAGGTAAAATGTCTAAAATGCCCCTAACTCATTACTAAACATCCGAGAAGGTTTTAGGATGGTTCTAGAAGGGGTAAGAATGTCATTTGGCCCCTATTTCTCCCATATAACCTACTGTTGTGAATTTGGGGGATTTTAACCCACACAAGAGAAAGAAAAGGCTTGGAGGAGAAGAAGAAGAAAAGGAAGAAGAGAAGAGCTCGCCCTGGTGTTGGAAGAAGATTTCTTCCAATTTGAGGCTATTTTCTTCATCCAATTTGCGGTCTAGATGGTTCGAGCTGCGTAGATCATGAATCCTACTATCGTCGGAGTAAGCTTCGTCATGGGAGGAACCATCTAGAGTGGGGAACTAGACCTGCAGAAATTCTTTACATCTTATTTGAATTTTCTATATCTCTGATTCTCTAATTGATGCAAATTGTATGTGGAACTCGGACATATCTAGTGTGTGTGTGTTCAGACTCTGTCTTGTCCAGATATGTGTGTGATTGTGCTGCGATCTGCAGCGTGTATGTGTGTTGGCTACAAATCGCAACGTGTGTGTGTGGTTGTTGCTGCATCCTGCAGCGTGTGTGTGTGAAATCTACGTTCTAGTGGATTTTGAATCCTCAGTCTATGAGGGGTGGACGTAGGGAGCCCAATTGTGGTCCCGAAGCACCTAAAAAATTCTGCACCTCTTGTGGTTTGTATTGTGTGATATCAATTACGTATATCCGATCTTCATATGCCAAATTCGAGTGTGATGCAGTGAGATTTTAGTGAATTGTTTAATTTCTGAATAGATCTCGAACGTTTCTTGCAACAAATATTAATCAAGAAAAAATTTCATTGCAATAAATTCAAACCTCCTTCTTGATTGTCATTTGCTTGGGACAACAGATTTGACATCGGGTAATGTTGACATCTAAAATATCACCGTATGGCAAACACACCCTGGCAACCAAAAGCACAAATGATCGGTGCGAAAAAGTCAAAAGAACCTAAAAGGTGGTCCACTTGGACTGTTGAGGCCCCAGAATACCCAATGGAGGACCAGGCACCCCATAACTCATCGTCTCGGGACGTCTAAAGAATTTCTACAACAACTCGGCAATGCCATACGGCAAGCCGAAATCAAGAAACTCAACAAACCGGCATCGACTTGGTCGTGTTGAACAAACCCCACACTCCATCCGACAAGGACGAAACTACCTTTGGTGGTCTGCCACCTGATAAGGACATCTCTCGAGGTAAAAAGGCTCTTGGTCTCACAGAGCAGGGTTCCGAAGGCATTATCAGCAGAAGAACCCAAGTGGCCTGATCGGAGTACGGGTCGCACCAGAAAGGTCCATAAAAGGTCGAAAGACTGCCTGATGAGGGAAAAAGTGGATGCCCATTGGATGAAGATGCCCTGCATATCAACGGGGCAGCCTTGTCGTCACGAATGGCAGTGACGAAGGAGCCCGAGTAATCTGATGCAGGTACAACACGCATCCGAAGACCTCGAGGTTCCCCCTGGAGACAATTCAGCAAGCCAGGAGCGGTCTTGAGCGTAGGGCACTGGGTCAGTCTGGAGCCTATAGAGCAACTAGAATGTCAAACAGTAGCAAGATGACCCTAAATCGACAAATGAACCGGTGGCCTCTGCTGCCTTGAATTGGTGGGGAGTCTTGGCGAGGAAATGGGCCGATGATCCGACGCCAAGCCCTCTCCCACGCCGGATCACCAGCATCCCCGCTCTCCTATAAAAAGGCCATTTCAGCCCTAAAACAAAAAAAAAAAGAGAAAGAAGAGAAGAAAAAAAATCTGAAAAGAAAGGAAAAAGAGCCAGGAGAGTTCGAAGGAGGCCCAACCGCCTTCCCCCGTTCCAGTTTCTTCCGAAAGAGTTCGAGAGCTCGATCAAAGGAGGGGTTATTCTACTGTAGCATCAGGATCAGTGTATCTTCCGATACCCTATTTTTAGTTCACAGGTGGGTTCCCACCATGAATAAAGCCCCAAGGGCTAGCGATCCCTCTCCCTCTTCTGTAATCTTCCCTTTATCCTTAATGTATGCAGGGCAATGAGGTTTCGAGCCTGAACTCCTCGATTCTTCTCCTATGTCCACGCTAATAAAATCTCTATTTCTTTTTGTTGTTGTTGGCATGTGATGAGTTTGTAGAAGCCCCTCAAGGAGACATTCTCCCCACCCCCCTTTACCAGCTATAGTTCTAGGCTCTAGCGATTACTAATTATAATGAGCATTTAGAGATATTTCTAATCAATAAATATGTGCGATGTTGCGAGAATCATTGTGCTAAATTTATTTTTCTATCCTCTACGTTCTCTTGTATTTTCATGTCTCCATTCATCGGAGGTGAACCCTCTTGAGGTGAGGGGGCCCTTTCAGGGCTACAGATGCTCAATCTTTGGCCCATCCGTGCAATCTTAGTGTGATGCTTTATGTCCTTTGAAACTGTGTTTGGTTTTACAACCGCTAGCGCTCGGCTGTGCCCCATGGCGATTGGAAAGTCTGCATGATTGACCAATGCCCCTCGTGGGCAATATCAACTTCACAGACCCCTCTCCAGGTCTATATGGGTCTAGGCTGTCTACTCCGACATAGATTTTCTCTATGCATCCGATGTGTGTGCTCTTTGTGTGTTTAATGTGCATGCTCTCTCTGTGTGCAATGGAGAAATTTTGTGGAGCCGGTCATCTATCCTCTCACCCACACCCATGGGTTGTGGCGGCTAAGGCGCATTCCTAGATTTTCTATTCAATTTTTATCCGTCAGAATGTTGCTGCTCATTTTATATCAATTATCTCAGCCCTTAGGCCAGTTGCACACACGAGCCCCTCCTATTTGCTCAAATGTCCGTGGGAACTTTACCATCGGGAAAACCCTCTTGCACACATACATTCCAGTTGCATCCCCCCTTTGCACCTAAGTTAGCGGCATAGTTGTCACGCCCCGAGCGCGGAAGATACCCGGAGGTGCGCGACGTGTCTATATCAATCATGTCAATCAGAGTGGTCGTGTATTCGACACAAAGATAGAGATGCGCAAAATAGCAAGATAACCCAATCCTTTATTCCTTTATAATAGACTATTACAAATCCAATACTCTGTTTAATAAAAAGAAAAGTACATAGTTGACTCAAGAAACTATAGAAAAAAATAGATGACACTTGAGCAGCTCTAGCACTTTCACTCATGACCATTCCCATCCGATTGACTTCCATCGTCGTCGGACTTACCTGAAAAGTAAAAAGGGACAAACGGGATGAGCGAACGCTCAGTAAGAACTTATATCTCAAGTACTAGCAAGGGGTTTAAGTAATTACATCTTTCATGAATGCAATAAAGCTATGCATGCTCGCATAAAACGACAAGATAGAGAGAATGTAATATCAAGGAAATAAGATGGACTAATCATGATCTTTCAACAAGATAACAAGTTTATTCAAGATATTCAAGCAAGTACGTTTAACAAATCATGTCAAGAACTTTGGCTATCATGTATCAAGCAAGTAAATTACCCTTTTACGGGCCACGCATTTCATGTCAAGTCAAGTACGATTCAAGTACAAGATGTGTGTGGAATGTCCAATCAAGCAAGTCAAGTACTCGGTATAATGCCAGATACCTTATCATTTTAACTCCCATGGGCCCAAGTACTTTCGGGTGCTCCTTCCAGGACCAGATCGGGCCCTATATGCGCAGGCATTTATCATGTATTTTTGACATCCACTCTTGTTTATATAGCCAATATAGAATTTCAATAATCAAGCTTGTAGACATGTATGACAACTTGGATAGAATAGAGTCCAAAGTATGACAAAGGACATAGATTGATAATAACGGTATAATCACGATATCGACAAAACTAGGTAGAATATGGTTCCCTTAACTTAGGTACCATGACAAATCAGTATGGACATTCTTTATATAGAATTGAGGTCCACATGAACAGTATATCAAAGTAAGATACCCTCATTCTTATCATAGAATTGAGGTTTACAAGAATGACATGATATGGCATGATATCATCATCCCATTAAAAATTTCTTATGATATACTCTTTGTATAATCATAAGGGCCGGTATACCATGTTTCTTTAGATTGACATGGCAAGGATCGTGTAATGGGTTTTTAGGGTACAACCAGCTCAGTCGGCCTTGAGGGAATCCAAGGCTACGAGGAGTCTTACGGAGGTCTCTATGACTAACTCGCTAGTCCAAAGGAACGGAATGTCCAATGGAGAGCTTGTATGTCAATGAGAGTTGAGTGTGATCGATAAAACAACGTGAAAAGTGGGACTATACTCACGGAGTGGAGAATAGTGCCGATATATATATTATATAATATGAAACCATCGGTTAACAGAATCAGGATAAAAATCATTTTTACAGAAAATAACGACTTACGCTAAGTCGTTTCTCAAGTAAGTAACGCCTAACATAAGGGCGTTTACATATGTTCCGTTTTGCAGAATTTTCAATAATTCAGTAATTTATCTAAAAAGCGCCCTGGATGGGGTCGTTTCTTAAAGATTTGACGACTACACCAGAAGGCGTCTTCTTATTTACATATGTGACAGAATATAATTAATTTTCAAGAATTATCAAAAACGCGCCCTGGGCAGGGGCGTTACTACTCAATTCTATTTTTCAGAATAGATAAATTTCAGGATTTTAACTGATAAACACCCTAGGAAGGGGCGTTACCTTTCAGATTCACGCCCTAATCGGGGCGTTAACATATGGCAAACGACCTAGTCTAGGTCGTGAATTAAAGGAATTCAGGAATAAAATTTCAAGAGACATGATACATGGTCATCACAGGAAAATTAGCAGAATTTCATAGGTAGAGTCATGCAGGATATTAGAATCGATATCTCATATTTAATGAATTTTTAAACAGGATCAATTATTAATTACATGCGATTTTTCATGAAAGTAACGCCTGCGTGCAGGGCGTCAAATGTGAAATTGACGACCTGGGCATGGTCGTGTCTTGTAAATTAGCGCCCTTGACAGGGGCGTTTCTTTCAAAATATTGCAGAACATAATAAAACTGTATGCATGCCATGCTTATACATATATCTTGCGTTATTTTATTTGGGCTACAGTGACTTGAGAAAACCTACCTTAATAATGGATTTGAAGATGACCGTGAGGGGTTTGACTAGCAGAGGATGATGCTCGGTTAGGCTCCTGAAGACCACGGCTATTGGTTGATGGAAGAAGACGATGGCTTTGATTGTAGAAGAAGAACTGCAGTTATCCTATAAGAAAATAAAGAAACTGTATCAGTTTCTTTGTGATCTGAACATCATACGAAGGTAAATAATTTTTACCCGGATGAAGAACTATGCTTCTTCAAAACGTAGGGGCTTCTTAACCTGTAACAGAAGAAGATGAAGAACTGTTAGTTCTTCATGTAACAGACGTAGGGATTTAAGGAAAATAAGAAGGAATGCTCCTCTTACGTACCTCTGCAGACGAACGAATCAAATAGGTTTAGGGTTTAGATGAACGAGAGTTTTTATAGGATTTTGGGTGTCCTAGTAGGGTTGGTGATTGTGTGGAAGTAATACTTCTATGATAGAGTCATTACCACGTTTGAACTCTTTCTAATGCTTATCACTTACCCTGGATAAGTTCTGGGTTCGAACGGTTCACGAATGGAATTAACGCCTTAGGTCAGGGCGTCCATTCTTGAATTGACGACCTTGTTTAGGTCGTTTATTAAGAAACGTCTTGGATAAGGGCGTTCCTTATTTTTGAAACACGCCCAAGATATGGGCGTTTCTTTTACTTGCCTATTTGGTCGCGTGAGAGTTGACGACCACATGTGTGGGCGTCCTTTCTTTAGTCACGCCGTTTATAGAGGCGTTTCTTTTTAAATTAACGCCTTACTAAGAGGCGTTATTTGTACTTTGTTTTATTATCTGTATTACTTCTGTAATATATATGTTTTTAATTTTTATTTCAATATTCATTTATCAGGGTTGCTACACCCTCCCCCACTTAAAAAGAATTTGGTCCCCAAATTCAATATATATATAATTATACACGTGGAGAGTGTAGAACATATACCTCTTAGAATAACTCGGGAAATCGTTTCTTCATAGATTCCTCGGTCTCCCATGTCACTTCGTGTTCCGGATTCTTATTCCATTGCACCTTGAGCATGGGAATAACCTTATTCCTTAGAGCTCGTATTTCTCGATCCAAAATCTTCATAGGCTTCTGTTCATAGGTGAGATCTTTCTGGATCACCAGATCTCCATGTTCAATAATATGAGATGGATCGTGCACATACTTCTTCAACATAGATATGTGAAATACATTATGTACCTCGGACAATTGAGGAGGCAACGCGATGCGATAAGCAACCTCGCCAACTCTTTCAAGTACCTCGAATGGTCCGATGAATCTTGGCGTAAGCTTGCCCTTAACACCAAATCTTCGTATGCCACGTCCAGGCGATATCTTGAGAAATACATGATCTCCGATTTGGAATTCAAGATCTCTTCTTCTTGTATCAGCATAAGCCTTTTGTCTCGTCTGAGCAACTTGCAATCTTTCTCTGATTACTTGTATCTTCTCAGTTGTATCCCTTACCATGTCTGGACCTAATAGTTGTTTTTCTCCAACTTCGTTCCAGCATAAGGGTGATCGGCAACTCCTTCCATATAAAGCTTCGAAAGGTGCCATTTGGATACTAGCTTGGTAGCTATTATTATATGCAAATTCCACTAGTGGCAAATGATCGTGCCAGCACCCTCCAAAGTCCATGATGCATGCTCTAAGCATATCCTCAACAACCTGGTTTGTTCTCTCGGTCTGACCATCTGTTTGTGGGTGGAAAGCAGTACTAAAGTTGAGCCTTGTTCCCATCGAATGTTGTAATCCCTTCCAAAAATGAGAAGTAAAACGGGGATCTCTGTCAGACACGATTGAGACAGGAATTCCATGTATCCTGACTATTTCCTTGATGTACAGTGCAGCTAGCACATCAATTGACCATCGGCTTTTTATTGGCAAGAAATGTGCCGATTTAGTTAATCGGTCAATGATAACCCATATTCCATCATGTCCTCCTTTCGATTTAGATAAACCCATGATGAAGTCCATACCAATATCCTCCCATTTCCACTTAGGAATATCTAGAGGATGAAGTTTTCCAGCAGGCTTTTGGTGTTCCGCCTTGACCTGTTGGCAAGTGAGACAGCGTAATACATAGTCCGCTATTTCCCTTTTCATGTTGGGCCACCAAAAGTTCCTCTTTGCATCCTGGTACATTTTGGTTGATCCTGGATGAATAGTGTACCTTGATCGGTGAGCTTCATCTAAGATCTTCTTCTTTAATTCCGGACAGTCAGGTATACAAGTTCTACCTTTGAATAATAATCTTCCATCAGAAGTTAGTTGGAAATCAGATTGTCCCTCTAATCTTCCTTTGATTTCCACTAATATAGGATCATCATTTTGAAGTGCTTGTATCTCAGATAATAAATCTGACTGTATGCTTACATGAGATAATGTAATAAATTTGGATTCCGTGTCCAAGCATATATTGAGCTCGGAGAATTGTTCAAGTAACCTCCATTCTTGTATCATACAATTGGCTATCATTGCTCTCGGCTTTCGACTAAGGGCATCAGCAACATAATTACCCTTTCCGGGATGGTATTGTATATTGAAGTCGAAGTCCTTGAGATATTCTAGCCAGCGTCTTTGTCTCATGTTTAGCTCCTTTTGTGAGAATAGATATTTGAGACTCTTGTGATCGGAGTATACAGTAAACTGCACTCCATATAAGTAGTGTCTCCATATCTTTAGGGCAAATACCACCGCGGCCAGTTCTAAGTCATGGACGGGGTAATTCTCCTCATGCTTCTTCAGTTGACGTGAAGAGTATGCTATGACCTTTCCTTGTTGCATTAGGACACATCCAAGGCCAATGCCAGAAGCATCTGTGTAGACCTCGAATTTCTCTCCTTCTATTGGTAGAGCTAACACCGGAGCTGTAGTGAGATGATCCTTGAGAGTTTGGAAACTTCTTTCACATTCCTCACTCCATTCATATCGGATCTCCTTACGAGTTAATCTTGTAAGTGGTACGGCGATCTTAGAGAAATCTTTGATGAATCGCCGATAATAGCCTGCAAGACCTAAGAAACTTCTGATCTCGCTTGCATTAGTGGGTCTTTCCCAGTTCCTTACAGCTTCAACTTGTGACGGATCTACAGATAATCCATCCTTTGATATGACATGTCCGAGAAAAGCCACTTCTTCCAGCCAGAACTCGCATTTGCTGAGCTTAGCGTATAGTTGATTTGTCCTCAAGATTTGTAATGCAATCCTCAAATGCTCTTCATGTTCTTCCTTAGTCTTGGAATATATCAATATATCATCAATGAAGACTACTATGAATTGATCCATGTAAGGCCTGAATATGCTATTCATTAACTGCATAAAGGCAGCAGGGGCATTTGTTAGTCCAAAAGGCATAACAACAAATTCATAATGGCCATACCTGCTTCTGAATGCGGTCTTGTGAATGTCATCATCCTTGATTCTTAATTGATGATATCCCGACCTGAGATCAATCTTGGAAAAGTATTTGGATCCTGAAATCTGATCAAATAATTCATCGATTCTCGGCAGTGGATACTTGTTCTTGATAGTAAGATGATTCAACTGTCGATAGTCGATACACAATCTCATGGATCCATCCTTCTTCTTTACAAATAAGACTGGTGCTCCCCACGGGGAAGTACTTGGTCTAATAAACCCTTTTCGGATTAGTTCCATCAACTGCTCCTTCAACTCCTTGAGTTCAGCAGGGGACATTCTATATGGTGCCTTTGAAACAGGACCAGCACCAGGGACTAAGTCAATGGTGAAGGCCACTTCCCTTTGAGGGGGTAATCCCGGCAAATCTTCCGAAAATATGTCTGAAAATTCTCGTACTACCTGAATGTCTTCTATCTTAGTTTCCTTAGCTTCTTTAACAGTGACAAAAGCAAGGAAGGATACACATCCTTTCCTGACGAGCTTGCTTGCTCGAAGAGCCGAAATAAGAGGGGATTTGCTCCGACTCTTGGGGCGAGAAAAGACTAATTCTGGAAAATCTTTAAAAGCAATTCGGCTATTGCGGCAATCAACCGTTGCCTGGTATTTGGATAACCAGTCCGCTCCCAGTATAACATCATACTCCTTTAGATCGAGGCATATGAGATCTATAGGTAAATTCCTACCTTGAACCATTACCTCACAGTTTTGGTAGTGATGAGTAATATCATCTTCACTTCCAAGAGGAGTAGTTAGGACTATTTTTATCCATTCTGGTTCTAACGGTAACGGGTCGGCAAACTTCTTAGAAATAAAGGAATGCGATGCACCCGTATCAAATAAGACATAAGCACTTTTGGAACAAATTTTCAATGTACCTTCCACTAATCCGCCTTCTTCTTCAGGTTCGGTCTCCTGGATTGCATGAAGACGAGCATTCTTCGTCACCGGGCGTTTACCATCGCCGGCTTGGTCATTCATTAATGGACACTCGGGAATCCGATGCTCGCGGCTTCCACAACGGAGACAAGCTCCTAATTTCCTCCAGCATTCTTCTGTCTTGTGACCAGCCTTGTCACAATGCTTGCATACTGTATTAGAAGGGGTAGTTGTGATAGAGAAAGGCTTGGTCTTTTTGAACTTATGGTCTTGAGAGGAAGAACCTCCATTATTGGGCCTCTTCTTGAAATTGGGTTTGAAAGAACCCGAACCCGTGACTTGTTCCTTCTTGTCTTTCCCTCGGATCCTATCAGATAGTTCCGTGGCATCTTCAAGTAATTGAGCTCGGCGCACTATTTCGGAATAAACTTGGATGTCCATAGGCGCCAGTTGAGTAATGTAGTGGGGCCTAAGCCCATTAAGAAATCTACGGGCTTTCATCTTCTCCGTGCTAATAAGATGCTTAGCATATCTAGACAGCCTGGACAACTGAGCTTCATAATCTGCTAATGATAAAGATCGTTGTTTTAATGCAGCGAATTCTGCAGCCTTCTTTTCTTGGACTCGGTCCGAGAAATATTTAGCATTAAAGTATTCCACAAATTCTTCCCATGTTACTTGAGTAGGATCGATGGTTGCTTCAATAGACTCCCACCAGCATCTAGCATCTTTCTCTAACTGGAATGTAGCTAAAAGAACTTTGTCCTGGTCCGTGCATTGCATGACACGGAATATGCGTTCGGTTTCCCGAACCCAATGCTCGGCATCGTCCGGATCGGTCGATCCCATAAACTTCGGGGGATTCATGTTCTTAAAGGCTTGGTGTAAGCTTCCAGCTCGTGGAGCACCACCTTGTGCTACCTGTTGTAGCACTTGGGTCATCCCTTGAAGGGTATGCTGCATGTTGCGCCATTGAGCACGTTCGGCAGCCATTATCCTACAATTACAATAACTATATTAGTACGTGATCGTATTTAAGGACTCATACACTATGTTAAATCTAACCCTTGGTTCTACCCAATCTCACTGGTTTAAAGGTTCAACTTATCCTTGGACTTGGGTTTTTCCTAGGAATTGAATACCTTAGGCTCTGATACCACAAAGACTGTCATGCCCCGAGCGCGGAAGATACCCGGAGGTGCGCGACGTGTCTATATCAATCATGTCAATCAGAGTGGTCGTGTATTCGACACAAAGACAGAGATGCGTAAAATAGCAAGATAACCCAATCCTTTATTCCTTTATAATAGACTATTACAAATCCAATACTCTGTTTAATAAAAAGAAAAGTACATAGTTGACTCAAGAAACTATAGAAAAGACTAGATGACACTTGAGCAGCTCTAGCACTTTCACTCATGACCATTCCCATCCGATTGACTTCCATCGTCGTCGGACTTACCTGAAAAGTAAAAAGGGACAAACGGGATGAGCGAACGCTCAGTAGGAAATTATATCTCAAGTACTAGCAAGGGGTTTAAGTAATTACATCTTTCATGAATGCAATAAAGCTATGCATGCTCGCATAAAACGACAAGATAGAGAGAATGTAATATCAAGGAAATAAGATGGACTAATCATGATCTTTCAACACGATAACAAGTTTATTCAAGATATTCAAGCAAGTACGTTTAACAATTCATGTCAAGAACTTTGGCTATCATGTATCAAGCAAGTAAATTACCCTTTTGCGGGCCACGCATTTCATGTCAAGTCAAGTACGATTCAAGTACAAGATGTGTGTGGAATGTCCAATCAAGCAAGTCAAGTACTCGGTATAATGCCAGATACCTTATCATTTTAACTCCCATGGGCACAAGTACTTTCGGGTGCTCCTCCCAGGACCAGATCGGGCCCTATATGCGCAGGCATTTATCATGTATTTTTGACATCCACTCTTGTTTATATAGCCAATATAGAATTTCAATAATCAAGCTTGTAGACATGTATGACAACTTGGATAGAATAGAGTCCAAAGTATGACAAAGGACATAGATTGATAATAACGGTATAATCACGATATCGATAAAACTAGGTAGAATATGGTTCCCTTAACTTAGGTACCATGACAAATCAGTATGGACATTCTTTATATAGAATTGAGGTCCACATGAACAGTATATCAAAGTAAGATACCCTCATTCTTATCATAGAATTGAGGTTTACAAGAATGACATGATATGGCATGATATCATCATCCCATTAAGAATTTCTTATGATATACTCTTTGTATAATCATAAGGGCCGGTATACCATGTTTCTTTAGATTGACATGGCAAGGATCGTGTAATGGGTTTTTAGGGTACAACCAGCTCAGTCGGCCTTGAGGGAATCCAAGGCTACGAGGAGTCTTACGGAGGTCTCTATGACTAACTCGCTAGTCCAAAGGAACGGAATGTCCAATGGAGAGCTTGTATGTCAATGAGAGTTGAGTGTGATCGATAAAACAACGTGATAAGTGGGACTATACTCACGGAGTGGAGAATAGTGCCGATATATATATTATATAATATGAAACCATCGGTTAACAGAATCAGGATAAAAATCATTTTTACAGAAAATAACGACTTACGCTAAGTCGTTTCTCAAGTAAGTAACGCCTAACATAAGGGCGTTTACATATGTTCCGTTTTGCAGAATTTTCAATAATTCAGTAATTTATCTAAAAAGCGCCCTGGACGGGGTCGTTTCTTAAAGATTTGACGACTACACCAGAAGGCGTCTTCTTATTTACATATGTGACAGAATATAATTAATTTTCAGGAATTATCAAAAACGCGCCCTGGGCAGGGGCGTTACTACTCAATTCTATTTTTCAGAATAGATAAATTTCAGGATTTTAACTGATAAACGCCCTAGGAAGGGGCGTTACCTTTCAGATTCACGCCCTAATCGGGGGCGTTAACATATGGCAAACGACCTAGTCTAGGTCGTGAATTAAAGGAATTCAGGAATAAAATTTCAAGAGACATGATACATGGTCATCACAGGAAAATTAGCAGAATTTCATAGGTAGAGTCATGCAGGATATTAGAATCGATATCTCATATTTAATGAATTTTTAAACAGGATCAATTATTAATTACATGCGATTTTTCATGAAAGTAACGCCTGCGTGCAGGGCGTCAAATGTGAAATTGACGACCTGGGCATGGTCGTGTCTTGTAAATTAGCGCCCTTGACAGGGGCGTTTCTTTCAAAATATTGCAGAACATAATAAAACTGTATGCATGTCATGGTTATACATATATCTTGCGTTATTTTATTTGGGCTACAGTGACTTGAGAAAACCTACCTTAATAATGGATTTGAAGATGACCGTGAGGGGTTTGACTAGCAGAGGATGATGCTCGGTTAGGCTCCTGAAGACCACGGCTATTGGTTGATGGAAGAAGACGATGGCTTTGATTGTAGAAGAAGAACTGCAGTTATCCTATAAGAAAATAAAGAAACTGTATCAGTTTCTTTGTGATCTGAACATCATACGAAGGTAAATAATTTTTACCCGGATGAAGAACTATGCTTCTTCAAAACGTAGGGGCTTCTTAACCTGTAACAGAAGAAGATGAAGAACTGTTAGTTCTTCATGTAACAGACGTAGGGATTTAAGGAAAATAAGAAGGAATGCTTCTCTTACGTACCTCTGCAGACGAACGAATCAAATAGGTTTAGGGTTTAGATGAACGAGAGTTTTTATAGGATTTTGGGTGTCCTAGTAGGGTTGGTGATTGTGTGGAAGTAATACTTCTATGATAGAGTCATTACCACGTTTGAACTCTTTCTAATGCTTATCACTTACCCTGGATAAGTTCTGGGTTCGAACGGTTCACGAATGGAATTAACGCCTTAGGTCAGGGCGTCCATTCTTGAATTGACGACCTTGTTTAGGTCGTTTATTAAGAAACATCTTGGATAAGGGCGTTCCTTGTTTTTGAAACACGCCCAAGATATGGGCATTTCTTTTACTTGCCTATTTGGTCGCGTGAGAGTTGACGACCACATGTGTGGGCGTCCTTTCTTTAGTCACGCCGTTTATATAGGCGTTTCTTTTTAAATTAACGCCTTACTAAGAGGCGTTATTTGTACTTTGTTTTATTATCTGTATTAATTCTGTAATATATATGTTTTTAATTTTTATTTCAATATTCATTTATCAGGGTTGCTACAATAGTCCACACATGCATTCAATACTGTAGTCAGCATTTAATTATCATATTCCATGAGTCAGCATGCAAGTCACATCTTTGTTTAGGTTGTGCATGTCACTAACATCCAGTCTACCGATGCATCGAATATCATTGTTTTCTCATCCTCGCTTGGGACATGGGTTTGCTAGCTCTATCAACTTGATCCATGATTATGTATTCTGGGGCAATAATTTGATTTCTCTGGTTTATATAAATATGGGCCCGTCACTAGGGAGGGGTACATCCATCCGCTCAAGTGATTCCACAATGCTTTGATTTAATTCTGCACTTATTTCCCGACTTTCGATTTTTTTTTTTATCACTCTCTAGTCCCCGGGGGTTTGCTCCCTCTCAGCATGATCCTCGAAGGACCCCGTTTGAATGGGTGAATATCAATAGCCATATGATTGGTGATAGTTTAAGTCCACATCTCGGGATTGAGGCTATGGCAGCCCGTGGGTCATCAGAGCCCCTTGTAGGCTAGTCGTCGGGGCTTCCGCACCCAATTCGGGTCATAGGGTAACCGCTTTTGGCTTACCCGATAGTTAAGGAGATCATCCCAGAGCCTTTCATGGGTGAGTCTCTATCCCCCCCCCCCTCGCAGTCCTTTGGGATAAGGGGAGATACTACAGAAATTCACTTAGCACTCTGCAGCTTTCCCATTTATTTCCTTCCTCGTTCCGAGTGCAACCAAGAGCCTTTTTGATGTCAAAGAGGGGGTAATATTAAATAATAATAAAAGAAGGGAATAAATGGGAAGAGAAATGTTCGGGTCGACTTGCCCTTAGAGCAAGTCGACTTGCTCTTTAGCAAGTTGACCTCCTTTGGAGCAAGTCGACTTGCTCCAAAGCAAGCTGACTTGCCCCTTGGAGCAAGTTGACTTGCTCCTCCGCAAGTTGACTTGTCCCTGGTTCCAGTCGCCCCTTTTCACCCAGGCGTTGGGTCAACTTAGCAATGGTATGGGTCAACTTATTCTTGCTCAGTCAATGGCACTGAGTTGTTTTGGGCTTGCATAACACATGCCAACCCCCTTTTTATGGGTCTTGAGCATTAACAGAAGTGAATGACAAAGAAAATGAAGGAAGTTAAATAATGAGACAGAGCTTAACAAAACAACAAGCTGAAAAGAAATTTGATTGAGCTTTGTCGACAGAGTTCCCAGAAACTCTGTCGACAGAGTTTGGAACTCTGTCGATAGAGTTTCAAAACTGTGTCGACAGAGGCTCTCCCCAGACAAACTAATAATAATAATAATAAATAAATAAATAAAATAGCCAACGTTGGCCTTTAATTCCTTTTAGTAGATCAAGCGGGAAGCCTGAACCGGTGGCCACCATCAACCGTGAGATGATCCGGCTGGATCAGCTCCTCCCAGTTCATCTGACCTTCCTTTCTCTTCTCTCTCTTCTCCTCCATACCGATATAGCCCTCCTCCGATCCATTTCCCTTCATCCTCCCATGCCTGACACCGATACAACTGATGCGGGACGAGACCACGGACATGACAAGCTCGCGATTGTCCCTTAACGAGGGAAGCGTCGGACGTGCACGGTTGAGAAACCGGCAGTGAGCTAGGGTGGTCAGCTCTCTCGTGTGCCCGGATCGGGTCACGGGACGGTCACACTCTCTCTCGCAGCAGCGGTGATATGAAAATATATAGCAAGTTAGGTCCTAAAACATGCTCTCTAGCAAGGGCATATAAAACATATATGAAAATAAGTGAAATGCCAAGCAAGGAGCGAATACGATACCTCCACGCGCTCGGCGTGGGGAAGATGGTCCCGGCCGAAACTCGTACTCACGGAATAATACTACACAATATTACAGCAATACAAGTCGCTGCCCACTCCACGCAGGGAGGTAAAGGGCTACACAATGGGGTCCGGGAGGGCCGAATTCGGGTTGACGGGCGACTTCTCGCGTTGATTCGGCAACACCTGAACTAGTGATGGTGGGGCCCACGTGCTATCCGGAGGGGCCGTGTGGGACCCGGTGGCACCGCTGTAGTGGGGACACTTAGGGAAGTGCTCCCCGGGCTGGTGGTACGCTGGTTCGCCAGCCGGAGGCCGGGCGGCTCCGTTCGGCGCCGGTCGGAATAACCGGCCACGGATCTGCAGCTTCTGGTTTTCAGCGCGCGCTTCGGCGAGAATGGACCCTGCGATCAGCCCCGATGTCGGATCGACACGAAACTGGCGCTGTTAGAAAGCTCTCTTGAAATACTTCAACCTAGGCCTAGAGATCAGACCTGGATCTACACGGATCTTGGCTTTAATAAATTTTTGAGTTGCTGTTGTACAGTGATCGGACTCTCAGATCTGCAGAGAACTTGTCTGAGAACTGCCTTTGACCATATGTGAACGTCTGAATCTGAAGTGGTGATCTTCAGAAACATTATAGGAAATCAAGCTAGGAAATGGGAACAATTTTTTATGAAGGATTTGGAGGTGGTTGTGATTTATTCTGATTTTTGAACTGGAAGGTGGTCGGATCTGGAACTTGGCTGAATGCACTGTAGCAATGATAGAACATGAATTTTGAAAATTGGATAGAAGGCTGATCAAAAATTATGAAAATTCAAGTATGTAGGGGATGATGGATAGAACGCCCAGTAAAATTGGGAGCCCTAAACTAAATCAAAACGATGGTCGGGAATGGGAAACTCTGAGCTGTTGTCACTGTAGACAGAGACAAGACAGATCTGAGAATGAAAGATGGATGAAAATGGAAAATTACTAAATGGAGGAGTTTGGACGTGAAAATTTAGGGGGAGGTTGGGATTCAAGGTAAGAACACACCCTAAAAAGTTTAAATCAATCTGAGCCCGAGGCTGACATCAAGAATTCGTAGAAGGGGCTGCTATTGGCTAAAGATAGAATTCTGACGGTGGCTCGATGGCGGCTCGATGGCGGCACGAACGGCGGTGGCGGCGGCACCGGTGAATATCAGAGGTTGAGAGGGGAAGATAGAAACAAGATCCACTCTAGAATTGTAGAGGGGTTGAGAGGAGAACTCTAGGAGAGAGGAAAGGGGCGCAAGCTTCAAGCTTTCCAAACAATTTTCTAATTTTTCACTAATTTCCACATAAAAATACACACTTTTATATGCTAGGTATCAAATCTAATGTAGACCCTTGGATCTAGGGAGGGTGAACGAAGGGCTGGGATGAGGTTTGAACAACACACAAAAATTAATAAAAAAAATCAAGGGGAAGGGGGCGGCCTATTGACCATGGAAGAGGTAGGTGGGGTGGGTGTAGAATGTTGACATTCTTCACCCTTTGTCCCTCATGTGTCCATAAGACTAGTCCAACCTTCTAGATGTCCACCTAGGATGGTTGACCAGCCCCACAAGGTGACATGGACCAATGGGAAAGGGCTGAGGGCCCCCTAGCTGGACCTACTACAAAATTGCACAAAAACCCACACAATCCATGGGAATGACTCATTGGCTTATAAAGCCTTACATTTACGTACATACTTTCCCAAGGATATAAACACAAACTAAAAGGACATAAATGCAAAAAAAAGTACATGCTCGGCGTCGATTCCCATCAACAACCTTTAGTCCTCCGTTTCTTTTATCATTCTCTCTCTCTCTCTTCACCGAACCACTTGATCCCCATGCGCCCCAAGCCGACTCATTTGGATGCGAGTCGACCCACTAATTCCATCAGCAAATCGGCTGTTGATTTACTAGCCGACGGACCCACCAAACCCTTCGGTCAACTGGCACCCCCTGTCTTCCTTCATTATTTCATCCTGACTGGCCCATGGCTGCCCACATAATAAAAAAAAAAATAATAATGGAATCAACCTGGGTTCACTTGCATGCTTGGATGTATGATTGAACCTTGCTTTATGCAATAGATATTTCATAAATTCATGTATTCTCTTCCATTCGTTAGGCCCTCGAGGGCTCTTCTTGCTTGATGATTAATCAAGGGTTTTCTCCTTTCCAAGGAGATGTAATTAATGCCAAGACCTATATGGTGCGACAGACTTCCGGTCTCGACACGAACATCATTTTCATCTGATCTGTCAGACGGAGCGCATAATAAGCTTGTCACAATTGTGACTGGCACGGACATGCAATTAATAATGAAAAAACCTAAAAGATATCATAAAATTCCTTTAAATAATTCTCATCCCAATAGTGTTGGCACGCCCGATGGGACTACGTCTCCCTTCATCTCTTCGCCAAGGTTGAGGCCCTCAAGGCCCTGTATTGAATACTGACGGTTTGTTTCGTGTCATTTATAGGAGACACAATGGTTACGGGACTTGCCGCGCTTACTTTCGGCCCCCAAGTCATGGCCGATCATGCGACATATGGGTACCTCGCAGTGCCAACCATGTTTGGAAGCTTTCCGCCCATCGTGGGATTCCCCAACTTTTTGGGGGTTGCTTTCATTGACCTCCTGAGCATGGCAGCTACTGAACCTGTGAAGAATGTTGTTGCTAAGAAGCCGATGGCCCGCCAAGATAGGGGCCAAAGGTGCCGGGCCTTCTCGGGAGGCCGAACTCAACTTGTGGGCTGCATGGTGCACCACATAGCACGCAGCGCTCCCCCATCGAACAGGAGATGATCCGGGCGAAATTAGAAAAGAAACTACCAAAGGAGGGCCTATGTCCCTCTGCATGAACGACTTTCGGCCTCTGGAAAGTCCATCATGATTGGTGGCGTCCGTATATTTCTGAACGGACATGACACATAGGCGGTCCCAGAACGAGTCGTTCCAACAGTCCCAGTTTGGAACTCTTTCCAAGCTTTGGCTGGGAGGAGAGCTGAGAAGGAAGAGGTTGGCCGCCGAGGCCGAAGAGAGCTGGCCTCGTGGTCAAAGAAGTTTATGCAGGTCTTGATGCCAAAGAGGATCCAGCCTACCCCGCCATCTGCACCCAGCTGTAGCAATCTCTAGCCTACCAAGGTGAAGCAGAAGAAAGGATCTATGCCGAGTAAGATGCTACGGTCGGGGCTCCCTCACCCCATGCTGGGTTCAAGGCCTGTGCACGATAGGCCGATGTTCCTATTGTAATAAAGAAATCCATTCAATCCGCTAGGCTGCCATAGTTGGCGTACATACCACCAGTGCGAGGTCAAAGGCTGCCTCCCACCTCCTCTCGGGAGCATGAGCGGGAAGGTATGGCCAGTATGGTCCAAAGTTACTTCTGGGGTTTGGGAAACCCTTCACTTGGCCAACAACAGTTGCTCCATGCAATGGTCGCTGAAGGAGAAGAGGAAGACCAAGCGCTGTTTGTGGGTGAAGATGATCCGGGGGAAGAAGAAATCGAGCATCCCGAAGTGCCTCTACGAGCCGGCGAGGCAAATAGAGTTTCTATCTTCGAAAGGCTGACATTCTTGCACCAGTCCAGGCGGGAAGTCAAAAGGGAGGGGAAGAAAATGCATGTCTACTCCTGCAATATGGAAGGGGTTGCTAATCAGTACGAGGCTCTCCCGACTGAATAAGAAGATTTGGCTAGGTTAGCTGAAAGACCCGGTTTAACAACCAGAAGAAGCAGGGCTACTGGCGAAATTTTGTGAGCCAAAGGAAAAGAAGCTGTCAATGAGGAGGCGATCACCGTCGCTGCTAATGTGGTGACAACAGAAGAGAATGAAGCTACACCAATCATGTCGACAGAGGCGGTTTCAACCGAGTCCTTAGAAGCTATTTCCAGCAGGTCTGTCTTAGATCCATCTGTATTGATGCTGTTACATAAGTATCAATAGGAAATAGAACTTCTAAAGAAGCAATTAAATGAGAGGACGGAGCAGGCCTCGCCGTCCAAGCAGCCAGAAATGTAGGCGGAGTCATCGTGGGGAGGTGCCAACCTGGGTGACGTTTCACCACCATGTGCTCTCTTCGAGCCCATAGAGCACAACCAGGCTCCTACTCAACAACATCTGCCCCAGCCGTTACTGCCATCTATGCTTCCCCAGTATCATCAGGTGCCATTACTATGCCCAACACCGCAGGCAAGCACTCTGGTTACTCCGTACCTACAACTAATGCATTTTTACCCTGAGTTGGTCGACCCGACCACCGTGAACAGGCTGATGGTGGAGAAGATGATAGAAATGAAGCTGGCCGAGTGGGGCGTAGGAGAGTATGCCACATTCGATGCATACCGGGTGCCATACCCTCCTCACCATGCTACTAAGAGGCTCCCTCCAAGGATCAGCAAGCCGCCAAAATTTACCAAATTTAATGGGCAGGGTTCCCCAAAAGAACACATTGCATATTATATGATAATTATGGGCGAGTTGGCGGCGGATGAGTTGTACCTATTGAAGTTCTTCGGGTCCTCGCTGACGGAGCTCACTTTTGAATGGTACTCTAGCCTACCGACCGGGTCGATCAGTGACTAGAGCAAAAGTTCAGAGAAAGATTTCATGTTACTGAAAGGGAGGTCATTGTGACCGAATTGTATTCAACAAGACAGAGGCATGATGAAACGGCTCTGGACTACATTAAAAGATGGAGGAACCTTAGTATGAGGTGTAAGCGGCCCCCGCATCAGGAGGACGCTATCCAAATATGTAAGTAGAACCTCTAGAGGGAGGTCCTCGAGAGGATGATCGGAATGGAAATATGGTCCATCGACCGGTTAAATAATGTGGTGGCAGAAATTGAAGCCTTCCTGGTGAAACATGCCACACCAACAACCAATACTGTCACCTAACAGGCAAAGGTAGTAGACCGACGGCCAGCACCAAAAGAAGCAAATACTATTGACTTAAAAGCATTTGAACAACAAAGAGACAAGGGTAAGAAGGCAGCTGCTCCTCCACCTATCAGAATAGAAGAAAATAAAGAAGGTCCTTCACTCAGGGACAAGATGAAAAATGCATATTCCTTCCCCAAGGATAAAATTAGGGTCCTCTTTGAGTGGGCCTACCAGTATAACAAGGTCACCCTACCTGAGCCAAAGAGGCCAGAGGACCTGAAGAGGAAAGATAGTTTGAGATTTTGCTCTTATCACCAGATGCTCGGGCATCCGATCGAGGATTGCTATGTGTTCAAGGACATCATGGAAGCCCTGATAAAGAAGGGTGAGCTTCAGATGGGATAGTACAAAGTAGACCCTTTGAGGCATCATGAAGTCCCAATGGATAGGCTGGTTGTCAATATTGTTAAGTCGGATGACTAGCAGATATAGAGGGGGGGTGAATAGATCTACCCCAAATTCTTTTGATATTTAAGCACTTAAATTTGCGGAATTAAAATGCTAAGGTAGACACCACTAATTCAAGCACACAAGCTGAAACAAGTAAGAGATCAACCAGATGATACACAGATAACTGCGATGTAAAACAAGGATGTCTCAAATAACAGCAGTGACATACGATAGAATATATAGAAGCACACAGGTTGCAGACGAGATACTTGGCGGAGATTTGACTCAATAGTCACTCACGCAAGGAAGACAACCTTTCAGATAGGCTTGACCTATCCTTCCAGTTACTTCTTTTGATATACCTTGTTACAATAGTTAATTCAGTCAAGAGAGAACTACAAATCAAATTTAGGATACCAGTAGAAAGTGTTGTGTCCTTGTGGTTTTGATGATGTCAATATTATGTCTTAATATATATATATATATATAACCTTGATGCATTTATTGATGATCTCATCATATATATAGAATTATGAATTCTGTCAGAACAGGCACAGAAGATGACTCAAAAAGCCATGAAAAGACAGTCACTACTGTTAAGCTGAAGTGATAACAGGTCAACGCTACTGTTCAAATTGTAAGTCAGCTATTGCATTGAAAGGTTGGTGCATATACCTTCTATTTGTCAGGTAAGGTCGATGCACATTCATACTGTTGCATATCAAGGTCGGTGCATATACCTTTTATTTGTTAGGTAAGGTCGATGCACATTCATACTGTTGCATATCAAGGTAGTGCATATCTACATTATTGTCTGTTAAGTCAGTGCATACATTATGTTTAGTTTAGAAGGTCGATGCACATGTAGAGTCTGGGTCATAATAGGTCAATGCATGTGCACTCACATAGCTAAGCAGGTTGATGCACATTCAAGCTTTCTTTCTACCAGGTCAGTGCATCAGTGTTATTCATGACAATCAAGTCGATGCATCTCCTTGTGTTTTGAGTAGATAGGTTGATGCACCTCCATACACTTAGGCTATCAGGTCAATGCATATGTCCGCCTGAAGTCATCATGTTAGAAAGGTCAATGTACATATGCTTTAGACTCTATAAGGTCGATGCAGGTATGCACAATATGTGCTATCAGGTCGATGCATCTTGTGCACTATATTTGCTAAGGTCGGTGCATACCATAGGCAGGTCGATGCTAGTTAGCCAGCGTGTGCAGCTAAGGTCGATGCATATAAGCCTTTGGACTTGTCAGGTCGATGCACATGTAGACGTCATGCACCTTAAGGTCGAAGCACATTTGCACTATGGCATGTCAGGTCGGTGCACTGTGTACAAAGGTTGATGCTATCAACCTAGCGGTTGGAGAAAGGTCGATGCTAGTGACCTAACGAATGTAGCTTAAGGTCGATGAATGTTTTGGATAGGTCAGTGCCAGTCTGTTTGCCTCTATAGCATTATGTCAGTGGAATAGAAGTCATCATTTCAAGGTCGATGTACTTCGTGCATTCACTATGAAGATGGGTCGATGCATCTTCGTTAGGGTCTACTTGTGTCACATTAGAGGTCGATGCTTCTAGTCAAACATGTTACATGGGTTAGTTATACATGCTAATGCATCTCATTTATGCATCGATACTTTTGCAAAATTGTGTGAATTCATTTGACATATCTGAACCTATTGAAGTAATTAAGATTGAATTCATGTTTATACTTATCAATTGCTTCATAACTAATATCTCTTTATCTTTTATCTTGACAACCCAAATCCATGATCAAACACTTGGGATACATAAAGGCAGACCACATCAGTCTCACGTGGAACTTAAGTGAAGCTAATTTAAAGCATGTGGTTCAAGGTGATAAGCTGTTCTAAAAGCCTGCCACATGGATCATCTTATTTTCTACCTCTGACACGTGGAATTTTGAAGTGTGCAGGAACGTGTTCTCTACGTGTCCAAAATCAAGAGCTCGTGGGACCACAGGACGTGTGATATATAAAAGGCGATCGAGCGGTCATTTTCCAGCATCCCATCAGAGAAGAGAGGGAGATCAGAAAAAGAGGAAAGAAGAGCAGAAGAATACAAGAGCCAGAGAGTTCGTGAGTAGAGTCAGAGTTAGAATGCTGAGAGAGTGAGAGATTGCTGAAGGAGAAAGAAGAAGAAGGAGAAAAACAGAGTATCAGAAGATTAGAAGAAGTCTGAGAGAAAAGAGAGAGTGAGCAAGAGAGAATAGAGAGGAAGAGTGAGCTTGAGAATGTACGTCTTCATCAGTTCTTGGATCAGATCCATAACTGTTTTGCTCCTGCGTGAGCTATATCTTCTCGTGTTTTTCTTTGCAGTTTCATTCTTTATTTTTCCTCACCATTTTATTCAAGCTATAAGTCAGCGGAGCAAGCTGTGATGCTCAGCGACGAGGATCTGTTCCTCGGACAGCCAGCTGTGGTGCTCAGTGGTTAGCAAGCTGTGAGGCTCAGCGGATCAAGCTGTTAGTCAGCGGTTGTAGGGATTCATCCCCGAAGCTGCGGATCAGCGGTTCAAGCTGTGAGTCAATAGAAGCCTCACCCAGGTTTGAGTGGGGGATGGACATAGGTATGTGGTAGTAGACCGAACCATCTAAAAACTCTCTGTGCACTATGGTTTGTGATTTGTGAATGTTTGCAATTCTATATCTTCTGTCTCTTTCATAGGATGGGTTTCAGGTGACTGTTCAAGCGCTATATGTTTGATATAGAATTTGTTTGACTCATTTGTCTGAGATAAGATTTTTGTTCCTCATTAGAGCAGCTTATTGTCTGTATGCTTAATTAGTAGAGTCTCAGGTTGCATTTGCTCAGGGTTGTGCTGGAGAAATGTTCCTCCTGAGAGCTCCTTGAGGGAATATCTTTGCACTGTGTGTTTTGCTAGGCTTTCTGATAAGTAGAGCCACTGTCCTCGTGCCAAGTGTTTGTGGTTTTCACTCATCAGATTTTAAATCTATCTAGCTTAATTTGAGTTCGAATTAGAGTATATTTGGGTATGAATTTTTAATTTATAATATTTTTAACGGGGATCCATTCACGCCCCCTCTGGATCCGTGCCTTGCACCCTAACAATTGGTATCAGAGCGGTATCTGGTTCATCAGATCCAACGATCTGTAGAGGATCCTGCAATCTTTTGGTGCAAATTTTGACTGAGGATTATTGCTTACAATCTATTGCATATATTGATTGAATTGTATTTAATCATTTCGAGTTGATTTCAATGGCTCATCCTTTTGTATTCGATGGTACTAATTTTGAAGAATGGCTAGGCGGCCTATGTGTTTACATGAACTCCATCGATTCTAAACTATGGAGTCTTGTATCAGATGGCCCACATAAACTGCCTCATGATCAGACCAAGTGGTCTAATGAGGACAGAATGAAGAACAGTGACAATATCAAAGTTCTTAATATCTTAATAGTTGTAGTTGATACTGACATATTTCCTTTTATTTTTCGGTGCACTTCTGGAAAGGAAATTATTGATAGAGTAACTACTACTCATGGGGAACAAGACGAGAGATGTCTGATGGTCAATCGGAATAATCATAATAGTGATCAAATGAATGAGACATCATCTCAGGTAAGCTCCAAATATGAAGAAATTTCATTTGATGAACTGTTTATCCTTTATGAAGAACTTTCTGATCGGCATAAGTAAATGAAATCAGAAAATATAAAATTAAAAAAGAAAATTGATCGTGATACTTCGAATCCTTCCTGTGAAAATTGTTTAAAACCGAAACAATCTCATGATGTTTATCTGTCTGATGTTCATATGCACAAGAAACAAATTGGTTTTTTGAAAGATGAAAACCAAGAACTTCTCTCTAAAATATTTGAACTGGAAGACAAGCTGAAGTCAGTAAATGATAATCAAATCTTAATAAATGAACTTGTTCAGAATGAAGAGCAAATAAAAGAGAATGAAAAATTGATGGAAGAAATGGTAAAAATGAAGGAGCTTAATACTGTCATGTCTTACATATTGTTTGATCTTGAGAAAGAAAAATCAGTAACTCCTTCACTTGAAAAAGAAATTGAAAAATACAAAAATGAAAATGAAGTTTTGAAAGAAAAACTGGCTGACTATGAAAAGGAAAAAGCTAATTCAGATATCTTCATCACAGAGATGAATAAGTCTTCATCCAAATCTGTTAAGGACAAAGGAAAAATGAAAATGTTCTTGGAAGATAATGTGAGTAACAAAAAGAAAGGATACGACACATTTCTGAGATTAAAAAGGTTATGAGGAATCAGCTATATTCCACCTTTGTGCGAAGCTCATAAGATGCTAGTACTTCAAATGCTTCTCCGAAACAATCTGCACCTTAGAAAATTCAAAAAGAAAATAAAAAACAAAAAACCAAGAACAATTTGCAACAACCACAGAAAAGGAAATTGAATAACATGAATTTTAAGAATCCTCATGTGAAAAGGCACCATGCTTCAAAGAAATCGAATGTTTCATGTTTCTATTGTGGTAGGCATGGACATTTTATGCAAAACTATTTTGTCATGAAGAAAGATGATAAAATGCATGATAGAAATTCTCATGCTAAGAAATTTTCTGCTACTCAGAGAAAGAGTATTACATGTTTTCATTGTGGTAAGGTAGGCCACATTGCTGCTCAATGTTGGCATGCTTAGAGAAAGAAACTTAATTCTGAATCTGTTAAATTCCCGGCAAATAGAAATGATTCAAGTAGGAGGAATGATTTGCATATTAGGAATTCTCAGAGTAAAAAAATTTCTCTTGTTCTGTAACACCCCGGTTAAATAATAAAATATAAAAGTAAGATTTTAAAATATGTATTGGAATTAAAGCTATTTCCTTGCTATTTAACGACTTCAATAATTTTCTTAATTAAAGAATATTATTTACTTTTGAAAGTGGCCAAATTATATCAATAAAAAGAAATAATTATTTTTCTACAATCAGCATAAAATAATTTCATATTCCAAGCTGTAATCGAATTTTGTACGACGATTTGAATTTAATAGGTTAAATTAAATTAATTGAATTTCATGCGTCGGCCAAAATTTTGACTAATTTCTAAAAATATGAAAAAATTATATTCTTGTATAGAACAAAGTGTTTAACCATAATGTCGACTGGGTCGACCCCTAATAAAAATTTGATTATGATGAATTAAGGAATTAATGGTTAAACTCGTTATTTTAATAGGTTAATCTTTAACGATCAAATTGGAGCCCAATTCTTAACCAATCATGTCAAAATCAGACCCAATTGAAAGGTTAACCCTAGAATCCCTTTTCCCCTTCGAAACCCTAGACTCTAGAGCCTTCCAGCGACAGCGGCGGCGCGGATTTGGTCAAAGGACCAAAGTTTTAGGCGCTTTTCCTTCCTTGGACTCTTGAGTCCAATTCGATCCCTAAAACGACCTATATGCTCAATAAATAGAGGGCTTTCACAGCTCTAGACCTCCTTTTATTTTTTTCAACAGGTGGCGCAAGCAATCGTGGTCGATCGAGGGTGAATTAGGGCGAGGACGGTGACGTGTTCGCGATTAGGGTTTTAGCGCGTCTTCCCTTTCTTCTTTCAAATCGATAGGTTTCTCTCAAGACCAATCAAATTAATTAACATGGATAGATAGATCTCGTCCTTAGCTTTCTTTTGAACCTATTTTGCCCAATTTGGGCTGTCTATCGTGGGCGTATTCCTAGTTTTATGTGAGCATGCAATTAGGTTTTTTTTTACTCTTTTCATCTCCGTTCGATTTACATAGATCAATCGTAGTGAAATCTTTAAATTGATCATGCCTTGGTGTGTGTTTTTAAGTTACCTACATTTTGATAGTAAATAGCCAATTTTTTATGCTACATCCAGGTTTTAATCTTGCTTTCATTGGACCGAGGTCTTGTGTTTTTATGTTCTAGGTTCGGACTTGAATAAACGCCCTTCCAGAGACCGCTTGGTTTTTAGCAGTCGCGTGATAGACCACTTTCATGGTCTAGCGGCCCAGGGACAATCGTTTCTTCTTATTAGGGCTACGTTGGGCCTTAACGGTATGCCAATAGACCGCTTATGAGTCTAGCGGTCACCCGATAGACCGCTTTATGGCAGTGGGTTTTAAATAGAGAAAGGGGGATTTGCGTTGGTTCTTAGCGGTCATCCTCTGACCGTCTGAGCTACTGAGCGGTCCACCTTTAGACCGTTTTAGTTTCTATAAGTGGCCCTGGATAGACAGTCTGGGAACAGTGACGGCCTTCTGCCAGACCGCTACCCTGTGTTGTTTTGTAACTTAGTTCTTTTGATTACGGCATGTGTGCATTGTTAGTCCATACTTCATAACTTGCTGGTAGGATTTTGGTTATGTTAAACATCACACTGTTAACTAGAAAAATGGAATTTATGATCTAAGTTCATCTTCTTCATGATTATTTTCCCCATGATCATCATTCTTGATATCTTATAATTGAAATGAGTAGAGTAATTAATGTTGATTTCATTATACCATTGTCATCTTGCTACCTTATTAGTTCATCTTGCTATCTTATTAGTTCTGTTTTAAGGTCGTGCCACTCTGGTGGTGGCAACTGGACCGAATACATTATTTTTCGTTGATTGTGAGCTATAAATTCATGGGCATTGAATTACCACTCCGTCGGATATTCCTTCCTCCGGACTAGGTGTTCATGTTCCGAGGCCTCCGTAAGCCCCCGCGAGCCTGGGATTCCCACTAGGACATCGGGCGAGTTGTACCCACCAGCCTGAACCTTTTTGACTCAATCGAATAACGTATTTTTGCTAAACCCCGGAATCGGGACTGTCCTATTGATGGCGTCCTTTCTGAGACCGTTTCTATCAGTAAGCGGTCCAGTCACGACCGCCAAACTGCTTGAACGGCCCTCATGTGACCGTGTATAACCGGTTGTGCGTCGACTTTAGTCCCTTGGACTCTGTAAGTCTACGGTTGATATTAGACATTTTATCTCTTTTAGCGGCCCAGCCAGGACCGTCTAGTCCTGATCACGGCCCACCTTGGACTGTTTTATACTCGTTCGCTTTGGGTTGGATCTTTGACCCATCTAGCTGTTAGCGGTCCTTCTTAGACCATTTATATTTTTAATACAGTCCTACTTAGACCGTGTACCTGTATTAATTGTCCTTTGCTGGCCGTTTCACTTTCCAGTTTTCCAAAAATTGATGTTTTCATGGTTTTGATATGTGTAAGCTACTCTAGCCTAACTAGGCTATTGAACCCCAAATTTTGACCTATTGTTAGATCTATTGTCAACAGTATCCATTCTAAGTCATTCCTTTGAATGCCTTTTCTTCTCAATTAAGGAGCTTATTGTTTGGAATCTCAAGAAAAAATCAATATTATTATGTACTTTACCTTGATTACATAAGCTTGATCTTGGAACTCTTGGCCATTTTATTCGTGGATGTCTAGATTTCGTGGGATCTATGATCCAAAAAAATCAATGCCAAGGCAATCATATTTAAGGGCCCAGTCTGGTCCTGGGAGGAGCACCCGAAAAGTACTTGATCCCTATGGAGGTGAATGACTAGGTATGGCATTTGGCACCGATTAATATCTAGCGTGTTGAGTCTACGACATTTCACATTCTCGTGAACTTGCTATTCATGCTTGAAAGCGTGAAGTACCTGCTTGCGTGACATGACTCGACTCGACTTGACTTGAAATGGCCATTTATTGGGAAGTTCTTGTTAATAGTGCTTGATGTCTCGACTTGCAATATTCCTTTCCATTTATCTATCAATTATCTTCGGATCTTGTTGGTTATTTAGTTTGCTTATTTGAGTTTCTCGCATTATTCATGTATTCATAAAATGGTTAATTACTTAAATCTGCCTGACAATAGAGAGTAATTTCTACTGAGCTTCTTGCTCACCCCCCCCCCCCCCCGCCCCCCTTATTTCCATCCTTTTCAGGTAACTCGGTAGATGAAACATTTGCAACTGGACTCGGGCCAGCGTGATCGAGTGAACTTGGAACTTAGAGGCTAGAGTCTTTTTATTTTCTTGAGTCTAGTTAGTATAGTGGGTCTTGTTATTTTCGCGTCTTTATTTCTTTTATTGAGTCTATTAATGTAAACTGAGTTAAAATTTAAAATTCCATTTCCAAATATCAATAAAACTATATTTTTCTCAAATCAATAGTCTCCATGTGTTTGAATATTATTTATTGTGTTTATTTATTTTCTGCTCTAATTATCATGACTGTTTCGTTGCCACGTTCCGAGCATCGCTTCCCGCTGCTATCGGTTTGGGGCGTGACATGTTCAGAAAAGGAATGTTCATTGTTCATGCTATGGTAAGAAAGGCCACATTGCAGCCAAATGTTGGTTTGCCAATGAACAAAAGAAACCTCACTCTCATTATGTTTATGCTGAATTTCTTGTAAATCATGTCTTTCATAGAAATAATTTTGTTTCAAACAGTCAGCATACTTTGTGCTTTAATTGTGGAAAATCAGGTCATAAGGTTAGAGAATGCTGGTTTGTTGACTGTGACAAAAAGAATTTTCATGTTGAAAAGAATAACATTCATAATCCTGCACATAAATTCCATACCCATGTGAACATAAAGAAAATTCAGTATATGAATTCTTGTCATTACTGTGGTCGGTTTAGGCATTCCATGTCTAACTGTTATTTGATGAAATCTGATGACCTTCTAGCTCAGAAAATGTGGAGAGCACCCTACAAAGGTGCCACTGACATTTTAGGACCCAAGAATTCTTGGGTACCTAAATCTGTAAAATAAGATTTGTGTTTTGAAGGAGTGCCTTGGGGCTGAGGAATAAAAGGGGTTAATAAGCCAATGCACCTGACTATGTTAAAACCCGATTTCTATTTTTTATAGATTTGGTCATTTGAGGTCTTCAATAATCTTTTTCAAATAGTTGCATATCTTGCTTAATCTGTTAATTAAAATCTCATGAATAAATGTTCACAACTGCATCTGTCATTTGCATTTTTGTCTCTCAATGCATATGCTGAGTAGTCTGTGCAAATATTAAATTGGAAATGAATTTCATGTCATGAAAATTTTGAATTGCATATATTTGATGGGTGCATGTGCCAAGTGCATTTAATTGATATTTGTCATAATGCATATCCTATAAAGTCACTGAAAATCTGCTGCATTTGACTTTCATGCATACATATTCACATATGCATGTGCTCAACATAATGTCATTCTAAACGATTTTAGGTGTACATAGGACTGCATCTGTACTGCATTGTCTTGCATGACATCTATGGTATATAAATAGTGAGTTATTGAAAGGCAAATATGATCTGTCTAGAAGTTTTTACTATGTATGAGGTAGTCTTTAGACCAAGTCCTCTACCTAGCACCATGGGTCAAAAATTTACACATAGAGTAATCTAGACTTTCTTGAGCATAATTCATTATACTCCCTGCATAGATTTCATTGCATTCATTATACTCAGAATTCAGTCATATAGTGCATAAAGTCAGGGGGAGTATGTCAAGGTAGCTTTTGTGCTTCATGCATATTTGGTCAGATTAATCCCCAGCATAGTTTTCATGTCACATATGATGGTTCAATGTATTTAGTTAAGGGGAGTCATTGCATATGCATACATGTGTTGATTGCATATCATTCATTTTGAAAATATCAAAAAGATTATTTATCATGCATACTTTTAGGGGGAGCATTTGTCATGCATTGGATTGGTTGGCTGAATATATGTTTATCTATCTCAAATTCTTTCACTGTCTTCTTCGGTCAACCGATGCTTCTATCTTCAGTCTGTCTTCAGCTATTCTCTGTGGTTCACATTCCTTTATGATATCTATGATTGATATTTCTGTCACTATATTCTTAAGCTGGTTTGACTAAAATCACTTCTCATCTGCTAAACCTTGAACACACCTATCATGCTCTCAGCTTAAAGCTTTCAAGTTGATCTCATACTTGATGTATATCCATTGGCTAACATCTTTTTGAAAAATCTCTGTCAAACTTGACATTCATCTCTGTTGCACATCCGAAAACTTTTCTCACATATGATGCATGTTCCTATTGATATTGATAATTGAATGCTATTAAAACTTCCTTGACCTGAAAATTGACAAGAATTCAATCAGTGTACTTTGATCATAAATCTGAAAACCCTGTCATTAAGGAATCTTCTATTATACATGATTATGAATATTTAAGAGAATCAAATTGATTTAAGCTAAATGTATTCATTACGTTTCGATATGAATATCTTGAAAATATCTAGATCTCTTTTTAATAAACCTCAACCAGATGCTTCATGTTATATCATGTAAAATCTTCTGAAATCTGAAAACCTTGAAATCTTCACTTTCTTTGTTTGAGATACATGTAGCGAGTATTGTCTTTTAACATCTGATTTCTCTGAAATGTCTAAGGGTCAATTTATTCAGAGCAATGACTTTGGTCACTGAGAAACCATGTCCAAAGGACTGTGTCATGAAGTGTCATAGTTAACTCTGCTGAAAAATAATTGAAAAACTAGGCAGAGCAATGGCTTGCACACTGAGAAATACATCTCACTCATTAAAGAAATGAGTTGAGGTATGTCATGAGGTCTCAATGTTAACTCTGTTCAATATGAGGGATGACTGTCAGTCACACCAAGTGCTTATTGATATTGGCATCTAAACAACGTATATCCTCTAGTTACAAGGTATGTACTGAACTAGATTGCTCCTAAAATTCTTTGCATGAAAATTGTCATTGAACAAATGAAATATCTAAAAATTATTGCAAACGATAAATTGCGGCTACACTAGACAAAATCAAATGGTTCCATGATTGTTTAACCTCAATACTACTTCTTGTAACTTTTAAAGGGGTCATTGAACTTTTAGTAAGTAAGATGAAGGAACGTTAAACAAGATTGTCATATGAGGGCTTGGTTCAGTCATATTAAGATTTGATTTCAGATATGAGTATAGAACTTTATTGATAAACTGTGTATACATCATATTTAAACCATGATGTTCAATAAAGATTAATAAGCCCTTATAATAGAAGACTCTGAAAATTTTCTATTCTTAGATGTATGAAATTGGTATCTCATTGAAAACCTTTTTGAATTACCCAATTTTTGTTTGAAATTCATTTGGAATACCTATGCTCAGTTTCCATTTTTTGCTAAAATTCTTTCTTCAGAATGCTCATGTCATCTACACATTCAAAAATCAGATTCTGCTCACTGTTCTTGATGCAATTCGTCATGACCTGAACACATCTATGATTGATCATGTGATCTTGCTGATACTTTCATTGAACCTGTGTATGTTTAAATCTGTATGTCTGATGATTTACTTCCATTCCAATCCCTCTGTCTAGTCAAAGGGGGAGAATTGATTCATCAACATCTTATTAATCTGCTTGATCTGCTTAAACTTGATTGTCCCTATGGTTTGTAGATAAATTTTCATTCCACTCATTCTGCTTTGTCAAAGGGGGAGATTATCTGTTCAGGGAGAGTATAGCTGAAAGAGAATCATTGTGCATAATTATAAAGGGAGAGACTATTCTGTCAGCATCATTGTGTAACAAAGAGGGAGAATCATTGATAGTGCATCAGTTTTTGTTGATATATCTTTCACTTCAATACCTCTCCTTTATCCAGAAAAGCTTGTGTGAGGGAGAATTATTGAGTCTTCTTGTTCAGCTTACTGTTCCTTCTCTTTTGATGTTGTCAAAGGGGGGGAATTTGTGAGTCATTAGTAATTCTATCAGATGTGCTGTGTGCATGATCATTATATTTGTAATTCTGACAGAGGCTGTGTTGCATGCTCTTGCATATTTCATGCTGGTTTGAATATGGGGAGAATATGTGAGTCATTATTAATTCTATCAGAAGCTATGCTGCATGACTGACACTTTGATCATCATGGTGAATTTATTGTAATGACTCATAATATTGCCATCATTAAAAAGGGGGAGATTTTTGTGTCCCTGTGATTTTGATGATGTCAATATTATATCTCATTATATATATATATAACCTTGATGCACTTATTGATGATCTCATCATATATATAGAATTATGAATTCTGTCAAAATAGGCACTCAAGATGACACAAGCAAGAACAGAAAGAAGCAGCAATCACATAAGCACGGACCCGTGCCTTGCACCCTAACAGAAAGAAGCAGCAATCACATAAGCACGGTGCAAAGCAAATTTTATGGTGGTTTGATCTCAACCATGAGATCTGCATCCACCCCTTACTCAATCGAGTAAAGCTTACTGCTGACTAACAGCTTGAACTACTGATCCACAGCTTTGGGGATCAAATCCCTACAAACCGCTGAGCATTACAGCTTGCTAAGACCGCTGGTTCACAACTTAACCTGCAGAGCTTCATAGCTTGTGTAATACCCCAAAATTATATATATATATATATATATATATATATTCTGAGATTTTTTGGAGATTAATGAAATTAATTAGAATTTAAATAGGTTTTCTGGGTTAAATAGATTATTATCAAAGCATAAATGATAACCAATTAACTTGGCCCATTTAAATAAGTCCAAAAGCCCTAAAACCAAGCCAATAAGGCTTGGCCCATATTCTAGAAGCTTAAATTAGTGTATTTACAGAATTTAGGGGGATAATTACTCCTTAAATGGATAAATAAACAGATAAATAATAGGAAGAGTTTAAATTCAATCAAATTCGGTGCCCAAGACAAAAATCGGACTATCGAGCGACCGCTTTAGACAAGAAACGGTCCTTCCTGGACTGCTTTTTAGATTCCGAATGCGAGCAGTTTAGATCGCATAAAAACTCCATTTTCTTTAGTCTAAATCCTCTGGGATTGAATCAATCTGTTGGCTAGAAGACTCTAGAGTGCTTGAGGATCGAATGGGTGACCTAATTAGGACTCCAAGTCCGTGCAAATCCCTAAAACCCTAGCTAAACCTATAAATAGACCCAGAACCAACCTATGCGACCCATACTTTTGGCTCGCGTGGAAGTAAGGTAAGGAGGACGAATTGGAGGTATGTTCTTTAGAATATTTTGTTTATAATGCTAAGGTCTAACTGCCCTCCAAATTTTGTGGTATTAGGTGAAGGGGATCATAAGTTAGAAGGCCACGAAGTGGCTCGTTCGATTTAGGACGAGCAGAACTAGGGTCAAGTTCTAGCCCAAAATTGGAAGTCTAAAGCCTAGATCAGAGGTAGGCTATCTCATGAACGGCTTAAACATGATCTTAGGAGTAAAAGCCCTCAATTTTCAGTCGATTTCATGCATTGCACGTGGAGTATTTTGTGTTTTATTAACTAGTTCATTTTTCATGCATGAGTCTAACCCTATAATGAAAAGGATGTAATTCTTACTTAATTTACATTCCCCTATGCATATTATTGGCCCAACTTTCTTTTGGCATGTTTTATTACATGTTTTTACGTCATTTTCCATGCATCCATTTACCTTAGAGTAGCCATATTTCAGTTTTTATTGCTATTTACCGTAAACAGGAAGAAACAGTCATCCTCAAGACCGCTTGAAATCACTAGCGGCCCTACGATAGACCGCTAGGCTCGATAAAATGGTCCTCACATGACCGTTCATGTTTTCTGAGTTTTGTGTTTATCTTAATCCGAAACATAATATAGAATAGCCCTAAATATCATATGATAAGCTTAGCTAGTTAGTTTTTACACCTGTTTTAAATGTTGTATTCTTGTACTTGGATATGTTAATCAATCATCCTAGTTGGTTTCATGTTTCTTATGCACGTTGGGATTATTTTAAACTTATGTTAAATTCATGCCAAAACCATATACTCTTATAATTACATTAAATTTCACATGGTTCATGACTTATGTAGTTTTAACTTGATTGCTGTTTTATCACGATCCTTTCTCATCTATGAGTCATTTTCTTAAGTACATAGCATATACTCCGGTATGTGACTATTAGTTACACTTTGCACTTATAGGCACACTCTCTTGGACTTATGAACCTTTCCGTCGGATATTCCTTCTGTCAGACTTGGGGATTATGTTTCAAGGCCTTTGTAAGACTCTGTGAGCCTAGGATTTTTACTAGGACGCTGATCTGGTTGTACCATCAAAGCCAATTATCCAGAAAGTACTTTACCGGTGTTTTATGTATTCTGGACCTTAGCGGCCATATGCACGACCGCTAAAAGGCACCAAGCGGCCATTCACTAGACCGCAAAGCTCCAGAAGGTTCCACTGCGTCAACACTTCTTTTTCATGCGTCAACTCTATTCATGAAACGGTCTAGACTCTGACCGCTTTCTGCATGAAACGGTCTAGTAAACGACCGCTTTATCTCTAAACCTGTCTAACCCGAGGTTTGACCTTTGGGGTTGATTGTTTTGAGTTCCTAGATGGTCTTCGGATTATCTGGAGTTTCAACACATGTTTAACAAATCAATATTAAGACATCAAACTTAATGAAAATACCATTATGCTGTTGGAAGACCGTCGGAGTATAATATTCATTTAATTCTTCCTTGATATCACATGTCAGTTTTGGTACGTTCTACACCTTGGTTACTTGGTCATGAAACTTATTATTTGGAATTGAATTATTGGCCGAAATTATTGTAATATCTCGTGGAAGTAACTGGATTTATAACTTGAAGATGCATGATCGGGCACGGATTGTGTCCAAGGGCTCCATACTAGCCCCCACGATCGATGGTCATAAACTTGCTATAAACCATGGGGTACGATGATACTGGCGTCGCATTGTGCTGGGAGTACTTTCTCTTATAAATGAGTGAAATTCACGAGACTTCTTATAGAAATTACATGCATGTTAATGACTTTCTAGTACATAGCCATTAGGAGGTTGTGTAAAGTACTTTCTAGTTACATACTCGTACATTCTTATTCATGAAAAAGCCAAATTTATTTCTACATGATAAATCTTGCTTGTTCATGGTCTATACTCGCTCACATCTACTTGCTCAGTTATTTCATGATTCTTGGTTATCTTGGTTTATATCGCTTGATTATCGCATTCTTATTTTTAGCTTGAGATTTTAGAGCTAAGACATTAATCATTTAAATACTACCTTCTTGTTGATGTGAAGATACCTATTGGGCAAGTGTGCTCATATCTACTTTCTCAATTTTCCAGGAAGTACTGATGGATCGGATTCGAAATATACAAGTAGCGGGTCCGAGAGTGATTGAAGGTCAAATGGATCGAGAGAAGACCTAGTTGTCAAGTGTCTAGTCGAGTCCTATTGTAATTTTCTATTTTTTTGAGTCCATGATGTACGGATGTTTATAGTCATGATCTTATGTACATTTGGGTCATTATTATAAATAAAGTTAGAATTTTGAAAAAATATACTTGTGCAATTACTTTTGTGTGATTATCTTGTGCTATGATTTCTTACATGCGTGAGGCTTACCCTGCCGGCTGTTCACGTTCCTGATATTCCTTTCGCTATATTAAAAGCTCGGGGCGTGACAGTTAAAGTGGTATCAGAGCCTAGGCCTAGAAGTCCTTGAAAAGATGTCATGTCATAGGTTAAGTCCAAGGATTAAGGACCCATGCCTATGAAACAAGGAAAGAAGTTCCCAACCCATGAGAGAAATTGGGTAGAACCTGGGATGAGCTAGTAATTAGAAATTATCTTTAAGATTAACCCATAAATTCCATTAATATTAACAAATCCATTACTCTTCTCTGGTACTTTACTCTTACAATGGCTTACTGTGTTGATTGGGGTGGAATGCAACAAATTGTTGCGGGTCTCACTCAGGCCTTACAAAATATGGCTCAAGCTGGAGCTAGGGCAGGAGCTAGAGATCTGCACCGTAATTTCAGGTGTTTAAACCCTCCGCGGTTTTCGGGTTCTTCTAACCCCGATGAGGCAGAAAATTGGATTGATGAAATGAACCGTATATTCGAGGTCATGCAATGTGCCGACCAAGAGAAGGTTCATCTTGCTACGTTCCTATTAAACAAAGATGCACGTACTTGGTGGAATTCTATTCTAACACCGTCAACAGACGCACCACACACATGGGATGGATTTCTTACTCTTTTTCGAGCCAAATATTTCTTCGAGCATGTCAAGGAGAGGAAGGCAGCTGAATTCGCGTCACTACGTCAAGGCATGATGACAATGGCGGAATATGAGTTACAATTAGCTCGCCTGGCACCTTATGCTCAACATCTAGTGAGCACGGATCTTCTTAAAGCAAATCACTTTATGGACGGGTTGCGACCTATTTTCATCCAGCAACTTGGCCCATAAAACATTCGGACCTACGCAGAGATGGTCCAACGGGCACACTTATGTGAACGGACCTTAGAGAAGGTTGATACACTCAAGGTCAAAGTGGAGGAGCCGAGCAGAAAGTCTGATCGGCGAGATAAGAAGCAAGAAAAATTCAGCATCACCTATAACTCTCGGGATAGCAAGAAGAGATTCCGAAATGGGGACGGCAAGGATGATCGTCGGAACAAGAAGACTAAAGAAAAAGATAAGCAAGTCATGATGACTTGCTCGTTCTGTGATAAATTCGGTCATACAGCCGAAGAATGTTGGAAGCGTTTGGGTGCATGCCTAAGATGTCGAAGTCGGGAGCACCGCATGCCTGACTGTCCTCTGATGAAAGAACAATCATCCACAAGGAGCAATGGTGGACGAAAGCGGAAAGCTAGATTGAATGTCGTGTTGGAGGATGAACCCTCCAAAGAAGGGGAGCTCATTGAATGTACAATTCATATTTATTCCCATCCTACTTTTGTGTTATTTGATACGGGTGCTACTCATTCCTTTATTGCTAGATCCTTTGCAAAAATATTGCCTATTTCACCTATTCCATTACCATCGGATTTAACCATAGTCACTCCTTTAGGGTCAGGAACGGAATTGAAAACCTATTTCCCCAATAGTGACATTACTGTATAAGGGCATAATCTTCCCGCTAATCTCGTATGCCTTGATATGGAATGCTACGATGCCATATTAGGAGTTGATTGGCTTGTAGACCACGACGCCTATATAAATTATCGTAGTAGGATAATTTCCTTTCAAAAATCAGGTCTTCCACGATTTTCCTTTCTTGGCATCAAATACCGGAAGCATCCCTCTCTTATTTCTTCTCTTCATGCTTGCAAACTCATTTCGCAAGGATGTGAAGCTTTTCTTGCCTCCGTAGTAGTTATCGAGTCTAAGAAATTCAGATAGAAGAAATCCCCGTAGTTAAGGAATTTCTTGATATTTTCCCTTCCGAGTTAACTAGCTTACCGCTCGAAAGGGAGGTTAACTTCACCATTGAACTCACACCTGGAGCAGCACTAGTGTCAATAGCTCCTTACAGGATGTCCCCCACAGAACTGAAGGAACTAAAGAAGCAACTTCAGGAGCTATTAGAAAAGGCTTCATTCAACCTAGCACATCCCCTTGGGGTGCGCCAGTCTTATTTGTTAAGAAGAAGGACGGTTCCCTCAGATTATACATTGACTAGTGGCAGTTGAATCAACTCACCATCAAAAATAAATATCCACTGTCGCGTATTGATGAGCTGTTTGACCAACTTTCTGGAGCAGAGTACTTCTCCAAGATCGACCTCAGGTCAGGCTATCATCAACTGAGGGTCAAGGATGAAGACATTCACAAGACTGCTTACCGAAACCGATACAGACATTATGAATTTGTGGTTATGTCATTCGGTTTAATTAATGCACCTGCTGCATTCATGCAACTAATGAATAATGTGTTCAGGCCTTATCTTGACCAATTTGTGGTCGTATTCATTGATGATATTCTCATCTATTAAAAGACAAAGGAAGAACACGAGGAACTTCTAAGGGTTACCTTACAAACCTTGCGGGAACACCAACTTTATGATAAGTTAAACAAATGTGAATTTTGGCTTCAGGAGGTCTCTTTCCTTGGCCATATCATTTCTAAAGAAGGCATTGCAGTAGATCCTTACAAGGTTGAAGCTGTTAAGAACTGGAGCAGACCGAACACCGTATAAGAAGTTTGAAGTTTCATTGGCCTGGCTGGTTATTATAGACGATTTATCAAGGATTTCTCCAAAATCGCCTCTCCTTTAACAAAACTCACTAGGAAGGAAAACCCTTTCGAGTGGACAAAGGAATGTGAAGAAAATGTCTTAGCCCTTAAAGAGCATCTCACCACGGCACCTATACTGGCACTGCCCGTAGAAGGTGGCGGATTTGAAGTTTATACCGATGCATCTGGCGTTGGTCTAGGGTATGTACTCATGCAAAATGGCAAGGTGATTTGTTATGCTTCAAGATAGTTAAAGCGGCATGAGGAAAATTATCATGTTCATGATCTGGAACTGGCTGCTGTTATATTTGCCTTGAAGATTTGGCGTCACTACCTTTATGGAGAGAAATTCATGGTCTATTCGGACCATAAGAGCTTGAAATATCTATTCTCTCAGAAAGAGCTAAATATGAGGCAAAGGCGATGGTTGGAGTACCTTAAGGACTTTGATTTTGCTATCCAATATCATCTGGCAAAGCAAATGATGTTGCCGATGCGCTTAGCAGGAAATCGATGGGAAAGCTATCAAGTCTCATGAAAGGTATGACCAATCTTATCTCTAAATTTGCTCAGTTGAATTTAGATATTAATATGAAAAAGAAAGAAGATTACTTTATAGCCAATATCCAGACACAACCCACATTAATAGAAGATCTAGTCAAACTCCAAGATGATGACCCTGTGTTATTGGAAATCAAAGCCAATATGGAGCAACGGCCGGATTTCTCTATTGCAAATGATGGAAGATTGTTATTCGAGGGGCGAGTTTGTATACCGGATCATTTGGATACTAAGAAATTGATCCTAGAAGAGGCTCATAAATCTAAGTACGTCATTCACCCTGGTGCTATCAAGATGTATCAAGACCTTAAAAGGAATTATTGGTGGCCCAATATGAAAAGGGAAGTAGCGGACTATGTGTCACATTGCCTCACTTGTCAACAGATTAAGGCGGAACATCAAAGGCTTGCTGGAAAACTACATCCCTTGGAAATTCTGGAATGGAAATGGGATAGCATAGGGATGGACTTTATCATGGGACTGCCTAAATCAAGAGGTGGACATGATGGAATATGAGTGATCATGGACCGTTTAACAAAATTGGCTCATTTTCTACCTTTTAAAAGTCGATGGTCTATAGATATCTTGGCTGCCTTATACATGAAGGAGATTGTCAAGTTACATGGTGTCCCTGTCACTATTATTTCCGATCGAGATCCTCGATTTACTTCACAATTCTGGAAGGGTCTGCAACATTCTTTGGGGACCCGATTGAATTTCAGCAAAGCATTTCATCCGCAAACTGATGGTCGACAAACTGAAAGAACCAACCAAGTGGTAGAAGATATGCTAAGAGCATGTGTTATAGACATCGGTGGAAGCTGGCACGACCATTTATCACTAGTGGAATTTTCCTACAATAATAGTTATCAAGCTAGCATTCAAACGGCACCATTTGAGGCACTATATGGGAGGAGCTGTCGCTCACCTATCTGCTGGAGTGAAGTTGGGAAAAAATAACTTCTAGGTCCAAAATTGATAAGGGATACTGTTGACACCCGTTTTTTGCCGATAAGTTGGGTCATTTCCCTCGCTTTTATTTGTTGATGCCTCGAGTTTTCCATTACTCGTTGGGCTATTTCCAGGCAACATTATGGGCCTATTTTATGGGTAGCCTCCCTCCCTGGCTAGGTCTGCTTCAATTCAGGGCTTAATGTGCCTTGATTTTGATTAATTAATTATTTTTATGAATTTCAAGCGTCCAAAGACATGTACGGTCAATCCATGGCCGCACATCCTCTGTGCGGTCGATTATGGGCCGTCCAAATATTTATGACATATTTTGGTTAATTTTCTGAATTTCCACCGACACGCTTTCATACGGCCTTTGTTTAGCCGTTCAATATGATGGGCGGGCTAATCTTAGCCGTTCTTCTCCCAGAGTCCTAAGCTCGGTAGTTTCTTAGATAATTATCTAATTATTTATTTATCACCGACAGGACATAAGCGGTTGGCCCTTGGCCGCTCTTATGGATGAAAGGTTCGAAAGTAGCCGTTCATCTCATGAGAGTCCAATGGCGACATTTTCGGAGTTCGATGGATAATTTATTTATATTTCCTATTTATTGAATTTTAACTGACAGGGATGGACGGCCTAGCTGTAGACCGCCCAACCAGATGAATGGTCTATCGTGTGACCGTTCATCTGCTGAATGCCTGAAGATTTTAAGAGTTTTCTCTCTCCATTCGTGATTTTTATCCCAACTTCTTCCATCATTTTCTCCGCGAATATCCCACCAAATTGTGTACCGTTTCTTCTGGTTGGGAGATAATTCAATTATCTACAACTTTTATTTCATTATCTTGACCTAAAAATGACTGAAAACCCAAATTACGAGCTGGGACTTGTGGGCTCTATAAATTGACCCTAAAGCTAAGCTTGTCAGAGGGGGAGATTTTTGGTCGACGGTGAAGCTCTACCGAATCTTTGGGTGACCTACCACCAGGGAGGGAGGCCTTCTACGTCCATATAGGCCTCCGGTTCAGGGAGTAGTCGTATTTTGAGTCATTACTCATTTAGTCCCACCGTTCTCTTTTATTTGCATGCATCGTTTCTTCTATATTTCTTCTACGTTTTCTTACTCTCATACACCATTTACACACCCTCCTATGTTTTTGACGCCCCTAGGGGTTTAAAAACTCCCAGGTATCCCCACTCCATCTTAGTTATGGTTATTTCCTTCTATTTCTAGCATTTACTAAACATCGTAGTTCTAATCTGGATTTTCTTTTGTGTTCTCTGCATGGTTTTGCAGGTCAGCAACCTTCTAACACGAGGCCCACTCTTTCTGGCCGGCTGAAAAGGGTGGAGGTTTGAAATTTTACAACTTAAGGCGCGGTGGCGTTGGGCCGCTCCATATTGGCCGTTCGAAGTGACGTGCGGCATCATCCGAGTCGTTCTTCTTCTTTTTGCGGTCATCTCTAAGCCGTTCGTCATCCATTGCACTTCATCCCACATCCCCTCTCAGCGCTGACGAGCGGTCTGTCGAGCGGCCATGCAAGACAAGGGTGGCTCATTCGGAGCCACGCATCCTTCCAGTGCTGATCAAAAGGTGAGTGTCTCCCTCTTCTTTCTAAGGTACGGCGTGTTCATCATGTTCGGAGCCTTGGTGGTGATCACAGGTTTCTACTTCTGTTCCCTTCTACTCCCGTTTTGTTTACTTTCATATTCATATTAGTAAAGGGATTTGAAGGGAGTTTTAAGCCGGTGTAGAGAAGGTAATATCTCCTACCAACAAATTTTTGGCGATCGCGATGGGACTCCTAGTGCCCATCGTGTTATTGTTGTGCTGACCTGCTCTTGTTCCTATTTAGATTATGTTTTGAATTGTTTCAGGTTGTTTTCGAGCTCCCTTCGTTTCTATCTCCTGGCACTTGAATAGTCTATACAGAACCATCCATCCTCTTGAGCGGTGCTGAAGAAGCCGTTCATCCCTGATCACCATCATTGATTACTTTGCGAGCCTGCTGCCTTCAGCAGTTTGTCTCATGCCGTGCATCAGTTTCACGGCCTGATACAGGCCGTTCATCCCGCTGGCTCATGTATGTCTATGTCTGTATATTGGTGGTATGTGCTGATATTCTGTGGTTGTTTCAGGTCCGTTTCGAAGGTCACACGGCCTCTCCTTAGACCGTGCATCCAGGTGCGCCCACTGTGTTAACCTTGTCCTTGTCTGTTCATCTCCGTTTCTGTCTTCCTAGTTTATATTACACCTCGTTGTTGAACGGTCCAAGCGGGACCGTTGACCTTCCTGAATGGTATCCCAGAGACCGTCCATGTTGTGCTACATTGCCCCCGAGCCTCCATGTTGATTGTCATTTCATATCATGTTATACTATCTTAGTGTTGTTAGTGATCTCCCCTTTATGGTCATTATGTGTTTGCATACTTGTTGTCATACTTTTCACATTTTGTCTGACCATTGGTTGCCAGTTTTAGGTTAGACTTTACATGCACTCCGGTGCGCATAGGATTCATGCATTTTATTCATAGTAGTTGCATTCGCACCGAGGTAGAGTTTCCTCTCATCTCCATACTCCTTGGAGCCGACTAGGGGACCTTACCGAGGGCCTACGTAAGTCCCCGTGAGCCGTGGATTCCCACACGGACGCCGGGCAGGTTGTACCGTACCACCCCCCAGTCTAGGGTCTGCATCCGTGAAAGAGAGAGTCCCTTAGAGTCAGCCAGTTTCCATCCCTACCCTGGTTAGGTACCTTTTGGTCGAGTGAATTCATATCTTAATTAATCCATTAAAGTTCTAAAGGGGAACTCATAAAATTTTTTTCCCATCATTCATAACTTGGGTGGTTAATTGGTTGATTCTTCTCTCATCTCCCCCCTCCATTGTGTGTTGCAGTATCATCATTTGCACCATTCTGTCAGATTAGGTCCATTTAGACTAGTTCATATTTGCGCGTCTTCATTTAGTCACATTTGTCTTAGGTTCCTTCCCTCTTTGTATTTTCTCCCATTCTTGACTCTATAAAGTCCCCATTTTTCCCCCATGGAGCATTTTTCTCTTGTGTCTTATCCCTCATCTTCCCTATCCTCTTATCCGCGTGTGGATTCCTCTTCCCATGCGGGCCCATCACCTCGTTCTTCTAACATGCCCTATTCTCTTCACGGGCCCTCTTCTTTCAGTGGGCCTACTTCTTTTAACGGGCCTTCTTGTCTCGCCCGTGCTGCTGCTAGCCCAATCAATCCTCATTCCTACATTCATGATTCTTCCAGGCCCATACCTCCTTCCATCCCTTGAATGGACAGCCCTCCTTCTCAGGGCGGATCCCCCTATTTGGCCCATCATCATACTGGTTTAAGCTCCCACTCTCTTGCTCAGGCTAGCCCACATTCTTCTCAGACTCTTCCCACCGAGGAGATGATCGCTCAAGCCCAAGGCCAACTTGATGAATTGCGGCGCTGAATTAATCCCAAAACTTCTTTGGATGTCCCGTTTCCCTTTCAAGGTCTTCAGTTTCCACCACGTTCATAAATTCCGGCTTATCGTCGCTATGGTGGAGTCGGTGACCCCTACGTGCATTTGAAGGAGTTCCTTTATGAGTCGGCCCAATTCCGACATGACCAACGTTTAATGGCTTATCTGTTTGGTCTATCGTTAGAAGGCCCGGCTCGGGATTGGTTCTTTGCATTGCCGTGAGAGCAAGTGGTGAATTTTCAAGCCATCCAAGCAAGATTTATTAAGCAGTACCAAGACCAGGCCGGGCCTAAGTACTCCATGGTGGATCTGGCCCAAGAGAAGATGAAGCCCGATGAGAAATTCTCCATATTTGTCGATCGCTGGTGTCGCCTAGCCGTGCAAGTTCTGGGGCATATTCCGGAGGGCGAGCATATTAAAATGGTTATTTCCAATGCAACGCCCGACCTCAAATGTATCTTATCCCTGAACGATATCACTTCATGGCAACAATTGTATAGCCGAGCCTGCTTCATCCGTCAACAACTCCTAAGTTCCCTTGACCCCGAGTCTCCTTCACCTTCTACGCCTACGTACGCCTCCTATCGATCATCCCCCATGAGTCAGCCCTCCACCTCATATCCCTCTACGAGTCGGCCTTCTTCCCCCACACACCCATACACCTTTACGTACACCTCCACATATCAACCCTCCACGAGTCATTCTTCCGCTTCCTCATACATGCATGAACCTCCAACTCTGGTCAAGGAGACACCACACCCCGAGCATGTGGACACCGTCTACATACCTCCAAACTCCCTTTCTGCTCCACATATGGCTCCACCGAGTCATTCCACCAGTTGCCACGCAACATTGCCTTTGTAACCCCCGCTCCCATCCCCGCAACCATCTCCAGCACCTTCTAATACCCCTCGGCATTCACCTTGCCCGAAGCGGGCTCCTCACTCTTCGTTGCCAGAATCTTTCACAGATATTTTCAGGGCTTTGGTGGCCACCCCTGCATTGCAACTCCCTTCGGTTATGCCTTGCCGACCCGCGGTCGGGAATTTGCTCCATTTCTGTGAGTTTCATCGTCAACAGGGGCATTTGATTGAGGATTGCCCCAAGTTCCAGGAACTTGTTTACAGCTTGGAAGACAAGAGGATGATTGATTAGACTGTCATACATCATGTTATTTTGGATCTCCGTAAACAACAGCAACATCAGCAAGCACCATCTAGGCAACCGTCTCCGCTTTAAGACCAGGAGCATCCCTGTGGTTCTTCAATTAATGAAGCATCCGCTTTGTCTTCTACTTCACCTACCTTATTACCTTCCCTTACCATCACTCATATTCCATCTCCTTCACCTATCCAAGCCTCTGCTCAGGCAAATACCCCTCTTCCCTCCTCCACTTCCACCACCACTCTTGCTCCCAAGGCCGCTCGGCGTGTCGTGTCAATACGTCGAAGAACGCCGCAACCTGCCACTTCCTCCACTCCACAACCACTTTCACCCTCTCCACCATCGCCATCTCCATTATCCCCATTGCCATCATCATCACCGTTGTTACCTCCTATCATAATGATCCCTACTCCGTCACCTTCATGACCATCCCCGCTACCGACACCACTCTATTCGCCGTCATCATCCGAGCCTGAGCAAGCTACCCCTATGCCCACGTCTCTCATGAATCCTTCCATGTGTTAAATCGAGCCTAAATGAACTTGAAATCAACTATAACACAAGCCCTTTTCAAGCATCGAACCCATGGATAGTTTCAAGTAGGCTAACACTTGACTTTTGCAGAAAAATCCAGAATGAAAAGGGCTACCTCATCACCACAATCCAGAGTGATCATGGTGGTGAATTTGAAAATCATGATTTCAGCATTTTCTGTGAAGAGTAGGGGTACACACACAATTTTTCGTCACCAAGGACGCCCCAGCAAAATGGAGTAGTGGAAAGGAAGAACAGAACGTTGATAGACATGGCCCGGACCATGCTCAGTGAGAATTCCCTACCTAAGTATTTCTGGGCTGAGGCGGTGAGTACAGCATCCTACATCATCAACAGAGCAATGGTAAGGCCCATTCTGAAGAAAACTCCATATGAGCTCTACAAGGGTAAGAAACCAAACATCACCTACCTTAAACCCTTTGGATGTCATTGCTACATTTTGAACAATGGTAAGTCCAACCTGGGTAAGTTTGATGAAAAGAGTGACAAAGGGATTTTTCTAGGTTATGCACTCAATTCTAGAGCTTACCGATTATTCAATAGAAGGACCTTGGTTGTTGAAGAAAGTCCTCATGTTATTTTTGATGAATTCGAATCAAAACTGACAAATCAAATCCCTTCTACTTTGGATGCAGATGAAGATCCTAAGAACTCATCAAATGTCTAAGCTAAGGATGAACCATTGAAGGCAATATCAAGCAAAAATGAGGAAGATGAGGATCCTACAATTGAGACACTACAAGAATCACAAGTGCAACATCCTGACTTGCCCAGTTCTTTCACATTTCTAAAGGATCATCCAGCTGTGAACTGGTATCAAAGCCTTAGCTCTGTAAAGACATGCATGCTGAAGTAGGATATTAGGCATATATATATATGCTATGTATGTTTGCCTGCTTGCATGCATGTCTGTCTCTTGCATTGTAGTTTGAGCACGTTGTATTGCATTTGGTTGTATTGCATTAGTGGTTTGCATTTAGTGGTTGCATTCCTTTGTAGGTCGAGTCCCTTTTTCACCTCTTGCATTCAGTGTACCCTGTTTGGATCTAATGAGAATGAATGGAAGAATGCACTCCTTGAGTTCACAAGATTGGCTCTCTCCTCTCTCACTTCTTGTCAATGTGGCAAATAAGTATTGAATGGCTGGTATGGATACGTTGACGTGCTTGTGTTGGAAGTGATATGTTGCGTTGAAATGGACGTGTTGAATGCCTTCAAATCGTGAGTTCAAATGTTTCAACTTGATGGATTTCAACTGAATTTCAAATGTGATTGACTTCGTTTAAAAACTCGTTCAAAGGCACAATGGTTTGAACATGTGTATTTAATGCCTAGTTTTTGTCATCATCAAAAAGGGGGAGATTGTTGAACATATTAGAGTGATTTTGATAATAACAAAACCTAGGACTTTTATCTCCTATGTACCTTGCATTAGAACGAAGTTTCATGCCTTAAACCATCAAGTCTCATCCCACGTTCACCTTAGTATTCATGAATCCTTCCATGTGTTAAATCGAGCCTAAATGAACTTGAAATCAACTATAACACAAGCCCATTTCAAGCATCAAACCCATGGACAGTTTCAAGTAGGCTAACACTTGACTTTTGTAGGTTTGAAGATTGGCGGTCGACCTGTGGACCCTTGGCGGTCGACCTGATACCAACACACGGATCTAGGAAGATCCATACACACTGAAATGTTTAACGATTACAAGAACCACATATGAAGCTTAAGAGAACAAAATGAATTTAGAACACGAGAAGAATCTTGATTTGCTCCCCCTTAATGGATGATTGGATGCTTTGGATGCAGCTTGAATCCTTGGGCTGATCTTCACTTGACTGGATGAAGAGGGATGAAGAACTCTTCTCAGAGCACTGTTCACGTCTACAGTGCTAGCTCCCTTCTATCCCCTTTGGTAGCCTCCTTGATCCCCCTTTCTGTCGACCAAGTTACCATAGAACTGTTGTACTAGATAGGGATAGAACCGGTTGTATCTAGTGACAAAATCAAGCCACCTCGGTTGCATTGAAAAAACTGTATAAATGTCGGGCAGGATTTCATTCATCTCTTGAAAATCGACAAGATGAGGGTCGATGATAGATCTTGGAGGTAACCTGGGTGCGGGAGCTTGTGGTGGTGGTGAGGCCGGAGATTCACGTCTCTGAGCACTAGGTTCCCCTTGGAGAAGATGTCGAGCACTCCTTCTAGGTGCCATTTAGACTAAGAAACCCGCTGCATGTATGATCCGCTTGAGAGGTAGAACCTTTACCTTGGGATGGAGAGAGAGACACCGGGGAGGACTGTGAACACCTTCTTCACGCTCTGGAACTCTGGGAAGGGTGACACAAGAGCACGAATGCCGGCAACGAGTTGTTCCGAAGTGGAGATCAATTGGCCAGATCGTGGTCGGAGAGAGGAGATGTGGGGTTTTTAGGGCTTAGAAGATGGGAGAGAGGTGTGCTAGGGTTAGGGTGGAGTAAGGGAAATAGAATGGAATGCAATAGAATGAGGAAATGGGGAAGAAAACCCCCTTAAATTAGCGTTCAGACGCGGCTAAATCGGGCCGGTTCGCCGCTGGCGGTCGACCGGTACGAAGCCAGCGGTTGACCGCTGGGGCATTGAAACCCCATTGTTCACCCTGAGAGGAAAAGTGTTTAGCCAGCGACCACCAGAGATAAAAGTGGGCTCCATGACCCTGTGGACTCCCCCATTTTCACAGATCACTTTTTCTTTTTCTTTCTAATTTTTTTTAATCATTTTCTTTTCTTTTGCTAAGCCACGAGTGATATCAAGTATGAGTCGACTACGAAATCCCTTGATTAGAGACTGCTTAGAGCGCTAGATTACTAGTCCACATTTAATGATCAAGAAATATTCAGTTTTAGGAAAATGTCAAGGAAGAAGTGTATAAATATAAGTACAGGCACACATGCTAGGTATAGTCATACACATTAGAAATGAAACACACACAATAAATGCATCTCACATAATCTACCCAACCGAAAAAAAACAACCTAATGCAGACCTAAGTACGTATGCCCTCACCCTTGCACATGCCAAGCTCTCTCCTAATTTTATTGAACTGATCCTGATTTAGGGGTTTTGTGAAGATGTCAACCAGTTGATTAAGTGAATCAATGAACTTGAACTCAAAGACCCCTTTGCCTACATGATCTCTCAGAAAATGATGTCGAATGTCAATGTGTTTAGTTCTGGAGTGTTGAATAGGATTTTTAGATAGATTAATTGCTCTCGTATTATCACATAAGATCGGCACACAATCCACTTCAACATTCAAATCAAGCAATTGATTTTTGATCCAAAGTACTTGGGCTCCACAGCTTCCGGCGGCTACATATTCAGCCTCGGCCGTTGAGAGAGCTACTGAATGTTGTTTCTTAGAGGCCCATGAAACGAGGCACCCGCCAAGAAACTGACAGTACCCACTTGTACTTTTATGATCTACAATGCACCCGGCATAATCCGTATCAGTATAAGCAATTAAATCAAAAGAACTACCGATAGGAAACCACAAGCCAAAATCAATTGTGCCAATAAGATATCTAAAAATGCGTTTAACAGCTGATAAGTGAGATTCTTTAGGGCATGACTGGAAACGGGCACAGAGACAAACACTGAATTGGATATCAGGATGGCAAGCTGTAAGATACAGTAGTGATCCGATCATACCTTGAAACAGTGTAGAATCTACTGTTTTACCATTTTCATCCTTATCCAGCTTTGTGGTGGTGGCCATGGGAGTTGGGTGATAAAACTGGCACCCAAAAAGTTCCTGTTCTAGCATAAGGCCGGGACCGCCGTAAATGTGTACGGCATCGACTTATCAGTTAAGTCATGAGCCATCCCTTATTAATTAATTCGCCATTCATAACATGATAGAACAAGAATCGGTGCACTTCGGTCACTTCATCTCGGCTGCCACTCTTGGGATAAATAAGTGTAGTAAACATATGATGGAGAACCCGTTGCAGTGCGGGAAAGTGGTTGGCATTGAGCTCAATGAGGTCACTCACACGACGTACAAAATCACAGCTAGTCATGGCAATGAAACTTGCCTCAACCTCACCATGCCCAAAAGTCATGTCTGCACCTGTTCATCCCACTTTCACATTAGTATTCATGAATCCTTCCATGTGTTAAATCGAGCCTAAATGACCTTGAAATCAACTATAACACAAGCCCTTTTCAAGCATCGAACCCATGGACAGTTTCAAGTAGGCTAACACTTGACTTTTGCAGGTTTGAAAATTGGCGGTCGACCTGTGGACCCTTGGCGGTTGACCTAAAATCACAGCATTGAAGATTAGAAGTCTGTAAAACTGGCGGTCAACCGCTAGGAGCTAGCAGTCGACCTATTTTTCCAACAGCCAAATGGTTACAGGAATGCCCCTAGCGGTCGACTGCTGGCCTCTGTAGGTAGACCGCCAGCCCCGAGCTGCCAACAATTGTTGACTTTTTGTCACTTCGAGAAAAGCCATTCCTCTTGGTATTGTTTAATCCCTAAGCAACCAAACTCTCCAGAAATTGCGGATTTGGTCTGGGGGAGTCCATGGACCATTCAAAATCCTTATAACTCATGCAAGAGGGTTAAGAAAACCCTAATGCTGAAAGGGGGATCAAGGAGGCTACCAAAGGGGAGAGAAGGGAGCTAGCACTGTAGACGTGAATAGTGCTCCGAGAAGAGTTCTTCATCCCTCTTCATCCAGTCAAGTGAAGATCAGCCCAAGGATTCAAGCTGCATCCAAAGCATCCAATCATCCATTAAGGGGGAGCAAATCAAGATTCTTCTCTTGTGTTCTAAATTCATTTTGTTCTCTTAAGCTTCATCTGTGGCTCTTGTAATCGGTAAACATTTCAGTGTGTGTGGATCTTCCTTGATCTGTGTGTGTGTGTGTTTGTGTGTTCTCCGTTGTAGCTGTGTGTGTATTAAGGTGTTCTTACACCTTCGCGGGAACTCTCCTTCCCAGTGTGTGTGTGTTGTGTGTGGTTGATCTTGTAACTCTTTACAAGATAGTGTGTGGTTCCTCACTATCGGTGAGGGGTGGACATAGGTTGCCGTTGTGGCATCCGAACCACCTTAAAATCGCTCTCTTTGTGGTTTGCTCCATATCTCCTATCCCTCTTCTATGCATACTTGTGAATCTAGATATTTTGTATCCTTTAGATCTAGATTGTTTGATCTTCTTCACTTAAATCCTGCGGTTTATCAAAAGCATATTTTGTCTTGCTCTTGTTTTCTTCTGTGTCCCCACGTTATCGCATATTTGAGTCTATCTCGATAGAAATTTTTATCACCCAATTCACGCCCCCTCTTGGGTCCCATTTAATCTCGGGACTTCAATTGGTATTAGAGCTAAGGCTCTTCCTTTTCAGATCTAACGATCTAGAGTAAGATCCGGTTAAATGGCAAACAAGGGTATGATGCCCGAGGGCCACTCCATCAACTGCCCTCCCTACTTTGACGATTCAAACTACTCGTACTAGAAAAATAGAATGCATGTCTTTCTGAGGGCTCAAGAGTACAAAGTTTGGGGAGTTGTGGACAAGTGTCCTCATAAACTAGGGGATGATGAAGATAAATGGACACCTGAGGAAATTAAGAAATGCACCGCTAATTATAATGCCATGAATATCATGCAATCTCCTATACACCCTAATGAATTCTCTCATGTCTCTATGTGCAGCTCGGCCAAAGAAATGTGGGACAAGCTGCAACTCATATATGAGGGAACTTCAGAAGTCAAGGAAACCAAGGAAAACCTCCTAGTCACTGACTATGAGTTATTTAAGATGAAACCTGAAGAAACCATCTCCGAGATGTTTACAAGGTTAACAGAGATCACAAATGGTCTCAAGAGTCTTGGGAAAGAATACTCAAATTCTGACATTGTAAGGAAAGTGTTAAGGTCCCTACCGTCGGCTTGGGACACAAAGGCCATAGTGATTGAAGACTCAAAGAACCTATCTACTCTCACCTTGGATGAACTCATAGGGTCACACATGACCTATGAGATAAATATAAGGAGAACAGTTGATGAAGACATCAAGAAGAAAAAGGTCATTGGACTGAAAGCTCATCACTCCGATGATGAATTACAAGAAGGTGAATCAAGTGACGGAAGCAATGAAGAGGAAGAATTGGCGATGATAACTCGCCAAGTGAGGAGATTTCTAAGGAAGAAGAGAAACTTTCAGGGAAACTTTAGAAAAGGGCAATGGAAGCCCACTCAAACCAAGGGAGAGTCGAGCAAGCCGAGTAGCATCATAGGCTACGAATGTAAAAAGCCCGGGCACATGAGGGGAGAATGCCCAGACCTGATGAAGAAATTCAAAAAGGACAATTTCAGAAAGCCCAAAGCCATGGTTGCTACGTGGAGCGATGAAGAGGATGAACTGTCCGAGGAGGAGATACAAGAGCTCGTGGAGAGCTTATGTCTCATGGCTCACGAGGATGACTCAACCAAGGTAAATTCGGACCCTGATTTGATTTCAAATGAACAATGGGAATCTGAATATGAAAAATTGTATGCCAAATACAAGAAAATCAGATCTGAAAATAAAACTCTTAAAAATAAAATGGATGAACTGCCACATGAAGATATCTTTGCCAAGTTTGAAAAATTGGAACAGGAATGGTTTGAAGCAACTGAAGAAAGAGAAAGCTTGTTGCAAACTATTTCAGATATTGAAAGAACCAAAGAGGAGATTTCATGCAAAATGGCTGAAGTTGAAAAAGTGTGTGAAAATCTGAAAAATGAAGAAGAAGTTCTGAAATCCATAAATTCTGAACTCGAAAGGAGAAATGGGTTTTTGGGTGAAGAAGTTGCTGAACTTCAGTCCACCCTGACTAGGTTTGTTAAAGGGAAACAAAACCTGGTTAACTTATTGGGAGTTAAAGTCAACTTCTAAAAGGAAGGCTTGGGGTACACACCTAAATAAAAAAATCTTTTGAGCATAAGATCACCACATCCTTTGTTCATGAAAAGGACTATAATCATGCTTCATGTTCTAATTCTAAACCCCAACATGAAGCATGATTATAGTCCTTTTCATGAATAAAGGATGTGGTGATCTTATGCTCAAAAGATTTTTTTTTTTGAGGTGTGTACCCCAAGCCTTCTTTTTGGAAGTTGACTTTAACTCCCAATAAGTTATCCAGGTTTTGTTTCCCTTTAACAAACCTAGTCAGGGTGGACTAAAGTTCAGCAACTTCTTCACCCAAAAACCCATTTCTCCTTTTGAGTTCTGAATTGGTGGATTTCAGAACTTCTTCTTCCTTTTTCAGATTTTTACACACTTTTTCAACTTCAGCCATTTTGCATGAAATCTCCTCTTTGGTTCTTTCAATATCTGAAATAGTTTGCAACAAGCTTTCTCTTTGTTCAGTTGCTTCAAACCATTCCTATTCCAATTTTTCAAACTTGGCAAAGACATCTTCATGTGACAATTCATCAATTTTCTTTTTAAGAGTTTTATTTTCAGATCAGATTTTCTTGTATTTGGCATACAGTTTTTCATATTCAAATTCTCATTGTTCTTTTGAAATAAAATCAGGGTCTAAATTTACCTCGGTTGAGTCATCCTCGTGAGCCATGAGACATAAGCTCTCCACAAGCTCTTGTATCTCCTCCTCGGATGGTTCATCCTCTTCATCGCTCCATGTAGCAACCATGGCTTTGGGCTTTCTGAATTTATCCTTTTTGAATTTCTTCTTCAGGTCTGGGCATTCTCCCCTCATGTGCCTGGGCTTTTTGCATTCGTAGCATATGATGCTACTCAGCTTGCTCGACTCTCCCTTGGTTTGAGTGGGCTTCCTTTGCCCTTTTCTAAAGTTTCCCTGAAAGTTTCTCTTCTTCCTTAGAAATCTCCTCACTTGGCGAGTTATCATCACCAATTCTTCCTCTTCATTGCTTCCGTCACTTGATGCACCTTCTTGTAATTCGTCATCGGAGTGATGAGCTTTCAGTCCAATGACCTTTTCCTTCTTGATGTCTTCATCAACTGTTCTCCTTATATTTATCTCATAGGTCATGTGTGACCCTATCAGTTCATCCAAGGTGAGAGTAGATAGGTTCTTTGAGTCTTCAATTACCGTGGCCTTTGTGTGCCAAGCTGACGGTAGGGACCTTAACACTTTCCTTACAAGGTCAGAATTTGAGTATTCTTTCCCAAGACTCTTGAGACCATTTGTGATCTCTGTTAACCTTGCAAACATCTCAGAGATGGTTTCTTCAGGTTTCATTCTAAATAACTCATAGTCAGTGACTAGGAGGCTTGCCTTGGTTTCCTTGACTTCTGAAGTTCTCTCATATATGAGTCGCAGCTTATCCCACATTTCTTTGGCCAAGCTGCACATAGAGACATGAGAGAATTCATTAGGGTGTATAGCACATTGCATGATATTCATGGCATTATAATTAGCGGTGCATTTCTTAATTTCCTCAGGTGTCCATTTATCTTCATCATCCCCTAGTTTATGAGGACACTTGTCCACAACTCTCCAAACTTCGTACTCTTGAGCCCTTAGAAAGACATGCATTCTGTTTTTCCAGTATGAGTAGTTTGAACCGTCAAAGTAGGGAGGACGGTTGATGGAGTGGCCCTCGGGCATCATACCCTTGTTTTCCATTTAACCGGATCTTACTCTAGATCGTTAGATCTGAAAAGGAAGAGCCTTAGCTCTGATACCAATTAAAATCCCGAGATTAATGGCACCCAAGAGGGGGGGTGAATTGGGTGATAAAAATTTCTATCGAGATAGACCCAAATATGCGATAACGTGGGGACACAGAAGAAAACAAGAGCAAGACAAAATATGCTTTTGATAAACCGCAGGATTTAAGTGAAGAAGATCAAACAATCTAGATCTAAAGGATACAAAATATCTAGATTCACAAGTATGCACAGAAGAGGGATAGGAGATATGGAGCAAACCACAAAGAGACAGCGATTTTAAGGTGGTTCGGATGCCACAACGGCAACCTACGTCCACCCCTCACCGACAGTGAGGAACAACACACTATCTTGTAAGGAGTTACAAGATCAACCACACACAACACACACACACTGGGAAGGAGAGTCCCCACGAAGGTGTAAGAACACCTTAATACACACACAGCTACAACGGAGAACACACAACCACACACACACGGATCTTGGAAGATCCAGACACACTGAAATGTTTAACGATTACAAGAGCCACAGATGAAGCTTAAGTGAACAAAATGAATTTAGAACACAAGAGAAGAATCTTGATTTGCTCCCCCTTAATGGATGATTGGATGCTTTGGATGCAGCTTGAATCCTTGGGCTGATATTCACTTGACTGGATGAAGAGGGATGAAGAACTCTTCTCGGAGCACTGTTCACGTCTACAGTGCTAGCTCCCTTCTCTCCCCTTTGGTAGCCTCCTTGATCCCCCTTTCAGCATTAGGGTTTTCTTAACCCTCTTGCATGAGTTATATAGATTTTGAATAGTCCATGGACTCCCCAGACCAGATCCATAATTTCTGGAGAGTTTGGTTGCTTAGGGATTAAACAATACCAAGAGGAATGGCTTTTCTCGAAGTGACAAAAAGTCAACAATTGTTGGCAGCTCGGGGCTGGCGATCGACCTACAGAGGCCAGCGGTCGACCGCTAGGGGCATTCTTGCAGCCATTTCGCTGTTGGGAAAATAGGTCGACCGCTAGCTCCTGGCGGTTGACCGCCAGTTTTACAGACTTCTAATCTTCAATGCTGGGATTTCAGGTCGACCGCCAAGGGTCCACAGGTCGACCGCCAATTTTCAAACCTGCAAAAGTCAAGTGTTAGCCTACTTGAAATTGTCCATGGGTTCGATGCTTGAAAAGGGCTTGTGTTATAGTTGATTTCAAGTTCATTTAGTACACAATGGAAGATTGTACACAATGGTTCAGGGCATTGAGATCCGAATTACTTCAGAATTATTTAATGATGCCCTAGGTGTCTCTTCACATGGTGCAGACATGACTTTTGGGCATGGTGAGGTTATGGCAAGTTTCATTGCCATGATGAGCTGTGATTTTGTACGTGGTGTGAGTGACCTCATTGAGCTCAATGCCAACCACTTTCCCACACTGCAACGGGTTCTCCATCATATGTTTACTACACTTATTTATCCCAAGAGTGGCAGCCAAGATGAAGTGACCAAAGTGCACCGATTCCTATTCTATCATGTTATGAATGGCGAATTAATTAATATGGGATGGCTCATGACTCAACTGATAAGTCGATGCCGTACACATTTACGGCGGTCCCTGCCTTATGCTAGAAAAGGATCATCCTACTTCTGGATTTTTCAACAACCAAGGTCCTTCTATTGAAAATAGGTCGACCGCTAGCTCCTGGCGGTTGAACGCTAGTTTTACAGACTTCTAATCCTCAATGCTGTGATTTCAAGTCGACCGCCAAGGGTCCACAGGTCGACCGCCAAAGCTACAAAAGTCAAGTGTTAGCCTACTTGAAACTGTCCATGGGTTCGATGCTTGATAAGGGCTTGTGTTATAGTTGATTTCAAGTTCATTTAGGCTCGAATTAACACATGGAAGGATTCATGAATACTAAGGTGAAAGTGGGATGAGTCTTGATGGTTTAAGGCATGAAACTTCATTCTAATGCAAGGTACATAGAAGATAAAAGTCCTAGGTTTTGTTTTTATCAAAATAACTCGGATATGTTCAACAGTCTCTACCTTTGCCTTCATCTCTTCCCACACCACCATCTTCACCTTTACCCATACCTCCACCTCCACCTTTGTCTTTGCCTCCACTAGAGCCCGCCATTGCCGCTATCCCTACACCACTCACATTGACTTTACCCCCACTTACGCATTCTAAACCTTCACCCACACCTTCCAAGCCTTCTTCACCCCTTCCCCCACCTATTCCCACCCCACGGAGCGGGTGCACGCTACCTTTGGTGCCCCTCGGGTCTAGTCTTCAGGGAGATAATGGGTCTAGCCAGGCTTTGACTGTGTGTTCCAAACTTCAAGATTTCATTTTCCGCATACCGGTCAGAGTCCTGGTCCCTGGTCGTTTTGGGGATAATGAGCCTGCACTTGCTATGAAGATGATTTGTAAGAAGAATTCCCTTGCACCGATGCCAGTTTCTTTAAAAGCGAGGTTGGTGGCGATCTCATTGCTCACCAGGGATTTCACTATTGATGCTGTTGTTTCTCTTTGCTCGATCGCTGTTCAATTTACTGGCACAGAAGGGTTCTCTGCTCAGATTATGCTAACCCATACGGTCGCCAGGAGCCTAATGAATTCTTTCTACAAGGGGCAATTGGCCGTATTTTCAAGGTCGGCTAGGGGCATTCTGCACTTGTTAGTTAATCTCCCTCGGTTTATCGGTGAGATGGCCACGTCAATGCCATGCATCGCCCTCCCTCAATTCCGTCCTGCACTTCCGACAAGGGAGTTATGCTTCAGGGCCGACTGCCAAATGAAGATGCTGAATCCTGTGCTGTTAGTACCGAGCAACAAAACTCCATGGTTTTCTGGTGTTCTTCCGAAGGAGTTATCTGTCCAAGGATGTCCACCTGTGGTTAGCACTGGGTGTCTAGGGGTAACCGCCCCAACGAATTTGCATATTCACGACCGGGCTAGGCCATCCGCCAGGCGGGCCGTTATTTAAGGAGACATCGTAAGTCAAGAAGGCCGAAGGCCCGAGTCCATGCCAGGGGGAGTTATTGCAAGCAGATTTCTGCCAAGAAGAGGCGGCGACGTAAGTTCAAGGGTCGACAGTTGTGCATTCGGGGGCTCACTCCACCTCCTTCTTCTGTCCATTCATCATTTCTTTTACTCAGCTCCTATCCTTGGGTGGTGTACTTTCCAACACCTGACCAGATTTCTACCATCTTCTCCTATCCTCACCATTCTAGGTCCTGGCCTATGACCTCCTCTTCCCCTGATCAAGGGGCATCCTCTAGTTTTACTCCCCGAGTACATTCGGATGCCACTTGTCATCTTTTTTCCCCGACTTTGTTGGGGGTTCCTTGTGTTCGTTCCCCGATCTCGTCGGGTGGTTTTTTTGATCCTTCCCCAACTTTGTCGGGCAATCATGTTGCTTCTTCCCCGCCCCTGGCGGATGACTCTCATTCTCCTTCTCTGACCATGTCAGATGATCATTTTCCTTCTTCCTTATCTTTGCAGCAATCTTTTCATCGTCTTTCTATTCTTTCTTACTTACCCTTCCTGGATTCTTACCCCTTTTCTTGCTATTTTTGAGGCTTTAACCCGCCTTGATCTCAGTTAATACATGTTTATTCTATATATGGTTCCTTGTTCTCAGGGCCTCAGTGCCTTAACGAGGGAGTTCTAGCCCTCGTCTCTCTTCCTTTTCATCCTTCTTCATCCAGTACGATGTCTGCCACTCCTCTGTGTCGAGGAATCCAACTCTTTGCTCTCCTTTCATCCTTTATTCTGACAAGCAAGGAAAACAAAGTTCGCGCTCCTCAAAGCTCGATAATCAAAATCGCTTCAGGAGGCTGGTATCCACGCCATGGGTTTGCAAAGGTATCTTTGATTTTATGCCGAAACATGTTATCCTTACTATTACTCTGTTGTTTCTGCATGCGCTTATAATGTTGGTTCCTTAAAACATGATTGAGTGGCTTTAAGAGCTTTTTGTTTAATCGGATCTTAACTTTGGGTCAAAATAAGTCCGCTTCTGCAGTATCCTTAGGCTAGTGATAGCTCCATGCTGGGAGTCTAGTTTCTTTCCTCGATTGTTGAGGGTGACCTTTTGTATGGGTTTTTCACACACTTCACGGCAAGCCATAGCCGATCCCTCTTAGGCACACCGTTGCTGCTTCGGCCATACTTTGGGTATGCACGAGGGCCTTTTCTCTTTTTTGCTCGGCCAAGTGCAGGGGCAAGAGATTGACAGATGAAATCACCAACTTAGGCGCTCCCTAATACGAGAGAGGTCTCAAATAGGGGCAGTCTTGACCATCAAAAGTGAATTTTCATGTAATATCTAGCCAATAAGGGCTACCAAAATGAGAAAATAATTCAATGTAAAATTATGATTAGAAGGCATGGCAAGAGTGGCAGTACAGTTCCCCGCGGGACGTCATGAGCCCGGTCGCATGCGTGTCTGATAAATATGGGTCTAAAAATTAAAGACACAAAGCCCCGGCGCAACAGACTGTATCTTTAAGAGGTAGTGCCCCGGAAGGAAGTCGAGTCCTAATATCTCCCATTCTGCATAAAGTTTATCTCTAATTTTTCTTCTATTTCTCCCTCTTAGGCTGGGTTGTATCCCGGGTATGGCCTTAGTAGGGGTACCGTTCTTTAGAGGCGGTTGGTTGTGGCGAGCCACCCTCATATGCACGCCCTGCTTAAGGGAAGCCTTTAATGAGAGGGGTAGGAACGACGGTCCCTGGCTAGTAGTTCGAGCCCGTCTTTGGGTGCTGCAGATTGCTATTTCAAAATCTCCCAAAAAATCAAATATTGTCAAAATCTAAAAAATATCAAAATCCCATGAAAAACCAAATATTGCCAAAATCTAAAAAAAATCAAATATTGTTCAAAAGTTTTAAAAAAATTTCTAAAAAATCCAAAAATGTTTGTCTTCTGTTCCTTTTATCTTTTATTTTAAGGACATGTATGATTTGTTTGCTAAGTGTGCAGGTCATAGGTGTTCAAGCTTTCTGGCTCTCTCTTTTGCTCTGCCTCTTGTCATACTTTTCTGATATGTCCTCTCTTTCTTCAAACTTGTCCCTTGATCTGTTTCGAAGCTCGTGTCCTTATCATGCTTTGCGTCGCTCAACTTTTGATCATATCTTCATGAGAGAGGGCTCTTTACCTCACTGTTGCAAACCTGGTGATTCTACATCGTCAGATCTTCAGATTGATTGAAGAACATATTTTGCCATTTCCCGTGTTGTCCCCCTGTGGTCGTTGACCAGGCGTCTTATCCCCTAGGGTCATCTCATGCATATTCTAGTTCCATGTGTTGTCTCATTCCGCCATGTGTTGCATGTGTCCTTGTCCCACTTGTGGTTGTTTCACATGTGTCATGCCATCTCCCCTGTGGTTGTCTTAGATGTCATTGTCCTACATATCTCTGTCCCACTGTATGTGATTTTGTTCTGCATGATGTGTTGTCTTGCTATGTTCTGGTCCCAACCGTGTGTGTTGTCCCGCCGCGTGTTGTCATGCCCCACCATTTTCTCCGTTCTCATGCTTATTGTTTGTTCATGTGATGTTTTGCATATGTTGCTTGTTCGTTCATTCTTCGTTATGTTATATTGTTATGTTGTCTTTCGTTCTTATGTTTCCATGTTATTCGTGCTTGCTTATTCATGTTGTTGGTTGTCTTATGATAAAAGTCCATAAAAATCAGAAAATGAAAAATCAAACAAAAAAGTGTCGTTTCGCCTGCACAGGTAAGTCAGGTATGGTTTTCTATCCCTTCTCATTGTTGCATTACTATATGGTATCTATATTATTATATTTTCTCGAGAATCGACTGATCATTCGCGTGTTCCAGGATCTGATGTTCCCCTTTAACAAAAATAATGATGATCCAGGTTCACGTGTTTAACCTTCAGATAGGACGTTAGGTTGAGAAAGCTAGGGGAGGATGGTTCTATCCTGCACGTTGTGGTTGCAGATAGTGTCTTGACTCTGATTCTCCCAGTGTAGCAATATTATTCTCGAGTATTTTATATTTTATCCTTTCTTTGCATTTGTTTTAATGGTTTCCTTTATTTTAGCCCATCATGCATCATATGCATCTTTTGAGCATTCATGACCCATGATTTGCCTGCAAAGTGTCCCACCAGTAATGTGATTCAGGTCAGGGTAAGAGGAACAATTTCACTCTTAGTTTGAAGGTTCTCTCTGATCTTTTTGCTTGGTTTTGTTGATTGAGAGTCCTGGTCTGGAGTTTAGTTCATCTCTTTATTTTACTGCATGCTTTAATCTCCTCATTGGACCGCGGGATTGTGTCCCCCATGAGGTTGATCCTATTTTTTCCCTTTAGTTTAGTTCCTCCAGATTGGTGTTACTTTTGATCTAACAATTCCTTGTGAGTTGTTCAGAGTTTTCTGGAAGATTCCTATCGCTTGTTGGCGAGAAAATGGGTGTCATTTTTACCTTAACGCCCGCTTTTCAGTCCACTCCGCTTCATTTCCGCTTCATCTCCATGTTCCATTTCACTTTTGCTTCACCTCTGCTCGCTCCACTACAAAGAGGACGTTAAGGAGGGGCATCTGTTGACACCCGTTTTTTACCGATAAGTTGGGTCATTTCCCTCGCTTTTATTTGTTGATGCCTCGAGTTATCCATTACTCATTGGGCTATTTCCAAGCAACATTTTGGGCCTATTTTATGGGTAGCCTCCCTCCCTAGCTAGGTCTGCTTCAATTCAGGGCTTGATGGGCCTTGATTTTGGTTAATTAATCATTTTTATGAATTTCAAGCGTCCAGAGACATGTACGATCAATCCATGGCCGCACATCCTCTGTGCGGTCGATTATGCGATGTCCAAATATTTATGAGATATTTTGGTAAATTTCCTGAATTTCCACTGACACGCTTTCATGCGGCCTTCGTTTAGCCGTTCAATATGATGGGCGGGCTAATCTTAGCCGTTCTTCTCCCAGAGTCCTAAGCTCGGTAGTTTCTCAGATAATAATCTAATTATCTATTTATCCCCGATAGGACATAAGCAGTTGGCCCTTGGCCGCTCTTATGGATGAAAGGTTCGAAAGTAGCCGTTCATCTCATGAGAGTCCAACGGCGACATTTTGGGTCAGTTCGATGGATAATTTGTTTATATTTCCTATTCATTGAATTTTCACCGACAGGGGTGGACGGCCTAGCTGTAGACCGCCCAACCGGATGAATGGTCTATCGTGCGACCGTTCATCTGCTGAATGCCTGAAGATTTTAAGAGTTTTCTCTCTCCGTTCGTGGTTTTTATCCCAACTTCTTCCATCATTTCTCCGCGAATATCCCACCAAATTGGGTGATGTTTCTTCTAGTTGGGAGATAATTCAATTATCTACAACTTTTATTTCATTATCTCGACCTGAAAATGACTAAAAATCCTCATTATGAGCTGGGACTTGTGGTCTCTAGAAATAGACCCTAAAGCTAAGCTTGTCAGAGGGGGAGATTTTTGGTTGATGGAGAAGCTCTGCGGAATCTTTGGGCGACCTACCACACGGGAGGGACGCCTTCTACATCCGCATAGGCCTCCAGTTCAGGGAGTAGTTGTATTTCGAGTCATTACTTCATTTAGTCCCACCGTTCTCTTTTATTTGCATGCATCATTTCTTCTATATTTCTTCCACGTTTTCTTACTCTCATACACCATTTACACACCCTCCTATGTTTTTGACGCCCCTAGGGGTTTAAAAACTCCCAGGTATCCCCACTCTATCTTAGTTATGGTTATTTCCTTCTATTTCTAGCATTTATTACACACCATAGTTCTAATCTAGGTTTTCTTTTGTGTTCTATGCATGGTTTTACAAGTCAGCAACCTTCTAACACGAGGCCCACTCTTTCTGGCTGGTCGGAAAGGGTGGAGGTTTGAACTTCTACAACTTAAGGCGCGGTGGCGTTGGGCCGCTCCATATTGGCCGTTCAAGTAACGTGCGGCATCATCCGAGCCGTTCTTCTTCTTCCTGTGGTAATCTCCAAGCCGTTCGTCATCCATTGCACTTCGTCCCGCATGCCCTCTCAGCGCTGACGAGTGGTCTATCGAGCAGCCATGAAAGACAAGGGCGGCTCATTCGGAGCCGCGCATCCTTCCAGTGCTGGTCAAAAGGTGAGTGTCTCCCTCTTCTTTCCAAGGTACGGCGTGTTCATCACATTCGGAGCCTTGGTGGCGATCACAGGTTTCTACTTCTGTTCCCTTCTACTCCCGTTTTGTTTACTTTCATATTCATATTAGTAAAGGGATTTGAAGGGAGTTTTAAGTCGATGTAGAGAAGGTAATATCTCCTACCAACAGATACTACTAAGAATGTTAAGCTAATTCGAGAAAGACTCAAGATGGCCCAAGATAGACAAAAATCATATGCTGATAATCGAAGGCGTGACCTAAAATTCGAATAGGCGACCATGTATTTCTCAAGGTCTCTCCGGGTCGAGGTATTCAAAGATTCGACATCAAAGGCAAGCTTACATCAAGATTCATTGGCCCTTTTGAAATTCTTGAAAGAGTGGGAGAGGTGACTTATCGTCTAGCATTACCTCTACAATTGGCAGGAGTTCATAATGTATTCCATGTCTCTATGTTAAAGAAATATGTCCATGATCCGTTTCACGTTATCACTTATGATAATCTAGAAATTCAAAAGGATTTGACGTACGAGCTAAAGCCAATCAAAATAATTGAACAAGAGATACGTCAACTTCGGAATAAAGTCATTCCCATGGTCAAAGTCTAGTGAACCAAATCTTGCACCCATGAAGCAACATGGGAGACGGAAGAAGCCATGCGCAAGAGATTTCCCGATCTATTTGAATGTAAGTACAGTCTTCCTTAAAATCCATGTAATTGAATTTGGGGACCAAATTCTCTTAAGTGGGGGAGGGTGTAATACCCCAAAATTATATATATATATTTTCTAAGATTTTCTGGAGATTAATGAAATTAATTAGAATTTAAATAGGTTTTTTGGGTTAAATAAGTTATTATGAAAGCATAAATGATAACCAATTGACTTGGCCCATGTAAATAAGCCCAAAAGACCTAAAACCAAGCCCATAAGGTTTGGCCCATATTCTAGAAGCTTAAATTAGTGTATTTACAGAATTTAGGGGGATAATTACTCCTTAAATGGATAAATAAACAGATAACTAATAGGAAGAGTTTGAGTTCAATTGAATTCGGCGCCCAAGACCAAAAGCGGTCTATCGAGCGACCGCTGGGGACAAGAAACGGTCCTTCCTGGACCGCTTTTTAGAGTCTGAATGCGAGCAGTTTAGATCACATAAAAAATCTATTTTCTTCAGTCTATATCCTCTGGGATTGAATCAATCTGTTGGCTAGAAGACTCTAGAGTGCTTGAGGGTCGAATGGGTGACCTAATTAGGACTCTAAGATCGTGCAAATCCCTAAAACCCTAGCTAAACCTATAAATAGACCCAGAACCAACCTATGCGACCCTTACTTTTGGCTCACGTGGAAATAAGGTTAGGAGGATGAATTAGAGATATGTTCTTTAGAATATTTTGTTCATACTACTAAGGTCTAACTGCCCTCCAATTTTCGTGGTATTAAGTGAAGGGGATCAGAAGTTAGAAGGCCACGAAGTGGCTGGTTCAGTTCAGGATGAGCAGAACTAGGGTCAAGTTCCAGCCCAAAATTGGAAGTCTAAAGCCCAGATCAGAGGTAGGTTATCTCATGAACGGCTTAAACATGATCTTAGGGGTAAAAGCCCTTAATTTCAAGTCGATTTCATGCATTGCACATGGAGTATTTTGTGTTTTATTAACTAGTTCATTTTCCATGCATGAGTCTAACCCTTTAATGAAAAGGATGTAATTCTTACTTAATTTACATTCCCCTATGCATATTCTTGGCCCAACTTTCTTTTGGCATATTTTATTACATATTTTTACGTCGTTTTCCATGCATCCATTTACCTTAGAGTAGCCATATTTTGGTTTTTATTGCTATTTACCGTAAACAGGAAGAAACAGTCTTCCTGAAGACCACTTGAAATCACTAGCGGCCCTGCGATAGACCGCTAGGCCTGATAAAACAGTCCTCACATGACCGTTTATGTTTTCTAAGTTCTGTGTTTATGTTAATCTGAAACATAATACAGAATAGCCTTAAATATCACATGATAAGCTTAGCTAGTTAGGATTTACACCTGTTTTAAATGTTGTATTATGCACTTGGATATGTTAGTCAATCATCCTAGTTGGTTTCATGTTCCTTATGGACATTGGGATTATTTTAAACTTATGTTAAATTCATGCCAAAATCATATACTCTTATAATTATATTAAATTTCACATGGTTCATGACTTGTCTAGTTTTAACTTGATCGCTGTTTTATAGCGATCCTTTCTCATCTATGTGTCATTTTCTTAAGTACAAGACATATACTCCGGTATGTGACCATTAGTTACACTTTGCACTTATAGGCACACTCTCTTGGACTTATGAACCTCTCTGCCAGATATTCCTTCTGTCGGACTAGGGGATTATGTTTCAAGGCCTCCGTAAGACTCCGCGAGCCTGAGATTCTCACTAGGATGCCGAGCTGGTTGCACCATCAAAGCCAATTGTCTAGAAAGTACTTTACCGATGTTTTATGTATTCTGGACCTTAGCAGCCATATGGACGATCACTAAAAGGCACCAAGTGGCCATTCACTAGACCGTAAAGCTCCAGAAGGTTCCACTACGTTGACACTTCTTTTTCATGCGTCGACTCTATTCATGAAATAGTCTAGACTCTGACCACTTTCTGCATGAAACAGTCCAGTAAATGACTACTTTATCTCTAAACCTATCCAACTTGAGATTTGACCTTTGGGGTTCCTAGATGGTCTTTGGATTATCTGGAGTCTCAACACATGTTTAACAAATCAATATTAAGACATGAAACTTAACGAAAATACCATTATGCTGTCCGAAGGCCGTCGGAGTATAATATTCTTTTAATCCTTCCTTGATATCTCATGTCAATTTTGGTACGTTCTATACCTTGGTTACTTGGTCATGAAACTTATTATTTGTAATTGAATTATTGGCCAAAATTATTATAATATCTCGTGGAAGTAGATAGATTTATAACTTGAAGATGCAAGACCGGGCATGGATTGTGTCCAAGGGCTCCATACTAGCCCCCACGGTCGATGGTCGGAAACGTGCTATAAACCATGGGGTACGATGATACTGGCGTCGCATGACGCTGGGTGTACTTTCTCTTATAAATGAGTGAAATTCACGAGACTTCTTATGGAAATTACATGCTTGTTAATGACTTTCTAGTACATAACCTTTAGAAGGTTGTGTAAAGTACTTACTAGTTACATGCTCGTACATTCCTGTTTATAAAAAGGCCAAATTTATTTCTACATGATAAATCTTGCTTGTTCATGGTCTATACTCGCTCACATCTACTTACTCAGTTATTTCATGATTCTTGGTTATCTTGGTTTATATCGCTTGATTATTGCATTCTTATTTTTATCTTAAGATTTTAGAGCTAAGACATTAATCATTTAAATACTGCCTTCATGTTAATGCGAAGATACCTATTGGGTAAGTGTGCTCATACCTACTTTCTCATTTTTTCAGGAAGTACTGATGGATTGGATTTGAAATATACAAGTAGCGGGTTTGAGAGTGATTGAAGGTCAAATGGATCGAGAGAATACCTAGTTGTCAAGTGTCTAGTCGAGTCCTATTGTAATTTTCTATTTTCTTGAGTCCATGATGTACGGATGTTTAAAGTCATGATCTTATGTACATTTGGGTCATTATTATGAATAAAGTTAGAATTTTGAAAAAATATACTTGTGCAATTACTTTTGTGTGATTGTCTTGCACTCTGATTTCTTGCTTGCGAGAGACTTACCCTGCCGGCTGTTCACGTTCCCGATATTCCTTCCGCTGTATTAAAAGCTTGGTGTGTGACAGCTTGCTTCCAAGGAACACTTCCTTGCCGTTGATACACAGCTTAAGAAAATGTAGCAAAACAGAAAATGACTAGAACATAATCAAGAAAAAATGCAAGATAATCTGTAGCTCACTTTGAGCAGATCGACTCTGGATTTGATCCAGAAGTCGTGACAGAAAAGACTCTACTCACAGATCTCTTGGACACCCAGTACTCTCTGAATTCTTCTCCATTTTTCGATCCCCTATTTTCACCTCTTCTCGTCTCCATTTCTCTTTGCTGCTATGAACTGGCTCTTCTCACTCTTTTCTCTCTATTGATCTCTAGGACTCTCTTCACTTCTTGCTTCTTCTGTTTTTCTTCTCTCTTAACCTTCTATCTTTCTTGTTTACTCCCTCTCTGGCTGCTTGATCCCCTTCTTATATATGAGGGCGTGAGTGCTATGGACCCACAAGCTTTTCAATTTTCGGGCGTGTGGAAAACACACTCTCACCAATTTAATTTTATCCAGAAGACGCACTTCGAGGGCTTCGAGGGCCACGTGGCAGGAGTAGAAGATTTGAGCGATCCACGTGGCTGAATGGTTGTTCTGCTTCCTACGTTGGATCACGTGCCTTTAATCAGCTTCTGTTTAAGTTCCACGTGAGAGAGATGTGATTTACCTTTATGCAACTAGGTGTTCGAGCATAGGTCTGAGTTAATCCTTGATGACTTGGTTTATCCTGACAACACAAAATTAAAGATTATCATTAATCAAATTATCTTGAGACTTATGAAGATAAGTGTCTGAAGAATGAAATCTCAGATACTTTACAGGTTTAGACAAATCCGTAGCTACTGTAATCCGGATCCTTTGAATAAAATTTTGGCCTAAGGTGTCCGGTCTGGGGGAGTGAGAACATCTCTCCCTCTTGGGGATAGGTGCACTCGACCTGAATAAATGCCTTCGATAGTTTATCGAAAAAAAAATAAATGAATGCACAATGTGCATTAATGCTTAAGAAAGATACATCGACCTTAGAATGAGTGCATCAGAATGAGCATAGACATTTACCACAGCTGCACCGACTAGACTTCAGGCAGATGCAAGAGGTGCACTGACCTAATAGTTCAACACTTATACTCATGCACCAACCTTCTGGACAAGAGTCCAAATGTGCATAGACCAGTTAGTTCTGGAATGAATATATGCACTGACCTCACAGACTAGAATGTGGATGTGCACCGACTTTCTAATATGAGTGCTGACATGCTAGCATCGACCTTCATATGATGCACATTGATTTATACATCAGTTGCTAGCTCACTAGCATTGACCTTCAGAACTAAAGTCCAAACATGCATTGACCTTTATATACAACAATATGACCAAGCATCGACCTTGATATGCAGCAGTATGAATATGCATCGACCTACATATTCAACAATATGACCATGCATTGATTTTCATATGCAGCAGTATGAATATGCATCGACCTACATATTCAACAATATGACCATGGATCAACCTGCATCGACCTTGCTCTGCAACATGCACCGACTTTCATATGCAACACTATGAGCTGCATCAACTTGCATCGACCTTGATATGCAACATGCATCTGTTACATCCCTACGGTTCTGATGATGCCTCACACTATAAATCAATCTGCTTTTATCTCTAGATCAATTCATGCTTGATCATTTAGGACAGTGTTGATTCATGCATTTGTGCAAGTCTACACATTGCTTGTAGACTACACAAAGTCTGCACATGGTTTCTTTGATGCTGCGTCAAGTCTATACATTGTTGCATCATGTGCTTCATGCATTAGCCAAGTCTGTACATCCGACTATCTCATTCAGCGTCTCACGCATTGTAAGTCTATACACTGTCTGCATTGCACGAGTTGAAGTCTATACATTGCATGCTACAAAGTCTGCACATTCCGTTTGCACTAAGTCTGTACATTATCTGTGCATTCACTTGTCTGGTTGCATGAGACACTAAGTCTGTACATGGTCCTGGCGTTGGCAAAGTCTATACATTCATGAGCCATGGCTGTACATCGTCTGCTGCATGCTACTTCAAGTCTATACATGGTCTTGGCATATGCATTTATAAAGTCTATACATCCATCAGCTGATAGTTGGCCAAGTCTATACATTGTCTAGCACACACACGTTCAAAGTCTATACATCAGTCTCATTCAGCGTCTCGCGCATTCAAGTCTGTACATCAATATCGCTGCATACATCAAAGTATATACATCCGTCTCATTCAGCGTCTCGTGCATTCAAGTCTGTACATCAATATCGCTGCATACATCAAGTCTATACATCCGTCTCATTCAGCGTCTCACGCTTTCAAAGTCTGTACATCGTTAGCCTACAGTGCATTGTCTCATGCATCATCTCTCTCAAAGTCTGTACAGTGTTAGCCTACAGTGCATCGTCTCTCAAAGTCTGTACAGCCAGCTCTGTCTCACTTAGCGTCTCATCAAGTATGTACATAGTTTGGCTGCATAATACAAGTCTATACATCTGCATGCTAGCAAGGCATTCATCAAGTCTATACACTCTTTAACTCAGTTCGCAGTTGAGTCTGAAGTCTGTACAGCCTTTTCATTGCGCATACTTTGAAGTCTATACATTGTTTGTTTAACTCCAGCCTTTGCATTGAAGTCTACACATTGGATATGGTTGTGCATCACAAAGTCTGTACACTGCTTTCTCATGCACGCAATCAATGTGTGTACAGCTTGTGTTCGCATCGGTTAAGTCTATACATTTGCTAGGGAGTGATCTATTCATCCCCCCCTTCTATATCACTCTACGCTGCGCATATCAGCATCAACATTCATATGCAGCACTATGAGCATGCACCAACCTGCGTCTACCATGATATGTAACATGCATCGACCTTCATATGCAACACTATGAGCATGCATCAATCTGCATCGACCTTGTGATGCAATATGCATCGACCTTCATATGCAATACTATGAACATGCATCAACCTGCATCGACCTTGATATGCAACATGCGTCGACCTTCATATGCAACAAGAACTCATTCTGACTAAAATAAAAGCATTAAGATAACAATGTTGCCAGAGTCAAACTAAGATCAAAAACATTGTTGCCATCATCAAAACTAGACATCAAAATCAGAGGAGACATAACATTGTCCCCGTTTTTGATGATGGCAACGCTACTATATTTTGATGGCAACACCTATTACTTTATGAGTCAGAAAATGCAAATGTCACAGTCAAGTGCAATAAGAGACAGATATGCATTGACAGACATCCATATGCATAGACAGAAACCAGGCAGACTCTCTCCCATGGTAATCTCTGTCAAGATCTCTTCCCCAGCTAGAATCAAGAAGATCTAATTCTGCCATCATGATAACTCCCCCTTTGCCATCAGCAAACAAACAGTGATAGTGAGAAGTTGGAGATGAAGGGTGTAAGATAAGATCAAAAAGAGAGGAACAGAAGTATGAATATAAGCACAATCTGATTCATCCTTCATTAGCTTAGCATAGAAAATGTAGATTCTTCTATCTGTAAGATTTCACAGAATGCAACTCTATTAGAGATTTGGTTTAAGAATGATGAAAGTAGATTTCAGTATCCAAACTCTTTGAATAATGTTGCATTAGCATTTAATAGAAATAAACCAGACCTACATAGTGATGTCATGTTCAATCTCACTTCATCTTACTCATTCAAACCCAATGAAATTCTTAGGATATTCTCGTAACATGTATTGAGATTAAACACTTTTGACATTTCTATTTTTCATTTCCATAGGGTGATAGCATTATTTTCATTTCCTTTTTTCTCATAATTTTTCAGAACAGTCAGGTGTAATCCATACCTTTTGACATAATGGTACACGTTGATTAGACGTCAATACCCCTAGTTACTCACTAGAATTCATAATTCTGTGACATTTTGAACAGAGATAACATTAGAGTGATTTTTGACATGAGACATAACACGTCTTAGGTGAAGTGATCCAGTTACTCACCACATATAATGTCATTGCTCTGCCTATAAAATTTTCAATCATTACAACACTCTATTGAATCAGAGATAGCAGTACTCTTCATGACATAGGTTATCTTCATTTCTTTGATGAAGAGCCTAGTTTCTCAGTGTAATCTGCCATTGCTGTGCCTATAAAATTTTGATTCATAGTATTTAACATAGCTGCCCTTTGGTTTTATAGAATATTTTATGTTTAAAAATAATACACCATTCAAGATTTCGACCAAGATTATCATGAATGTTAAATTTTCAGATTTAGAGAGACCTTACAAAACATACCAGGGCAGATATGGTTGAAGACTATTAAATATGAACTACAGCCTTTTCATTGAGTTCAAACTTTAGATTCTTTGATTCATTAGACTTAAACTAAAAATTTTTTATGGTGCATCAAGAATTCTTATAGGAGAAGATTTTTGAATTTTAGTAGCTCAGAATAATGAATTGAAGACCAGATTGTTATTATTTTCAGATTGGATCAAAGAGCAGTACTAAAATACAGCAGACAAAGTTGATGCCAACCAAGTAGGACACACAACTGCCTTGATGAAACAGTGTGTTTTTGACACACACTCCCCCTGTCTATATGCACTACTACTAGACACAAAATTGAATAGACAAACTTAAGGACATGCATGCCAAACATGAACTCCCCCTTACTATATGCATAATGGAGTGATATGATGTATGCACTATTGACCCATGGTACGAGGTGGAGGTGAACCTCTACACATGATGTGAGTTTCTAGACTGATATAATCTGTCTTTCTCTCAGCGTACCATTTGATATACCTATGGGTCAGAGTGTGAAGAGCAGCACACAACCATGTAGACACTAACAGTACCATATAATGCATTTATTGACAGAAACATGTGTTTAAGCAAATGGAGACAATCATTTATGCTGAGAATTTACACAGACCAAGTTCTCTTCTCAAATATTTAAACCTTTCATTATTAAGAGGTTTGGTGAAGATGTCAGCAATCTATTTTTAGACTTAATTAAATTTAATTCAATTTCCTTTTTATTAACTTCATCTCTAAGAAAGTGGTGTTTTATTTCAATATGCTTAGTTCGGGAATGGTGAACAAAATTTTTGTTAGAGATATGGCACTAGTGTTGTCACATAGAATTGTAATATAGCAAAGTTTAAAGTGATAGTCAATAAGCTAGTGCTTAATCCAAAGGACTTGGACTGCACAGTTTCCTGCAGCAACATACTCTAACTCAGCAGTGGAGAGAGCAACAGTATGTCGTTTCTTAGATGCCCAAGACACTAGACAACCACCTAGATATTGACAATATCCACTAGTGCTTTTCCTATCTATCCTACACCCTACAAAGTCTGCATCAGTGTAAGCTACAAGGTCTAACTCACACCTAGCAAGATACCATAGACCTAAATCCAGGGTGCCAGATAGATATCTAAAAATCCTTTTGACTGCACTCATGTGTGAATCCTTAGGACTAGCTTGAAATCTAGCACACAAACACACTGAGAATTGAATATCAGGTCTAGATGCAGTTAAATACAACAGGGATCTGATCATACCTCGATAGGTTTTGGAATCAACCAATTTACCTTCTAGGTCAGCATCAAGACTGGTTGATGTACCCTTTGGTGTAGCAATTTCCTTGAGATTCTGCAACTTGTATTTCTTCAGGAGATCCTTGATGTACTTTTCCTGTGTGATGAAGCTTCCTTATGAGGTTTAGCAAATCTGCAGTCCAAGGAAAAACTTCAACTCACCCATTAAACTCATTTCAAATTCGTCAGTCATTAGATTAGAGAATTCCTCACACATAGATGGTTCGGTTGAACCAAATACAATGTCATCTACATAAATCTGAAGAACAAGAATATCCTTGTTATCTACTTTAGTAAACACAGTTTGGTCAACCTCACCTCTTGGGAAGTCCTTACCTGTGAGAAATAATGTCAGCCTGTCATACCAGGCCCTAGGAGCTTGTTTCAATCCATATAAGGCCTTATCCAACTTGTACACATAATCAGAGAAATCAATACATTCAAAGCCAGGAGGTTGTTTGACAAAATGTTCTTTTATTAAGCCATTTAAGAAAGCAGATTTGACATCCATCTACTAAAGCTTTATTCCTAAGCTGCATGCAAATGCAAGAAGAATCCTAATAGCTTCAAGTCTGGCTATAGGGGCAAAAGACTCTTCAAAGTCTACCCCTGATTATACCCTTGAGTAACTAGCCTAGCTTTGTGTCTAGCAATTTTTCCCTATTCATCTGTTTTATTCCTAAAAACCCATTTTGTACCTATGATGGAGCCATGTGTAGGTTTGGGAACAAGATGCCATACTTTGTTCCTTTTAAATTGACTAAGTTCCTCATGCATTACATTTATCCAATGATTATCTTTTAGAGCATCATCAATATTTCTGGGTTCTATTTGAGACACAAGAGCAAAAGAGTTGAAGGGGCGTGATCTCACGCGGCTCTTGAGCTGGGAGGATGATCACCGAATAGTGAACTGTAAAGAAACAGAAACGGATCAGGGGGCCCAGGGAAGGTTCCCTGGGGAAAACCCTCCGATGCTTAAGTCAGTGGAGCAATGGTGGAAGATATGGAGGGAGGTAGAAAGAGGTGCACGAGATCCCCCTACACCAAGGTGGTGAAGTGGTTCCTGCTCAAGGAGTTTAGGTGTGTATTGCCCTTATCTTTCATTGGAGGGAGTCCCAGGTTTAAATAGTGTACTGGTCTTATGAGTCCCATAAGCTGATGGGTTTCAGGCGGGGGTTACGTCCTCAACGTGGGCTCTTCACGTCCTCATCATGGGATCTTTATAACCTTGAGAGATCATCGGTCCTTATCCTCATAAACTCCTGCTCATAAAGGGTTCTCAAACGGCAGCATGGAATAGCATTCATCGGTCGATCTGAGCATGAAAGGTGCCAACCCTTTTCGGGTGATAGGCATAACTCGGACGAAGATGGGTCGGAGTAGTAGTTGAGCGCTTAACTTTATCCCGGCGAGGGGATAGATCGGGCGTGGGTCTTCCTCTGACCTGACCGATGCTCGGGCCTTCCGAGCCTAAGGGCCGCCGAGGAAGGTTGAGATCCCGAGTGATCTTTTTGGGCTTTTTAGTCTAAGTTGCCCCGGCGGGGCTGTCACTTGGATGAGCTGGGCCTCATTTGGTCCTGAAGGGCCTAGTTTGGCGGCTCTTTAGGTGGGCTGTAGAAATCCCCCTCTCCACTTGTCCCCCTCCTACTACCGAGCCTTGGTAGGCTCGGAAGAGTAGCCGTTAGGGTTTCGGACTAGCGTGGCTCAGGTGGGTGGAAATCTGGCGATGTTAAGACGTCACATGTCGTGGTCACCTGGGCCCATAATAATGATAATCCTGATGGATTTGAAATGAAGGGGTCCCCCTTTTTCCTCGGAGGTCGGAACGGCGCGCCACCTCCCGCGTGGGGATAAAGGCATTGGGCGCTTGTTGTCATTCTAGACTCCCTCCGTCTTTAGGGTTTGGCTCGCCTTTGCTTTGAGCTCTTTGATGCGTCATGAGGATACGACAAAAGAGTAGAGGCTTGCAGCGGCATTCGTGGAGTTAGCGGAGATAACAGCGGAGGCAGTCCTGCGGCTTCCTCTTCCCCCGGAATCTTCGGGGTCCCGAGATCGCCTTTCCTCAAACTTTTCTCCGGATTCCATGGTGGACCAGCGTTCGGATGCTGAGGAGTGGGAGGACGAGCCTGTGGTGAAGCTGTCGGTTCCAAACTACAGTGAACTGGGGGAGGCGGATGTGGGAAGGTTGGAGCACCAGTATCGCCTGCCCCACAAGTTCTGCTTTGCCGCGGCCTCTCCACACGAGACGAGCTTGGACTCTCGTACAGGCCATATCTGTACTTTCCTTCTGTCGTGGAAGGGTGGGTTCCGCCTTCCCTTCGAACCTTTCATTTTTCAGCTTCTCAATTTTGTCCAGTTGGCGCCCATTGAGTTGGTAGCCAATTCTTATCTTCTCATTTCTGCCTTCCGCATTCTCTGCCGCCAGTGTGGAGTTCCTCCTTCCTTGGACCTCTTTCACTATTTCTTTGAGTTGAAAGTACATCCTTCGGCCGGGAAGGATTTCTATTTCATCCAGACGAGGCGGAATAGGAGCTATATCTCCTTGGCTGCAAAGGATTCTTCGCAAAAGGGGTGAAAAACTCAGTTCTTCTGGGTGGGGATCTGCTCGGTGGAGGAGACCTGGAGGTGCCTTGTTATCCCCAATTTTCATCCAAATATCCCTCCCAGAAAGGATGAGTTCTCTCCACATGTGGAGGAGTATGCGACTATCTTGCTGAAGCACCGCCAGTCCACAAAAGAGCTAGTTACTCCAGAGAATATCGAGCGGTGTCTTCTTACGCGGCTGCATCCGTCGGGTTCAGGTGCCATAAACTAGGTTCTTCTTCGGATGTTGAGTCCATTTTTCTTTTTCTGACTATGTCTCCCTTCTGTGCAGACACCAGGCGGTCGGCTTTGGAGGAGGCCACAGAGGTGATCGATCTTGGCAATGACTCGACCATCGACGAGCCGCGATCCCAGAAGGAGCACACCCGAGCGCGGGGTAAGGGTAAGAAGGCAGCCCAAGAGGGGTCTTTCAGGCCGCTGGGGGCCAAGCACAAGGATCCCATGGAGGGCATGATACGGGAGGCCGTAAAGGCCAGGAAGCAGGCCAGGAAGGCCGGACCCGCCTTCATTGCTATAGCCGGATCTAGCTCGGCGGCTCTCCTCCCTTCTGAGCAAGATAGGGCCGACCGTGTTGGGCCGGCTCTCCCATCTGCCGAGCAAGAGAGGGCCGAGGAGACTGGAGCGGCTCTTGCGGTTGGTGAAGATGCTGGTTCGGCTCTCCCATCGATCGGAGCCGAGGGGGCTGAGACTACTTCCATGATTGGCGGCGGCGCTGGCCCGGCTCTTCCCTCGGTCGAAGCGAGGGGGCTGTCGACGTGGCGGGGGATGTTGGGGCCACGGCCGAGGTTGGCGCTTCAAATGGTGGTGTAGATGCTGAGCCGGTCCAGGTTGGGGGGCCGCAAGAAAATCCGACCGAGGCACAAGAGGCGACCGAGGCCGCGGCTCGGTCTGAGCCACTCGGTGGGACGTCGGCCGATGGGGGGTTCTCCTTTCCGGCGGCCTTGGAGAGGCTTGGTATCCCGGGCTCTCTGTACCAGGTATGCCGCGGTATAGCCGCGAAGGTGAGGGGGGGAGGTAGGTAGTACTCCCCGTCCATGGCCCTCGCGGGGGTTATGGAGGGCGGCCTGGTCCTGGCTCAAATGGGGACTACTCTTGCTAAAGCGTACGCTCACTTGGAGTCGGAGCGGGCGACCCTAGCCTGGACCCTTGGTGGGTCAGACAGGAAGTTGGCTCGGCTTGCCGAGGAGCGTGATGGGCTTCGGCGGGAGCTCTCATCAGTAGGGGAGCTGGTGCGGTCGAGCCAGGCGGAGGCCCGGGTGCTAACCGAACAGCTGGCTAAGGCCCGCGACTTGCTCGAGAGGAAGAATAGGCTCCTCGAAGAGGAGTGCCTAGTTCGTGTCGAGCTAGATGGCCAGTGGGAGGCCGAGCACTTTGAGCTAGTAGAACGGGCGGAGGAAGCTGAGCGCCTTCGGAGGGAGGCCGAGGCCAATCGAGCCGAGGCGGAGAAGCAGGCGGCGGAGGCCGAGGAGCGGATGGCTGAGGCCGAGCGGAAGTTATCTGAGGTGGAGCGGGAGAGGGCCGAGCTCGCTTGTAGGGTGGGATTGGACGTGGCGGAGGCGCTCGAGCAATACAAATGCTCGGATGCCTACCGGGTCGACCTTAAGGAGGATGCCATCCCCTACAACGAGTTGGCACTTCGCCGAGGCATCCATGAGGGGTTCAAGCAGGGTTACGACCGGGCCGTATCCTATGCCGAAGAGCAGGCGTCCGGGGTAGTTGACTTCCCGTCTGGCCAATGCTATGACTCGGATCTGTCATCCTCTGGCTCCTCTGCTTCGGCGTCGGAGGAAGAGGATTTGGAGGGCTCTTCATATGAGGGGTCGCCAGGTCCGGATGTCTCGGGAGAGCATGCAACCGAGACAGTTCCCACACCGGTGGGGTCAGTGCCAGGGTCGGTCATCGCCGAGGGTGCCGGGGGTAGGCCGCTGGAGCCTTTCGCTTCTAAGCTTCAGGGTGGGCCAGAGGCCTAATGTATCTGCTTTGCTTCCTCTTTTCGTATGTTTTTTTTCTTTTTTTTCGAAGAAAAAACTTACTCTGTTGTGTGAGAGAACAGATAAGGCAATAGCATTATGATGAAGACTTGACTATTCCGTATCACCATTGCCATTTTTTGTTCAGCGTATCTGTAGTAGTTGGAAAGTGTCGATATTTTCTACGTAGTTTTCGCGTGATAGTTGGGCGAGCCTCTGACAGGGTGTCCTTCCGTTTTCTCATGCTTTGAAGGTTTGGCCGCTTCGTGTGTCCCGCTGGGGCGGAAACGAGGAATTTGAGGTGACCGTTCGTAGAGAGAGGTCCCTTCGGCGTGTTTTTGAGGGGAGAATCATTTAAGGCAAATAGCCTCCCTTCGCCTATAAAAGGTCTAAAGGGCGTCCCTTCCTCTCCACAGCTTAGGGTTTTTCTCGATAGACTTTTCTCATTCCTTCCTCTCGTAGGGATGTGCCAATATATCTGAAACATGGAAGATGGTCTGGAAGATGAGGTTACTGACGATGGAGGGCAGAGAGTCTTTTCTACTTCGGGTTTAAAGAGGGCTTGACGGTCGACGGGCAAGGTTAAAGAGGGCTCGACGTGCAAAGGCACGTCATCCTCTTTTATCAGTTCCGGCGGTGCTTGTAGGGGTGGGGCGTGATGGCGGACAGATGGGGGCATCAGGTGTGCCTGCCGCCCGTCCCTTCCCGCTCGCCTCCTAGAGGGGATCTCTCTCAAGATTCCTCTCCACTTCCTGCTTCTCCTCTCTTCCACAGCCTCTTTCTCCCTCTTCTGCCCTCCTCCTCATTTCTTTCGCTCTTCAGAGGGTGCCTGCACTCTCTGCCTTCCAAAGAGTTGGCAGATTGGTGGGGAGGAGGCCTCCGTTCGCACTCCCTCTTCCCCTTCCTCCATCCCTGTCAACTTGGAAGGTAGTCGTCTTCTTCCTTGTCCCTCTGTCACCTTTATTCCGAGCTTCTCGAGCCAATGGGGTCGACTACCCATTATCTGAGCCAATTTCTGCACGAGGCAGAGTCAGTGGCTGGACGTAGGAAGGTCAACCGAGTCAGTCGAGCGATGGGCTCATACGGCGGCGCCAGATGGATTTTTGCTTTTTTGACATGTATTGTATTGGCTTCGGCCTTTCTGATGTACAAACAATTATTTGAATAGAAGAGGAAGGAAATTTTTGTTTATTTTCATATTGCTTACCCGATTGAAGTATTCAGAAGTAGAACTTGCATAGCGTACTCGCGTTCCACGTCCGAGGGATGGGTTCTCGTTCCATAGTAGATATCCGGTATGCTCCTTTCCCGAGCGTCTCGACCACTCGGTAGAGGCCTTCCCAGTTAGGGGATAGCTTGCCCACCACCTCAAGTGGTCGAGAGGCTTCCGCTTTCCTAAGCACGAAGTCTCCCGGCTGAAAGTGTCTATCCCGGACTTTGGTGTTGTAGTATCGAGTGAGGCGGTGTTGATATTCCATTGCTCGGATGCTGGCAATCTCTCGGACTTCATCCGCTAGGTCAAGGTTTTCGAGCAGTTTCTGGTCATTTGCCTCGGACGAGAAGTAGATGACTCGGAGGGAGGGATTGCCAATCTCCAATGGGATCATGGCCTCGGTACCGTATACCAGCTGAAAGGGACTTTCACCGAATGCCGTTCTGGGAGTCGTTCTGTGCGACCAAAGCACGTTCGGCAATTCCTCGAGCCAGCTGCCCTTGGCTTTGCCGAGCCTAGTCTTAATGCCTTTCAAGATAGTCTTATTGGCATTTTCGACCAGCCTGTTAGCCTGAGGGTGGGCGACCGAACTGAAGTGATTACAAATGTTAAGGTCGACACATCTATGTCGGAAATAATGAGAATCAAATTGTCAGCCATTATCGCTCACTATCACCCGGGGGATGCCGTAGCGACAGATGATCGATTTCCAGACAAAGCTCCAGACGACTGTCTCGGTGATCCTAGCGGTGGCTTCGGCCTCGATCCACTTAGTGAAGTAGTCGATGGCGACGATGATGAACTTCTTCTAGGCCTGGGCCATGGGGAATGGACCGAGGATGTCGATTCCCTAGCGAGCGAAAGGGTATGGCTCGACTAAGGTGATGAGCTCCGTTGCTGGCTGATGGACCAAGTGGTCAAATCACTGGTATCGTTCACAGTGTTGTGTGGAAGTTGAGCAGTCGCACTGCAGAGTGGGTCACCAATAACCTTGCCATAGCAAAACCCTGGCGAGCGACCTTCCCCCTAAATGCGCTCTGCACAGACCTTCGTGAACCTCTTGAATCGCTCGGTTGGCTTCATCAGCGCTGAGGCACTTCAGGAGGGGATCAGAGAAGGATCTCCGGTAGAGAGTGCCATCCAGGGTGATGACTCTCCGAGCTTGGTATTTCAATCTTCGGGCTTACCGAGGGTTGGGAGGCTCCTGAGAGTCTTGGAGCCACGACAGATAGTGGGTACGCCAGTCGCTTAGAGAGGCAGAGTCAATAGCTAGGAGCTCTGAATCGATGCTCGGGTGCTCTAGCTCTTCGAGAAGGACCGATCGAGTACCCTCGGGGTCAAGAGAGGAGGCCAGCCGAGAGAGGGCGTCCGCTCGGGAGTTTTCCTCTCGAGCTATTCGGACTACCTCAAAACTCTTGAACTATTGTGCCACGGTTTTGACCAGCTGGAGGTATTTGACCATCGGTGCTTCTCAAGCTTCATAACTGTGGATGGGCATAAATCCCACACAATCACAAGAGAATAATTATGTGAAAACAAGGATAATAATGATGATTAATGCATAAATAAGGGGAAGAAAAGCTTGCACGTGGTGCAAATATGGAGATGTGATCGCTAGAGGGGTTACCTCAATAATAATAAAAAAGGAGATCGCGAATACCTGGTGAAGATTGGAACGCGGGATGATGTGAAGTTCCTTCCTCCTTCTTCAATCGGTCGGCCGATGAGAAGGGTTCTTTTTTTGATTACCTTGCAAAAAAGACAATGAAACAAAGCAAAAGATGGGATCAGCCAACGTGCAGTAGTATCAATCCAAATAAAACATATGATGATGAAAAGAAATCAACATGCGCACCTTTTGTTTTTTTGTTTTTTTTAAAACCCCTGGAGAGACTAGGAGAGGAGATATAATGAAAAGTATGCAACTGATGCAAACAGGATGGAAAATAATAGCGGACGGGACGGAGATGCGATGAAAAGATGCAAAGCGATAGAAACAGAATAAAAACAACACCAAAGCCCCGCTGTCCCTTGATGACAGTAAAAGGGCAACCGAGATAGGAAGAAGAGGAAGCAGCAAGATGCAATAGGAAGCTTGAACTTGATAATCTCGACCTCGGTACCTTCGTAACCTTCGTAACCTTTCAAAGGGTCGATCAGGACTCCCTTAAATAAGGTTTAGATCAAAGGATAAACATGGACGGGAGATAGCAATGGCAATGTTTATCAAAAGCAAGAGCCCAATCGAGTAAGAATGTCAAACAAGGTAGGACTCTGTGAAGGAAAGATGGAAGATGGTAGGACACTAGAGGTGAAACACGCCCTTCAACAGGGCGTCAATTCTTGATTTGACGACCTACCCATACGGCGTTTCATAAAACACGACCCAAGCCAATGCGTTTCTTCCTGGATTCAATTTTGGCAATAAAACCTTCCTTTATTTGAAAAAGATTAAAAGCCGCCTGAAAAAGAGGCGTTTCTTAAAAACACGCTCTGAGGAAGGACATTATTCATAAAAATACATTTTATTTTGTTTTATTTTGGAAAAGGATAATACCAGGAATTGACGCCCTAATCATTGGTCATCCTTTCTTTAAAAACGCCCTAGGTAAGGTCGTTATTTAAAACGCGCCCTACTTCAGGTCGTGAATCACAAAAATGCAACAAAATGCAACGAAAAACCCACAAAAATAGAAAAACTTTATATTATGGGAATATTGAAGTTCTCTTTGGGGCTCAACATAGTGACATGAGATTTAATCAACAAAGTGTCAATTTTGGCGTGTCTACAGCTGCCCCGCCTTGGCGTCTGCTTTGCAAGGGAGTGAGACGGAAATGAAGCGAGATGGAGATGAAGTGGAACGAACTGATAAGTAGATGCCAAGGTGTGATGTGACACGCCTTAGACACTAAGCACTGTAAATCTTTCCAAGATTCTGAACGAAACACCTCCAAATGATTCCAAGGAAGTATCAGTTTGCTGGATAAAGGAGATTAAACTAAGCAAGTAAAAAAGTAAGGCAAAAGGGTGTGCGCGCGGGCACGATAGGGAAAGACCATTGGAGAGCGGTTACCAGCCAACGTGGACGTGCTACAACCAAGGTAGATTTACAGAAGAATAAAGAGAATTAAGATGGAGATCCAACAAAGGGACATTTTCAAGGAATCAGCCTGAGCGGCTTCAGATAGAACAAAGTACTTGATTTGGAATGGAATGTCTCATGCCAACTCAATAAAGAGCGAGTGACCTTCATTATTGCCATAATATGAAGATTTTCATCATGAAGCTCAAAGTCCTATATGATGCATGCTGGGCTAAAAGAAAAGATTAAAACAAACTAAAAATATAGAAAATAACCAAGGATAATATTGCTAAGCCATCTAGATTTGATCAAGAATTCAGATCTCTAAGCTGACACTAGGTCGAAGTCCGTTTATCCGCGCATCAACTCAGAAAGTGGAACCATCGTCCCAGATCTTGAACGACTTAACGGCCTATCCGTGTGATCAAGACTCTCCTGGAACTATCACTATTTTTGATGAAGGGGAACTCAAATTCCAGGTTTATCAGAACCACAAGGTCCTTGATATGCTATAATAGCGTAGAATATCATATAGTAAAATGCTTACATCAAACAAATACAAGATAATGAACGCGATGTTACTTCCATGAGCAACCCAAGCGTCTCGAAACCTGCACTTTCCTGCACTTGAAACTTATCAGTCTTCACAATTTCAACATCAATAATCTTCAATTCAAAGTATGACATGATCATAAGTGCTAAATAAAATAGAATTCCAATGACATAATAGCACTTAAGTTCATCAACGCACTCGGGGAAGACTCATAAAACACGCCTTAAGTCATGGCGTCAAAATCGTGAAAAGCGCCTTATCATGAGGGCGTCAAAACATGGAACACGCCCTTCACTAAGGCGTGAAATCCATCGAGAGGCCAAAGAGAAAACGACCCACTAAAGGGCGTTACACAAAACACGACCTCAGCAAGGTCGTCAATTCAAGAATTGACGCCCTAACAAAAGGCGTTAATCAATCCAACGCTTCCGTTTCCAAATCGAAAGCAAAATCAAATCCTAATAGCCATCAACTTGCTAACTCCGAACAACCTTAAGCCCTCCAGCCTCCTATAAAAGGCAGACTCTTCCTTAAATGAATCAAAACAATCTTCTGATTTCTATTCTTCTGTTCCTTCCCTTCTACTATTCTATTCTTCTTCTGCAGCAACCGTCCAAGCTCCTCCCCGCAAGCTGAAGATGGACAGAGCAATGAAAAGGGCCAGGACTTCAACTCCCAGAATCACTGATATCCCCGGGCACATTAGTAACAGAATCTGCATGAATCAGGTATTGTTCTATCCTCCTATTCTTTCTCTGCTCATATCTTCCTTCTTTTCTTTCTACTTCTCATGTATGCCTCTGTTCGGTCTATCTGTTCTTCCCCTCTCACAGGAATACCCGAACCTTCCAGGAGCTAGAAGATTTACAAAAAACAAGTGGTTGCCTCTCATCCTTTCCAAATTTTCTTCTGACATGAGGGCCTACCTAGCAAGATGGCATCTTCTTGGCCTCGTAACCCATGCCAAACACTATGACCAAATTCACTTAGATTGGGCTGCCATAGGAGCATTGATTGAACTTTGGCACCCTTCCACTCATACCTTTCTATTCTCCACTTTTGAAGCTACCCTCCTATTGGAAGAATTAGAGTTGATATTAGGCTTGAAAAGGATGAAACAAGGAGAAGAAGACAAGATGGCTATCATGCCAACGCCAATCTCCTCTCACGAGCTATTAACGAGCTTGATACCTAGCCCAAACCTAGTGAATCAAATCAAGGTTACTAAAGGAATCAACCTCTTGAAGCTCGCCTCATGGGTGTACAAAAGAGCGGATCAAGCCAAAGAGGAAGAGGAGATAGAAAGAGTGACCAAAGCCTTCGTGGTGTGTTTAGCAGGAGCACTCCTATTCCCATCCACAGAGGACTTTCTAGAGGAGGCCCAATTGAGCGCGGTGGTGAGCTTATGGGAAGAGGAAAGAGTCGGACCGGCGATCCTAGCCTATCTCTATAGCGGGCTTACTTCGGCGGCCATGGGAAGGCCCATATATGGATGCATGCTAGCATTTTCTAGTTGGATAGATCTCCATTTCAAATTCGATCCATGTAATGAGACCCAACAACCCTCAAGAATTTTCTCAAAAAGCCCCCTCTCTTACATAACCGGTTCGTTAGGAATAAGCAAAAGGGTGATGAACCGCATCCCTCAAATCAAGAAGAGAGTGGAATGGAGAGAGCACCTTAAGGTAATGCCAAAGAACCTCTTTACTTGTGCCCCGGGTATACTCAAAATGCAGGAACTTCGTGCACGATTCTCCACCGGGACGGACCTTCGTCTCATCGGCTCTTCGAACTTCATGCTATACAACTCTCACAGATGCCTTCCTCAAATTGGACTTCCATGGCAACACCTAGAAGACGTCTCTCACCTCCCTCCAATCAAATCAAGGGACCTAGGCAGCAATGAAGATGGGGAGGAGGTTATCACAATCCAAGCTCTGTGGAAGATTAACAAACTTCAGCAACCTGTAGAAAGCTTGGAGGAAGACAGAGATCAGTGGAAAAATTATGTAACAGCATTGAGAAAGCTAAGACCCAAAACGGCTCATTAAGCATTGTAATTTCTCTTTTCAAAGTAAACCAATGATATTTCCTTATTGAGCCATCTGCTTTTCTGATTAAATGTTCCAACGCTCTGTGCTTCTGTTGCAAATAACGCCTCTGGAAAAGCCGTGATTTTTCAAAAGGACGCCTCATACAATGTCGCCTTCAACATTCCTGTTCACACATTTGACGCCTTCATCAATAGGCGTTACTTAAATAACGACTTAGAACAGGGCGTTAATTGATTCAAATTCCCAAAATATATTCTTTGAAATTCCAAAAGTAACGCCCTCAAGAAAGCCACGTTTCAACCAGGTAACGCCTCTAGCTCAGGCGTGAGTAAAAACCATAATAATTACTTCTCTCAAATCAATCAACGCCCATTGAATGCGTTTGACGACGGTTATCATTCCCCATGCAAATAAAATTGACGTCTCAAGCTACGTCGTCTACTTTCTAAACACGCCCATGTCGTAGTCGTTACTTCCACAAAAAACGCCTCTTCTCAGGGCGTCGCTTCTTTTCTAATGCTAAAAAGGGCTTTTCCCCTTTCTTCTTCCTCCTTCGTCCCATTCTCTCTTCTCCCTTTCTCTGCAACCCTAACCGAAGCTCTCCTCTCTTCTCTTCCTCTATATATCTCCCTCCCTAACCCTAGCCCTAGCCATGGCCGGAGGAGGATTAAATGGCAACGGGTGGCCGCCCCCGAGGTGGTGGATTTGGAGGGCGGGCACGCCCAAGCCGAGGAAGAGGCTCCTCTCGCGGTGGCCGAAGAAGACCTAATGGCGGTGATTGAAGACGCACCGGCGGCGACGGCCGAAGAAGGCCAGGAGGCCAACGACGGAGGTGATGCTGGAACAGAAGGAGCAGGAGAAGAAGTGGAAGAAGGTGAAGAAGAAGAAGAAGAAGGAGAGGGTGGTGATGAACCACCGCGCGCGGCGGCGCCCCCTCCCCGTGCCGGCCAACTCCGACGGCCACGGCAGCCACGGCCTCAACCGCAGGAACCCAAGCACAAGAAGGTAAGCCCCAACCCAAATTTCCATTTTTATTTATTTTAATTTTATTTTTACTTTTATTTCTATGCAATTTCCATAGCCCTCGGGTAAAAACCCTGCAACCCAGAAAGAAGGCGCCCTCATGGGCGTCGCGATTTCAAAGTACACGCCCAACCCAAGGGCGTTAATCACATTATTTTCCTGAAAAATAATTAACCCTATGAGAACACGCCCTAAAGCATGTCGCCCATTTAAATTCATATCATGCTTGTTAATTTATATCAATTCCATGCTTTAATTATTTCAAATATTCTTCCATGAATTTGTTTCGCATGCCATTATTTTTATTTTATTTTCTGAAAAACTTGAAAACAACGCCTCCCATCGGGGCGTTAATTCAACAAAAGATGACCAAACCAGAGGTCGTCCATTCATTAATTCCTGATTAATTAACGGAGCCATTTTGGAAAACGCCCCACCCAAGGGCGTGACTTGAAATATTTTTTAGGAATTCAGAAATTAAACATAGAATCACGCCCAACCTAGAGGCGTTGCTTAGATGAACAGCGACCTAGGATAGGTCGCAAATTCAAAGCACACTGAGAACCACACCCTCCTCAGGGGTGCTAATTCAACAAACCACGACCTGAGGATGGTCGTTAATTAAATCAAACACCAATATAATCCAAGGCAATCAAAATGAGATTCAGCATGAATAATCAACATAATTAAGTGAAAATTCTTTTCTTATATGCAGGGCTTGATGAGGACACGGATCTCCTGGGTTATGGTCCGGGCAGCATACTACGGCCTCCCCGAGTTTCAGAGAGCGAGGGTAGATGCTATGGGGTTTGGGGCCTTCCTTAGCATAGAGCCAGTTAGGCCAGACCTACCACTTATCCAGGTTCTACGGGAGAGATGGACAGGACTAGCCGGGCATTCTTGATGCCATGGGGGCACATGATTCCCACTCTAGAGGATGTGGCTAGGATCACCGGGTTGAGGGTAGACGGTGAGGCTGTGAGTGGGATCACCTACCCAAACTACACCGAGTTCGCCGAGAGGTTGTGATGTAAAACCGACCTTAGACCTATTTTGCAAGCATTCAAGTTTGAGCAGTGGACTCACACTAGCGAGCTCACCCGTATGGCACACACTAGGGCCCGAAGGCAACTAGGCGATGTTGGAGAGGGTCCGAGGTGGGACCATGAGGCTCCAAGGGTTGGCAAGCTTGGGGAGAACCCAAAATGGGCCTAGGATGACCAAATCATGGGCGGTCAACACACCAAGGGTGTCGGTTAAGTGGATTCACTCTCAACTCGCCCGTGGTGGTCACTCAATTTGGTGGCAATGTAAAATCGGACACTCTCTTACCGCCGACGGAGTAACTATAGAAATACTAAGCTAAGCAAGTCCAATACAGCAATGAGGGATGTTCAGGAGCCCACCTAGCCGGCGTGAAGACGCCGACTCCGGCCGGAGACGGGGGCGAGCGGGGAGGCGAGGGTATGCACCCGTACGCCGCGTCGGTGTCGCTTCAACCTGAAAGTGTAAAGAGTACAACACTACACCTCTCGCAGGAGGGATGATCTTGGTGTGGGGATTAAGTTAATTACATCCAAAACTACCTCCACGCAGGGAGGGGCCTTCAGCCGGCCAAGCGGGTTGGGGATTACGCAATGAAACTTGACCTCCCGAGCTCCACCGGTTCTGCCCTGCTTCAGGTTCACTGGACAGACAGTCGGAGACGGTGCTGCCACGGGTTCCACGGAACTCGGATCTTGACGAGACCAGCACAACTGACAGAGGACGAAGCTTGAATTTTTGGGGAAGCTTTGATACTCGGAGCTGACCGCGCCGGCGACTGGAACAGGACAGCAGCGTCTGGTCTCTGGCGGGTACCGAACTGATGCAGCAGGTTGCAGAAGTCACTGTGGGCTCTCCCGGACTCCGATTGGAATGAAACTGGTGGTGATGCGATCGTGGTTGGGGTAGCGTCGAGCCGGAGTTGACGGGGATGCGATCCAATGTCGGTGGAGAGAGGGGTAACTGGAGGAGTGAGGACTGGTCTAACCTGGGACCACAGGGGGCAGTCTGCCGTCTCTGACGAAGAAAATTGGAGCAGAGGGTTCCGCTGGCCGATTGAGTCCCTTCTTATTGGAGGTGGTAGCTAGCTTGAATTAGTTTCTTCCCTCCAAAAATGGCACTCAGAGCCTTCACGAGCTGGCCGTGGCAGAGTCTGGGACCTGACTGATTGATTCTGCCTCTGTCTGGTGCAGATCAATGTGGGTGGTTGCAGAGGGTGCCACGATCTCTAACGAGCTCTGATTGAGGCGAGACCTGAACCGTTGGAACCATAGCCAAGTCTTCTTTCTGTCGGCACCAATGGCGACTTTGGCAGATGTCGGAGAAGACCGTGACGATCAGATGAGTAGAGGGGTGTCGGTTCTGGATCCTGTAAACTGACCTGACACACTTGGAGTAGAAAATTTGTAACTTGAGATTCCGATGTCCAAATGCAGCTCTGCTTCTTTAGGATGAAAGAGGACTTGAGAGGAAAGAACTTCGCTGAAGAACACTTGATCTGAATCCCAAAAGGTTTGTCGTGATCAGGCTTCCAATCTCGCTCTGGTTCTCTGCCTGGGGTCTTCTGCGCAGTGGTGGGAGATCAGCTCCTGCGGACAGCTCCGACCTCGGAAGCCGGCGAGACCACCACCGTTGGAAAGCTATCTCGATGAAGATTTCAGCAATGTAGGCCTTGCCACATGAATCTTTGAGAGATGGTCGTGGCTGCCTCTGCAAGTTGCTGCAACTCTGCTGTCTGAAACAGAGGCTGAATGAGAAGAAGATGAGGGGGTGGGGAAGGGGATGGCCAAGAGAGTAAGAGGTGGAGGGTGAACTTGGCTGGTATGGGGAAGGGGGGCTGCGACTTTGGGTGGTTTGGGAGGTGGAGAGATGGAAGGGCACTTCCCTGGGGAGAGGGAAATTCGAATTTGGTATTAGGGAAGAGCCCCTTCAACCTTGGGGAGAGGAAGGGGTGCTTAGGAAGTGGTGTTGGGTAGTTGGGGGTTGGGAGGTGGGGTGTGGATTGGAGGATGCCACCTTGGGTTGGGGGGGAGTTAAATGGGTGTATGGGGAAGGAGAGAGGTCTTAATGAGGGGTGAATGGGGAGGAGAGAGAAAATTCCGAAAATTGGGTGGAGGGAGAGAGAGAGAGAGATAAAGAGAGAGAGAGAGATAATGGGTGAGAGAGGGAGGAGAGATTTGGTAGAGAGGAGTAAGACTAGAGAATTTTTTCTATTCAAATGATTCTTCAAAAGTTGTTACATATGAGGAGTGGGGTGGCCTATTTATAGGCACATGACTTTTTCACAAAGGACCCTAACAAAAGACACAATGACTAATAACCGAAGGGAAGGGAGGGGCATCCATGGGCCTAGCCCAATGAGATGGGCCCAATAACCTATCAAACCAACATAATGACTCAATACTTAGGAAAATGACTCAACAACCTAGGTACATGACTCAAATAAAGGGAAAATTACATGATATTGACTCAAAGAAAATGTGAAGATTACATGACTAGACTCAAAAATACATGACTAACATAATGGCGCTTGCCGACGAACAATCCGAGTCCGGAGAAAATGTGGAGGGGCAAGGGATGCCATCATCATACCCCCGGGGTGGGGAAAACTCGACCCCGTCGAGTATGGGTCCACCAGGGAAGTAGTACATCGAACTGCGGCTCTGGGTGATCCTCGATCTCCATACTCAACCCGCGACCATAGTCGGGGAACGGCGCTTCAGCTCGACAAAGTGACTCGGTCATACCCTCATGCTGGCGATGGGATCTTGCTTGCCTAGTATTGCCGCTGTGTGCTCACGTCGGGCTCTCAGGCTATTTGTGGTGGCACTCCGAGGGTGTCTCTGACAAGGGTAGGTGTAAGCTGGAGGCACTCACTAGGATCCACCGCGGTGCCCTTATAAGGTGCTAGATCCGCCACATGAGAAATGAGGAGAATCCCAAAATCCTTTTTGAAAGTTCAACCCATAAGCCGGGTTGCCAAAGCCACTCGGAACTTGACAAGGTCCAAGTCCTCGTGCCCTCAATTTGGAGGTGACCCTGGGGTAGAGCCACTCCAAAGTCATCATCGTCAAGTTACCAACTTGAAATTCCAAGTGGCGCTCATGAGTTTTTGCTCGCTTGTTGTGAATATCACCGCTTGTTGCTTGATATGTGCTTGGATGCATATGCCATGCTTGATGATGCGATGTGAGTGGATAATGTTTGGTATGCAAAGGTGGTCCGGGGCAGCCACATGTAGATCGATCATGCTTTGATACTATGAAGATTGTGACAGACTCAGGGGGGCCGGGACATCCATAGATGAACCTTTTATGCATGGGTATGACAAATGTCGGGGGACCCGGACATCCATGTATGCTCCTCTCATACTTAAGACTCATGATGAATGAGGGTGGGCCAATACATCCAAATACGGTCCACTTATGCTTCCTACTTGACATGTGGGTGATGTAAATGAATGTACCCGACTTATGAATCATGCCAAGTGGTGTTGTATGCCAAGACTTATGCACTCTTGTGACAAAGATGTCTCCTATGTGTGGGCCTTTGGACTTCCATTGGAATGGGTCGAAGGGGTCTAGAAAGGTGGATATCATGAGATGGGGCACTTCCTCGATCCCTAGGTGTATACCACCCAAAGTCATGGTTCCCATGGTGTAACCCGGGTCTGGGATGGGGTGGATTGGATCAAACATGGTGGGTTGGGGTAGGGAAAGGTAGGTGGTAGTTAAGGTGGTTGGGTTACTTGGGTTCCTTGACTCCCATTGGAATGGATCATAGGGATCATAAAGTGGGTTACCAAGGGGCTCCATGTCCTCAAGGTCCTCAAAAGGTGATGAGTCGTCTTCTTCTAGTGGAATGGTTGGGCCGGTGTATGGGGTGGGCTGGTTGGTCAAGGTTTTAGGAATCACAATGGTAGGGGAGTGGACCAGGATGGGCTCTTCCACTATGAGGAGAAGGAAAAGGATGTCACTAGTGTAGCAACCAATAGTGCAAACCGAGGAGATAGACCCAATGCATGGATGGATGAGGTTAAGGCTCTTGGGTTGGTCCGCTCCTAGGGCCAATAAAGAAGTCAAGTCTGATTGCCACTTTAGACCTTTGAGGAGATCATCCCAATCTTCTACCTCATAGTAGGATTGGATTGTGGTGTGATAGGAGTGGAGGGGAACAATTTGGGATGGATATCCCAAAGGTGAGAGAGGTGGGGGTGAGCTAGGAAGGGTGGGTCCTTGCTTGAGCCATTGGAGTATATGCTCATTCATGGTGAAGGTGGGTGACTCTTGAGGATCCGGGCTATTTGAAGTGGTAAAGGGTTGAGGCTTTTCCTTACCATTGGTGTGATCTTGGGCTTCCTTATGGGTGGGAATGGGTTCCGGACTAGCATCTACTCCCATGTGGAGGGTTGTGGAGGTTTCAATTCCTAGTGTTAATGGGTTGGGTAGGTCTAATGCGGGAGAATTGGTGATAGCTGGAGCATGGTGCACTTGGGGTGGTGGGCAAGGGTGGACTTGGATCGGAAGGGGAAGTAGAGGAGGCCTAGGTTGGGGAAAGATTGGTGTAGGAAGCGGGAGGTGAGTTGGGTGAGGGGTTTTGGGTTTGGGGATGGTGGCCATTATGGGCCTTGGTGGAGGGGTGGACACGGTGTCCACATGGTTTTTAATGGTGAGGGTTGGATGAGTGGTGGTCACCATGGAGGGAATTGGGTCGGTTAGGGGTCTCTTGCCCTTGGGATCATTTGGGGTGGAAGTGGGGGCTAAAGAGGCTTGACTAGTGTAGGTTAGTGAAGGGGGTTTTGGTTGGGGTGTGGGGGCCCTCATGGGATTAGGTGGGGAGGTGGAGGCCTTGGAGACTTGGGTTCTAGTGGTAAGGGTTTGGACGGGTGGGTTTGGAGGAGTGAGAGTGCTCCTCGAGTTTTGGTAACCCGGGTAGGAAGGGGACATATATTTTGCTCTAAGTTGCTCCTTCATGTCCTTCCAAGTGGTGATGGGAGTTTCCCTTCTAAGTATCTTTAGCCCGACAATTTGCATCCAATAAGTTTCCGCCCGTTTGGTAAGTTGCATTTTGGCAACCAATGCCTTTTCATCCTCGGATATATGATACCAAGTGAAGTATTGGTCCATTGTAGCTTCCCAATCTAAATATTCTCTAGGAGAGGTTCCATCAAAGGTGGGAAGTGGGAAAGGGACCATTCTATCGTCTGTCCTTGGGGCGGGCCTATTTTCTCCAAGTTGGTTGAGTCGGTCCGATATGTTATCAAGCCGCTCATTGGCATAGGTCAAGGCTTTAATGAAGTAGTTGACATGGCCAGGGAAGTTATGGGTGTTAGTGGTAGGCATCTCTTGGTGGCTTGGACTTATGGAGTGGGCCGATTGGTAAGGTTGATATGAGGTGGCCATACTAGCGGACAAGAGTGATGCACTTGAAGACTCTAAATGCATAGACATGCCCTAGGACCAACTTGATAGAGACAAGTTGTGAACTTGCTCTGATACCACTTGATGTAAAACTGACCTTAGACCTATTTTGCAAGCATTCAAGTTTGAGCAGCGGACTCACACTAGCGAGCTCACCCGTATGGCACACACTAGGGCCCGAAGGCAACTAGGCGATGTTGGAGAGGGTCCGAGGTGGGACCATGAGGCTCCAAGGGTTGGCAAGCTTGGGGAGAACCCAAAATGGGCCTAGGATGACCAAATCATGGGCGACCAACACACCAAGGGTGTGGGTTAAGTGGATTCACTCTCAACTCGCCCGTGGTGGTCACTCAATTTGGTGGCAATGTAAAATCAGACACTCTCTTACCGCCGACGGAGTAACTATAGCAATACTAAGCTAAGCAAGTCCAATACAGCAATGAGGGATGTTCAGGAGCTCACCTAGCCGGCGTGAAGACACCGACTCTGGCCGGAGACGGGGGCGAGCGGGGAGGCGAGGGTATGCACCCGTACGCCGCGTCGGTGTCGCTTCAACCTGAAAGTGTAAAGAGTACAACACTACGCCTCTCGCAGGAGGGATGATCTTGGGGTGGGGATTAAGTTAATTACATCCAAAACTACCTCCACGTAGGGAGGGGCCTTCAGCCGGCCAAGCGGGTTGGGGATTACGCAATGAAACTTGACCTCCCGAGCTCCACCGGTTCTGCCCTGCTTCAGGTTCACTGGACAGACAGTCGGAGACGGTGCTGCCACGGGTTCCACGGAACTCGGATCTTGACGAGACCAGCGCCAAAAGTTTTCCAACTGACAGAGGATGAAGCTTGAATTTTTGGGGAAGCTTTGATACTCGGGGCTGACCGCGCTGGCGACTGGAACAGGACAGCAGCGTCTGGTCTCTGGCGGGTACCGAACTGATGCAGCAGGTTGCAGAAGTCACTGTGGGCTCTCCCGGACTCCGATTGGAATGAAACTTGTGGTGATGCGATCGAGGTTGGGGTAGCTTCGAGCCGGAGTTGACGGGGATGCGATCCAATGTCGGTGGAGAGAGGGGTAACTAGAGGAGTGAGGACTGGTCTAACCTGGGACCACAGGGGGCAGTCTGCCGTCTCCGACGAAGAAAATTGGAGCAGAGGGTTCCAGTGGAAGCTAGCTTGAATTAGTTTCTTCCCTCCAAAAATGGCACTCAGAGCCTTCACGAGCTGGCTGTGGCAGAGTCTGGGACCGGACTGATTGATTCTACCTCTGTCTGGTGCAGATCAATGTGGCTGGTTGCAGAGGGTGCCACGATCTCTAACGAGCTCTGATTGAGGCGAGACCTGAACCGTTGGAACCGTAGCCAAGTCTTCTTTCTGTCAGCACCAACGGTGACATTGGCAGATGTCAGAGAAGACCGTGACGATCAGATGAGTAGAGGGGTGTCGGTTCTGGCTCCTGTAAACTGACCTGACACACTTGGAGTAGAAAATTTGTAACTTGAGATTCCGATGTCCAAATGCAGCTCTACTTCTTTAGGATGAAAGAGGACTTGAGAGGGAAGAACTTTGCTGAAAAACACTTGATCTGAATCCCAAAAGGTTCATCGTGGTCGGGCTTCCAATCTTGCTCTGGTTCTCTGCCTGGGGTCTTCTGCGCAGTGGTGGGAGATCAGCTCCTGCGGACAGCTCCGACCTCGGAAGCCGGCGAGACCACCACCGTTGGAAAGCTATCTCGATGACGATTTCAGAAATGTAGGCCTTGCCACCTGAATCTTTGAGAGACGGTCGTGGCTGCCTCTGCAAGTTGCTGCAACTCTGCTGTCTGAAACAGAGGCTGAATGAGAAGAAGATGAGGGGGTGGGGAAGGGGATGGCCAAGAGAGTAAGAGGTGGAGGGTGAACTTGGCTGGTATGGGGAAGGGGTGCTGCGACTTTGGGTGGTTTGGGAGGTGGGGAGATGGAAGGGCACTGCCCTAGGGAGAGGGAAATTCGAATTTGGGCTTAGGGAAGAGCCCCTTCAACCTTGGGGAGAGGAAGGGGTGCTTAGGAAGTGGTGTTGGGTAGTTGGGGGTTGGGAGGTGGGGTGTGGATTGGAGGATGCCACCTTGGGTTGGGGGGGAGTTAAATGGGTGTATGGGGAAGGGGAGAGGTCTTAATGAGGGGTGAATGGGGAGGAGAGAGAAAATTCTGAAAATTGGGTGGAGGGAGAGAGAGTGAGAGATAAAGAGAGAGAGAGAGATAATGGGTGAGAGAGGGAAGAGAGATTTGGTAGAGAGGAGTAAGACTAGAGAATTTTTTCTATTCAAATGATTCTTCAAAAGTTGTTACATATGAGGAGTGGGGTGGCCTATTTATAGGCACATGACTTTTTCACAAAGGACCCTAACAAAAGACACAATGACTAATAACTGAAGGGAAGGGAGGGGCATCCATGGGCCTAGCCCAATGAGATGGGCCCAATAACCTATCAAACCAACATAATGACTCAATACTTAGGAAAATGACTCAACAACCTAGGTACATGACTCAAATAAAGGGAAAATTACATGATATTGACTCAAAGAAAATGTGAAGATTGCATGACTAGACTCAAAAATACATGACTAACATAATGGCGCTTGCCGACGAACAATCCGAGTCTGGAGAAAATGTGGAGGGGCAAGGGATGCCCTCATCAGGTTGCTAGGATTGGAGATGGTTTATGAGACGCCTAGCGAGTGTAGGACGATCTTCCGCACCGACCTCACTACAGTGATGGGCTTAGGGAATGCTAGGCACAGGTCAGGGGAGACCCTAGAGCAGTTCTCGCAGAGGTTGATAGACGGGGCTAGGGCAGTCTACTACCAGGACCCGGCCGATAGAGAGAGAGCAGACCGAGACCTGAGGAGGTTCTTACTGCTGCTACTGGGGAGGCTATTGCTCGGGACAAAGGGTGACGTCATCAACTGCCGATTCCTGGGGATACTCGAGGACTTGGAGGCAGTTGGCAGCTACGCCTGGGGAGCGGCGCTGCTGGCACATATGATGGCCGACCTGTCCACGGGGGCAGGGCGAGAGACGACCATCAGTGGCTTCTCACCTTTTCTTCAGGTATGCATTTTTCATTTTTTTTTTGTTTTTTTCTTTTTGTTATGCATGTGAGTGCCTTCCTAATGCAATGCATGGATGCAGGTTTGGAGCCATCTCTACATGCCGATGGGGCGCGTTGACCCACGGCCTGGAGGTGAGGGAGCTTTCCCTCTAGCACGGCGCTGGGTGCCGATCGTGTTTGGTGCCCCACTCGGCTACGAGTTGTGGGTGCTACGGAGAGAGTTCCGCGACTTCCCTCCCTCGTTGGTATGTATGAAGGTTACGCATCTTTATTTTTTTGAATTTATCTTGACTTTATTATGATGATGATGAAATGATGACACACACACAGATGGCTGCTTGCGCATGGCTGGTCTGACCTAGCTTTTGTCGTCTTCCCCAATGGTTGACCCCGGGGGGCCTCCCATGGCCCCCTCGGTGCCTGGTCCCCCGCTGGTCCCCTTGCATCGAAGCTCCCCGTCTCTCCAAACAGGCCCAGGCTCCTCCTCAGCGTCTAGTGTTCGAACCTTTGCGGAAGTCCTGTCCTCGTCCATGGCGCCGCCGGTTGTTCCGGGCTCTGTCCATGCTCCGGTGCTCACTGATAAAGGGGAACCTGCTGTGTTCTTCTCCCTGGAGGAGATTTCGGCGTCCCTGGGCCCCTTCTCCTTTTCCCTGGTAGCTCGCACCCCTCATGGAAGGCCGCAGTTCTCGGATATTAGAGCACATTTGATTAGCAGATGCAGATTCAAAGATGACTTTATGATCAGTGCCCTCGACAATAGACATCTTCTTTTAAGATTCCAGAATTATGAAGACTACCTGTCCCTGTTACTGAAGGAGACGCTGTTAGTTCATGGTCGGATGTTCCGGTTCTTCAAATGGACCATGGATTTCTCACCTTCAACCGACTCGCCAATTCTACCCGTATGGATTTCCTTCCCAGCTCTTCCGGTGAATTTCTACATTGAGCACTTGATTCGATCCATTGCTGGTAATGTTGGTCGGGTGTTGAAAGTTGATCAATCCACTTTGAACCTTTCCCAAACTACTGCTAGCCGGGTTTGCATAGAGCTCGATATTTCCAAACCCCGCCCATCCAGAGTTTGGATTGGATTCCCAGGAGGTGGTGCCTGGCAGGATGTTCTTTACCCGGACATTCCACACTATTGCTCTGCTTGTTCTCGCATCGGCCATAATGTAGCAACATGTAAAGGCTAAAGGTATTCGGATTCCTCAGTGAAGCCCATCCAAATAAATGCAGATACCAAAGGCAAGGCTATATGGCAACCTGTTACTAATCAGAAGAATGCAGTTGATGGAAATTTTAATGATTCAGGAGCTAATGATGGTAGTAACCAACCCAGTCGCCCGGCTCTGATTAATGCAAGGAGCTCAACTTTGGGCGCATGTTCTAACCAGAATTCTATTTTGAGTGAGCCTTGTTTTGACAATTCAATTAATCCCCTTGCTATAAATCCCCCTGAACATGTTCCAGGGGACCCTGCCAATTCTCCCACCCACTGTTTGCCAGATGATGTTCCTAAGGAGACTGTCTCAAATTTCAATTTGGAGCCTTCTCCTGGGCGTGAGCCGGTTTTACCCGTCTTGGATCCTGCTCCCTCAGAGATAAATCAACAAGAAGCTTCTATAACAGCCAACCATGAAGAACTAGTGTGCCTTCATTTGGAGCTCCCTTCAATCCAAGCTAATGTGCTAGTTAATTCCTATGCGATTGCCCCTGATCCTACTGTTGAGAGTGCCTTACAAGAGCATGATCCCCACTCGGCTGTAGAGGCCTCATCTAGACGACAGGAAATAGCTTCTCTAGCGGCAACTCAAAATGTCCTCGCACTGCATCATGAGAGATCAGGGGTTATTACCAGATCGATGTTAAGGACTGGGTCCACAGGTAACATTCCTGATACCAAACATCTCTTATGAATTGCATTACTTGGAATATCAGAGGTATTGGGAATGATGTGTCCATTGGCAGAGTGAAATTCCTTATCAGATCCCACCATCTTGACTGCATTGTGCTCCTAGAACCTAAAATTCACACTAGCAGAATGGTCAATATTTGCAGACGTTTGGGTATGGACAATGTTGTTGCAAATTCTGATGGCCTGGCTCACATCTGGGTCCTTTGGAAAGATCCCCTGAACCTTTCAATTGTTTGCAGGGATGATCAACAGCTCACTGTTGTGCATTCTAATGCTGCCTCCATAGACTTTCATGCTACCTTTGTCTATGCCAAATGTAATGTTAATGAAAGACAGACCTTGTGGGCCTCTTTATCAAACATTCATGCACAGATTTCTGGGCCTTGGATTGTTGTAGGGGACTTTAACTACATCACTAATGTGGATGAAAAACTGGGAGGCAATTCTCCTAGCCTCTCTGCAATGTCAGACTTTAATTGTTGTTTTTCTGATTGTGCGTTAATTGATGGTGGATATTCTGGCTCTAAATACACTTGGCATAATAATCAATCTGGAAGTAGAGGAATTTGGGCTCGATTGGATAGGGCTCTCCTCAATACAGACTGGCTTAACCATCTGCCCACTCATATAGAACACCTATCCAGGGAGGCTTCTGACCATGCTCCTCTACTAGTCAAATTGACTTCCAGAGATCGGAAAGTTAGCAGATTTTGCTTTCAAAAAATGTGGATTTTGCATGAGAAGTTTTTTGAAGATGTTAAGAACTGCTGGCACTCTAGCCCTGTCGCCTCATCTCCCATTCACTGCTTGCATCTCAAGCTCAAGTCCTTGAAAATGATGCTCCGGGAATGGAACAAACAAACTTTTGGCAATGTTCATCTCAACCTGACTGCCACTGAGGATGATGTTCTTCGAGCAGAGCACTGTTATGACTTGCTACCTAGTGACACTAACCTGGCTGCTTTAGAAGAAGCTAAAAACAAGCTATCAGATAGACTGCTACAGCAAGAGTATTTTTGGAGACAAAAGTCTGGAATAAGGTGGCTCCTTGAAGGGGACAGAAACACAAAATTCTTCCATGAGTCCACTTTGTCCAAGAGACAAAAGCAAAAAATAACTCAGCTGATCAATGCGGGCAATATTATTACAGATCAAGAGGAAATGAAAAAAATTGCAGTTTCTCACTTTCAGAATGCATTCTCATCTCAAGACCACAGCATTGACAATACATTTCTGGATTGCATTCCTTCTTTAGTGAACCAAGAAGACAATGCCAGTCTGTGTGCAATTCCTAATGAGACAGAGATCCATGATGCTGTTTTCAGTCTATCTGCTGATAGTGCTCCTGGGCCTGATGGGTTTTCTGGAATATTCTTCCAAAAATCTTGGACAATCATTGCTCCCTTGGTAGTTAGTGCAGTACAAGAAGCCTTCTCTTCCAGGAATCCACTGCCAAGATATGTTACCTCCTCATTGATTGCTCTCATTCCTAAATCACCGAATGCAGAGGCTATTACTAATTACAGGCCAATAAGCTTATGCAACTTCTTCTATAAGGTTATATCCTCAATAATCAATAGAAGACTGTCTCCAATCCTGCCTAAAATCATCTCTCCCGAGCAGTCTGCATTTGTCAAGGGTAGACAGATTATTGAAAACATTGCTCTTGCACAAGAGCTCTCCCTAGAACTGGGCAGAAAAACAAGAGGATCTAATGTTATGTTCAAACTTGATATGGAAAAAGCATATGATAGATTAGAATGGGACTTCTTGTACTCTGTTATGCTCAGATTTGGTTTCAGTAACAGCTTCATTAATTTGATAGACAGAATGATTAACAACTGCTGGTTTTCTGTATTGATGAATGGAGACACTGCTGGCCTTTTCAAATCCTCTAGAGGCATCTGCCAAGGAGATCCAATTGCTCCATCCCTTTTTGTGATAGCAGAAGAAGCTTTGAGTAGGTCCCTTACAGAAATTTTTAGTAATGGCCGGGTCGAATGGTTCACAGGATATCAGAGATGTCCAAGAATATCCCACCTACTATTTGCAGATGACAACCTTATCTTCAGTAAAGCCTCTGCAGCCTCTATCAGGAATTTGCTCAAGCTTCTCCACAAGTATGAACAGGCCTCAGGTCAATTGATCAATTTTAGCAAAAGTGGATTTTTAATCCACCCAAAGAAACCTAACTCTGTTGCTCAGCGCATCCAGAGTCTCACTGGTTTCTCTAAATTGTCCTTTCCTCACAAGTATCTTGGACTTCCCTTGGTGATCGGCAGAACTAAAAAGATCCATTTTGCAGGGATTATTAATTCAATTCAAAAAAGGATAGCAGGGTGGAAAGCTAACCTTTTATCCCAAGGGGCAAGACTGGTTCTTATCAAGCATGTGCTCACCTCCTTGCCTATTTAGTCTCTATCCTCCACTCCTCTGCACATTGGTACTCACAATCTGATTGAGCAGGTTTTTGCAAACTTCTTTTGGGGTTCCTCAACCCATGGAAATAGAAGACATTGGTTATCTTGGAAGGCTTTATGTAAGCCTCAATCACAAGGAGGCCTTGGCATCATATCTCTTAGGAATATGGAAACTGCCCTACGTGTCAAAATGTTGTGGACTGCTATGCACAGTGATTCTTTATGGGCTTCCTACTTTAGAGCCAAGCACCTGTACCAAAGTCATCTCTGGGAAGCCAATTTCAGAAACATGCATGGTTTTGCTAGAAGGAGCTGGTTGAAGGCCAAGGGCTATATTCTTCACTTCAAGAAGGTCATCATTAGAAATGGTTTTAATACCAACTTTTGGTCTGACAATTGGCTGGGCCAACATTGCTTAAGCACATTTGTTCCTGAGGATCAAATCCCAAACCCGAAAGCTACTGTTAGAGAAGTGCTCCAAAACCAAGACTCGGAAGAAACTGCAATTATTAACGCCTTGCTCCCCAATAATATTCAGCTAGCTGTCTGTTCTGTTAATCTGAATCAGGAACCGGATGTGGGTGTTTGGAGTCTCTCCCCCTCTGGTCAGTGTTCAGTAGCATCGACCAACAAATTTTTGGATACCAATCAGTTTCCTGCAGAAATACCCTGGAGTAGACTGTGGTCTTGTTGGGTTCCTACAAAAATCTCTGTTCACCTTTGGAAGATTATGAATAACAGTATACCGACTGATGTTAATATTCAAAGAGTGGGCATTGCTCTCTGCTCCAAATGCTATTGCTGCAGATCTCCACAGGTGGAAGACCTCACCCATTTATTTCTGACCAGTGAAATTGCAGTTTCTGTCTGGACTGCCTTAAAAGCAGCAGGGTTAACATTCGAAGGGTGCTCCATAAATGAATTTATTCTTAATTCCATCTGTAATGCTCAAACAGGTACGGCCTTTGCTATTTTCACTCTTGCATCCATTGGATTCGATATGTGGAAATCTGGAAAGCCAGGAACAATGTCAAGTATGAGGGCAAACCTTTCTCCAAAACCAGCAGCATGCATCATATATTTTTCCAAATCAAGAGGGCTTGTTCGGCTGCCTCTCTTAAGGAATCTAAGTCCTCTCACCAGAGAATCTTAGATCTGTTGGGTATTACATATCAAGCACCCGGCAGACAACAAATGAAGATAGTGAGATGGCTTGCCCCTCCTTGGCCGTTTCTAAAACTAAATTCTGATGGTGCTTGCAAGGAAACCAAAGATACTGGAGGAGGTGGAATAATCAGGGATTCTAGAGGCAAGGTTATCCTTGCCTTCTCACACTTTTATGGTCAATCTAATAGCTTAATTGCAGAGGCCCGAGCTCTCATGGATGGCATTAAATATTTGAAGACAATGGACTCCAAACCTGCGCTTATAGAGTGTGACTCACTTACTCTTGTTCGAATTATCAAAAAGGAAATTCATTGCCCATGGTCAATTCTCAGCTATGTCAGGGATATCTGGAGCTCCATCTCCCAATGTGACTTGATCTTTCATATCTACAGAGAAGCAAACACTGTAGCTGATTTACTTGCTTCTATAGCTTGCACCAATAAATGTAATTCTTTCTACTCTTACAGTGAGCTCCCTTCCATTATAAAAGGTGCTGCTCGGCTGGACTCACTAGGCTTGCCTAGTATCAGATTGATGTAATTCATTATTCTTATATTGTGAAATATAGCAACCTCCTAGCGGACTGATGGTGGAGTGGCTTTCTCCTTACCTCTGGTAAGGGGTGCACTCTCCCATTGAGCCCTAGGTTAGGTTTTTCTATTAAAAAAATGCAGGTGCAGTGGAGACCTTATGAGGGGATGACAGACGAGGGCCAGTCGTAGGTCGTAGCGGGCCGTCCTCGCTTTGAGCGTGAGCTTTGGGTTCACTACTTGAGCGAGATCGAGCCGTTACGGCTTAGGTTGGTGATGAGGACGCTGGGCCTCCACCAGGAGTGGGTGGAGGTAGGCGAGCCGCGGGGCATTGGGAAGAAGATGCGCAGTCGTACGAAGGCGACCGACTGGAGAGTGCGGTTCGAGGAGCAGTACGCCGACTGGCAGCGAGGCGGGACCAGAGTCACCTCCCGGGCGACTGACAGCTCTGAGTACCTCCGGCGCTACTGGGAGGTTTACGCCGGCCGACCCCAGATGAGGGTCTTAGGGGTATGTATGAATGCACTTATTTCTAAATTGAATGCAAATGCTTATGTGACTATCATGTGATTAATATGTAATGGATGCAGGATGCGCGGGACATAGCGGCTGTCACGTCCCGAGCGCAGAAGATACTCGGATATGCGCGACGAGTTTATATCAATCATGTCAATCAGAGTAGTAGTGTATTCGACACCAAAATAGAGATGTGCAAAATAGAAAGATAACCCAATCCTTTATTTCATAATGGATAGACTATTACAAATCCGATACTCTATTCAATTAAAAAGGAAAAGTACATAGTTGACTCAAGAAAATAGGAAAAAGACTAGATGACACTTGGAAAAGCTCTAGCTCTTTCACTCTTGACTTTCCCTATCAGTTTGACCTTCTTCGTCGGACTTACCTGAAAAGTAAGGGAAACACGGAGTGAGCGAACGCTCAGTAGGAAATTATATCTCAAGCGCTAGCAAGGGGTTTAAATAATTACATCTTTCATGTATGTGCTATAGCTATGCATGCTTGTATAAAATGACAAGGTAGAAAGAGAGTATATCAATAAGATAGCAATTTGAACAAGCCATGAACTTTCAAGAAAAGCTAACCAGATATTCAAGCAAGAACTTTTAACAAGTCATGTCAAGAATTTGGCTATCATGTTTCAAACAAGCAAGTAATTACCCTTTCTCGGGTCACGCAATTCATGTCGTGTCAAGTACGAGTCAAGTACAATATTTGTGTGGAATGTCCAATCAAGCTAGTCATGCACTCGGTATAATGCCAGATACCTTATCATTCAACTCCCATGGGCACAAGTACTTTCGGGTGCTCCTCCCAGGACCAGATCGGGCCCTATATGCGCAGGCATTTATCATGTATTTTGACATCCACTCTTGTATATATATAGCCAATGAGGAATTTTAATAATCAAGCTTGTAGACACGTAAGATAACTTTGATAGAATGGAGTCCAAAATACGACATTGGACATAGATAGGCGATAACAACGGTACACTCACGATGAACGATGAAACTAGGTGGAATTAGGTTCCCTTAACTCGGGTACCATGACAAGTATGGACATTCTTTATATAGAATTGAGGTCCACGTGAACAGTATATCAAAGATAAGATACCCTCATTCTTATCATAGAATTGAGGTTTTACAAGAACATTATTTAATGGCATGATAATCTCATCCCATTAGGAAATTCTTATGATATACACTTGGTATAACATAAGGGCCGGTATCCCATGTTTCTTTAGAGTGACATGGAAATCATTAGTGTAATGGGTTTTTAAGGTACAACCAGCTCAGTCGGTCTTGAGGGAATCCAAGGCTCGAGGAGTCTTACGGAGGTCTCTATGACTAACTTGCTAGTCCAAAGGAACGGAATGTCCAATGGAGAGCTTGTATGTCAATGAGAATTGAGGGTGATCGATAAAACATCATGAAACGTGGGACTATACTCACGGATTGGAATATAGTGCCAATATAATATGTATATGTATATAATAAAACCCTCGGTTACAGAAATAGGGTAAAAATAATTTTTATAGAAAATAACGACTTTAACTAAGTCATTAATCACATAATTAACGCCTTCAGTAAGGGCATTTATCTATTTTCCATTTTTGCAAAATTTCAATATTTCAGTATTTTATCAAAAACGCGCCCTGGTGAGGGGCGTTTCTTTACAAGTTGACGACGTATACAGTGGTCGTTCATTCTTTACTTCTATTTTTGTAGTATATATATATTCAGAAATTTATCAAAAACACACCCTGGGCAGGGGCGTTACTGTTCAATTCACGCCCTGAACAGGGGCGTTAGTCAAGTGAGAGACGACCTCTACAGGGTCGTGAATTAAAGAATTTTCAGATTTCAAGTATTATAATTTCCAGAAACAAGAGACATGGTCATGATAGGAAAAATATCGGGATATGATCATGCACTGATTTTAGAATCATGTTTAAGTGGATATTGGATAGTTAACCTGGGTAACTATTAACAATTGAGAAAATTGACGTCCGTGTATAGGGCGTCAAATCTGGAATTGACGACCTGGTCATGGTCGTTTCTTTCAAACTAGCGCCCTTGTCTGGGTCGCGTATTAAAGTAGCGCCCTTGGAAAGGGCGTTTCTTTCCAATAATAGAAACATTTAAAACTCGCGAAAACTATATGCATGAACTAATATATATGGTTTAACATAGTTATTATGGTGATTTGGGCTACAGTGCTTGAGAAAACCTACCTTAATAATAATAATCTGAAGATGAACGTGACAGGTTCTGAACTTCTACGAACTTAACAGCAGCACCAAGCAAAGATGATGCAGATGAAGAGATCGTTTGATGAAGAATCCTTGTTCTTCACTGATCAACTTGCTGTAAGTCCTACAGAAAAGAAACTGATATTAGTTTCTTCACCTTACACATCCAGAACTAAAGGTAAAGAGAATAACTTTACCCGGATGAAGAACTCTTGTTCTTCAGAACATCAGGGCTTCTTAACCTATAAGGAGAGATGAAGAATCATTAATTTTTCATGCAACCGAAAGTAATGATAAAAAGAGATAAGAAGAACTGATGTTCTTTACGTACCGTAGCAGCAACAGATCGACCAAATAGCTTTAGGGTTTGATAGTCAAGGATTTTTATAGGATTTCTAGAATCCTAATGGAGTTAGAGTTGCATTGGAAGTAACACTTCCATATTAGAGTTATTATTACATTCGAACTCTTTCTCGTAGTTATCAACTTACCCTGGATAAGTTCCTGGGTAGAACGGGAGACGAATTGAATTAACGACCTAGGTCAGGGCGTCGAATTTAAATTGACGCCTTGTCAAGCGTCGTTACTTGTTGAAACGCGTCCACTCAAAGGGCGTTACGCTTTCTTGCCCTTTTTATTTATTTTGGTCGTTTGAAATTTGACGCCTTATTATTTGGGCGTCCTTTCTTTAATTCGTGCCTGGTTGAAGGTCGCTTATTTGTAAAGTCGCGCCTTTTACTGAGGCGTTATTTTCATTAGAGTTTAATTCTTTTCCACTTCGGATTTTTATCTTTTCTTTACTTAGTCTTTTATTCTATTTTGACTTATTTTATTCTTTTAAATTTATTAGGGTTGCTACACCCTCCCCCATTTAAAAAGAATTTGGTCCCCAAATTCATAGCATATATTTACATATGGAGAGTGTAGAGTTCATACCTTCTAAAATAACTCTGGAAATCGCTTCCTCATAGATTCCTTGGTCTCCCATGTAGCTTCATATTCTGAATTCTTATTCCATTATACTTTTAGCATGGGAATAACCTTATTCCTTAGGGTTCGTACTTCTCGATCTAGTATTCGTATGGGCTTCTACTCATATGTGAAATCTTTCTGGATCACTAGATCTCCATACTCAATAATATGTGATGGGTCATGTACATACTTCTTCAACATAGATATGTGCAACACATCATGTACTTCGGACAGTTGAGGTGGCAATGCGATGCGATAAGCAACCTCACCAACTCTTTCTAGTATCTCAAAAGGTCCGATAAATCTTGGTGTAAGCTTGCCCTTAACACCAAATCTTCGTATTCCACGTCCAGGCGATATCTTGAGAAATACATGATCTCCAACTTGGAATTCAAGATCTCTTCTTCTTGTGTCAGCATAAGCCTTTTGTCTAGACTGAGCAACTTGCAGTCTTTCTTTGATCAATTGTATCTTCTCGGTAGTGTCCCTTACCATTTCTGGACCTAACAGTTGTTTCTCTCCAACTTCGTCCCAGCATAAGGGTGATCGACAACTCCTTCCGTATAAGGCTTCAAAAGGTGCCAGTTGTATACTTGCCTGGTAGCTATTATTGTATGCAAATTCGACCAGAGGCAAGTGATCATGCCAGTTTCCATCAAAATCAGTAATGCATGCCCTTAGCATATCTTCGACTACTTGATTGGTTCTCTCGGTCTGACCATCCGTTTGAGGATGAAAGGCTGTGCTAAAGTTAAGTCTCGTTCCCAACGAATGTTGTAGTCCTTTCCAAAAATGAGAAGTAAAACGGGGATCTCTGTCAGACACGATTGAAACAGGAATACCATGTAATCTGACTATTTCCTTGATGTATAGTGCAGCTAAGACATCAACTGACCATCGACTCTTGATTGGCAAGAAATACGCTGATTTAGTCAATCGGTCAATGATAACCCATATTCCATCATGTCCTCTTTTTGATTTAGATAAACCCATGATGAAATCCATACCAATATCCTCCCACTTCCATTTAGGGATATCTAGAGGATGTAGTTTTCCAGCAGGCTTTTGGTGTTCCGCCTTGACTTGTTGGCACGTGAGATAGCGTGATACGTAGTCCGCTATTTCTCTTTTCATGTTGGGCCACCAAAAATTTCTTTTTACATCTTGGTACATTTTGGTAGATCCAGGATGAATCGTATACCTTGACCTATGAGCTTCATCTAAGACCTTCTTCTTCAATTCTGGGCAGTCCGGTATACAAGTTCTATTCTTGAACATTAATCTTCCATCAGAAGCTAATTGGAAATCCGATTGTCCTTCTAATCTGCCCTTGATTTCTACTAATGTAGGATCATCATTCTGAAGTGCTTGTATTTCAGACAATAAATCTGACTGTATGCTTACATGAGATAATGTGACACATCTAGGGTCCGTGTCCATGCTTATATTGAGTTCAGAGAATTGTTCCAGCAATTTCATTCTTGAATCATACAATTGGCTAACAGTGCTCTCGGCTTTCGACTAAGGGCATCTGCTACATGATTACCCTTTTCGGGATGATATTGTATATTGAAGTCGAAGTCCTTGAGATATTCCAGCCATCGTCTTTGCCTCATATTTAGTTCCTTCTGTGAGAAAAGATATTTGAGACTCTTGTGATCGGAGTATACAGTAAACTGTACTTCATAAAGATAATGTCTCCATATTTTGAGTGCAAATACTACCGCGGCCAATTCTAAGTCATGGACGGAGTAGTTCTCTTCATGCTTCTTTAATTGACGAGAAGAGTAGGCTATAACCTTCCCTTGTTGCATTAGAACACACCCGAGGCCAATGCCAGAAGCATCAGTGTATACCTCGAACTTTTCTCTTTCAATTGGCAATGCTAAGATAGGAGCTGTAGTAAGATGATCCTTGAGAGTTTGGAAGCTTCTTTCACATTCCTCATCTCATTCATAACGGATCTCCTTGCGAGTTAACCTCGTAAGTGGCACGGCGATTTTAGAGAAATCCTTGATGAATCGCCTGTAATAGCCGGCAAGACCTAAGAAACTTCGGATCTCGCTAGCATTGGTCGGTCTTTCCCAGTTCCTTACAGCTTCAACCTTTGATGGGTCTACAGACAAGCCATCCTTTGATATAACATGTCCGAGAAAAGTCACTTCTTCAAGCCAGAATTCACACTTGCTAAGTTTTGCATATAATTGGTTTGTCCTCAATATTTGTAATGCAATCCTCAAATGTTCCTCATGCTCTTCCTTGGTCTTGGAATAAATCAATATATCATCAATAAAGACCACCACGAATTGATCCAAATAAGGCCTGAATATACTATTCATTAACCGCATAAAGGTAGCAGGGGCATTCGTTAGTCCGAAAGGCATAACAACAAATTCATAATGGCCATACCTGCTTCTGAATGCGGTTTTATGAATATCATCGTCCTTGATTCTTAGTTGGTGATATCCTGACCTAAGATCAATTTTGGAAAAGTACATGGATCCTGAAATTTGATCAAACAATTCATCGATTCTCGGCAGTGGATACTTGTTCTTGATAGTGAGGTGATTCAACTGTCGATAGTTGATGCATAACCTCATGGATCTGTCTTTCTTCTTTACAAATAATACAGGCGCTCCCCACGGGGAAGTACTTGGTCTAATGAATCCTTTCTTAATGAGTTCCATCAATTGCTCCTTTAACTCCTTGAGTTCAGCAGGTGACATCCTATAAGGTGCCTTTGAAATCGGACCAGCACCAGGGACTAAGTCAATGGTGAAGGCCAGTTCTCTTTGCGGGGATAATCCTGGCAAATCTTCCGGAAATACGTCCGGAAATTCTTGTACCACTGGAATGTCTTCTAGCTTAGCTTCCTTAGCTTCTTTAATTGTGACAAAGGCAAGGAAAGATGCACATCCTTTCCTGATGAGCTTGCTAGCTCGGAGAGCTGAAATAAGAGGGGATCTGCTCCGACCCTTGGGGCTAGTCAAGATTAGTTCTGGAAATTCCTTGAATGTAACCTTACTATTGCGGCAATCAACCGTTGCCTGATACTTGGATAACTAATCTGCTCCTAGTATAACATCATACTCTTTCAGATCTAAACATATGAGATCAATAGGGAGATTTCTACCCTGAACCAATACTTCGCAGTTTTGGTAATGATGTGTAATATCAGTCTCATCACCCAGAGGAGTAGACAAAACTAACTTTATCCATTCCGGTTCTAGGGGTAATGGGTCAGCAAACTTCTTAGAAACAATAGAATGCGATGCACCAGTATCAATTAAGACATATGCATTCCTGGAACAAACTTTCAATGTACCTTCCACTAAGCCGCCTTCTTCTTCTTGCTCGGTCTCCTTGATTGCATGAAGACGAGCATTCTTGGTTACTGGGCGTTTTTCGTCATCGGCTTGATTATTTAGTAGTGGGCAATCGGGAATCCGATGCTCACGACTCCCACAACGGAGACATGCTCCTAGTTTCCTCCAGCATTCTTCTGCTCTATGACCCGCTTTATCACAATGTTTGCACACTGTATTTGGAGAGGTAGTGGTGATAGAGAAGGGCTTGGTCTTCTTGAACTTTTGGTCTTGCGAGGAAATACCTCCATTGCTAGGCCTCTTCTTGAAGTTGGGTTTAAAGGAACCCGAACCTGTAACTTGTTCCTTCTTATCCTTACCACGAATCCTATCAGACAGTTCCGTGGCATCTTCTAATAGTTGAGCTCGATGTACTATCTCCGAGTAGACTTGAATGTCCATCGGCGCCAGTTGAGTAATAGCTTGGGGCCTAAGCCCATTAAGAAACCTCCTAGCTTTCATTTTCTCGGTGCTAACTAGATGCTTAGCATACCGAGACAATCTAGAGAATTGGGCCTCATACTCGGCCACTGACAAAGATCGTTGCTTTAATGCAGCAAATTCTGCAGCCTTCTTTTCCTAAACTCAGTCCGAGAAATATTTTGCGTTGAAGTGTTCAACGAAAACCTCCCACGAAACCTGATCTTGATTTATAGTAGCCTCTATTGATTCCCACCAGCATCTAGCATCCCTTTCTAACTGAAAAGTAGCTAATAAGACCTTATCTTGATCCGTGCATTGCATAACACAGAATATTCGTTCTGTTTCCCTAATCCAGTGTTCAGCGTCATCTGGATCAGTAGAACCCGTGAACTTGGGCGGGTTCATGTTCTTGAAGGTCTGGTGGAGACTTCCTGCTCGTTGTCCACCTCCTTGTGTTACTTGTTGCAGCACTTGAGTCATGCCTTGCAGTGTACGCTGCATGTTGCGCCATTGAGCACGTTCGGCAGCCATTATCCTACAATTATAATAACTAGATTAATACGTGATTTGTATCTTAAAGACTAGCATTCTATGTTAACTTTAACCCTTGGTTCTACCCAATCTCACTGGTTAAAGGATTAAAACCTATCCTTGGACTTGGGTTTTTCCTAGGAATTGAATACCCTAGGCTCTGATACCACAAAAACTGTCACGCCCCGAGCGCGGAAGATACTCGGATATGCGCGACGAGTTTATATCAATCATGTCAATCAGAGTAGTAGTGTATTCGACACCAAAATAGAGATGCGCAAAATAGAAAGATAACCCAATCCTTTATTTCATAATGGATAGACTATTACAAATCCAATACTCTATTCAATTAAAAAGGAAAAGTACATAGTTGACTCAAGAAAATAGGAAAAAGACTAGATGACACTTGGAAAAGCTCTAGCTCTTTCACTCTTGACTTTCCCCATCAGTTTGACCTTCTTCGTCGGACTTACTTGAAAAGTAAGGGAAACACGGAGTGAGCGAACGCTCAGTAGGAAATTATATCTCAAGCGCTAGCAAGGGGTTTAAATAATTACATCTTTCATGTATGTGCTATAGCTATGCATGCTTGTATAAAACGACAAGGTAGAAAGAGAGTATATCAATAAGATAGCAATTTGAACAAGGCATGAACTTTCAAGAAAAGCTAACCAGATATTCAAACAAGAACTTTTAACAAGTCATGTCAAGAATTTGGCTATCATGTTTCAAACAAGCAAGTAATTACCCTTTCTCGGGTCACGCAATTCATGTCGTGTCAAGTACGAGTCAAGTACAATATTTGTGTGGAATGTCCAATCAAGCTAGTCATGCACTCGGTATAATGCCAGATACCTTATCATTCAACTCCCATGGGCACAAGTACTTTCGGGTGCTCCTCCCAGGACCAGATCGGGCCCTATATGCGCAGGCATTTATCATGTATTTTGACATCCACTCTTGTATATATATAGCCAATGAGGAATTTCAATAATCAAGCTTGTAGACACGTAGGATAACTTTGAAAGAATGGAGTCCAAAATACGACATTGGACATAGATAGGCGATAACAACGGTACACTCACGATGAACGATGAAACTAGGTGGAATTAGGTTCCCTTAACTCGGGTACCATGACAAGTGTGGACATTCTTTATATAGAATTGAGGTCCACATGAACAGTATATCAAAGATAAGATACCCTCATTCTTATCATAGAATTGAGGTTTTACAAGAACATCATTTAATGGCATGATAATCTCATCCCATTAGGAAATTCTTATGATATACACTTGGTATAACATAAGGGCCGGTATCCCATGTTTCTTTAGAGTGACATGGAAATCATTAGTGTAATGGGTTTTTAAGGTACAACCAGCTCAGTCGGCCTTGAGGGAATCCAAGGCTCGAGGAGTCTTACGGAGGTCTCTATGACTAACTTGCTAGTCCAAAGGAACGGAATGTCTAATGGAGAGCTTGTATGTCAATGAGAATTGAGGGTGATCGATAAAACATCATGAAACGTGGGACTATACTCACGGATTGGAATATAGTGCCAATATAATATGTATATGTATATAATAAAACCCTCGGTTACAGAAATAGGGTAAAAACAATTTTTATAGAAAATAACGACTTTAACTAAGTCATTAATCACATAATTAACGCCTTCAGTAAGGGCGTTTATCTATTTTCCATTTTTGCAAAATTTCAATATTTTAGTATTTTACCAAAAACGCGCCCTGGTGAGGGTCGTTTCTTTACAAGTTGACGACGTATACAGTGGTCGTTCATTCTTTACTTCTATTTTTTTAGTATATATATATTCAGAAATTTATCAAAAACACGCCCTGAACAGGGGCGTTACTGTTCAATTCACGCCCTGAACAGGGGCGTTAGTCAAGTGAGAGACGACCTCTACAGGGTCGTGAATTAAAGAATTTTCAGATTTTAAGTATTATAATTTCGAGAAACAAGAGACATGGTCATGACAGGAAAAATATCGGGATATGATCATGCACTGATTTTAGAATCATGTTTAAGTGGATATTGGATAATTAACCTGGGTAACTATTAACAATTGAGAAAATTGACGTCCGTGTATAGGGCGTCAAATCTGGAATTGACGACCTGGTCATGGTCGTTTCTTTCAAAGTAACGCCCTTGTCTGGGTCGCGTATTAAAGTAGCGCCCTTGGAAAGGGCGTTTCTTTCCAATAATAGAAACATTTAAAACTCGCGAAAACTATATGCATGAACTAATATATATGGTTTAACATAGTTATTATGGTGATTTGGGCTACAGTGCTTGAGAAAACCTACCTTAATAATAATAATCTGAAGATGAACGTGACAGGTTCTGAACTTCTACGAACTTAACAGTAGCACCAAGCAAAGATGATGCAGATGAAGAGATCGTTTGATGAAGAATCCTTGTTCTTCACTGATCAACTTGCTGTAAGTCCTACAGAAAAGAAACTGATATTAGTTTCTTCACCTTACACATCCAGAACTAAAGGTAAAGAGAATAACTTTACCCGGATGAAGAACTCTTGTTCTTCAGAACATCAGGGCTTCTTAACCTGTAAGGAGAGATGAAGAATCATTAATTCTTCATGCAACCGAAAGTAATGATAAAAAGAGATAAGAAGAACTGCTGTTCTTTACGTACCGTAGCAGCAGCAGATCGACCAAATAGCTTTAGGGTTTGATAGTCAAGGGTATTTATAGGATTTCTAGAATCCTAATGGAGTTAGAGTTGCATTGGAAGTAACACTTCCATATTAGAGTTATTACTACATTCGAACTCTTTCTCATAGTTATCAACTTACCCTGGATAAGTTCCTGGGTCGAACGGGAGACGAATTGAATTAACGACCTAGGTCAGGGCGTCGAATTTAAATTGACGCCTTGTCAAGCGTCGTTACTTGTTGAAACGCGTCCACTCAAAGGGCGTTACGCTTTCTTTCCCTTTTTATTTATTTTGGTCGTTTGAAATTTGACGCCTTATTATTTGGGCGTCTTTCTTTAATTCGCGCCTGGTTGAAGGTCGCTTATTTGTAAAGTCGCGCCTTTTCCTGAGGCATTATTTTCATTAGAGTTTAATTCTTTTCCATTTCGGATTTTTATCTTTTCTTTACTTAGTCTTTTATTCTATTTTGACTTATTTTATTCTTTTAAATTTATTAGGGTTGCTACAGCGGCGATAGATGCCCAGGCCCACCTACACAGCCTGGAGGACCAGCTAGCCACCACACGGGCTGACCTAGAGACCCTGGTGAGTGTTTAAATTATTTCTATATGCAAATGAATTTTTTTTGTTGAATTACTGATGGTTAGCCACTGACGATCTCAATGAATGCAGCGTGCCCAGTAGGGAGCAGTGAGGAGAGACCCAGGGTTGGCCTCCAGCTCGAGAGGACCTAGTGCAGAGGTGGCTGCACTGGCAGAGCAGCTAGCGGGAGCGGTCGAACGAGCCGAGGCAGCAGAGCGCGACCTCGCTTCACGGGTAAATTCCAAAACACAAGTCCATTCAAACATGATTATATGTAATTGTGCACTGATAAAAATTCATTTTTACAGACTGAGGAGCTTCGAGCCGCTCTTACCTGCGTAGATGAGGGCTTCCGCACGACGAGCGCACAGGTGAGTAGTTCAATCATGTATTGCTTGAATTGCTAGATTACTGCATTATTGCATTAATTGTGGAATTGATGATTTGTTTACCTGCTTGCAGGCGACTCAGCTTCAGGCGGTACGTACCGAGTTGGCGATCCGTGATCAACGGATCTCAGAGCTTGAGAGGTCCCTGAGGCGACGAGAGGAGCTTCCTCAGGACGTGGCCGAGCTGCGTGTAGCTCTTGAGCTGGAGAGACGGGAGCGAGCCCGGGAACGCGAGGAGCGAGCTCGTGAGCGGGAGGAGTACCAGGCAGAGCGTGCCCGGTACCAGGAGCAGGTAGCAGCGCGCGAGCGAGAGCTGGCAGATTCGAGGACTCAGTTGATCCTTTCCCAGGAGGGCCTACGAGTGTCCGAGGAGCTTCTTCAGCGGGGACGTGAGCGAGCACGGGCTGCAGGGTACTCCTTCACTAGCTCCACCTTCGTGGCGGGCTCTTCCCTCCGAGGGAGGAGCGAGGCAGGGGGACACGCTCGGGTTCCTGCTTCTTCACGGGGGCCCATGCCTCCTCCACCAGCGCCAGCTCGGGACGGCGAGGAGGAGGTTGAGAGTAGGAGAGAGGAGGGTGGAGGCGAGAGCTGAGAGACTTACTTGTACTCCTCCACCCTCACACCTGTACTTAGACATTCATGATGTATATATATATATGATATTAAGATTCCTTTGTTACCTGAGCACTTTGTGTGGTTGTGGCCTTGTGTTTGTGTACTTTCTGCTCTTCGTGTTCTTCATGTTTGCTTTACTGTGCCATGTTTCTGCAACTGCTGTTCACACTTGAATAAACAGGTTAATTCATCTGTTTGACTTGGCCCCTTGCCCGATAAGCAAGGGGTAGCAACATTTTGACCTTAATGATGGGTCAAGGGGCCAAGCCTTTAATCAAATAAGGTAAATAAGACGACTGATAATGGGGAGATGTATCATATGCAAACCATAAATAAAAGATGCCCATGCAAGCATACATCGTGAAGAAATGCATTTTTTTTCTTTTTTCACTCATTTATATTTTTTTGTTATTTTTCCTGAAAAACGCGCCTTAGAGTAGGTCGTGAATCACGTAAAGACGCCCGAGGATGCGGCGTGAATTTGAAAAGGCAATATGATGATTTTTTTTTTGAGAAAGTAACGACCTGCTGAGAGACGTTATTCTGAAAGAGACGACCTAATCTAGGACGTTAATTCTATAAAAAGCGCCTTAGTCGAAGGCATTAATTAAATTATTCTGCAAAAAGGGCTTCAAGGCTATCAAGACCATGAGTCTTACATAGTCACCATCTAAAATTCATTAACCTTTCTTGAGTGGTTAAAAAAGGGGGTTGACGTGACCATAATTGACTTGTATTCGAGATTTCGCACAATGCAATTTCTTAAGTCCGTCTTGACCATCCTGCCAGTTCGTGACTTACCACATAGAAAGGATGGAAGAAAATATGAGGGAAGCCCATAAGGGATTCTGAGATGCTCAAGGCAAAGTTACCTCCCCTACCCTATGCCTGTTGGGGTTCGATCTTTGGCGTAGGGAAATTTGTTGCCTTTTTGCCCATTGCACGCATACGCCCAAGGTTTTCCTTGCGGGGACTTTACCCTCTTGACATGCTTTTCTTTTCACAACTTGAATTTCACTTTGGGATCGATTTGCATTGATAAAATAAACCTAATTGTACTTGGGCTTTTATGGTATTTGCTCCCTTTTGGGCCCTGACTTCTACCTACTAAGGCGGCGGATAGGCTTGGTGTGTCTACCTCGAGGTCTCCCTTCCTCCCTTATGGGCCGAAGAAGAAAAGAACGGGTATTGCTTTTCACTTTTAGTCAGGTTTTTGACTTTCCATCGGATTTTGCACTGCTTGAGTTCAAGAACGAAGCGTGTAGTGTGTGCGGGAATCAACCCCCTTTTAAATTAACAAGACTGATGAATGAATTCTGAATTTTGACCTTTCGGACCTTGATCCTTCGTGGGTCGTGGTACCAATTTTGAAGAATCTCTTTTTTTTTCTTGAAGAATTTCTAATTTTTTTTCGAGATTTTGAATCAATTTTCAACATTTTTTTGGATTTTGAGTATATATATATATTTTAGATTTTTTTTGTTGAATCAAGGGTAGTATTTCTTAAGATACAAACCATTCCAAGGGTGAGTTAACTCTTCCCCTTCAGCATTAACCAGTTTATAAGCGTTACCAGGATAAACTTCTTTTATGATAAACGGTCCTTCCCGATTGGGTTGTAGTTTTGAGTGGGGGCCACCCGGCTTTACAAAAATTCTCTTGATTACCATCTCACTGATTTTAAATTTTCTCTCAATTACTTTCTTTTGATAAAAACGTGAGAGCCTGTTTTGATAAACGCGCGCATGCTCAACGGCGACCAGACGCTTCTCGTCTAGGAGCTCCAATTGGGCGAGGAGTGAATCACGACGTTCATCAATAGAAAATTCCTTATCCAATTGTACTCGCAGAGAGGGAATGAGAATCTCATAAGGGACTATCGCCTCCATTCCATAAGTAAGGGCGAAAGGGGTTTACCCAGTGGGGGTGCGAATGAGGTGCGATAGGCCCAGAGAGCTTCAACTAGCTTGTCTGGCCAATCCGAAAATTTATTAGCCTCACATGTCTTCTTAACAATTTTTATCAAAGTTTTGTTAGTGGCATCTGCCTGGCCATTGCCCTGCGGATAATAGGGAGAAGAATGATGCAATGCAATGTTATACCTGTTGCAGAGATTGTTGATTTCTTGAGAGATAAATTGAGGTCCATTGTCGATGACGATGGTGCTCGGGATGCCGAATCTCGTGATGATGTTCTTCATTATGAATTTGCAGATGGTTGACGCTTTGATCTCCACGTAAGCTTCTGCTTCCACCCACTTGGTGAAGTACTCCGTTGCCGTGAGGATGAATGATTTTTGCTTGGTCAGGAGGTTCGAATCACCAAGAGGTCCAATGATATCAAAAGCCCACATGGAAAAAGGCCATGGGGAGGACGTAGGATGGAGTGAAGAAGCAGGAGAATGAATCTTGTCGGCGTGTAGTTGGCACTTAACACACCTTCGAACATAGATGGAACAATCCTCTTCTAGAGTTGGCCAATAGAAACCTAGCCTAAGGATCTTCTTAGCTAGCATCTGGCTATTCACATGACCACCACACACCCCAGAATGTGCCTCTTCCACAACTTTCCATGATTCATTATCGTCGAGGCATCTTAATAAAACACCGGTGAGCCCTCTTCTATAGAGCACACCTCCAATCAAAACATATCGCTGAGCCACTCTTCTAATTGCTTTCTTTTCTTCAGCAGTGGCTTCCTCGGGATAGGATTGATCATTGCAAAACCTGGCAATCTCATAATACCAAGGCTTCTCTTCGTCAGCCAATTCTTCTTCCCAGTCTAAAAGCATGACCTCTTTTCCTTTAAGAGATTCCCTCTGCTTAACCTTTTCAAGCACTTGATCCCTAATATCGAGGAATGCGTGATCCTTAATAGCTAGCGTGTAGCGCTGATGAATCAGAGGAACATGGAAATCACGCTCAGGAGGGAAGACTAGAGCAGAGGCCAAAGAGGCAAGGGCGTCGGCCAAGATATTCTGGCTACGAGGCACATGGACGAAAATCAATTTGGTGAAGAGCTTGACATAAGCTGAAGCAAGTTCCTGGTAGGGTTTGAGCTTGGGATTGATAGTGCGGCACTTGACCAACACCTGGTGCAGAATAAGCTGACTATCACCCACAATCCGCAAATGAGTGACGCCATATTGATGAGCGGTTTGAAGACCGGCCAAAAGAGCTTCATACTCGGCTATGTTGTTGGTGACGGGGAAAGTGAGCCGAGCAGCAAATGGAATGGTGACCCCTTCTGGTGTTAGAAGAACCATGCCGATCCCTCTTCTTGAGAATTTAGAGCTCCATCAAAATGTAATGTCCACATAGATCATGAGGTTGATTAATGGACATTAGTTCTTCATCTGGAAACTCCGAACTGACAGGATCAAAACGGGGGAGAGGGTGGTGAGCAAGATGTTCGGCAATAGCATAACCTTTGATGGCTTTCTGCTGAATGTAAGTGATGTCAAATTGAGAAAGGAAGCTTTGCCAGCGTGCTAATCGATCAGTGATGACAGATTTTTCAAGGAGGAATTTAATCGGATTCATGCGAGCAATGAGGTGAACTTCATGAGCTAGGAAATAATGTTTTAATTTCTACACTACCTAAACCAAAGCAGCACAAGTCTTCTCCGTGGCTGAGTACCTCTGTTCACAGGGGTTAAGAAGTTTAGACAAATAGTATGCTGCCCTCTCCTTACCTTCTTCACCCACTTGAGCTAGGACAGCACCCACAGAGTCATCCAGGACAGAGACATAGAGAACGAGTGGTTTGCCTGGAATTGGCGGCCTCAGGACAGGAGGATTGGCCAAATAATCCTTCAATCCGTCAAAAGCTGCCTGACACTTATCATCCCAATTAAACTTGACTCCCGACTTAGTAAGCTCGTAAAACGGCCTACATCTTTGCGAATGCTGGGAGACGAAGCGGTGGATGAATTGCAACCTCCCGATTAATCCTCAAACTTCCTTCAAATTCTTGGGAGGAGGCATATCTCTGATGGCCTTTGCCTTGTTGGGATCAACTTCAATTCCCCTCTTGCTAACAATGAAACCAAGCAATTTCCCTGAAGAAACTCCAAATACGCACTTCTTGGGGTTCATTTTCAACTGATACTCTCGTGATCTTTGCAAGACCTTAGCTAGAACCCCAGGATGCTCAATCCTTGTCCTTGATTTTACAACCAGATCATCCACATACACCTCAATATAAATATGAATCATGTCATGAAAAATCACCATCATAGCCCTCTGGTAGGTGGCTCCAGCATTCTTAAGTCCGAAAGGCATGACCACATAACAATAAGTACCCCATGGCGTAGTGAACGAGGTCTTCTCTTGATCTTCCTTAGCCAGACGAATTTGATTGTAACCTGAGAAGCCATCCATAAAAGAGAGAGTCTCAAATCCTACCGTGTTATCAATTAGAACATCAATATGAGGGAGGGGGAAGTCATCTTTAGGACACGCTCGGTTGAGGTCCCGGAAGTCTATACAAATCTGAACTTTTCCATCTTTCTTTATAACTGGGACGATGTTAGCCACCCAATTGGGGTAAAGGACAACTCTAACAAATCTAACCTTATGGAGTTTGTCGACCTCTTCTTTCATCTTTAAGGCCATATTAGGGTGGAAACGCCTCAACCGTTGTTTGACCGGGACAGACCCTGGCTTAAGTGTAAGGTGGTGTTCAACGAGCGCAGGGTCTAATCCAGGCATATCTTCATAACTCCACGCAAATGTGTCATTGTATTCTTGCAGAACCAAAATGAGCGCCTCTTCTTCAGAGGGTGGCAAATTCTTGCTTATGAGGACAATCCTAGGGTCTTCCTCGGTACCCAAATTAATTTCTTTGGTAGGCTCTTCTTCAGAGGCTGATGGTTCGTCAAACCGTCTTATGCCGCTAGCAAAGGCATCAGCCTCGTCCTCATATTCTTCATAACTTTCGTCCCCCTCTTCAATAGGGTCTTCATCATTCATGATTTCATAGACACCCAAACCCTCATAAGAAACAACAGCATCCTCATATTCCAGCTCTGGCAAGATGATTGGATTCTCTATAAATTCAGGAAGGGCTAAACAAGCCTGGCATCTGATAGCTAACTCCAACAGAAACCTACGAGGAATCTGCTTACCCTTGGACTTCCTGTATGAATTTACCCCATGACTTTTATTATTAGCAGAAGAAGAGGAGGAGGAGCAACTAGCTTGATTAGAGGGGGGAGATGAAAAAGCGGATACCTGAGGTGATACAGATGATGATGCGGGACGGGACCACGGACACGACAAGCTCGCGATCGTCCCTTGACGAGGGAAGCGTCGGATGTGCGCGGTTGAGAAACCGGCTGTGAGCTAGGGTGGTCGGCTCTCTTTTACGCCCGGATCGGGTCACGGGACGGCTTCGCTCTCTCTCGCAGCAGTGATATTATAAATTGAAGGCAAGCTAGGTATCCCTACACATGCTCTCTAGCAGCGGCATAAACAAGCATATAAAGAATTAAGCCAATGCCAAGTGTAAGGGTGAAGGCGATACCTCCACGCTCTCGGCGTGGCGAAGACGGCACCCGGCCGAAGTTCGTACTCCCGGGAACTTAGTACATTATGTTTACAGCAGTACAAATAAGCCCACTCCACGCAGGGAGGTAAAGGGCGACACAAGTGGGCCCGGGAGGACCAAGTTCGGGTTGACGGGCGGTTTCGGGCAATGCTTCGGCTTCACGCGTACTCGTGCTAGTGGGGGCCCACGTATTGACCGGAGGGGTCGTGTGGGGCCTGATGACTCCTCTGTTGTGGAGACACCTGGAAAGCGTTCCCCTGGGATGGCGAGCTGCTGGAACGACCGCCGGACGCCGGGCGGCCCTCGGACGACGCTCGCGGGAACTCGGCCACGAATCTGGAAATTCTGTTTGCAGGCGCGCGACTCGGAGAAAACTGCTGCTGCGATCAGCCCCGTCGTCGGAATGCGACAAGGTTAGCGCCGTTGGAAAGCAGACTCAGAATACCTCGACGTAGGGGTCTTCAAAAAAAATAATCAGATCTGTATTTCTGATCATGCATTTTACAAGCTTTCTGGAATCTGGCCAGAACTGCAGGGGCAGGTTCTGACTTCTCTGAAGATTGACGTTGACCAGGGAGAAGACCTCCGAATCCGGAAATAATTTCTTCAGCAAAGTTGAAGATATCTGGATAGGAATCCGGGACTATTTTTTCTTTTCTGATTGGAGACGAAATGGATTTTCTGGGATTTCTTTACTAGACCTGGGTCGGATCTGGGAAACTGTGGGTAGACTGTTCTTGGGAACTTGGACGGTTTTTGTAAAATACTTGGAGGGTGAACCAAAAATTAAGAAAATTGCTGGTGGTAGAGGGATGTGGACAGAGCTCTCAGTAAATTTGGGTGACCCAACATAAATCAAAAGATGGTTCGAATGGGGTAAACTCAGAGCTGGTGAACAGTAAACAGAACCAGGACAGATCTAGAACTTGGACTTAGACGAAAATTAAAAAAATAGCTAAAGGATGAATTTTGATGTGATTTTTTTTTGGGGGATAAGGGTTCTAGATGGGAACCAACCCTGAAATTTTGAGCTTCAGAAGACGAAGGGAGTGATAGCAGGAATTCGGAGAAGAAGGGTCTATCCTGGGTGGACAGAACACCAAAACCGTTGGCGACGACGCGTCGGCGGCGAGACGATGGCGGCGGCGATCACCGGAGTTGCTTCAGATGCTGGAGGGGATCAAGGGGGAAGGGATTACACTCTAGAAAGGGGAGAGGGGGTGGAGGAACCAGGTAGAGAGAGGGGAGGGGTGCAAATCTCACTTGGGGGCAAATGCCTATTTTCTCTTCATTAATTCATTCAATATGAAAAATACAACCTTATATAGGATGCCAACCAAACTCAACCTCAACCCTTGGATCTAGGGGTTTGGATTGAATGGCTGGGATACAATGTGAATCACACATTTAATACATTAGTTTTAATCTAATTTGACCATACTTATTCAACCTTGGACTAGATCCATTCAAACACTACCTAATACACACCAACCAAGCCACCAAGCCTAATAAGGCCAAAGAACCTTGCGCCCCCTTCCATGGGCCAAGGCCATTCATGGGCCAAGAGCCTCCCATTAGATCATGCTAGACTTGGGCCTTCCAAGTCTTGGTGGTCCATGAGAGGGAGTGGCCCAATTGGGCCATAAATGACTAATATGGTCCATAAGGGTAGCATTTGGTCCAATATGAAATAGGCTTTCTAATGGACTCTACTAATGGCAATCTAACCTTGGACTTGACATAACAAATGGCCCATTGGCTTGATATAAGTCTTACAAGGAGCCCAAAAGAAAGAAAATACACAATTACAATCTTATACAAGCCATAACACACAAATACACTTCACCCGTGTATGGAAATTGCCTTTGATGCCCCATCAATTCTCCCCGGGTGGGAGGAACTCGACCCCGTCGAGTAGGGGTATGGCTGCTCTGGTACTCCGGCGGATCTGTCACCGTGCCAAGTAACATGGGTATGCTCCACTCCAAATGATCGGCACCTTCTCATTCCATATATACTCGATATGCGCACTGCTGTGGCTAAAGGTGGTCACTCCGAAGGGACACTCTCAAAAGGAAGGAGACAGCTCGAAGACTCACTAGGAATCACCGCTGAGTCCCTATAGGTGACTGATCCGGATATAGATGTAAAACCGATCCCATACTCATCAAGTGAGTCCACTCGCCTCTTACTCGTAAGAGACCGACAACGAGCTTGCACAAGACACATGCAGACTTACCATGCACAGACACACGAATGCAAACCACGCAAACAATCGACTCAAAATCACCACACAAACAAACCACATAAAGAAAACACACCGACTCATGAACGACTCTAGACTAAGGTGGTAGCATCAAGCCCACTAGGTGGCGACATCCTGGGCGGCCGAAGGGTCGCCCAGCTCTTCCCCCATGGCATAGTATTCATCGGCCAGTGCCTCATCGACCTCGTAATCGACATGCTCAAGCTCGGGAGGTGCGGATCCGCCAACACCTAAGGCTAGGGTGGTGCGAGCGGGACACTCACCAGCAATGTGGCCATACCCGTGACAGTGGAAACACTGTATTCGCGATCGACTACTCTCCCCGATAAGAGGGGCCTTACCCTTATCATCCCGCCGGGTAGGGGGTGTAGGCAACAATGGGGGAGGTGTAGGTGCCTTGGACAAGAGTGGAGGGGGTGCCGGTGCCAGAGGACGGGCTATAGGAGCTGGGGGACGGGCAAAGGGTGCCGGTGGTTGGGATGGAAATAGATCCCGGGGTGGAGGAGGGCGAGGCCGTGGAGCGAAGTGCTCCTGACGGGTGGGCTCCTGAGGTCGAGCCATGGGAGGCCGCTGATGTGGGCCTATAGAGTGACGGGGCTCGGTACTACGGAGAGGGGTGGGGCCCAACCGATGGCTAGACTCGAACTCTCCCTCAAATTGCTCCATCTCGAGAGCAACCTGGTATGCCTCTTCCAACGTCTTGGCATTGCGGCGGAAAAGCTCATACTGGTAGTGTGGCCGCAAACCACGTCGAAAGCGGGACACGGGCATGGTACTCTCCTCCGTGACACCACATCGTAGAAAGTACTCATCAAACTCCGCGATGTATTCGGAGACGGACCGGTCTCCCTGGCTAAGACTTTGCCATCTATCGATGAGTCGCTGGCGGTATGTGGGAGGAAGGTACTTTTGCCGAAGTTTATTCTTCATCTCGGCCCATGTGTCGATCGGGGGTTCTAGCCGCTGAAGTAGCAGGCTCTCCACATTCTTCCAATAAGTTTGTGCCTGCCCCATAAGTTTCATGGTGGCAAATCGGACCCTTCGACGCTCCGACATATCATACCATTCAAAATAACGGTCCATGCCAAACTCCCAATCTAGGTAGACTTTCGGATCCAAAGACCCGTAAAAAGCGGGAGGATCCGCTCGCACGGTCTTAAGGACCCGATCATCATCCTCATCTCGTTGTGGCTGAAAACCACGACGGCGTTGACCATACCCCTCGTAGGCATTGTCGGACCCATAGTCCTCGAGACCAAGGTCACGGTGCGGTAGTTGGGGAACCCGAGGAGGGGCGGGTGGAGGAACCAGTGGTGGCTGGTTTTGGGCCGCGGGAGCGGCCTGGACTTGGGCCATGGGAGCGGGTTGGACTTGGGCCACCGCGGTAGGAGGTGCGGGTGGACCTTGGGCTGTCCCAAGAGGGTCCCCATGTGACATCCTATCTAACCGCCCAACGAGGTCTTGGACCGACCTATCGGAGGTCTCCATGCGTCCCTCCATGGCCCGAAGGCGACCATCCATATTCTCGGAGAAGGTCCGAAAGTTAGCATCGGATTGGTCCAACCTAGCCATAATGGCCATCATCGCCTCTTGTAGGGAGTGGAAGTCTCCCGAGGTATCCCGTGGGTTGGCCATAGGTGGTGGTGGTGGAGGTGAGTATTGAGTACCCCGACGAGTGGGCATGCAAACACACCGACTAGAAGACACCGACTAAAGCAAAACACACTAATGCAAATGATGCGCCTAGACTTAACCAAAACTCGATACGTGGCGGAGGCAATCGATCCGAAGATCACTCGCGCAAATGTGCGGCCTTCCCGATAGGCGTAGCCTAACGTTCGGACAACACCTTTTGATATACCGAGTAAAGGGATGTATGCGACCCAAAAATGACTCTTTTTGTTGTTTTGAAAATATGATGATCCTAGACTCGACTTAAACCGACTAATGACTCGATGTAAATGACACTCTTTTTTTTTCTTTTTGACACCCTAGACTCAAACTCGCTCTGATACCAAATTGATGCGGGACGGGACCACGGACACGACAAGCTCGCGATCGTCCCTTGACGAGGGAAGCGTCGGATGTGCGCGGTTGAGAAACCGGCTGTGAGCTAGGGTGGTCGGCTCTCTTTTGCGCCCGGATCGGGTCACGGGACGGCTTCGCTCTCTCTCGCAGCAGTGATATTATAAATTGAAGGCAAGCTAGGTATCCCTACACATGCTCTCTAGCAGCGGCATAAACAAGCATATAAAGAATTAAGCCAATGCCAAGTGTAAGGGTGAAGGCGATACCTCCACGCTCTCGGCGTGGCGAAGACGGCACCCGGCCGAAGTTCGTACTCCCGGGAACTTAGTACATTATGTTTACAGCAGTACAAATAAGCCCACTCCACGCAGGGAGGTAAAGGGCGACACAAGTGGGCCCGGGAGGACCAAGTTCGGGTTGACGGGCGGTTTCGGGCAATGCTTCGGCTTCACGCGTACTCGTGCTAGTGGGGGCCCACGTATTGACCGGAGGGGTCGTGTGGGGCCTGATGACTCCTCTATTGTGGAGACACCTGGAAAGCGTTCCCCTGGGATGGCGAGCTGCTGGAACGACCGCCGGACGCCGGGCGGCCCTCGGACGACGCTCGCGGGAACTCGGCCACGAATCTGGAAATTCTGTTTACAGGCGCGCGACTCGGAGAAAACTGCTGCTGCGATCAGCCCCGTCGTCGGAATGCGACGAGGTTAGCGCCGTTGGAAAGCTGACTCAGAATACCTCGACGTAGGGGTCTTCAAAAAAAATAATCAGATCTGTATTTCTGATCATGCATTTTACAAGCTTGCTGGAATCTGGCCAGAACTGCAGGGGCAGGTTCTGACTTCTCTGAAGATCAACGTTGACCAGGGAGAAGACCTCCGAATCCGGAAATAATTTCTTCAGCAAAGTTGAAGATATCTGAGAGAGGAATCCGGGACTATTTTTGGTTTTCTGATTGGAGACGAAATGGATTTTCTGGGATTTCTTTACTAGACCTAGGTCGGATCTGGGAAACTGTGGGTAGACTGTTCTTGGGAACTTGGACGGTTTTTGTAAAATACTTGGAGGGTGAACCAAAAATTAAGAAAATTCCTGGTGGTAGAGGGATGTGGACAGAGCTCCCAGTAAATTTGGCCGACCCAACAGAAATCAAAAGGTGGTTCGAATGGGGTAAACTCAGAGCTGGTGAACAGTAAACAGAACCAGGACAGATCTGGAACTTGGACTTGGACGAAAATCAAAAAAATAGCTAAAGGATGAATTTTGACGTGATTTTTTTTTGGGGATAAGAGTTCTAGAGGGGAACCAACCCTGAAATTTTGAGCTTCAGAAGATGAAGGGAGTGATAGCAGGAATTCGGAGAAGAAGGGTCTATCCTGGGTGGACAGAACACCGAAACCGTTGGCGACGACGCGTCGGCGGCGAGACGATGGCGGCGGCGATCACCGGAGTTGCTTCAGATGCTGGAGGGGATCAAGGGGGAAGGGATTACACTCTAGAAAGGGGATAGGGGGTGGAGGAACCAGGTAGAGAGAGGGGAGGGGTGCAAATCTCACTTGGGGGCAAATGCCTATTTTCTCTTCATTAATTCATTCAATATGAAAAATACAACCTTATATAGGATGCCAACCAAACTCAACCTCAACCCTTGGATCTAGGGGTTTGGATTGAATGGCTGGGATACAATGTGAATCACATATTTAATACATTAGTTTTAATCTAATTTGACCATACTTATTCAACCTTGGACTAGATCCATTCAAACACTACCTAATACACACCAACCAAGCCACCAAGCCTAATAAGGCCAAAGAACCTTGCGCCCCCTTCCATGGGCCAAGGCCATTCATGGGCCAAGAGCCTCCCATTAGATCATGCTAGACTTGGGCCTTCCAAGTCTTGGTGGTCCATGAGAGGGAGTGGCCCAATTGGGCCATAAATGACTAATATGGTCCATAAGGGTAGCATTTGGTCCAATATGAAATAGGCTTTCTAATGGACTCTACTAATGGCAATCTAACCTTGGACTTGACATAAAAAATGGCCCATTGGCTTGATATAAGCCTTACAAGGAGCCCAAAAGAAAGAAAATACACAATTACAATCTTATACAAGCCATAACACACAAATACACTTCACCCGTGTATGGAAATCGCCTTTGATGCCCCATCAGATGAGGGCCCCTCACCGGAGGGGGAGAATAGATCTAATAATGAATCTGGAATGAGCGGCCCCTGGGTCGGGACACACTCGGGAAAGAGATAAGAAGTCTCCTCAACGGAGATGGAGGGTTGGAAAGTTGGAAATTTGACTTTTTTTTTTCATTTTTATCTTTTCCTTTATTTTTATTTTCTTTTTCAAGAAGAAAGCAATGTGTGGGGGGAATAACGAGAGGAGTGGAATTTGCAAGATTGGAGAAAGATTGAATCAGTGACGGCCCGCGCGGGGGCATGATGGAGAGTTCAGAAAATCACTCGAGGAGCGAGGGAGGTATTATGAGAGCAACTTGGATTGTATTTGGAGACAAATTGATTATAATCAGAGGCGGTCTTGGCACGCGACCAAACCGATGAGAGTATAAAGAAGCAAGCACAGATGGATGTATGGAAGTGAGAGAAAAGAGGCCGGCCCACAGCCTGTCCATAGCAAAACCTTCTTCAAACGGAACATCCGGCTCTCCAGTATCAGTGTAGTCACTCAGCAGCTGCCTCTTGTCTGTAATTGCAGCTGGCATTTCAATCAATCGGTGTATTAATGGCGGCCATTCTGGATCAGTCGGCATGAAAAGGCGGCTCAAGGAAATAGTAATATCCTGCATATTGAACCACCTGTACCAGTCACATTCTGGATCATCCATTTTCCTTCTCTTGTCAGGCCTTAAAGACTCCAGGGCTTTATATGTGGCCAACGGGGCAATATGACGAGCAAACTGTCTAGCGTGAACATCTTGACAGTCTAATATGGAAGTAATTATGTAGTTTGCTCTTCATTTTGAAAGCCACCTGGGACAAAATGTGTCTTCAATGTCCAAGTAAGCGGCTGGCGATCTGTCTTCAGAGTGGATGTCATAAATGCCCATGGTTCATCTTTATTTTTGCATGGCCCCTTATAACCTAGGCCGCCTCGTGCAATCAACTTCTGAGGTTTAACAGGCCTAGTCCTGCCTTGGAGTTTGATACCCAGGCCTTTGCCACTTTGATACCCCATTTTCATTAAGATGTTCCAGCCAGAGGTATTCATCATTGTTTTCTTCTTTTTCCCGTTGGGAGGCAGGGGTGTCATAGCAACTGTCGTGACAGTTTCAGATGGCGTTGGCTGTGGACAAGGGACGTCCAGCACAGATAATAGTGGCTTATTGGCAGGCCACATAGAAGGAACTGACGAAGCCACATGAATATCCTCCTCTAGCAAAATTGGCATACTGGTGACTTTAATAATGCGGCCCTTGTGTGGAAATTTAAGGCATTGGTGATTTGTGGAGGGCACCGCATCAAGTTGCTGGATGTACGGGCGGCCAAGAATGCCATTAAATGTTGGATCCATGTCCAAGATGTGAAAATCTGCTGTGATGGTGGCAGGACCCAAGCTAACTTTCAATGTGATCATGCCTAGAGGAGGCTTCTTTGTGTTGTCATATGCAGTGACCGTTATGGTGGACGGCCGAATCTGGCTTTCTGGTATGCCACATAACTTCAAGGTGCTCGGTGGCAAAACATTGATGGATGCCCCAGTATCCACCAGACATTGCTTAACAGCCACCTTATTGATGTCGACTGTGATGCATAAGGCATATTTTCTTGCTGAGATTGGTGCCAGTTCGTGCTCATGAAAAGTAATTGCCGGCTGACTGCTAGCAGGTGTTAACACTGTGACTATCTGCTCAACTGGAATGTCTTCATTAACCATTACCTTCTGCAGATATTCCTTTAGAGCCAGCTGATGAGTGGTGGACCGTTTGATCAATTCCAGGATCGAAATTCTTGCCGGAGTCCGGTCCAAATGCTTTAACAAATCATATTCAGTGCCCGGTACAGACCCTTGTTCTTGTTCTTGCTCTTGCGGCCCCTACACGGGCTCTAGCTCTCTTTGTGGAAAAATACGGTTGAACATCCGTCCACTACAGAGCGGCGCCACGCCTTGACGTGCCTCTGTCGGGGCCAGTATGGTAGAAGAATTAGAAGAAGAAGAAGAAGAGGGAATGCCGGTGGCAGTGTTCAAGAATAGGGGTGCCCTCGTAGGAGGCGTGGGAGTAATGTTTAGCAAAGATGCCCCCGTGGGAGGCGTAGGAGAGTGATTTGATGAAGATGCCCCCTCAGGGGGCGTGGAAGTAGAAAGGGATACCCGAATGCGAGGAGCATTGGCGGGTGGTCTAACAAGAAGAGATCTGGGTATGAGAGGTGGGGGAACTGATGGCGGAGGAACCCTTGCCGGTGTAGGAGTGGTAGAGGGTGTAGCGGGTGCTAGCAATGAGCGAAGTAGGAGTGGCCTGGACGGCGGAGGTATAGAGTTGGTGGTGGAAGGAGGGGTTTTTCGTGCGGTAGGTTGTGGAGGTGGCAAATGGGTAAGAAGCGTGCGGGCCGGCAAGGCCGTAGAACTGGTGGAGGTAGATGGGTTGACGGGGCGTAGAAGAGGACGTCCCGATTGGAGAGTAGAAGAAGAAGGAAGGGTGCGCAACAGGCGCGGAGGTTGATTTTGATTCGGATCATGATGAAATGCCCCGACAGAGGCGTTTTCTTCGTGCCATCCCTGTCCTCTCTGCACTTCATAGAGGGACGTGACAGGGTTCACATGCTGATTAGGGGCGTGCTCCGGCAATGGATTACGGATGATTCCCATATCCTGCTGGGGTGCTGGAGCTTGCTGTGGTTGAACTTGTTGTGGAGCGGGTTGCTGAGGTTGTTGATTTTGCTGTTGCCGAGAAGCCCTTCTTTCTTTCATAGCGGCTATGAATTGTCTCATATCATCCCAATTGATGCCACCCTGGTCATTTAGATCGTAGATGTAATCTCTGAAGTGGAAGCAACGATCAAGGTTGTGACCAGGGCCGCGATGAAAAGCACAATAACGGGATGTGTCAACATTAGCGGGCCACACGGTTCTTTCCCTTGGCAAGGTGAGCAAGTTGGCGGCCATCAGGGCATTAAAAATATCTGGGAGACTTTCGGGAAGTGGAGGATAGTGGTCCCTTTTGGGGCCAAGTGGTGGTCTCCGTTGTTGTTGTTGGCCGTAGTTGGCAGGTGGGGGCATTTGATGGTATTGTGGTGGAGCTGGAGGGTCTACGCGGGGGGCTTGGTTTTACGGTGGAGCGAAAGAGTGTTGAGGTGCGAATTGGGGTTGTGGAGTAGGGTTAAAATGAGAGTTCTGTCGTGGAGGCGGTGGTGGACGTGGGTTAGCTGGATGGTGGGGGTGGCCAACTGCGCCGACTTGCTCATTTGTGACGGTGCCCTCAGTTGTGGGCCCGCTGTTAACATTGGTGGTTTTCTTAAACGGCCAAGGCTTCGGCTCAAACATGCCCATAATGGGCGAATCCTTCATCTGTGTCTGGATGTAACGAGCCCTCTCATAGAGCTCTTCCATAGTAGTCAGCCGGTTCATGGCCAAAATATGGCGGAATTGAGGAGTTACATTAGAAATAATCATCTTTACTTGCTCCTGTTCCGACAATGTGTCTTTCAGCTTCTCGGCCATCGACCGCCATCTGTCAGCAAATATGATGAAGTCCTCCTCAGGCTTCATTTTCTCCGCAACTAAATCTGTAACGGACAGAGAGGGTCCAACACGGTCTCTATACTTTTGCAAGAATTTCCTTTGGACAACATCGAAGTCACTGGCATCAGCTGACTCCAAGGAATAAAACCATTCGAGGGCTGGCCCCTCCAGAGATCTTCTGAATAAATAGGCCAGAGAAGCCTTGTTGCCTTGCCAGAAGGAGGTCTCGTACATAAAATCCTTCAAATGAATGAACGGATTGCCAGTTCCATTGTACCGCCGAAAGTTCGGCATCTCAGACGGAGGGAGGTGGAAAACTGGCAGAGTGGGGAGCGAGATTTCTGGTGCATTCTTGGCCGTAGTGACTTTCTTAAGCTGTTCTTCCATGTGGGCCATCTTCTGAAATAGCAGAGCATTAGAGTCGGACTCAACTGGGGCCTGAACAAAAGAATGTGGTATAGGCGACCGTAAAATCTGAGGAGGTTGGGGGAATTGGTGCCTAACTGCGGAATAACTCGCCTGCTGGGCCGGTATGGCCGTGACAGGCGTTGGTGGACGAGAGGGGGGTTTATGCAAGACCGCCTGGTCATTGATAATCTGGTGGCCACTCGCGGCCGGAGGGGGGGTGGAAGAAGAAGAGGGAACTGACTTCCCCTTCAAAGCGGCCTGAATAGCTTGCCGCTGGGAGTCATCCAATTGAGAGAGAGCTTGGATTAAATATGTAACGTTGATGGATGGGGAAGAGTTCCCCGAAGTATTGGAAGGTAGAGCCTGAGAGGAAGGCTCAACCTCTCGAGAGGTGGTATCGACCACATGAACTTGTGAATAATGAGGGTGAGGAGGGGGATAGTTTCCCTCATAATAGATGGAGTCATGGTGGTGGTCCTCATAAGATTGACTAAAAATATTTTCATCCACATCATCGTAAGTGTACCCATAGTTTGCCATGTTGATGATCGTACCTGAACGGAGTTTCATGCTTAAGGGAGAGAGAGCTTAATGAAGGAATTATCACACAAAGCACTTAATCCAAACAACACAATTAAATCGACCCAACTAAGTTTATGCAAACAATGTTGGAAAGCACCGCAGAATTTTAATGTTTGATGTTTGAGATTAGAGTGGATTATTTGTGAATAGTTCACTCCTTTTGCCAAATGAAACCTAGTTTGATCCAAGTGTGACCTCCGGGTCAACTAGGTTTTTCTCTCTCTTCACCAACGAATAGGTTCTCTAGAACTCCGGTACTTCGAGGGTACAACCTGCCCGGTGTCCGTGAGGGAATCCATGGGTGCGGGGACTTATGGAGGTCTTGGAAAAGGGATTTCCGGTCCAAAGAGACGGAATGCTCAATGGAGGGTCGTCCCGATTCCAAGAAGGGTGTGTGGAATCCTAATGTAGAGAGAGGAGGTCTCTCAACCAAAAGCCACCAAGTGCAAAGCAGATATGAACAAACCATAGTAATATATCCAAATAATCAATATGCCAACCAATGAATCAGAAATAAGCACAGAGAGGAGTGTCTGTGAAAAAGCAGGAAAGACACGACCTGGGAAAGGTCGCTACCAAATCCGGAGACGGCAGCGTGGCTGTCGTGAATCTCTGTGAGGGGCTCACAGGCAGTGAAACAACACGCCTTAGTGTAAGGCGCTATAAGGAAAGGACGCCTCCACTGGAGGGCGTCAAATCAAATAGACACGCCATGATTAAAGGCGCTAAAAATAAATAACACGTCCTGGAGGGGGCGTTAATTCTCAGACAGTATAATGAGCAGAAACAAAGCAGCAGATATGATAAAAGACGCCCTGGAAAGAGGCGTCAATAAAATAAAACACGCCCCTGTGAAGGGCGTTAAAACAAAAAGCGCCCTCGTGGAAGGTGTTAATTCAGGGAAATACGCAAACGCAAGCTGGCTGATCCCGGAGTGTGCAGTGTGCACAGTGGAGGGTGCCCGAGGGACACAAAGGAAAGGGTACCGAGGGTACCAAGGGGAAAGGGCACGCGTGGGTGCCAAAGGGGAAAGGGCACGCGAGGGTGCCAATGGAGATGGTAATCAAAAAGAAAACAGTGGAAGTCCCACCGTGATCGCCAATTTGTGGATGGGCATAAATCCCACACAATCACAAGAGAATAATTATGTGAAAACAGGGAGAATAATGATGATTAATGCATAAATAAGGGGAAGAAAAGCTTGCACGTGGTGCAAATATGGAGATGTGATCGCCAGAGGGGTTACCTCAATAATAATAAAAAAGGAGATCGCGAATACCTGGTGAAGATTGGAACGCGGGATGATGTGAAGTTCCTTCCTCCTTCAATCGGCCGGCCGATGAGAAGGGTTCTTTTTTTGATTACCTTGCAAAAAAGACAATGAAACAAAGCAAACGATGGGATCAGCCAACGTGCAGTAGTATCAATCCAAATAAAACATATGATGATGAAAAGAAATCAACATGCGCACCTTTTATTTTTTTGTTTTTTTTAAAACCCCTGGACAGACTAGGAGAGGAGATATGATGAAAAGTATGCAACTGATGCAAACAGGATGGAAAATAATAGCGGACGGGACGGAGATGCGATGAAAAGATGCAAAGCGATAGAAACAGAATAAAAACAACACCAAAGCCCCGCTGTCCCTTGATGACAGTAAAAGGGCAACCGAGATAGGAAGAAGAGGAAGCAGCAGGATGCAATAGGAAGCTTGAACTTGATAATCTCGGCCTCGGTACCTTCGTAACCTTCGTAACCTTTCAAAGGGTCGATCAGGACTCCCTTAAATAAGGTTCAGATCAAAGGATAAACATGGACGGGAGATAGCAATGGCAATGTTTATCAAAAGCAAGAGCCCAATCGAGTAAGAACGTCAAACAAGGCAGGACTCTGTGAAGGAAAGATGAAAGAAGGTAGGATACTAGAGGTGAAACACGCCCTTCAACAGGGCGTCAATTCTTGATTTGACGACCTACCCATACGACGTTTCATAAAACACGACCCAAGCCAGGGCGTTTCTTCCTGGATTCAATTTTGGCAATAAAACCTTCCTTTATTTGAAAAAGATTAAAAGCCGCCTGAAAAAGAGGCGTTTCTTAAAAACACGCTCTGAGGAAGGACGTTATTCATAAAAATGCATTTTATTTCATTTTATTTTGAAAAAGGATAATACCAGGAATTGACGCCCTAATCATTGGTCGTCCTTTCTTTAAAAACGCCCTAGGTAAGGTCGTTATTTAAAACGCGCCCTACTTCAGGTCGTGAATCATAAAAATGCAACAAAATGCAACGGAAAACCCACAAAAATAGAAAAACTTTACATTATGGGAATATTGAAGTTCTCTTTGGGGCGTCAACATAGTGACATGAGATTTAATCAACAAAGTGTCAATTTTGGCGTGTCTACAATAACCACCGTTGACCTAGCTAGTTACCAGTTGGGAGTCAGTGTGAATCCTGACTCGCTTAGTCCCCAACCGCCGGGCCATGTGGGCTCCCGATATAAGGGCCTCATACTCGGAAGCGTTGTTAGATGCTTGGAAGTTGAACTTCAGGGTGTACTGTAGCTCTGCTCCTTCGGGGGACTTCAGGAGGATCTCGACGCCGCTTCTGGCTGAGTTGGAGGATCCGTCGACGAACAGTTCCTAGGTCGGCCCGGGCGTGGACGGAGATCTTTCTTCAGTCGGGATGATGCTCTCGGCTATGAAGTCAGCGAGTGCCTGGCCTTTGATAGCCGAGCGAGGCCGGTACAATATATCGTAGTCCCCAAGCATGATGGCCCACTTGACGAGGCATCCCGAGGCTTCGGGGTGAGCGAGGATCCTCTTCAATGGTTTGCCGGTCAGCACGGTGATGGAGTGCCCTTTTAAATAGGGTCGGAGGCGCTTGGCCGAGGTAACAAATGCTAGCACGAGTCTCTCGGTTGCGGGGTATCTTCTTTCAGCCTCGTTGAGCACCTTACTGGTATAGTAGACCGGTCACTCGACACCCGAGTCATCTCTGACTAGGACCGAGCTAACTGTAGACGGGGTTGCCGAGAGATAGAGATGCAGGGCTTCGCCTAGAACAGGCTTGGAGAGCACCGGGGGCGAAGCCAAGAACTCCTTAAGCTCGGCGAATGCTTTCTGGCATTCCTCGTCCCATGCGAACATGGCAGATGCCAGTTTAGGCCCCCTCAATAACTTGAAGAAGGGTAAGCATTGTTCGGCCGTACGGGATAGGAATCTGCTAAGTGCGACAATGCGTTCAGTCAGGCGTTGAATGTCCTTGACGCAGGTGGGTGGGTGCATGTCCAGGATGGCCTGGACCTTGTCGGGATTGGCCTTGATCCCACGCTAGGTGACTAGGAAGCCCAAGAATTTCCAGGACCTTACTCCAAAGGCGCACTTGGTGGGATTGAGCATCATATTGTATTTCAGGAGGGTGTCGAAGGTCTCAGCTAGGTCGGCGAAGTTGTTCTTGGCCTTGGGGGTTTTGACGAGCATGTCGTCAATATAGGCCTCGACGTTCCGGCCGAGCTATCCCTCGAACATATGGTTGACCAACCTCTGATACGTTGCTCCAACGTTCTTCAACCCGAAGGGCATCCGGGTGTAGCAGTATACGCCGAAGTCGGTGATAAAGGTGGTCTTCTTGATGTCCTCCGGATTCACTCTGATCTGATGGTAACCTGAGTAGGCATCCAGAAAACTGAGTATCTCATTGCCCGAGGTTGATTCGACCAGTTGGTCGATGCTCGGCAGCAGATAGCAGTCTTTGGGGGTGGCTTTGTTTAAGTCGGTGAAGTCACCAGGACGACGTTGGCCAGCCACGTTGGGTATAGGACCAGTTTAAAAAGACCAGTCTTCTGCCCCTTGGTGACTTGCTCCTTAATGATCGCCTACTTCTCTGGCGCGTGTTTCCTTCTCCGTTGTTGTACAGCTTTGATGGTTGGATCGAGGTTGAGCTTATGCATCACCGTCTCCTCTGGTATCCTAAGGACTTGATCATCAGACCATGCAAAGACTCGGATGTACGAGGAAAGAAACTCTTTGTATTGCTGTTGGACTTCAGATGTTAGGTCGGCTCCAATCTTTACTCCCAAGGTCAGGTCGTCGTTTAGGAAAACCGCTAGCAATTCGCCTCCAGACTCGGCGGTTGCGAATTTTTCCTCTACTTCCCGGGGATCCTTGTTCTTCCCGTCCGGCCTTATGGCTTCAACCGAGATATTGTAGCACCTTCTGGCCGTGGCCTGGTTGCCTCAGACTTCCCCCAACCCATTTTTGGCGGGGAACTTCATATTTTGGTGATAGGTAGAAGGCACTGCTTTCGTTCGACTGAGGATGCATCGACCGAAGATTACATTGTATGCTATCATACCCTTGATCACTATGAAGTCCGTCATAACCGTAACGGTCTTGGGTGGGGCGCCAAGAGTAATCGGCAGGCTTAGGGCTCCCTCGGGATAAGTGGCCTGGCCATTGAACCCGCACATGGGGGTTCGGATCGGGCGGAGTTTAGACGGATCCTCCCCCATCTTAAGAAAACATTCACAGGATAATACATCGGGGGCACTTTCATTGTCAACTAGAATTCTATCTACGTTATAATGGTTTATTGTGGCCGATATGACTAGGGCGTCATCATGCAGGGTGGTCAGCCCTTCCAGGTCTCGGTCGGAGAAGACTATGACCTGAGGCTCACTTGGCGGGGCCTTGGGAGGCTCGATGGCTCGGCTCACCCGCTCAGTATGATGCTTCCTTCCTCAGCCACTGTCTCCTCCTGATGTAGCTCCTCCAGCGATGACGTTGATATGGACCCCGCGAGGGGCGTTGTCGATTTCCTCTGGGGTGCCTCGGTCTTCCTTGTGCCCGGTCACGAACCGGGAGAGGTGCCCCTAACAAATGAGATGCTCGATCTCGTCCTGGAGCTGATGGCAGTCGCCGGTGTGATGTCTGTGGTCGCTGTGGAATAGGCAATGCTAGCTGCGATTGCGGTTCTTCGACCTCATTGGCTTGGGTTGGCAGATGAGGCCCAAGCCTTTGATGTCCTCATATATCTCGTAAACCGGAGTGGTTAAGGGAGTGTACCACTCGTACTTCCGTGATGGTTCCTTACGTTCCCTATCTTGGTTCCACCTTTTCCCTGGACCCGAGTTTGGCTCGGGTGCTCGCTTCTTGTCCCCCTCCCAACCCAAGCCGGTTGCATCTCGGCATGCGTAGAGCACGTCTTCACACTCAGCGTGGCGCAGAGCCAGAGTCACTAGCGCAGCAAGGGTCGAGGGAGGGTGGAGGACGAGTTCACGGTGGAGGTTCTCGTCGCGGGTGCCCCCGATCAACACTGTTATAGCCGAGGCGACGTCCAGGCGGGGGATCCTCAGGGCTTCCGATTTGAATCGGGTGATGTAAGCCTGAAGTTTCTCCCCTTGCGCCTGTTTAAGGGCTAAAAGCCCCGCTACCGACATTGGGGGACCTGCTGCCGGTGAAACTCTCTTTGAATATTCACACGAATTGTTTGAAGTCCCGGATGGATCCGGGGGTGAGGGCCCGGAACTAGGCTTGGGCGCCTTGGACCAGAGTGGTCATGAAGACTCGGCATTTGATGGCATCGGATGCTTCATGAAGGGTCATCAGAGCATCGAAGCTGTCGAAGTGATCGGCCGGGTTGCCCTGGCCGTCATAAAGCTTGAAGGTCGGAATGGAGGTTCTAGGAGATACCTCTGCCTTCAAGATATAGTCAGAGAACAGGGATTTCTCCTCGTCCTCCGCAGAGGAGTCTTTCTGTAGGGCGCGTAGGGCGCGCTCCTGTTCCATGAAGTGCCTCTCGAATTCTCGCAGTCGGAGGGATAGCTCCGGGGGGGCTGTCTGGGCGTTCCCCAGGGACTTCGGTCTCTGGGTTCAAATGGCGTGCCCCGGGTTTCCTCTTTTTCAGAGTGGAGGAGGCCTCTTGCTCCGGAGGAGGGGCTTGTGAGGGTGCTCCTGACCTGTAATGGATGATCTGTCAGCCTCGGAGGGTGAAACGGCCTCCGGCGGTGTGCTGGGACACGTTCTCGCGGGGGGGGGGGGGGGGGGGGGGGCTCTCCGGAGGGGCGCGTCACCTTCCATCCCTGGCCGCCTGAGTCCTCATGAGTTCCACGAGGACATCCAGTTTTGCGTTGAGGGCCTGGAAAGCGTCAGCGCCGTCGTTAAGCGGTAGCCCTACCCCCCGTGGCGGGAGGGGGCGGGAGCCCTACCGCCTCGGGGGGAGGGGACGGTCCGTCGGCGGGAGTGCTGGCATTAGAGAGGGGATTTTGTGAGGCTTGAGACGGGCCTTCTCCCGCCGCCACCATGGCCTTTCCCCTGTCACCGGCGGACCTCCTCCCTGAACTTCTTCGCACCATACTGGCTCTTTGGTCGTCTCCCACAGACGGCGCCAGATGAAGGGGCGTGATCTTGCGCGGCTCCTGAGATGGGAGGATGATCACCGAATAGTGAACTATAAAGAAAGGGAAACAGATCAGGGGGCCCAGGGAAGGTTCCCTGGAAAAAACCCTCCGATGCTTAAGTCAGTGGAGCAATGGTGGAAGATATGGAGGGAGGTAGAAAGAGGTGCACGAGATCCCCCTACACCAAGGTGGTGAAGTGGTTCCTGCTCAGGGAGTTTAGGCGTGTATTGCCCTTACCTTTCATTGAAGGGAATCCCGAGTTTAAATAGTGCACTGGCCTCATGAGTCCCATAAGGTGAGGGGTTTCAGGCGGGGGTTACGTCCTCAACGTGGGCTCTTCACGTCCTCATCGTGGGATCTTTATAACCTTGAGGGATCATGGGTCCCTTATCCTCATAAACTCCTGCTCATAAAGGGTTCTCAAACCGTAGCATGGAATAGCATTCATCGGTCGATCCGAGCATGAAAGGTGCCAACCCTTTCCGGGTGATAGGCATAGCTCGGACGAAGATGGGTCGGAGTAGTCGTTGAGCGCCTGTCTTTATCCCGACGAGGGGATAGATCGGGCGTGGGTCTTCCTCTGACCTGACCGAAGCTCGGGCCTTCCGAGCCTAAGGGCCGCCGAGGAAGGTTGAGATCCCGAGTGATCTTTTTGGGCCTTTTAGTCTAAGTGGGCCCTGTGGGGCTATCACTTGGATGAGCTGGGCCTCATTTGGTCCTTAAGGGCCTAGTTTGGCGGCTCTTTAGGTGGGCTGCAGAAATCCCCCTCTCCAAGAGTTAAGCTCATTTTCAATCCTGAAGTGAGACCTAGTTCTACGGTGTTCATTAATATTACTAATGATATTTTCTAATGGGTGATCTCTAAGATTTTTGATATTTATAAGCTGATTACCTGAGTCCCCATTTACCTCCCTCTTAACTTCTGGCTCTTCAACTTCGTCTTCAGTCCCTTGTTCTACTTTTTCCTCTTCTTTATTCTCTAAAATTTCCCTTTCATCCTTATTCCTGCAAAAGTCACTTTCAGACCTGTTAGTTGTTTCATCTAAAATCACATGAGGTGTCTCTTTAACAGTTTCAGATCTCTTATTGTAGACTTTATAAGCTCTTGATATTTTAGAATATCCTAGGAAAATTTTAGGTTCACTCTTTGCCTCAAACTTATCAAGATCTCTTTTAGCGTTAACATGAATGAAACATTTTGATCCAAAAATCTTAAAGTAAGCTAGTGAGGGTTTCTTACCTTTTAGTAATTCATAAGGTGTCTTTTGACTAGAAGGTCTTACCAAAGCCCTATTGATGATGTAACATGCAGTATTCACAGCTTCAGCCCAAAACCTTCTAGGTAATCCACTCTCAACCAGCATAGTTTGAGCCATTTCTACCAAGGTTCTATTTTTCTTTCAACTACTCCATTTTGTTCTGGAGTTCTAGGTGAAGAGAACCTATGTTTTATTCCATTTTTCCTACAAAAAATATGAAATTGTGAATTTTTAAACTCACCTCCATGGTCAGACATAATATTAGATATGGAAAACTTACCATCCCGTTTTATTCTGTAGAAGAATTCCTGAAATTCACCAAATGCTTCATTTTTGTTAATTATAAAAAAAACCCAAGTAAACCTAGAGAAATCATCTACAATGACAAAATCATATCTTCTACCAATTAAGCTAACTGACCTAGTTGGTCCAAACAAATCCATGTGAATCAGCTCAAATGGTTTAGAAGACATGCTTTCAGTTCTGGATTTTACAGATTTCCTAGTGTGTTTTCCTTGAGTACAAGCTTCACAGATTTTATTCTTTTCTTTGAATGATATTTCAAGTAATCCTTTTACCATGCAAAATTTATTCAACTTATGCAAAATGCTAAGCTAGCATGACCTAGCCTATGATGCCAAAGGAATGCAGGGTCATCTTTATTTGCAGACAGACACATGTTCATGTGGACTTCATCATCCAAGTCAACCATGTACATGTTATTGACTATTTTTCAAGTGAATTTTACAATTTCATAATTAGGTTCAAAAATGGTGCAAACAAGTGAGTAAAAAATAATTGTATACCCCTTATCGCACAGTTGACTGATACTAAGCAGATTATATGTAAGTCCTTCTATTAATAAGACAACATCAATGCAATAGGAAGAACATTTACCTACCTTACCTGATCCTATGATTTTACCCTTTGTGTTTCTACCAAAAGTAACATGACCAGCATTCTTTTCAGTTAACATGTTGAACTTTTCTTTGTCCCTGGTCATGTGCTTGGAGCAGCCACTATCAAGAAACCATCTGTTGTGGTGGGCTGCTAGGCATACTTGCAAAATCAATTAAGTGGAAAGTTTTGGAACCCAAGAGTGTTTGGACCCCATTGCAGTAGTCAACTCATGCAAGCAAGATAACAGATATTTTGGGATCCACATTTGTTTTGTTGACTTAGTTATTTTTGTGGAATTTTTATTTTTCTGGTTATTTTTCTTATTCTGGAGATTGTTTGGCTTTTGAGCAACTTTCTGAGTTTTAAGAATATTGAAATTTTCATGCCAGTTGTTGGTCTGAGAAGCATTAGGATGTGTGTAAGCATCATAGAGCCTAGATTGAGTATTTCCGAGATGACCATAGAAATTCTGGTTTTTAGACCAAAGCCTAGGCTGTGTTGAAGAACCCCAAGGATTGCGTTGATGCACCCAGTGACCTGATGTACTCCTGCTCTGACCTTTGTGTGTAAAGAACTAGAGTCCAGAAGGAATGTACATTGGTGCAGTATGGCTTGTGCCTCGACCTTTCTATTGAGGCTGGGTTATCTTGGTCTTGAGACCTCCTTGGACTTGAGTTCTAGTAGCTTGACTCTTACCCTGACCCTTGGGTTTAGGTGCAGTGAAGTGTGTGCTACTTTCCCTAACAACATTCACTTTTTCTTTGCCCTTGTCCTTGGCACTTATTTTGTTTTGTTCAAAGTTCATTTTTATCAGGGGATTGTATTTTCATTTTCCCTTTTCAGCAACAAATGAAATTGTTTTAGCTTCAAAGCTTTTCTTGCTAGTTGGATTATATCCTAATCCCTCTTTCCTGAAATTCACTTTTGTTCCAAGAATGACATTCATATTTTCAGTGCCTTGCGTCATGGCCTCAAGAGATTTTTTTCTTATCATTTACTTCCATGTTCAGATTGTTAATGGTTTTCTTCAATTCTTCATTCACACATTTCACAACCTCATATTTCTCATTAGTTGTCTTTGTTTCCTCTTCAAACATTTGCATTCTAATTTTCAATTCATCAATGACATTATTCAAATTTTCATTTTCACATCTTAGTTCTTTCAAAATATCTTTGTATTCATATTTTTCAGTAATAGAGTTTTGTAAATAAGAATTTTCTTTCTCTAAGCATACAACTCTATCATTTAACGAAGTATCACTAACAAGAGAATTAATTTTCTTTTTGAGATGTCTGTTCTCCCTACGCACATTATCATATTTATCTAGGATTTCAGCATATGAGTCTTCCCAATCACTATGAGTGTAATCTTCAAAGGGAGAATTTACCTCATCATCAGTTTTCTCTTCATCCTCTTTTCTAGCCATCAGACATAGTTTGTCTTCTTCATTACTATCATAAGAGCTGCTTTGACTATCTTCTTCATCATCGCTCCAGGTGCTCACCATAGCCTTTGCCTTCTTATTTTTTCATCTAGGCTGATTTTTTTTTTACAGCTCTGGGCAGTCTGCTTTTAAATGTCCCGACTTCCAGCAATTATAACAAACTATGCTGTCAGACTTTATAACATTTTCAGATTTAAATTTAGAATGTCTTCTACCAGATGAGTATTTACGTCTGAAATGTTTACCTTATTTCTTCATAAATTTCTTAAACTTCTTGGTCAGCATGGCAAACTCACCTGAATCTTCTTCAGAACTAGATGAGATTTGTTCGCTAGAATACCCTTTGCAACTAGTGTTTACCTTAAGTGCTAGTGGCTTCTTCTTTTTCTCAAAATCATCTACCCTCTTGAGATTCAGCTCATACGTCATGGGGGATCCGATTAGCTCGTCGACACCAGTAGTCGCCAGGTTCCTAGACTCTTCCACTACAGTGGCCTTCGTATGCCAGATTGGTGTCAAGGATCGAAGAATCTTCCTGACAAACTCGTACTCACTGTAAACCTTGCCCAAACTCTTCAAACTATTAGTAAGTAACATTAACCTAGCATATATCTTAGAAATTGTTTCATCAGGTTTCATCTTAAAAGCTTCATATTCAGAAATGAGCATGTTTACTTTAGTCTCTCTTACCTGAGATGTTCCCTCACAGATTACTTGAAGTTTGTCCTACATTTATTTTGCTGTGGTGCAAGAGGATACTCTGGAAAACTCGGTGGGATGTAGAGCACATTGTATGGCATTGATTGCACTCCAATTCAGAGTTGACTTTCGAATTTGCTCTCGAGTCCAGACATCTTCATCTTCAGGAAGCTCGAAAGGACCTCAGCTGACCACCTTCCAGACTTCGCAATCCTTAGCTCTTAAGAAGACCTGCATACGATTCTTCTAGTATGCATAGTCAGTTCCATTAAAGAATGAAGGCTTACTTACAGAATGTCCCTCAGCTGTTAGACCTCTAGCTTCCATTTTACCAGATCTCTCCGGGATGTTAAGCCTTTAAGGAGAGTTAGGCTCTGATACCAAGTGTTGAGTCAGATGACTAGCAAATCTAGAGGGGGGGTGAATAGATCTACCCCAAATTCTTTTGAAATTTAAGCACTTAAATTTGAGGAATTAAAATGCTAAGGTAGAAACCACTAATTCCAGCACACAAGCTGAAACAAGTAAGAGATCAACCAAATGATACACAGATAACTAAGATGTAAAACAAGGATATCTCAAATAATAGCAGTGATAGACGGTAAAATCAGTAGAAGCACACAGGTTAAAGACGAGATACTTAGTGGAGATTTGACTAAGTAGTCAGTCACACGAGGAAGACAACCTTTCAGATAGGCTTGACCTATCCTTCTAGTTACTTCTTTTGATATACCTTGTTACAACAGTTAATTCAGTCAAGAGAGAACTACAAATCAAATTTAGGATACCAGTAGAAAGAAGTAGCAATCACATAAGGATAGTGCAAATCCAATTTTAAGGTGGTTCGATCTTAACCTTGAGATCTACATCCACCTCTTACTCAATCGAGTAAAGCTTACCGCTGACTAATAGCTTGAACTGCTGATCCACAGTTTTGGGGATCAAATCCCTACAAACTGTTGAGCATTACAGCTTGCTAAGACCGCTTGTTCACAGCTTAACCCGCCGAGCTTCGCAGCTTGCTTCCAAGGAACACTTCCTTGCCGCTGATACACAACTTAAGAAAACATAGCAAAACAGAAAATGACTAGAACAGAATCAAGAAAAAGCACAAGACAATCTGTAGCTCACTTTGAGCAGATCGACTGTCATGCCTCGTACTCTATACCGTCGAGGTATTGTCCGCTTTGGCCTAATGGTTTCATGATTTTGTCCCTTTCTAACAGTGATCGGCTCCAGAATGGGGGACTTCCCAGGCAGGTCACCCATCCCAGTACTACTCCCTATTAAACACGCTTAACTTCGGAGTTCTTTACAAGAACTGAGCCGATACTTTAAAAGGTGCCTCGGTGATATAGAGTACAACTTAGCTATATTTGAGGGTGTTACAATCTACCCCTCTTATATAGGTGACATCCTCGTCACTGGGCACATATAGAACGCAATCAAACCTCCAGGCAGGTAGGACTCTAGAGGTGGCCCCTACAGGATCAAGAGGTGGCTCCCACTATGTAGCACTTTGTCCCATTGCGGGTTCAAGAGGTGGCTCCCATAGTGTGGCACTTTGCCCTTCATGGCACTTAGTTCCCACACTTCTGGCTGGGGTATGGCTCTGATACCATTCAACTTAATTGTCACGTCCCGAGCCTTTACGATAACGAAAGACTAGCTCGAGGAACGTGAACAGTCGGCATGATAAGCCTCTTGCAAGTAAGAACGATCAGAGCGCAAGGCAATCACACATAAGAATGCAATCGCATAATAATTTAATCAAACTCCAACTTTATTTCATTAATAATCAAATCCAATACTAAATTACAGTCACTGTTTCAACTTTCTTCATCATACTAGACTCAAGAAATAATAAAATTACATAGACTCAATGTAAACAATGTAGACTTCCTAAGTCTTCACTCATTCTTCATTCACTCTCGGACCCACTATTTGAACGTTCCGAATCCGATCCCGACTCACTTCCATCTCCTGAAAAGATTGGAAATAGGTAATGAGCACACTTGCCCAGTAGGTATCTTCGCATCAACATGATTAGTAATATTTAAGTAATTAGCATTTTAGGTCTAAAGAAAATAAGGTAAAACCATGCAAATGCGATCAATCACGTAATTAAACCAAAGTAACAAGATGATCATGTAAGATAAAATGAACGAGTATGAACTAGCAAGAATGTAACAAGTATGAACAAGAATGTAGCATGGCCTTTCATGAACAAGAATGTACTAGCAAGTTCACATACTTATCACCCAAACATCTTTTGCTTATGAGCAAGTATTTGGTGAATTTATGTGGACTATCATGTAACAAGCAAGAAAGTCATGTAACATGTACGTGTATCGTGAATTTCACTTATTTATAGAGAAAGTACTCCTAGCGTAATACGACGCCAGTAGCATCATACCCCATGGTTTATAATAGTATGTTTTCGACAATCAGTCGAGGGGACTAGTATAGAGCGCTTGAACACAATCAGTGCTCGATCGCATCTTCAAGTATAAATCAAGCTATTTCCACATTTAAAGCAATAAAATTAGGGCCAAGAATGTAAATAAGTTCATGATAACAATAATCAACAATGAACGCTTCAACTTAGGTCATGAGAGATCAAGGATGATTTAAGACGACATCATGCTCATGGAAATAACTCGGTAGCATAACGGTACATTTATTATCATTCATAATTTAAATTAAGTATCTTTAGACAATATGCCAAGTCCTAGATCATCAATAATCCATCTAGGAACTTTAGAATATCAACCCTTTGGTCAAACCTTGGGTTAAAGAATTTAGAACTGTGACGGTCTAATACTGGGCCGTTCCATGGACATAACGGTCGAGTGTTGGGCCGTTAGAAAGGTTGAATCCAGAACAAAGGAATTGGACTCAGTACAATGTGATGGTCATATATTAGGCCGTTAGATTAGCATGACGGTCTAATATGGATCCGTTACTGTCACGCCCCGAGCGCGGAAGATACCCGGAGACGCGTGACGAGTTTATATCGATCATGTCAATCAGAGCGTTAGTGTATTCAACACATAGACAGAGTGCGCAAAAGTAGAGATAACCCAATCCTTTATTCCATCATAACCTTAAAGGTACTTCTATTACAATCCATTTAATGAAAGTACTAAGACTCAATAAAAAGAAAAGTACAATGGTTGACTTAAGAAATTTTCAAAGATAGGACTACTAGACGCTTGGATAAACAGAGAGCTCTAATCTCTTCACTCTTGACCTACCCCATCCGATTGAGTCTCATCATCGGACTTACCTGAAAAATAAGGTAAAACACTGAATGAGCGAACGCTCAGTAGGAATTATATCTCAAGAACCAGCAATTGGTTTAAGTAATTACATGTTTCATGAATGCAATAAAGCTCTGCATGTTTGCGTAAAACGACAAGAGAGAGAGAGAGTATAACAAGAGGTAATTGAGTAAACTAGCATGTCTTTCAAGAACTTATATCAATGAATGTCAAGATATTCAAGCAAGTATATTCATCATGTCATGTCGGGAATTGGCTATTACGTTTCAAGCAAGTATATAAATACCCTTTATTTCGGGTCACGCAAGTCATGTCATGTCAAGTACGAGATTTGTGGAATGTCTTAATCAAGCTAGTCATTCTGTCACGCCCCGAGCGCGGAAGATACTCGGATATGCACGACGAGTTTATATCAATCATGTCAATCAGAGTAGTAGTGTATTCGACACCAAAACAGAGATGCGCAAAATAGAAAGATAACCCAATCCTTTATTTCATAATGGATAGACTATTACCAATCCAATACTCTATTCAATTAAAAAGGAAAAGTACATAGTTGAGTCAAGAAAATAGGAAAAAGACTAGATGACACTTGGAAAAGTTCTATCTCTTTCACTCTTGACCATTCCCATCCGATTGACTTCCCTCGTCGTCGGAATTACCTGAAAAGTAGGGAACACACGGAGTGAGCGAACGCTCAGTAGGAAATTATATCTCAATAAGACAGCAAGATGAACTAGTCATGAGCTTTCAAGAAAAGATAACAGATATTCAAGCAAGTACTTTTTAGCAAGTCATGTCAAGAACTTTGGCTATCATGTATCAAGCAAGCAAGTAATTACCCTTTCTCGGGTCACATAATTCATGTCATGTCAAGCACGAGTCGAGTACAAGATTTGTGTGGAATGTCCAATCAAGCTAGTCATGCACTCGGTATAATGCCAGATACCTTATCATTCAACTCCCATGGGCACAAGTACTTTCGGGTGCTCCTCCCAGGACCAGATCGGGCCCTATATGCGCCGGCATTTATCATGTATATTTGACATCCACTCTTGTATATATATATATATAGCCAATATGGAATTTCAACAATTTAAGCTTGTAGACACGTAGGATAACTTTGAGAGAATGGAGTCCAAAAATACGACATTGGACATAGATAGGCGATAACGACGGTACAATCACGATGAACGATGAAACTAGGTGGAATTAGGTTCCCTTAACTCGGGTACCATGACAAGTATGGACATTCTTTATATAGAATTGAGGTCCACATGAACAGTATATCAAAGGCAAGATACCCTCATTCTTATTATAGAATTGAGGTCCACAAGAACATCAACAAATGGCATGATATCATCATCCCATTAAGAATTCTCATGATATACTCTTTGCATATCATAAGGGCCGGTATACCATGTTTCTTTAGAGTGACATGGCATTCAATAGTGTAATGGATTTTTATGGTACAACCAGCTCAGTCGGCCTTGAGGGAATCCAAGGCGGCGAGGAGTCTTACGGAGGTCTCTATGACTAACTCGCTAGTCCAAAGGAACGGAATGTCCAATGGAGAGCTTGTATGTCAATGAGAATTGAGGGTGATCGATAAAACATCATGAAACGTGGGATTATACTCACGGAGTGGAGATATAGTGCCGATATACATATATATAGATATACTGAAACCATCGGTTGTCAGAAACAGGTAAAAACATTTTTACAGGAAAATAACGACTTAAGTAAAGTCAGTACTCAAGTAATTAACGCCTTCAGTAAGGGCGTTTATCTATTTTATATTTTTGCAAAAATTTCAATATTTCAGTATTTTACCAAAAACGCGCCCTGGTAAGGGGCGTTTATTTACAAGTTGACGACGTATACAGTGGTCGTTCATTCTTTACTTCTATTTTTACAGTATATATATATTCAAAAATTTATCAAAAACACGCCCTGGACAGGGGCGTTACTTTTCAATTCACGCCCTGAACAGGGGCGTTAGTCAAGTGAGAGACGACCTATACAGGGTCGTGAATTCAAGAATTTTCAGATTTCAAGTATATAATGACAGGAAATTTATCGGGATTCAAGTAAATATGATTGTGCACTGATTTAGAATCATGTTTAAGTGAATATTGGATAATTAACATGGGTAATTAACAATTGAGAAAATTGACGTCCGTGTACCGGGCGTCAAATCTGGAATTGACGACCTGGTCATGGTCGTTTCTTTCAAGGTAGCGCCCTTGTCTGGGTCGCGTATACAATTAGCGTCCTTGGAAAGGGCGTTTCTTTCCAACAATAGAAACTTTTAAAACTCGTGAAAACTATATGTATGAACTAATATATATGGTTTAACATAGTTATTATGGTGATTTGGGCTACAGTGCTTGAGAAAACCTACCTTATGAGAATTATCTGATGAACGGACGAAGGCTTGGTTAGAAACTGATGCTCTGAAGCTTCTAACAGTCAGCAGCAAGACAGAAGATGGTAATACAGAAGATGTTTGATGAGGATGATGAAGATGATGATCTTCGATCAACCTGTAGGGGAAGAAAAAGGAAGGATGATGAGAATATATCCGAAGTTAGGGAAAAGATTGAAGAACATTACCTTGTTCTTTACGTACGCAGTTGATCGCTTAACCTGTATTAGAGGAAGAAGATGAAAGATTAATATCCTTCATGAAATCAAAAAGACAGAGGGAAAGATACAAGAAGAACTCACTATTCTTCACATACCGTAACAGCAGTAGGTCGTCCAAATAGATCTTTAGGGTTCGATAGTCAAGGGTTTTTATAGGATTCTGGAAATCCTAATAAGGTTAGTGTTTGATTGGAAGTAACACTTCCATATAAGAGTTATTACTACATTCGAACTCTTTCTCATAGTTATCAACTTACCCTGGATAAGTTCCCAGTTCGAACGGGAGACGAATTGAATTAACGACCTAGGTCAGGGCGTCGAATTTAAATTGACGCCTTGTTAAGCGTCGTTACTTGTTGAAACGCGTCCACTAAAAGGGCGTTACACTTTCTTGCCCTTTTTATTTATTTTGGTCGTTTGAAATTTGACGGCTTATTATTTGGGCGTCCTTTCTTTAATTCGCGCCTGGTTGAAGGTCGCTTATTTGTAAGGTCGCGCCTTTTCCTGAGGCGTTATTTTCATTAGAGTTTAATTCTTTTCCATTTCGGATTTTTATCTTTTCTTTACTTAGTCTTTTATTCTATTTTGACTTATTTTATTCTTTTAAATTTATTAGGGTTGCTACACCCTCCCCCACTTAAAAAGAATTTGGTCCCCAAATTCATAGCATATTTTTACATATGGAGAGTGTAGAGTTCATACCTTCTAAAAAAATTCTGGAAATCACTTCCTCATAGATTCCTCGGTCTCCCATGTGGCTTCATGTTTTGAATTCTTATTCCATTGTACTTTTAGCATGGGAATAACCTTATTCCTTAGGATTCGTACTTCTCGATCTAGTATTCTTATGGGCTTCTACTCGTATGTGAAATCTTTCTGGATCACTAGATCTCCATACTCAATAATATGTGGTGGGTCATGTACAGGCGACATCTTGGTGTAAGCTTGCCCTTAACACCAAATCTCCGTATTCTACGTCCAGGCGATATCTTGAGAAATACATGATCTCCAACTTGGAATTCAAGATCTCTCCTTCTTGTGTCAGCATAAGCCTTTTGTCTAGACTGAGCAACTTGCAGTCTTTCTCTGATCAATTGTATCTTCTCGGTAGTGTCCCTTACCATGTCTGGACCTAACAGTTGTTTCTCTCCAACTTCGTCCCAGCATAAGGGTGATCGGTAACTCCTTCCGTATAAGGCTTCAAAAGGTGCCAGTTGTATACTTGCCTGGTAGCTATTATTGTATGCAAATTCGACCAGAGGCAAGTGATCATGCCAGTTTCCATCAAAATCAGTAATGCATGCTCTTAGCATATCTTCGACTACTTGATTGGTTCTCTCGGTCTGACCATCCGTTTGAGGATGAAAGGCTGTGCTAAAGTTAAGTCTCGTTCCCAACGAATGTTGTAGTCCTTTCCAAAAATGAGAAGTAAAACGGGGATCTCTGTCAGACACGATTGAAACAGGAATACCATGTAATCTGACTATTTCCTTGATGTATAGTGCAGCTAAGACATCAACTGACCATCGACTCTTGATTGGTAAGAAATGCGCTGATTTAGTCAATCGGTCAATGATAACCCATATTCCATCATGTCCTCTTTTTGATTTCGATAAACCCATGATGAAATCCATACCAATATCCTCCCACTTCCATTTAGAGATATCTAGAGGATGTAGTTTTCCAGCAGACTTTTGGTGTTCCGCCTTGACTTGTTGGCACGTGAGACAGCGTGATACGTAGTCCGCTATTTCTCTTTTCATGTTGGGCCACCAAAAATTTCTTTTTACATCTTGGTACATTTTGGTAGATCCAGGATGAATCGTATACCTTGACCTATGAGCTTCATCTAAGACCTTCTTCTTCAATTCTGGGCAGTCCGGTATACAAGTTCTATTCTTGAACATTAATCTTCCATCAGAAGCGAATTGGAAATCCGATTGTCCTTCTAATCTGCCCTTGATTTCTACTAATGTAGGATCATTATTCTGAAGTGCTTGTATTTCGGATAATAAATCTGACTGTATGCTTAGATGAGATAATGTGACACATCTAGGGTCCGTGTCCATGCTTATATTGAGTTCAAAGAATTGTTCCAGTAATTTCCATTCTTGAATCATACAATTGGCTAACAGCGCTCTCGGCTTTCGACTAAGGGCATCAGCTACATGATTACCCTTTCCGGGATGATATTGTATATTGAAGTCGAAGTCCTTGAGATATTCCAGCCATCGTCTTTGTCTCATGTTTAGTTCCTTCTGTGAGAAAAGATATTTGAGACTCTTGTGATCGGAGTATACAGTAAACTGTACTCCATATTTTGAGTGCAAATACTACCGCGGCCAATTCTAAGTCATGGACGGGGTAGTTCTCTTCATGCTTCTTTAATTGACGAGAAGAGTAGGCTATAACCTTCCCTTGTTGCATTAGAACACACCCGAGGCCAATGCCAGAAGCATCAGTGTATACCTCGAATTTTTCTCCTTCAATTGGCAATGTTAAGATAGGAGCTGTAGTAAGATGATCCTTGAGAGTTTGGAAGCTTCTCTCACATTCCTCATCCCATTCATAACGGATCTCCTTGCGAGTTAACCTCGTAAGTGGCTCGGCGATTTTAGAGAAATCCTTGATGAATCGCCTGTAATAGCCGGTAAGACCTAAGAAACTTCGGATCTCGCTAGCATTGGTCGGTCTTTCCCAGTTCCTTACAGCTTCAACCATTGATGGGTCTACAGACAAGCCATCCTTTGATATAACATGTCCGAGAAAAGTCACTTCTTCAAGCCAGAATTCACACTTGCTAAGTTTTGCATATAATTGGTTTGTCCTCAATATTTGTAATGCAATCCTCAAATGTTCCTCATGCTCTTCCTTGGTCTTGGAATAAATCAATATATCATCAATAAAGACCACCACGAATTGATCCAAATAAGGCCTGAATATACTATTCATTAACTGCATAAAGGCAGCAGGGACATTCGTTAGTCCGAAAGGCATAACAACAAATTCATAATGGCCATACCTGCTTCTGAATGCGGTTTTATGAATATCCTCGTCCTTGATTCTTAGTTGGTGATATCCTGACCTAAGATCAATTTTGGAAAAGTACGTGGATCTTGAAATTTGATCAAACAATTCATCGATTCTCGACAGTGGATACTTGTTCTTGATAGTGAGATGATTCAACTGTCGATAGTCGACGCATAACCTCATGGATCCGTCTTTCTTCTTTACAAATAATACAGGCGCTCCCAACGGGGAAGTTCTTGGTCTAATGAATCCTTTCTTAATGAGTTCCATCAATTGCTCCTTTAACTCCGTGAGTTTAGCAGGTGACATCCTATAAGGTGCCTTTGAAATCGGACCAGCACCAGGGACTAAGTCAATGGTGAAGGCCACTTCTCTTTGCGGGGGTAATCCCGGCAAATCTTGCGGAAACATGTCCGAAAATTCTTGTACCACTGGAATGTCGTCTAGCTTAGGTTCCTTAGCTTCTTTAACTGTGACAAAGGCAAGGAAAGATGCACATCCTTTCCTGATGAGCTTGCTAGCTCGGAGAGCTGAAATAAGAGGGGATCTGCTCCGACCCTTGGGGCTAGTCAAGATTAGTTCTGGAAATTCCTTGAATGTAACCTTGCTATTGTGGCAATCAACCGTTGCCTGATACTTGGATAACCAATCTGCCCCTAGTATAACATCATACTCTTTCAGATCTAAACATATGAGATCAATAGGGAGATTTCTACCCTGAACCAATACTTCGCAGTTTTGGTAATGATGTGTAATATCAGTCTCATCATCCAGAGGAGTAGACAAAACTAACTTTATCCATTCCGGTTCTAGGGGTAATGGGTCAGTAAACTTCTTAGAAATAATAGAATGCGATGCACCAGTATCAATTAAGACATATGCATTCCTGGAACAAACTTTCAATGTACCTTCCACTAAGCCGCCTTCTTCTACTTGCTCGGTCTCCTTGATTGCATGAAGACGAGCATTCTTGGTTACTGGGCGCTTTCCGTCAACGGCTTGATCGTTAAGTAATGGGCAATCGGGAATCCGATGCTCACGACTCTCACAACGGAGACATGCTCCTAGTTTCCTCCAGCATTCTTCTGCTCTATGACCCGCTTTATCATAATGTTTGCACACTGTATTTGGAGAGGTAGTGGTGATAGAGAAGGGCTTGGTCTTCTTGAACTTTTGGTCTTGTGAGGATGCTACTCCATTGCTAGGCCTTTTCTTGCAGTTGGGTTTAAAGGAACCCGAACCTGTAACTTGTTCCTTCTTATCGTTACCACGAATCCTATCAGACAGTTCCGTGGCATCTTCTAATAGTTGAGCTCGGCATACTATCTCCGAGTAGACTTGAATGTCCATCGGCGCCAGTTGAGTAATAGCTTGGGGCCTGAGCCGATTAAGAAACCTCCTAGCTTTCATTTTCTCGGTGCTAACTAGATGCTTGGCATACCGAGACAATCTAGAGAATTGGGCCTCATACTCGGTCACTGACAAAGATCGTTGCTTTAATGCAGCAAATTCTGCAGCCTTCTTTTCCTGAACTCGGTCCGAGAAATATTTTGCGTTGAGGTGTTCAACGAATTCCTCCCACGTAACCTGATCTTGATTTATAGTAGCCTCTATTGATTCCCACAAGCATCTAGCAGCCCTTTCTAACTGAAAAGTAGCTAATAAGACCTTATCTTGATCCGTGCATTGCATAACACGGAATATTCATTCTGTTTCCCTAATCCAGTGTTCAGCGTCATCTGGATCAGTAGAACCCGTGAACTTGGGCGGGTTCATGTTCTTGAAAGTCTGGTGGAGACTTCCTGCTCGTTGTCCACCTCCTTGTGTTACTTGTTGCAGCACTTGAGTCATGCCTTGCAGTGTACGCTGCATGTTGCGCCATTGAGCACGTTCGGCAGCCATTATCCTACAATTATAATAACTAGATTAATACGTGATTTGTATCTTAAAGACTAGCATTCTATGTTAACTTTAACCCTTGGTTCTACCCAATCTCACTGGTTAAAGGTTTGAACATATCCTTGGACTTGGGTTTTCCTAGGAATTGAATACCCTAGGCTCTGATACCACAATAACTGTCACGCCCCGAGCGCGGAAGATACTCGGATATGCACGATGAGTTTATATCAATCATGTCAATCAGAGTAGTAGTGTATTCGACACCAAAACAGAGATGCGCAAAATAGAAAGATAACCCAATCCTTTATTTCATAATGGATAGACTATTACAAATCCAATACTCTATTCAATTAAAAAGGAAAAGTACATAGTTGACTCAAGAAAATAGGAAAAAGACTAGATGACACTTGGAAAAGTTCTATCTCTTTCACTCTTGACCATTCCCATCCGATTGACTTCCCTCGTCGTCGGAATTACCTGAAAAGTAGGGAACACACGGAGTGAGCGAACGCTCAGTAAGAAATTATATCTCAATAAGACAGCAAGATGAACTAGTCATGAGCTTTCAAGAAAAGATAACAGATATTCAAGCAAGTACTTTTTAGCAAGTCATGTCAAGAACTTTGGCTATCATGTATCAAGCAAGCAAGCAAGTAATTACCCTTTCTCGGGTCACGCAATTCATGTCATGTCAAGCACGAGTCGAGTACAAGATTTGTGTGGAATGTCCAATCAAGCTAGTCATGCACTCGGTATAATGTCAGATACCTTATCATTCAACTCCCATGGGCACAAGTACTTTCGGGTGCTCCTCCCAGGACCAGATCGGGCCCTATATGCGTCGGCATTTATCATGTATATTTGACATCCACTCTTGTATATATATATATAGCCAATATAGAATTTCAACAATTTAAGCTTGTAGACACGTAGGATAACTTTGAGAGAATGGAGTCCAAAAATACGACATTGGACATAGATAGGCGATAACGACGGTACAATCACGATGAACGATGAAACTAGGTGGAATTAGGTTCCCTTAACTCGGGTACCATGACAAGTATGGACATTCTTTATATAGAATTGAGGTCCACATGAACAGTATATCAAAGGTAAGATACCCTCATTCTTATTATAGAATTGAGGTCCACAAGAACATCAACAAATGGCATGATATCATCATCCCATTAAGAATTCTCATGATATACTCTTTGCATATCATAAGGGCCGGTATACCATGTTTCTTTAGAGTGACATGGCATTCAATAGTGTAATGGGTTTTTAGGGTACAACCAGCTCAGTCGGCCTTGAGGGAATCCAAGGTGGCGAGGAGTCTTACGGAGGTCTCTATGACTAACTCGCTAGTCCAAAGGAATGGAATGTCCAATGGAGAGCTTGTATGTCAATGAGAATTGAGGGTGATCGATAAAACATCATGAAACGTGGGACTATACTCACGGAGTGGAGATATAGTGCCGATATATATAGATATACTGAAACCATCGGTTGTCAGAAACAGGTAAAAACATTTTTACAGGAAAATAACGACTTAAGTAAAGTCAGTACTCAAGTAATTAACGCCTTCAGTAAGGGCGTTTATCTATTTTACATTTTTGCAAAAATTTCAATATTTCAGTATTTTACCAAAAACGCGCCCTGGTAAGGGGCGTTTATTTACAAGTTGACGACGTATACAGTGGTCGTTCATTCTTTACTTCTATTTTTGCAGTATATATATATTCAGAAATTTATCAAAAACACGCCCTGGACAGGGGCGTTACTTTTCAATTCACGCCCTGAACAGGGGCGTTAGTCAAGTGAGAGACGACCTATACAGGGTCGTGAATTCAAGAATTTTCAAATTTCAAGTATATAATGACAGGAAATTTATCGGGATTCAAGTAAATATGATTGTGCACTGATTTAGAATCATGTTTAAGTGAATATTGGATAATTAACATGGGTAATTAACAATTGAGAAAATTGACGTCCGTGTACCGGGCGTCAAATCTGGAATTGACGACCTGGTCATGGTCGTTTCTTTCAAGGTAGCGCCCTTGTCTGGGTCGCGTATACAATTAGCGTCCTTGGAAAGGGCGTTTCTTTCAAACAATAGAAACTTTTAAAACTCGTGAAAACTATATGCATGAACTAATATATATGGTTTAACATAGTTATTATGGTGATTTGGGCTACAGTGCTTGAGAAAACCTACCTTATGAGAATTATCTGATGAACGGACGAGGGCTTGGTTAGAAACTGATGCTCTGAAGCTTCTAACAGTCAGCAGCAAGACAGAAGATGGTAATACAGAAGACGTTTGATGAGGATGATGAAGATGATGATCTTCGATCAACTTGTAGGGGAAGAAAAAGGAAGGATGATGAGAATATATCCGAAGTTAGGGAAAAGATTGAAGAACATTACCTTGTTCTTTGCGTACGCAATTGATCACTTAACCTGTATTAGAGGAAGAAGATGAAAGATTAATATCCTTCATGAAATCAAAAAGACAGAGGGAAAGATACAAGAAGAACTCACTGTTCTTCACATACCGTAACAGCAGTAGGTCGTCCAAATATATCTTTAGTGTTCGATAGTCAAGGGTTTTTATAGGATTCTGGAAATCCTAATAAGGTTAGTGTTTGATTGGAAGTAACACTTCCATATAAGAGTTATTACTACATTCGAACTCTTTCTCATAGTTATCAACTTACCCTGGATAAGTTTCCGGTTCGAACGGGAGACGAATTGAATTAACGACCTAGGTCAGGGTCGAATTTAAATTGACGCCTTGTTAAGCGTCGTTACTTGTTGAAACGCGTCCACTAAAAGGGCGTTACGCTTTCTTGCCCTTTTTATTTATTTTGGTCATTTGAAATTTGACGTCTTATTATTTGGGCGTCCTTTCTTTAATTCGCGCTTGGTTGAAGGTCGCTTATTTGTAAGGTCGCGCCTTTTTCTGAGGCGTTATTTTCATTAGAGTTTAATTCTTTTCCATTTCAGATTTTTATCTTTTCTTTACTTAGTCTTTTATTCTATTTTGACTTATTTTATTCTTTTAAATTTATTAGGGTTGCTACACATGCACTTCGGTACAATGTCATACCGTGATCATTACAACTCCCATGGGCACTAGTACTTTCGGGTGCTCCTCCCAGGACCTGATCGGGCCCTATATGCGCAGGCATTGATCATGTATTTTTTGACATCCACTATAGTTATAGCCAATGTGGAATTTCAAGGAACAAACTTGTATAACTTTAAGGTAGATAGTATTTCAAGGATTTGAACACGTAGTATCATGACGATAGTAACGGTATAATCACGATTACCGATAAAACTAGGTGGAATCGGCTCCCTAACTCGGGTGCCATGACGATAGGAATAAGCGCCCATATGAACATGGTCGCTCGTTCTTGTACATGATAAGGTAGATAGAATTAGGGTACACAAGTACGGTACACTATTCTTAAAGGATATGAATGGTATGGATTACCCATCCCATTATTTCAAGAATATTCTCATGACATACAAACAGCATGTCGTGAGGGTCGGTACACCATGTTTCTTTAGAGTGACATGGCGATTAAGTAGTGTCTTGGGTTCTAATGGTACAACCAGCTCGGCTGCCTTGAGGGAATCCAAGGCTAGCGGAGTCTTACGGAGGTCTCTATGATAAAGTCACCGGTCCAAAGGAACGGAATGTCCCATGGAGAGTTCATCTATCACCGAGAAATAGTGTGTAACCGATAAAATATCGTGAAACATGGGACTATATTCAAGGAATGGAATATAGTGCCTATATATATATATATATATATATAACCCACTGCCATGGATTACAGAAAAACCACGAAAACATGACTGTTAGAAAATTGACGTCTGGTACTGAGTCTTTATTTTTATAATTGACGCCTTTGTTTGGGTCGTCATTTCAGTAATTGACGACTCTTCATTCAGTCGTTTAATCCATATTTTTGTTGCTAAAAATTTCTAAATTTCACTCGTTCAGGTAAATGGCGACTTATCTAAAGTCTTCAATTTATTAAAACGTGCCCTAGTCAGGGGCGTCATACATCAAAAATAAGGCAGGGTTCACGTCGTCAATTCCAATATCCATGAAGGTTAATATATATCAAAATTTCAAGGCTTGTCACTAAGTCGCGCCCATGGTTGCGGGCGTCCATTTAAATGACGACCTGATTTGGGTCGCTAATTCTTTGTCTTGTGATTTGCACCGGACAGGTACAATCACAGGCACAAGGTTCATGAAGTTGGTCTGATCAAGAAAGAAATGACATGTACAGGTAGAGAAAAATATCAGGAATTTATGGACATGATCATGCATTAGTTTACATATATAGGTTCACAGTTATTAAATTTTGAACATGGTGTATTTATTAAATAACTAGAAAATTGACGACTGTTACTCGGTCGTTAGTTTAAAATGACGTCCTGATGTGGGTCGTCAATTCCATTTATGCAGTAAACGAACAAACTTCATTCTGGAAACGAAATCTGTAACTACTGAATTCATCTGCAAGCCTATATGCATGCATTAACTTGTTAAATATTGAATTTTTTCTAAATCTTGAGAAAACCTACCTGTGGATTGGTTTGGTTGACAGGCGTGATGAACCTGAAGAAAATACGAAACTCTGTTTCTAACAGAGTGACTGGGTTGTCAATATAGCAGCAACTCTTTTAGCCAAAACAATAGCAGCACCCCTCGGATGAGGGTGATAATAGCTTCTGCAACGCAGTAAGAAAGAAGGAGATGCTTCTTCTACGTTCCCGGCAGGAAGAAGTAGTGGCTTTCCCCTCCTTTGTAACCGGAAGAAGAGGATGACGATGAAGAACTCCACGTTTTTCAGCAGGAGGAAGTTGCGGAGGAAGAACTGCTATATTCTTCACGTAGCAGCAGCAATTAGTAGGAAGACGAGGAACTTCACGGCAGGACGAAGAGGAAGATGATAGTAATCCTTCTTCGTAACACAAAACAGGGTGGAGAACAAACTCCACAGTCGACAGCAGCAACAAGTGTTTGGAAAGAAAAGAGCCTTCGGGTTGGCTCGATGGGAGGGGTATTTATAGGGTTCTGGAGACCCTATAGGGTTGGAGTTCGATTTGGAACTAAAACCTACCCATCAGAGTCCTTATCAAATTTAAACATCACACGTTAGATCCTTTCCCCAGCTAGCATCCCTGTTCGAACCAAACATCAACTTCTGTAAATGACGCCTCAGGTTGGGGCGTTATTTTTAAAAATGACGCCTGTCAAAGGGGCCTTAAATTTATAAAATGACGCCCTCTTAGGGGGCGTTAATTGCTATTGCCTTTATTTTCTTAACGTAGAGATACGGTTGCCCTATTAATATATAAAAATGACGCCACTTCTTGTGGGCGTCATTTCTTAATATGACGCCTTGGAAGGAGGCGTCTCTTTTTAAATTGGCTTATGCTTGGGGGTCTTTATTTAAATAACGACCTGGATAGAGGCGTTATTTTTTTTGTCTCATTTTTGATATGTAAATGGGTGAAAATTATATATATATAGTATATAACTTGATTATTTCATTTTTGAATACTTTTATTCTTGATTATTTATCCGGGGTCTTACACCCTCCCCCACTTAAAAGAATTTGGTCCCCAAATTCAATCGTATATAAACATGGAGAGTGTAAAGTACATACCCTTTAGAATAATTATGGGAATCGTTTCCTCATAGATTCCTCGGTCTCCCATGTGGCTTCATGGTCTGAGCATTTACTCCATTGCACCTTAACCATGGGAATAACTTTGTTCCTTAGTGTTCGTACCTCGTGATCGAGGATTTTCATGGGCATTTGTTCATAAGTAAGATCCTTTTGAATCACCAGATCTCCGTGATCAATGATATGTGACGGATCGTGCACATATTTCTTCAACATAGATACGTGAACACATTATGAACTTCGGACAATTGAGGTGGTAATGCGACGCGGTAAGCAACCTCGCCAACTCTTTCTAGTATCTCAAAAGGTCCGATAAACCTTGGTGTCAGCTTGCCCTTAACACCAAATCTCCTTATTCCACATCCAGGTGATATCATGAGAAATACGTGATCTCCAACTTGGAATTCGAGATCTCTTCTTCTTGTGTCAGCATAAGCCTTTTGTCTAGACTGAGCAACTTGAAGTCTTTCTCTAATCAACTGAATCTTTTTAGTGGTATCCCTTACCATGTCTGGACCTAACAGTTGTTTCTCGCCAACTTCGTCCCAACATAAAGGCAATCGGCAACTCCTTCCGTATAAAGCTTCGAAAGGTGCCATTTGTATACTTGCCTGGTAGTTGTTGTTGTATGCAAATTCAACCAGAGATAAATGATCATACCAGCTTCCACTAAAATCAATGATGCAAGCTCTAAGCATATCTTCAACCACCTGATTAGTTCTCTCGGTCTCACCATCCGTTTGAGGATGAAAAGCGGTACTAAAGTTAAGTCTCGTCCCTAGTGAATGTTGTAAACCCTTCCAAAAGTGAGAAGTAAACTGGGGGTCTCTGTCAGACACGATTGAGACAGGTACTCCATGTAACCTGACTATCTCCTTAATGTATAATGCAGCAAGAACATCCACTGACCATCGGCTCTTGATTGGCAAGAAGTGTGCCGATTTGGTCAATTGGTCGATGATAACCCATATTCCGTCATGTCCTCCCTTTGATTTGGACAGACCCATAATGAAGTCCATACCGATATCCTCCCACTTCCACTTGGGAATATCTAGAGGATGTAGCTTACTGGCAGGCTTTTGGTGTTCGGCCTTGACTTGTTGACACGTGAGATAGCGAGACACAAAGTCTACTACTTCTCTTTTCATATTGGACCACCAGAAGGTCCTTTTCAAATCTTGGTACATTTTGGTAGATCCTGGATGAATCGTGTACCTCGATCTGTGAGCTTCATTTAAGATTTTCTTCTTTAGCTCTGGACAATTCGATATACATGTTCTATTCCTAAACATCAATCTTCCATCCGAGGCTATCTTGAAATCAGTTTGTTCTTCTATTTTGTCTTTAATTTCCACTAGTACTGGGTCACTATCTTGAAGTCCTTGTATTTCGGATAGCAAGTCTGGCTGTATGCTCATATGGGATAATGTGACACACCTACTGTCCTTGTCCATGCTTATATTAAGCTTAGAGAATTATTCTAGCAACTTCCACTCTTGAATCATACAATTGGCTAATAGTGCTCTCGGCTTTCGACTGAGGGCATCGGCTACAGGATTACCCTTTCCAGGATGATATTGTATAGTGAAGTCGAAGTCCTTGAGATATTCTAACTAACGTCTTTGCCTCATATTCAATTCCTTCTGAGAGAAGAGATACTTAAGACTTTTATGGTCAGAGTATACAATAAAGTGCACTCCGTAAAGATAATGTCTCCATATCTTTAGTGCAAACACTACCGCAGCCAATTCTAAGTCATGAACTGTGTAGTTCTCCTCGTGCTTCTTCAATTGGCGAGAAGAGTAGGCTATAACTTTCCCTTGTTGCATTAAAACACATCCGAGACCAATACCAGATGCATCAGTGTATACTTCGAATCTCTCGCCTTCAATTGGTAAAGCTAAAATCGGGGCTGTAGTTAGGTGATCCTTGAGAGCTTGGAAGCTTCTTTCACATTCCTCACTCCATTCATAACGGATCTCCTTACGAGTTAGCCTAGTGAGTGGTACGGCGATCTTGGAGAAATCCTTGATGAATCGCCGATAGTAGCCCGCAAGATCCAAGAAACTACGGATCTCGCTAGCATTGGTCGGTCTTTCCCGATCCTTTACAGCTTCAACCTTTGATGGATCTACAGATAATCCGTCTTTTGATATAACATGTCCCAAGAAAGATACTTCTTCTAACCAGAATTCACATTTACTGAGCTTTGCATATGACTGATTCATCCTCAATATCTGTAATGCAATCCTCAAATGCTCCTCGTGCTCTTCCTTGGTCTTTGAATAGATCAGTATATCATCAATGAAAACCACTATGAACTGGTCTAGATGAGGCCTGAATATACTATTCATCAACTGCATAAAGACAGCAGGGGCATTTGTCAGTCCAAAAGGCATTACAACAAATTCATAGTGCCCATACCTGCTTCTGAATGCGGTCTTATAAATGTCCTCATCTTTGATCCTTAGTTGGTGATATCCCGACCTAAGATCAATCTTTGAAAAATACATGGATCCAGATATTTGATCAAATAACTCATCAATTCTCGGCAGTGGATACTTGTTCTTGATAGTGAGATGATTCAACTGTCGATAGTCGATGCATAACCTCATGGATCCATCTTTCTTCTTTACAAATAGCACAGGTGCTCCCCACGGGGAAATGCTTGGTCTAATAAATCCCTTCTTGAGAAGTTCCATCAATTGCTCCTTCAGCTCCTTGAGTTCGGTAGGGGACATCCTATATGGTGCCTTAGAAACTGGTCCAGCACCAGGGACCAAGTCGATGGTGAAGGCCACTTCTCTTTGTGGGGGTAATCCAGGCAAATCTTCTGGAAACACGTCCGGAAATTCTTGCACAACTGGGATGTCTTCTACCTTAGTCTCCTTAGTCTCCTTAATGGTGACAAATGCAAGGAAAGATACACATCATTTCCTTATTAGCTTGCTAGCTCGGAGAGCCGAAATAAGAGGTGACTTTCTCCGACTCTTTGGACAAGTATATGCTAATTCCGGGAAGTCTTTGAAAGTAACTTTGCTGTTACGGCAATCCACAGTTGCCTGATACCTAGATCACCAATCTACTCACAATATGACATCATATTTCTTTTGGTCTAAACATATGAGGTCGATAGGAAGATTTCTTCTTTTTACCAAGACTTCACAGTTTTGATAATGGTGAGTAATATAGGTTTTGTTTCCGAGAGGAGTAGATAAAAATATTTTCATCCATTCCGGTTCCATGGGTAATGGATCAGCAAACTTCTTGGAAATAAAAGAATGTGATGCACCCGTATCAAATAAGACATGTGCAGACTTGGAACAAACTTTCAGTGTACCTTCTACTAGTCCGCCTTCGTCTTGTTCCACCTCCTTAATAGCTTGGAGACGAGCATTCTTTGTCACCGGGCGCTTTTCGTCACCGGCTTGATCATTGAGTAGGGGACAGTCGGGAATCCGATGATCACGGCTCCCACAATGGAGACACGCTCCAAGTTTCCTCCAACATTCTTCGGCCTTGTGTCCGGCCTTGTCACAGTGTCTACACACCACTTTAGAAGGTGTGGTGGTGATGGAGAACGGCTTGTTAATCTTTTTGACTTTCTTCTCCTGAGAAGACTCTCCTCCGTTACTTGGCATGTTCTTGAAATTGGGTTTGAAAGTGCTGGAGCTGGTAACATGCTCCTTCTTGTCTCTCCCACGGATCCTATCAGATAGTTCTGTTACATCCTCAAGTAACTAAGCTCGGCGTACCATTTCTAAATAGACTTGTATGTCCATCGGGGCCAACTGTGTGATAAACTGGGGCCTGAGCCCATTTAGAAACCTTCTAGCTTTCATCTTCTCAGTGCTAACTAAGTGTTTAGCGTACCGAGACAGCCTTGAGAACTGCCCCTCATATTCAGCCACCGACAAAGATCGTTGCTTAAGTGCGCCGAATTCAGCGGCTTTCTTCTCTTGAACTCGATCTGAGAAATACTTATTGTTGAAGTTTTCAACAAACTCTTCCCAAGTAACCTGGTCTTGGTCTAAGGTAGCTTCAACTGACTCCCACCAACTGCGGGCGTCCTTTTCCAATTGAAACGTTGCTAATAAGACCTTCTCTTGGTCCGTGCATTGTACGTTCGGTCTCCCGGATCCAGTGCTCGGCGTCATCCGGATCAGTGGATCCCATGAACTTAGGAGGGTTCATGTTCCTGAAGCTTTGGGGGAGATTTCCTGCTCCACGAAGTGCACCTCCTTGTGCCACTTGTTGAAGTGCCTGGGTCATGCCTTGCAGAGTGTGTTGCATGTTGCGCCACTGGGCACGTTCGGCAGCCATTGTCCTACAATTACAATAACTATATTAATATGTGATGATGTTTCAAGGTTTTGACTCTAAGTTAACTTAACCCTTGGTTCTAACCAATCTCACCGGTTAAAGGTTTATACCTATCCCTGGACTTGGGTTTCTAGGAATTGAATATCCTAGGCTCTGATACCACCAAAACTGTCATGTCCCGAGCGCGGAAGATACCCGGAGACGCGTGACGAGTTTATATCGATCATGTCAATCAGAGCGTTAGTGTATTCAACACATAGACAGAGTGCGCAAAAGTAGAGATAACCCAATCCTTTATTCCATCATAACCTTAAAGGTACTTCTATTACAATCCATTTAATGAAAGTACTAAGACTCAATAAAAAGAAAAGTACAATGGTTGACTTAAGAAATTGTGAAAGATAGGACTAGTAGATGCTTGGATAAACAGAGAGCTCTAATCTCTTCACTCTTGACCTTCCCCCATTCGATTGAGTCTCATCATCGGACTTACCTGAAAAATAAGGTAAAACACTGAATGAGCGAACGCTCAGTAGGAATTATATCTCAAGAACTAGCAATTGGTTTAAGTAATTACATGTTTCATGAATGCAATAAAGCTATGCATGTTTGCGTAAAACGACAAGAGAGAGAGAGTATAACAAGAGGTAATCGAGTAAACTAGCATGTCTTTCAAGAACTTATATCAATGAATGTCAAGATATTCAAGCAAGTATATTCATCATGTCATGTCGGGAATTGGCTATCACGTTTCAAGCAAGTATATAAATACCCTTTTTTTCGGGTCACGCAAGTCATGTCATGTCAAGGACGAGATTTGTGGAATGTCTTAATCAAGCTAGTCATACACTTCGGTACAATGCAAAACCGTGATCATTACAACTCCCATGGGCACTAGTACTTTCGGGTGCTCCTCCCAGGACCTGATCGGGCCCTATATTCGTAGGCATTGATCATGTAATTTTCAACATCCACTATAGTTATAGCCAATGTGGAATTTCAAGGAACAAACTTGTATAACTTTAAGGTAGATAGCATTTCAAGGATTTGAACACGTAGTATCATGACGATAGTAACGGTATAATCACGATTACCGATAAAACTAGGTGGAATTGGCTCCCTAACTCGGGTGCCATGACGATAGGAATAAGCGCCCATATGAACATGGTCGCTCGTTCTTGTACATGATAAGGTAGATAGAATTAGGGTACACAAGTATGGTACACTATTCTTAAAGGATATGAATGGTATGGATTACCCATCCCATTATTTCAAGAATATTCTCATGACATACAAACAGCATGTCGTGAGGGTCGGTACACCATGTTTCTTTAGAGTGACATGGCGGTTAAGTAGTGTCATGGGTTCTAATGGTACAATCAGCTCGGTTGCATTGAGGGAATCCAAGGCTAGCGGAGTCTTACGGAGGTCTCTATGATAAAGTCACCGGTCCAAAGGAACGGAATGTCCCATGGAGAGTTCATCTATCACCGAGAAATAGTGTGTAATCGATAAAATATCGTGAAACATGGGACTATATTCACGGAATGGAATATAGTTCCTATATATATATATATATAACCCACTGCCATGGATTACAGAAAAACCACGAAAACATGACTGTTAGAAAATTGACGTCTGGTATTGAGTCTTTATTTTTATAATTGACGCCTTTGTTTGGGTCATCATTTCAGTAATTGACGACTCTTCATTCAGTCGTTTAATCCATATTTTGTTGCTAAAAATTTCTAAATTTCACTCGTTCAGGTAAATGGCGACTTATCTAAAGTCTTCAATTTATTAAAACGCGCCCTAGTCAGGGGCGTCATACATCAAAAACAAGGCAGGGTTCACGTCATCAATTCCAATATCCAGGAAGGTTAATATATATCAAAATTTCAAGGCTTGTCACTAAGTCGCGCCCATGGTTGCGGGCGTCCATTTAAATGACGACCTGATCTGGGTCGCTAATTCTTTGTCTTGTGATTTGCACCGGACAGGTACAATCACAGGCACAAGGTTCATGAAGTTGGTCTGATCAACAAACAAATGACATGTACATGTAGAGAAAAATATCAGAAATTTATGGACATGATCATGCATTAGTTTACATATATAGGTTCACAGTTATTAAATTTTGAACATTGTGTATTTATTAAATAACTAGAAAATTGACGAATGTTACTCGGTCGTTAGTTTAAAATGACGCCCTGATGTGGCTCGTCAATTCCATTTATGCAGTAAACGAACAAACTTAATTCTGGAAACGAAATCTGTAACTACTGAATTCATCTGCAAACCTATATGCATGCATTAACTTGTTAAATATTGAATTTTTGCTAAATCTTAAGAAAACCTACCTGTGGATTGGTTTGGTTGACAGACGTGATGAACCTGAAGAAAATACGATACTTTGTTTCTAACAGAGTGACTGGGTTGTCAATATAGCAGCAACTCTTTTAGCCAAAACAATAGCAGCACCCCTCGGATGAGGGTGATAATAGCTTCAGCAATGCAGTAAGAAAGAAGAAGATGCTTCTTCTACATTCCCGGCAGGAAGAAGTAGTGGCTTTCCCCTCCTTTGTAACCAGAAGAAGAGGATGACGATGAAGAACTCCACGTTCTTAAGCAAGAGGAAGTTGCGGAGGAAGAACTGATATATTCTTCACGTAGCACCAGCAATTAGTAGGAAGACTAGGAACTTCACGGTAGGACGAAGAGGAAGATGATAGTAATCCTTCTTTGTAACACAAAATAGGGTGGAGAACAAACTCCACAGTCGACAGCAACAACAAGTGTTTGGAAAGAAAAGAGCCTTCAGGTTGGCTCGATGGGAGGGGTATTTATAGGGTTCTGGAGACCCTATAGGGTTGGAGTTCGATTGAAAACTAAAACTTACCCATCAGAGTCCTTATCAAATTTAAACATCACACGTATGGATCCTTTCCCCAGCTAGCATCCTTGTTCGAACCAAACAGCAACTTCTGTAAATGACGTCTCAGGTTGGGGCGTTATTTTTAAAAATGACGCCTGTCAAAGGGGCCTTAAATTTATAAAATGATGCCCTTTAAGGGGGCGTTAATTGCTATTGCCTTTATTTGCTTAACGTAGAGATACGGTTGCCCTATTAATATATAAAAATGACGCCACTTCTTGTGGGCCTCACTTCTTAATATGACGCCTTGGAAGGAGGCGTCTCTTTTTAAATTCGCGTCTGCTTGGGGGTCTTTATTTAAATAACGACTTGGATAGAGGCGTTATTTATTTATTTATTTTTTGGCTCATTTTTGATATATAAAAGAGTGAAAATTATATATATATAGTATATAACTTGATTATTTCATTTTTGAATACTTTTATTCTTGATTATTTATCCGGGGTCTTACAGTTACATATCTAGAACTAGAAATTTCGATAGTGCTTTCTAACAATTGGGCTTTCATGGTACAACCAACTTGGCGTCCTAGTGGGAATCCTAGGCTCCCAGAGAATTACGGAAGTCTTGAAACCAAATTTCCTAGTCCATTGGAAGGAATATCGAATAGAGAGGTGCTCATGTTCAAGAATATGTTCCTATAGTGCAAAGTGTGAACTAATGGCCATATACCGGGATATACGCCATGCACTTAAGAAAATAACTCTATAGATAGAAAAAGGACTGTGTAGCGATGTGAAACCATGATAAAAACTTCATCATTACATCATTTAAAATCATAGTGTAATTACAAAACTATAGAGTTTAGCTAATGAAATCAACATATGTTTGAAATAACTAGAGATGCTTTTAAACATGCAATTTCTATCATAAGTCATTTTATAATCTCAAGGTCTTGAAAATAGGTTAAAACTTAGCTAACTAGGCTTACTTATAATTAAATCTGACTGGTTTGCATTCTGTCTCGGGTTGACAGAACACAGTGGTCTGACGGTCTAACATGGGGGGGTTACCTTTCTGTGACGATTTATCGTGGGGCCGTTACAATGTTGTAACGCTCCAGTTATGGTGCGTCAGAGGCAACAGAGAATTTTTAAACACAACAGAGGGTGTGACAGCTTATCGTAAGGCCGTTACAATCATGTGACGGTCCAACTTGAATCCGTCAGAGATTCTATTGACAATAAAGATAAGGAACTATGTCCCATGCAAGAAGAATCAAAATAACTAACTATTCTAGCCATGATAACGAAGTAAAGGCCATCTAGATGCATAGGTAGTAATGAAATAACAAGAGATAACTTTTATCTTTAATTGGGGTTGAAGGCATGCATGAATGTATAGACTAATCCCAAAACATGAAATTCATGAAGTATCATGCATGAAATCCAAATAAAGTGGAGGGTTTTTATCCCTAACCATGTATTTTTACAGTTCATGAGATAACCTACCTCTTTTCCGGGCTTTAATCTTTCAATTTGGGACTGCAAGACACGCCCTAATCCTTCCCTTCTTGTGAATTTACAGCAACTTCACGTCACTCTAACTCCTCAGTCTCTTGACCTAAGGATGTGAAATTTTTAGGGTAAGAAGGTGAAACTAAGGGGAATAAAAAGTTCTAAAGAATCAAACCCTAAATATCTCGTTTTGATGATCTAATTCCCTGATCTTCACTGGACCTTTGCTCAGATTCCTAGGTTGCTAAGGTCGTACCAGCAACTTTGGAATCTCCTAACTTCTTGTGTAGTTGATCTCCTAGCATGAAATTTTGAGATCTATTAGTATAAAGTATTATAAACAAAAAGTTCTAAAGAACTTATCCGAAATTATGACTCCTTACCTTGATTCCATGCGAGCCAAAGTAGGGGTCGCGCAGGTCAAACTAGGGTCTATTTATAAGATTTTGGCTAGGGTTTGAGGATTAAATCGATTTTAGAGTCTTTGTTAAAGCTTAGATCGACTTCAGAGAGTCCTTACCTCTACTAGTCTTCCCATCTCGATCCCTAAGAGATAAGCTAGCAAAAATCTAATCTTTTGACTTGTTCTTCACTTCACGGAACTAACAGAGCGTAATGGTCTAGTGTTGGCGCGTTACATACATATGGCGGTCGCATGATAGACCACCACATGCATGTAACGCGCCCGCACTAGACCGTTACGCTCTGTTAGTTCCGTGAAGTGAAGAACAAGCCAAAAGATTGGGTTTTTGCTAGCTTATCTCTTTGGGATCGAGATGGGAAGACTAGTAGAGGTGTTAAGGACTCTCTGAAGTCGATCTAAGCTTTAACAAGGACTCTAGAATCGATTTAATCCTCAAACCCTAGCCAAAACCCTATAAATAGACCCTAGTTTGACCTGCGCAACCCCTACTTTGGCTCACGTGGAATCAAGGTAAGGAGTCATAATTTTGGGTATGTTCTTTAGAACTTTTTGTTTATAATACTTTAGAATAATAGCTCTCAAAATTTCATGCAAGGAGATCAACTACACAAGAAGTTAGGAGCTTCCAAAGTTGCTGGTACGACCTTAGCAACCTAGGAATCTGAGCAAAGGTCCACTGAAGATCTAGGAATTAGATCATCAAAACGAGGTATTTAGGGTTTGATTCTTTAGAACTTTTTATTCCCCTTTGTTTCACCTTCTTACCTTCAAAATTTCACGTCCTTAGGTCAAGAGACTGAGGAGTTCGAGCGTCGTGAAGTTGCTGTAAATTCACAAGAAGGGAAGGATTAGGGTGTGTCTTGCAGTCCCAAATTGGAAGATTAAAGTCCAGAAAAGAGGTAGGTTATCTCATGAACGGCAAAAATACATGGTTAGGGATAAAAGCCCTCTACTTTATTTGTAGTTCATGCATGATACTTCATGAATTTCATGTTTTAGGATTAGCCTATACATTCATGCATGCATTCAACCCCAATTAAAGATAAAAGTTATCTCTTGTTATTTCATTACTACCTATGCATCTAGATGGCCTTTACTTCATTATCATGGCTAGAATAGTTAGTTATTTTGATTCTTCTTGCATGGGACATAGTTCCTTATCTTTATTGTCAGCAGAATCTCTGACGGATTAAAGTAGGACCGTCATATGATTGTAACGACCTTACGATAAGCTGTCACACCCTCTGTTGTGTTTAAAAATTCTCTGTTGCCTCCGATGCACCATAACTGGAGTGTTACAACATTGTAACGGCCCCACGATAAACCGTCACAGAAAGATAACGCCCCCATGTTAGACCGTCAGACCACTATGTTCTGTCAACCAGAGACAGAATGGAAACCAGTCAGATTTAGTTATAAGTAAGCCTAGTTAGCTAAGTTTTAACCTATTTTCATGACCTTGAGATTATAAATTGACTTATGATAGAAAATGCATGTTTAAATGCATCTCTTGTTATTTCAAACATATGTTAATTTCATTAACTAAACTCTATAGTTTTGTATTTACACTATGATTTTAAATGATGTAATGATGGAGTTTTTATCATGGTTTCACATCGCTACACAGTCCTTTTTTCTATCTATAGAGTCATTTTCTTAAGTACATGGCATATATCCCGGTATATGGCCACTAGTTCACACTTTGGACTATAGGAACATATTCTTGAACATGAGGACCTCTCTATTCGATATTCCTTCTAATGGACTAAGAAATCTAGTTTCAAGGCCTCCGTAATTCTCTGCGAGCCTGGAATTCCCACAAGGACACTGAGTTGGTTGTACCATGAAAGCCCAATTGTTAGAAAGCACTATCAAAGTTTCTGGTTCTAGATATGTAACGGATCCATATTAGACCGCCATGCTCATCTAACGACCTAATATATGACCGTCACATTGTACTGAGTCCAATTCCTTTGTTCTGGATTCAACCTTTCTAACGGACCAACACTCGACCGTTATGTCCATGTAACGGCCCAGTATTAGACCGTCACAGTTCTAAATTCTTTAACTTGAGGTTTGACCCAAGGGTTGATATTCTAAAGTTCCTAGATGGATTATTGATGATCTAGGACTTGACATATTGTCTAAAGATACTTAATTTAAATTATGAATGATAATAAATGTGCTGTTATGCTACCGAGTTATTTCCATGAGCATGACGTCGTCTTAAATCATCCTTGATCTCTCATGACCTAAGTTGAAGCGTTCATTGTTGATTATTGTTATCATGAACTTATTTACATTCTTGGCCATAATTTTATTACTTGAAACGTGAAATTTTCTTGATTTATACTTGAAGATGCGATCGAGCACTGATTGTGTTCAAGGGCTCTATGCTAGTCCCCTCGACTGATTGTCGGAAACATACTATTATAAATCATGGGGTTTGATGCTACTGGCGTCGCATTGTGCTGGGAGTACTTTCTCTATAAATAAGTGAAATTCACGATACACGTACACGTTACATGACTTTCTTTCTTGTTACATGATATTCCACATAAATTCACCAAATACTTGCTCATAAGCAAAAGATGTTTTGGTGATAAGTATGTGAACTTGCTAGTACATTCTTGTTCATGAAAGGCCATGCTACATTCTTGTTCATACTTGTTACATTCTTGCTAGTTCATACTCGTTCATTTTATCTTACATGATCATCTTGTTACTTTGGTTTAATCGCGTGATTGATCGCATTTGCATGATTTTACCTTATTTTCTTTAGAGCTAAAATGCTAATTACTTATATATTACTAATCATGTTGATGCGAAGATACCTACTAGGCAAGTGTGCTCATTACCTATTTCCAATCTTTTCAGGAGATGGAAGTGAGTCGGGATCGGATTCGGAACGTTCAAATAGCGGGTCCGAGAGTTAATGAAGAATGAGTGAAAACTTAGGAAGTCTACATTGTTTAGATTGAGTCTATGTAATTTTCTTATTTCTTGAGTCTAGTATGATGAAGAAAGTTGAAACATTGATTGTATTTGAGTATTGGATTTTATTATTAATGAAATAAAGTTGGAGTTTGATTAAATTATTGTGCGATTGCATTCTTATGTGTGATTGCCTTGCGCTCTGATCGCTCTTGCTTGCAAGAGACTTACCATGCCGGCTGTTCACGTTCCTCGAGCTAGTCTTCCGCTGTCATAAAGGCTCGGGGTGTGACAGTTAAGTTCGTATAAGAGCCTAAGTCTCAGGACTTAGGGAAATGAGTCATGTCGTAGGATAAGTCCAAGGTTTTAGGACCCATACCTATGAACTAAGGAGGAAATTTCTCACCTATGTGAGAATTGGGTAGAACCTGGGATGAGATAGTTATATAGAAATTATCTTAGGGCAAATCTTCCCGACTCTAAATAACTAAAATGTCCATGATTCTCAGGTACCTTGAGTCTCAATGGCTCATCGTGTGAACTGGGATGAGATGCAACAAACTATTGCGGAAGTTACCCAAGCCCTACAGACAGTGGCCCAAGCTGGTGGAAGGGCTGGCGCGGGGAACTTACACAACAATTTTCAAAATTTAAATCCCCCACGATTCTCTGGATCTTCTAACCCAGATGAAGCGAAAAATTAGATCGATGAGATGAATTGAATATTCGATGTCATGCAATGCACCGACCAGGAGAAAGTTCGACTTGACACGTTCCAACTCAATAAGGATGCTCGTACGTGGTGGATATCTATTTCGGCACCACCTGCAGATGTACCTCATACATGGGATGGGTGACCTCCCGGGAAGTCCCCTGTTCTAGAGCCAATCACTGTTAGAAAGGGACAAAACCGTGAGGCCGGTAAGCCAAAGCGGACAATACCTCGACGGTATAGAGTACGGGGCGTGACATCGACTCTGGGTTTGATCCAGAAGTGACAGAACAGACTCTACTCGCAGATCTATTGGACACCCACTACTCTTTGAATTCTTCTCCATTTTTCGATCCCCTATTTTTACCTCTTCTCATATCCCTTTCTCTTTGCTGCTATGAACTGGCTCTTCTCACTCTTTTCTCTATATTGATCTCTAGGACCCTCTTCACTTCTTGCTTCTTGTATTTTTCTTCTCTCTTAACCTTCTATCTTTCTTGTCTACTCCCTCTCTGGCTACTTGATCCCCTTCTTATATATAAGGGCGTGAGTGTTGGGGACCCACGATGTTTTCAATTTTCGGGCACGTAGAAAACACACTCCCACCAATTTTATTTTATCCAAAAGACGAACTTCGAGGGCCCCGAGGGCCACGTGTCAGGAGTAGAAGATTTGAGCGATCCACGTGGCTGAATGGTATTTCTGCTTCCTATGTTGGATCACGTGCATTTAATCAGCTTCTATTTAAGTTCCACGTGAAGGAGATGCGATTTGCCTTTATGCAACCAGGTGTTCGAGCATAGGTCTGAGTTAATCCTTGATGACTTGGTTTGTCCTGACAAAATAGAATTAAAGATTATCATTAATCAAATTATCTTGAGACTTATGAAGATATGTGTCTGAAGAATGAAATCTCAGATACTTTGCAGGTTCAGACAAATCAAATAAATGAATGCACAATGTGCATTGATGCTTAAGCAAGATACATCGACCTTAGAATGAGTGCATCCGAATGAGCATAGACATTTACCACAGCTGCACTGACTAGACTTCAGGTAGATGCAAGAGGGGCACTGACCTGATAGTTCAACACTTATACTCATGCACTGACCTTCTGGACAAGAGTCCAAATGTGCACAGACCAGTCAGTTCTAGAAGGAATATATGCACTGACCTCACAGACTAGAATGTGGATGTGCACCGACTTTCTAATATGAGTGTTAACATGCTAGCATCGACCTTCATATGACGTTCATTGACCAATACATCAGTTTCTAGCTCACTAGCATTGACCTTCAGAACTAAAGTCCAAACATGCACCGACCTTCAAATACAATAATATGACCAAGCATCGACCTTGATATGCAGCAGTATGAATATGCATCGACCTACATATTCAACAATATGACCATGCATCGACCTTGATATGCAGCAGTATGAATATGCATCGACCTATATATTCAACAATATGACCATGCATCAACTTACATCGACCTTGCTATGCAACATGCATCGACCTTCATATGCAACACTATGAGCATGCATCAACATGTATCAACCTTGATATGCAACATGTATCGACCTTCATATGCAACACTATGAGCATGCACCAACCTGCATCGCGATATGCAACATGCATCGACCTTCATATGCAACATTATGAGCATGCATCAACCTGCATCGACCTTGCGATGCAACATGCATCGACCTTCATATGCAATACTATGAACATGCATCAACCTGCATCGACGTTGATATGCAACATGCATCGACCTTGATATGCAACATGCGTCGACCTTCATATGCAATAGGAACTCATTCTGACTAAAGTAACAGCTTTAAGATAACAATGTTGCTGGAGCCAAACTAAGATGAAAAACATTGTTACCATCATCAAAACTAGACATCAAAATCAGAGGAGACACAACAAATATGGTATATCTCTACCATGCACTGTCGAAAGAAATCTCAGAAGCTAGCACACATCATACTTACGAGGCGTGCACTCTTGAAAGAACAGTAGGGATGGTAAGAAGTCCCTACAAAGAATAGAAGGAAGCCTACACCTCATGAAACAATGGAGGCACATATCCATCGTGTGATGGCACTATCGGTTCCACCAACTCCGGCACCGATTTGGGTCAACCAACCCGCTGTGATCAGAATACCCACTCAGAACCAGAGGAGACAAACTCCGCTACCAGTGAATAAGTAGATAAGCCCGAAAGTCTAGTGGCTACAGGCTTACATAGATGGACTGGATGAGTATAAATAGCCCAAATTGTAGCCTCTGCTGGTGAAAGACCATATGCCATGGAAGCAGTTTGAGCAGCTTGCCCTAGAGCAGAAAGAAGAACCAGAAATACCAAAAGAAGATAACAACCTATTCTGGAGGCAGGTGCTTAAGAAGGAGCGGAAGATAAAAAGAAAGGCTCAAAGCACCAAGAGGGTGGCGGCATTCTCTAGCAATACCTTGTCAACTTTGTTCAACCTGCCAGGAGAAGAGGATGAAGAAGACATATGCTTCACACCCTCCGTTGAGGCAAGTCACGCCGAAGCCATAGCCGCTGCTCATGCACTCTGGTCAGGCAAAAGATGGGGGCACCTGCCACCGATTAATCACAACATCATCTTCAGGGGGGAGCAACCCTATCAAATACCCCCTCCGGATGTCACGCCCCAAGCGCGGAAGGAATACGGTACGCGTGACGAGTTTATATCGATCATGTCAATCAGAGCATAAGAAAATTCGACATATAGATAGAGTGCGCAAAATAGAGACAATAACCAAGTCCTTTATTTCATTAAAAAATCAAATACTTCAAATACATCACCGACGTTTAACTAGACTCAAATAAAAGGAAAATTTCAATAAGGACTCAAGACATAGGAAAAGACACGACTAGACAATAGCTTCAATGATCAGACGGCTCTACACTCTTCACTCGTGTCCACTCCCATCCGAATGATCTTCGTCATCGGAATTACCTGAAAAATAGGTGAAACACTAGGGTAAGCGAATGCTCAGTAAGAATTATATCTCAAGAAGAAGCTTGCTTTAAGAAATTAACATGTTACATGAACTAGGCATGATAGCTACGCATGAATAATGTGGATAGTGGAATAACAAGAAGCAATATAGGTGGACTAGCAAGATTTCAAGATACTCATGTAAAGCTATAAAAAATTTCAAGCATGTAATATCAAGTCATGTCATGAGAATTGGCTATTTATAATTTCAAGCAAGTAATTACCCAATCCGGGCCACGCGAGTCATGTCAAGTCAAGTCAAGTCAAGCACGAGATATTGTGGAATGCCATAATCTAGAAAGACATGCACTCCGGTGCAATGCCAGACCGTGGTAAATATAGCTCTGTGACGTCAAAAAATGTCGATGACGATCATACGGCATGCACGTCTCGACACTCGTGAGCAAGCCGAAGATGGAAACGCCGAATAAACCTCATGCCTCGCCCGATCAGGACGAGAACTCGCTTAGTGGTCCGCTACCCGTTAAGGAAGCCCCCCTAGGCGGAAGATACGGCTACAACTCTCCGAACGGCCATGTCGAGAGCTGAATCAAAGAAAAGTTGGGAACTCTGACACAGTCTCGACATGCACCGAAAGTCACACAAAGTATGGAACCGAGCCCCAAAGGCTGCAAACGGAATATTATGGAGGCCATACATTGCAACTAGAACATTCCGGGAATGCCAACATTTAAATAAATGGCTGCGACTTCGAAAAAAATCCATTTGATGCTTAAAACGGCGCGGAAGGGCCTTAAACGGGCGTGCTCTAAACCGACGCGCCCCTTCAACATCCTAATCCGGCGCCCCTAAAATCGACGTGCCCCATTTCCCATTTGCCCTTGCCATTGCCTTAATACGGCGCTCTACCTTTGCTTGGCATGCCCGGCGCGCCCCTTGCAAAGTTCTAATCTGGCGCGCACAACCCCGCGTCGTTTTACCTCCGAGGCGTCCCATCCTACATCTGATCCCCTATTTTCGGGTGTAAACAGAAGGAACTTACCTGAAGTGGGTGAACAATCTGCTCCTGACCGACGTGCAACCGCCTGAGCCGCTCCGGCTCCCAGGAATGGAGGGCTTCGAGCTCCGCACCGAACGTCGCTTCTCCATCGTTCACCGTCGGCCAATCCCGTGGAGGCAACTTCCCTACTCTACTGCTTCCTCTATCCGCAGGCCACTCAAGATCTTCGAGCAGGAGAAGGTGAAGAATTAAGAGAAGAGAGGACCGCTCCCATCCTTACTCTTATAAAAGGGAGGCACACTCCACCGAAGAAAGGAGACGAGTTCATTCGGCTGAGAGGCTGGTTCGCTCGGCTGAAGGCTGGCTAAGAGAAGAGAGGAAGGAGTCCACGTCCCCCTGCGCCGACAAGGTGAAGAAGAAGAGAGAGTGTGTGAGAGAAGGAAGGTGAGTTCAGAGGGGGGGAAGCATGTGCTCTTTCCCCCTCCCCCACCGATGTATCTTTCTCTTTTCTCCGATGTATTTTCCCTCGCTCTGGGGTAGATCCCCTTATGTATTTAACCTCCCTTCCTTCGTGGATGAACAAAAAGAAAGAAAGGCGTTTGCACTACATGTTATTATTTTTGTTTGTTAGCCTCTGCCTTCCCTCTCTCATCTCCTACTCATCCAAGGTCCTTGAAGCATTCCCCTCCATGGTATGGCCTTCTAAGGAACCCGTCGAAGGGATGCACACTCATAGCCTCTTATGGCGTACATCCGTCACGCTTACGAGATCATCACCCGTGAGCTGCTGGAGCTCTTGAAGGCTAGTCCTCGAGCCTCCACAAGCGCTTACGGGTTGACGGAGGCCTCACTCTGAGTTTTGAGGTTCACCCAGGAGCAATCCATTTGGAGTTCCTCCTTTTTTCTCTGGCAAGACCTTAGTCCGGGGGATATGCTGCCCAAATTTTGCTAGACAAAGAACACATAAGAATAGACGAACAAACTAAGCTCTCTAGGAATAAGCACAGCATATGTCTGAAACCCCTGAATCAACCTAAACCTCTGAGTTCCTGCATAATAAATCCTTCAAGTAAAACATTCACATCTACATACTCGTTCACCTCAACGAATGATAAGAAGTATTCTATTGATCTAAAGTATCAATTGAACAAACAATCCATCCATTCGATCAATTTGCAGGTTGAAGAAACGAGAACGGAAGCAAAGAGAATGAAAGAAAACTCATAATAGCTATCCCGGCGCGCTCCTTAATCTGGCGCAGGCTAATCCGGTGCGCCCCCCTTGTGCTCCCTTATTCGGCGCGCCCCCTTGTAATACCATTACCGGCGCGCCCCCCTTGTAATACCCATAACCGACGCCCCCCCTTGTGCTCCCTTATCCGGCGCGCCCCCTTGTAATAGCATAACCGGCCCACCCCCCCTTTGTAATACCCATAACCAGTGCCCCCCCTTGTAATACCATAACCGGCACACCCCCCCGTTGTAATACCCATAACCGGCTCCGCCCCCGGAAACCCCCTCAAGGGGCGCTTCTCCCTTGACCCCCGCGACCTGACCGGGCAAGTCGAACCCCGCGACCTGACCGCACAAGTCGATCCGCGTGTGAGGGCGTATGTTGGCGAGTTCGGGCTTCACACTTAACAACCCGCTCCCCCGGACTGTGCGTGAAGAGAAAAGCAATGATGCCCCGTGGTATCGGACGTGGACCTCGGAATCCCCGACATGGTAATGATCCGTGCACCTCTTGGGCCGATAGTTCATCAGCTTGACCCACTTCTTCCCGGATCCGATCCCGCATCTGCATTAAACTTGCCGTACCTACGGAAGACATCCGTACAGTTTTATTGTCGTCTTCGACGCTACTAATGCGGACTTCCGTCCGAACACGAAATGGTCCGTGAGTGACCAACATATACGTATCAATGAACATTTTACGCCCCAACACGGGTTTGTTTAAACGTGACCCGAGATCTTTGTTCCCGCTTTATTACCATGAATTGCAGACCATAAGGCCCTTATTCCCGGCAATCAATCAAGGGTGTTCTCTCGTATAGGGGATGTAAATGACGCTGTGACCTTTATGGCGCGGCAGGTTTTGATCCCGACACGAACCACACAATCGTTTGATTAGTCAGCTCGAGCGCACAATAAATCGTCACTTTGTGACTAGCACGCCCACGCACTTAATAAACGAATAAACCCACCAAATAAATCGACTTAAAGAACAAACAAATGAGCGTGTCGAAAAGCACGTCCACAAGTCTGGCACGCCCGGTGGGACCGAAATCACCCTTCATCTCTTTGCTGGGACTAAGGGCCCTACGGCCCCTTTTTTGTAATACTAATTGTATGGTTTGCAAATGCAGAGTTGCATTTCAGACACCAGGATGGCCCCCACGTTCGGTCAACAGGCCGTCAAGAGCCATGTTCGAAACGGCTACTTGGCCGTCCCCCTCAGCTTTGGGAGTTTTCCTCCCGTGGTAGGCTTCCCCAACTTCCTCGGGGTAGCCTTCACGAACCTGCTGGATGTGGAAGCGTCTGACAGGACTGAAAGCAACGCTCCCATCCAGGGCGCCGCCAAAGCTGCTGTCTGCCGATCAGTGGCTGACACTTCCAAGACCGTCCTGACCAGGATTCTGAGCTACAACGTGCACCATGTGCACCAAACTGCCGACCCATCTTGCCAGGGGTCCGCCTCTCACCAGAGGAGGCTCCGGAGGAGCCACGCCACAACATCACCCCGAGGTCGGTTCTCCAGCACCGGAAAGTCTGCTGTCATCGGGACTGTTCGGGTGCATCTTACTGGGTGTTGCATCCCATAGTTCGTGCTTGCTTTCAATGATATCAAAACGATTGTATTTGTGTGTGTACGTGTTTCATTGAGCAACATGTTGTATATCTTGATTTTATGAGTTGAAAGATGGAGTCAATGGTTACTCTTGAAAGCCATGTGAACTCTCGGTGTTTAAGGAACTAATGTTATATTTATGTTAGTTTGTAGGAACACAACTTCATGGCTGATACTTAGAAAATTAAGGAGTCCATCAATGAAGCTCTTCTTCTTAAAGGGAGTTAACTTTGTTCATGTTTAAAGTTATGTGAATGATTTGTATTTAAGGATCTCATGCCTTGAATATTTTTATTTGCAGGATCAAAATCCATGCTTCATGTTTGGAACTCAAAGGAGTGCGTCAATAAAGATCTTATTGAAAAAAGGGGGTTGCTTCTCTTATTGCATTGCAATGATTCTTCTACATTTCATTCATTTCATCTAATAGCTTTCAACGTCTTGGTTGGATATTTTCATGTATTTTCTTCATAATATTTTTGGACTTGAAATATTCATACAAGACTTCATGAAAGTTGGTTCCATATTGCTCATGTATTGGATGAATGATTGGTCATGTGTACTTTGCTCTAAAAGCTTGAGTTAATGACTTCTGTATGAAAGAATTGCATGAAGATGACTTTTCTGGAGATGACTTCTTTTGGGTCTTAATCTATGAGATTGTGTTCACTGAACACACATTTCTAATTGATTGATAGTGACATATCATTCATAGAGTTATTGTGATTTCAATATGTGCATGAATTTATGAAACATGCTTGGAAGAATGCACATGCCCTGTACTTAAGAGAATTCATGAGAAAGCATGTTTGCATGATTGGTATATACTGATGTGTGAGATGCATGTGAAGATAATGTTCCTCTTAGGATAATGCTTCATGAATGTTAGCTCTTAATCAACAAGAATGCCATTTGAATGAATGTGGTTCCATGATATTATGCATGCTTTGCATTTGGCATATTTGTTAACACTTGTGTGATGAAGCATTTTGATGTTGAAGATTTGGTTGATTCAAGAATGTGATTGAATGGTTGAGCTTCCATATTATTATAGTTGATTGAATGATAGATTCATGCTTATCATTTCAAAACCTTGTCATTTGGTCAAATATATTTTTGCTAAGTGATTTGAGAAGCAAAACGCATGTTTGAATAGGTTCAATGATGTATTTCATTGTGAACATGTTCATAGTGTTAATGCATAACTCATATATTTTGATTCTCAACTAACCTCATGGTTTATCATGTTTTTCAGGATGCAAAATCATTGTTGATCTTCATAGGATTATGGTAACATTTAATCAATCATTTCCCTTTGGTTTGATGGAGGTTTTAGTTGTTTTTTAAACTCAAACTGTCTTACAGTCTTCACTATTTTCAATCCAACCGTTGGATCTCCCCTCTAAAAATTTTATGTTGTAGCTTTGGGAGTGCTCTTTCCAACGCCTCCAGTCTTGCTTCGATCGGAGTTCGGAGCTAGGAGAATTAATTCCTGCCGCCGGAGCGCGCAGTGCTATTTTTTATGTAATCTACCTGAAAGGGTCGACCCCTGGGGTCGACCCCTGGAAAGGTCGACCCCAAGGGTCGACCCCTGTAACACAGGGTGTTTTTTTGTGTTTTCCAGCACCCTGGATGCCGAGGGTCGACCCCAAGGGTCAACCCCTTCCGGACGGGACTTCCGAAAGTGTTTAATACCCTTTGAAAACCCTTTCAAACATTACCATACTACCCCCTATTAGTTTCTATTGTTATTGAGGTGTTTTTAACATGTATTAGGAGGGTTTTATGAGTCTTTTCCCCACCCCTTGAGTTGCATATATAAGAGTTACGAATTTGGGAAGTGATCAACCCTAATGCTCATTTGCTCTTTCGTATAGGTGAAGAAAAAGAGGAGAACGTGCTGGAGCTCTTCCAAGGAGGATATCATCTACTTTCGTGAAGATCTGGAGATCGTGGAAGAAGAAGAAAAGGTGCGGATCGAAGAGAGGATCAAGAAGACGTAAGGATCGTCTTCATCCGGCTTCCCTCCAACTCGTGGTTCAAGGAACATCATCAACCGACCTTGAAGAACAAAGGGGGATAACTTCTATGTCTTCTATCAGTTCTTTGTGATGTATTCTATGATCTATATTTTGGGTTTGAGCATGCCTGAATATTTGTGTTCATTTTCTTAACATTAGAGATATTTGTGTGTGTGACCGGTTATGTATACGGTCGTGTTTGATCGCCTTCGTGCGATCGTGTTTATGTCTTTGTGCTGCGGTTGTTGCAGCGTGTGTGTGTGTTGTGATCCGGTCGTCGGATCGTGTGTGTGTGTGTTATGATCTGGTCATCGGATCGTGTGTTGTGTTTGTGATCCGGTCGTCGGATCGTGTGGGAGACTTCGTCTCCGTCTGTGTGTGTGTTGGGGTGTGTCCCCGTGTGTGTGCGGGCGTCGTCACGTGTGTGTTTGGAGCATCGTCTCCATTTGGGGATTTATCCCCGAGTGAAGCCTCACCGAGTTTGGTGAGGGGTGGACGTAGGGAACCCGTCGTGGTCCCGAACCACCTTAAAAATTCTGTGTCTTGTGGTTTGCTTTTGTGGATACGTGCTTAACTGTTTATATTGGTTGAATGTTCATGTGTGAAAGGTGAGATCGAGAGAACCTAGTTATCGTGTTTAGCTAATTCCTCAATCTTATCAATCTTGTTAATTCTGCTGTGCGCTAGTTTGTGTATTTTAATTGGACATAGTTTTAGTAGAAGGATCTATTTACCCCCCCGCTAGATCCGTGTTCTTGCACTCTGGGACCCAACACCGGGCAACGTTCCTAGTTGATCCCGGATCGCATTGTACCTGCCGTACCAGTGCGCAACTCTTTTCAGGCACTAGAGAATATGAAGGGAAGGATGACGCCCACCATTCCGACCCTAGCGCCGCAGCATCAGTCGGCCTCCAGGCCCACCAAAGCTAACCAAGTCTGGGTTCCCAAGGGGGCCCGGTTCAGCTCACCAGCCCGAGCAGGGCCCAGCACCTTCTGCCCGGCAAGGGCACAACAAGGAGATCGGGTCAGGACATCGGCCCCCATCTGCCAGCCGGCATTAAATACACCAGCCCCACCGAAGAACATCCACCGTCGACACTACCGACATCACTATCAGGCTGCCCGTGCGGAGCCTGCAACCCACATGCCCGTTGCTGCCAACAGGGCGACATCACCAGCTTCTCCTCTTGATCAAGACTGGGAAGGAGTGGAGCAAGCCATGAGGAACTACTTGCGGGGCCCGGGGAGCACTCCCCTGAGTCACCAGAGATTACTGGGGGGCAGTAGCCTCCGCCTTTGAAGAAGAAGAGACCCAACCAGTGCCCAGCGCCGAGTCAAGAAACTACTCTGAGGAGCGCCATCAGTCCCCGCTGAGGGAAGAAGTGAAGCCGCGGAGATCGGTCTTTGATAGATTGGTCTTCCCAGGTAAGCCGTCGAGAAGAACGGAAAGAAGAGGCAGAGACCTGAGGGTCTATACCGGCAACATGGCAGGGGTATCTGGTCAGTACGGGCCTCTACAATCGAGCCCGAAGAAGTGGCCAGGCTTGCCACAAGGCCAGGACCACTTACCAGAAGAGGGAAAGCGGCAGCTGAGAAGACACAAGTCCACACTGGAGAAGCTAACTATGAGGGACCCTCAATGGCCTTGGCTACTAATGTTATTACAGAAGGCACTGCGGGAGGACCATCCACTTCATCCAAAGAGGCGTCGATCGAAGAAGGATGAGGCACCCCTAGCCTTCCCATGAACGACCCCGCGGTATTGCATATGATGCAGCAGTATCAACGGGAGATCGAATTGTTAAGGAAGCAATTGACTGAAAGAGTTGCTCAGCTCTCGACATCCGGGCAGACTGAAGCATTGCCAGAGACCCCTGGGGCAACGGTCAGGCCTTGGAAGCTTCTCCGCAGGCAACGGTGTCTCCCCCAATACCTACCTACACTGGTGGCGTACCCCTGCATTAGCCACAACATATCACACCGGCCCCACCACCGAACCTGCCATTCCAGGGGTCCACTATTGCACCTCAGGCGATAGTGTTAACAACGCCGCTGGCGCAACCGGCCGATTTCTATCCAAACCCGGTTGACCAGGCAACAGTGAGCAGACTAATGCTCGAACAAATGATAGATATGAAGTTGCCAAAGAGGAGCGATGGTGATCACACGCCATTCGACATATATCGGGTACCTTACCCGGCACACTATGCTGCCAAGAGGCTACCGGTCGGCATCACCAAGCCGCCGAAGTTTGAAAATTTTAATGGGCAAGGGTCTCCCAGGGAGCACATTGCCTATTATGTGAATGTTATGGGGGATCTAGCCGTTGATAAAGCTTATCTTCTCAAATTCTTCGTTTGACGCTTACCAGACTCGCTTTCGAGTGGTATTCGAGCTTGCCCGCCGGGTCCATTGCAGACTGGCCCGATATGCAGAAGAAATTCAAGGAAAGGTTTTACATAGCTGAGCGGGAGGTAACCGTGGCAGAGCTTTACGCCACAAGATAGAGAAATGATGAGTCAACACTCGACTACATAAAGAGGTGGAGGAACCTCAGCATGAGATGCAAACGTCCCCGCATCAAGAGGACGCAGTGCAGATCTGTAAACAGAATCTGAAGAAGGAAATCCTTGAGAGGATGATCGGTGCTGAGGTAAGGTCATTTGACCGTCTGAATAACATAGTGGACGAGATCGAGGCATTCCTTGCTCGATACTCTTCTGCTCCAGCTGCATCGAGCCAGAGGGCCAGGCAGGTCGAGAAAAGATGAACACCGCCAGAAGTTCACACACTGGACTTCAAATCTTTCGAGAAGCATAGAGAGAAAGCCAAAGAGATAGCCGACCCTCCTCCGCCCAGGTCCACTGAACGGTGAGAAGGTCCCTCCTTGCGGGAGAAGATGAGGAATAAATTGTACTCTTTTCCTCAAGACAAAGTCTGGGTCCTGTTTGAATGGGCCACAAGGTACAACAAGATCACATTACCAGATCCAAAGAGGCCTGGTGACTTGAAGAAGAAGGATGATCCTCGCTTTTGCCCATACCATCAAATGCTTGGGCATACCATTGAGATTGTTACATCTTCAAGGACGTCATTGAGTCCTTGATCAAGAAGGGAGAGCTGGACATGGGGGAGCTCAGAGTGGATCCTCCGCAGCCCCACGAGATGCCGAACATCGGAACCACGGTCAACATGGTATCTTTATACCAGCAGCTGCCTGAAGAATGGGCGGAGGCCAGTACACATGCTACTTATCAAGCCTTCGTCATGGCGCCAGCTCAAGACCAAGGAGGTTGTCAAGCCGCGCCGACGAAGAACAGAAGAAGAAAACAAGCTCCCCGGCCCACTCCAGAAGTTCACATAAGGGGCGTTACACCCCAGCCGGCACCGCCACCAGCGACACCTGTCTAGCATGACACAGCCCCCCGACTAGTTATGAGACGGCCCACTCACAATAAGAAGAAACACATCACGATGCGGGTGCACAAGGAAACTAGCCCTGCGGTTGAAAGACTCCAGGCTATTATTGATGGGCTTGAAGATTATGAGCAGCCCGAGATCCAGCCTGTGGAGTTGAAGGAGTATGTCCCTTGGGAGGAGTTCGAGTCACTCGAACTAGCTCCAGAATCGGAAGCCGAGACGAAAGAAGAGCCTCTCTTGTGGGGTGAGCTTCCCCAAGAGCAGTTGCCAGCCACTAAAGAGAAAAAGAAAAAGAAGAAGAGAAGACCTAGAAACAAGAAGAAGAGTGGGGTTGTCCTTTCTTGCAACACCCTCTCAACATTATTTGACACAGCCCTCTCCCTGAGAGAGGAAGAGCAAGAAGTGCCCGTCGAGCCGTCAGAGGTGAATCAAGCTGAAGCATCCACCTCCCAACATGTCACCAGGTCGGGAAGGAAGTGGGGACGTCCTCCTCAGGTCAACCACAACATCCCGTTCAGGGGAGAACAACCGTATCACATTCCCAAGCCTAGGGTCCAAGGCATGGAGATTCCCCATCCCTTAGGTCTATACCCCGGAGAATCGGTCGGCCAGGCCGCCCCTTCATTTATTGAATTTCTTACGACTTAGAGGGGAAAACAGTCATGCCCCCGTGAGTCCCAGCAGGCCAAAGAGGCAGGTAGCCCCTCGCCCCCATTGGTACTGACTCCTCCTTGGCCAAGGGAAGAACCTGACAACACTCTGAACCTTGCCGAGTTCATGAAAGAAAAGGAAGTGACCCAGTGGCCTCCGCAAGCTCAAGCGGCACCCGACCCAGCGGAAGAGGCACCCGTCGAGCCAGCTCCTTAGGTTCAAGGCAGAGGCATGCGCAGTAGATCCGAGGAGATGAAGTTGCTCGAGGTCCGAGCCCGCAATAGAATAGTCAAGCACCTGAAGAAGATCCCAGCCAGGTTCACCGTCTGGGAAATCCTATCTCTAGATGAAGAGACACGGCAATCGGTCATTGCTGCGCTCTAGACGCCAGCATATGTTGAAGCCTGCCTTGCAGAAATGTCACCTGAAGTAGCTGTGGCTTTCAAAGAAGAGAATATGCTTCTACCTACCTGCAGTCACAATAGGCCACTTTACATGAAGGGGCAGCTGAATGAGCATCCCATCAACCGAGTATTGATCGGCCCTGGGGCAGCAGTGAACATACTCCCCTATCGAGTGTATCAGAAACATTACTTTGACGTACACCTGGTCGAGGTCAGGAACATCAAGATTGTCAGCTTCAACTAGAAGTGCGAGGTCCCTATGGGGGTCGCAGAGTTCAACCTCTCCCTCGGCGACTTCACCACCAAGGTCCAGTTCCATGTGATCAACTCCAACACCTCTTACAAGGCGTTGCTCGGTAGACCTTGGATACACCAAAACCGTGTGGTACCATCCACTCTGCACCAATGCATCAAGTACCTCGGTAACGGGAAGGAGGAGAGAATCTTTGCTGACCTCCATCCTTTCGAAGTGTTCGAATGTAACTTATCGGACACTAATCTCTATTTGGAAAAGCCGAAGAAAGCCTCCCAAGCCACTCAAAACAAAGGAAAGAAGAAGGCATAGCCTGATGTTTACACCCGTTTTATGACCAATAAGTTGGGTCATCTCCTTGTTCTATCCATGTGATGCTCCAAGTTGTTCACTCTTCATTGAGTCTCCTTCGTCAGTTTGAAGCTCATTTTATGGGTCTTCTCTCCTTGGTTGAGTATGGTTCCTGGTGGCTTTTTCATTTGATGAAGCTTAGCAAGCTCCTATCTCATTTTCAATCCTTATTGTCTATAACGGTCCCTTGGAGGGGCGTTACATTCTTATAACGCGTCGTTCCTTGACCGTTATATCTTGAGAAGTCCTCACCCTTAGGGCTTATTTCCAGTTCATAATTATTTAATCCTCATTTATTACTAACGGTCTGCATCAGGGGCGTTGCTTACCTATAACGCATGATCCCATGGCCGTTATATCTTGAAGAGTCCTAAAATTTGAGGTCTTTGTTTCCAAGCTTATCCGTTGGCCAATCCATTGAATCTAACGGTTTGTCGTGCGGCCGTTACTTTCTTCCAACGCGTCCAGCCATGGCCGTTACTTATCTTGCAGAGTCCAACTTATTTGATCTTCTTCCCGTTGATCTTATCTCTTTTGAGATAAGGTTAAATGTAACGGTATCACCCTGGCGCGTTATTTGCATATGGCGGTCTGTCGAGTAGCCGTTACATCCAACAGAGAGTCCTGGAAGTTCAGGCCTTTTCTCTGCTACTCCCTGGTCAAGATAAGAGTTTGAATTGGTGATTTCTCTTCCAAATCTGATCCTCAGAACCTTCTGTTTGTTTCTATGGACTCTTGGTGATATTATCTTCAAGGTTTTGCTAAGAGTTATCTTCTTTTCTTGCTGGATTATCCTCTGCTCGACCGGAAAATTTGAGGGCCTATAAATAGCACCCTTAACTTCATGGCCCGAGAGAGAAAGATCTGGAGTTCACATCGAAGTGCTGCCGCATTGTGGAGCCACATCTAACCAAGGAGACTTGTCTTTCACGTCCATCTGCTTCACGGTGAAGGGAGTATTTGTTCTATTGAGTTTCAAAGTCCATCATTGCATATTGTGTTCTTTCTCCTCCCTCTCATCATAGGCATTGTCCCTCTCCTTGTTTCCACGTTCTGCATCTGGTTTTCATCATCTAAACATCTTCCTATCTTTTAAAATGCCCAGAGGGGTTAAAAAACCAAAACTTTCCCGGTACTTCCCTTTCCTTTTGCATGCTCTTAAGCCTTTTGAGAGTTGATATTACGCTTGTTTAAAGGGCTGATCTGGGTTTGTTTTCTTGTGTTTTCACATTCTTTGGCAGGTTTACAGGTTCACTACGCGAGGCCCAAGTCTTCTGGCCGGCTGGAAGATTTGGAGTTCAAAGAATTCATAAGCTATTTCTGCAGGGTTTCTGACGGTCTTGAGAAGACGCGTCAGGTTCATATAATGGTTTATCTGGAGACCGTCACATTCCTGTGACGCACGGGGTCTGGACCGTTACATTCGGTTGATCTGTAGATTTCACTGGTTTTCTCTCTCCCGTGGGCGGGTGCTTCATCCACCTATTTCCAAGATATTTTCAAGTTTTTGGCCTGTGTTTACTTTGGTGGCGATCACGTTCTTTCTTGGTATTGGGCATTAGCTTTCTCTTTCTCTCTCATATCTCTTATTTCCTTTATTTGCTCCACCCTTACGGTGTGTTTTTATTTGCTCTTGCTCCACGCCCCGGCGTGTCACTACAAAAAATTATAGATATAGGGGTAGTTTATTTAGAGACATTTATTAAAAGTGTCTCTAAATTATCATATATAGATATATTTTATTTTTAATATTGTCTCTAAATATATAGAGGCATTTGAAAATTGCCTCAGAATAATTATATAAAAATGTTAATCCATTAAAAATGCCCCTAAATATTTCGCCTGCGCGCGCCACATTGGAGCTCCCGCGCGATCGTAACTTCTCCTCCTTCCTTCTCGGTCGAGGACTCCCTCGATCAATACCACCTTCTCTGGCCTCCACCACTCCACCTCTCCCTCTCATCTCCCTCCTAATAGAATTTCTTTCCCCGGCCTCCTTACCTCCCCAACGAACTCTCTCTCTCTTTCTCTCTCGCCTTCCCCTCTTTCCCACCGTGGAAAGGTCCTTCCCAACATAGCCACCCTCACAATCGTCACCACCGACACCGGAGTCGCCGTTGCCTGGCATCGACTCTGCCTACTTCCTAGCCCGCCGGTAGCAGCCACTCCTTCCTCGCCTCCGGTAGCAGCCACTTGCTTCCCCGCCCGCTAGTAGCAACCCCTCCTTCCCCGGCCGCCTACGATAGCAGTCACCTGCTTCCCCCCCTCTGGTAGTAGCCGCCTGCTTCCCCGCCTACCGGTAGCAACCCCTGCTTCCCCGCCTCCGATAGCGCAGTTGCCTGCTTCCCCGCCCACCGGTAGCAGCCGCCGGCTTCCCCGCCAGCCGGTACCAGCGGCCTGTAGCGCCGCCCGCAGATAGCAGCGGCCAGCAGCCCCGCCTGTCGGTAGCAGCCGCCTGTTTCCTCGCCTCTAGTAGTAGCTGCATCTTCCCTGCCACTGGTAGTAGGTGCTCCTTCCCCGCCTCCGGTAGCAGCCCCACCAAGGTCCCCTGCTTCATAGGTCAATGAAGGAACTGTGCTCATTTTTTTATTAGGTTAAACAAATTTTTTTTGTAAAGGCCAATACATATATCTTGCTGACTTGTATGTTTTTAACTTTTTGATCCTAAAATGTAATGTTGGACAGGATGGCTAGAATAGAGTGGTTATGGTTCCCATAGAATGGCGGGGCAGACCATTATCAGAGATGGGGGGAGATTTAAGTGAAGTGACTGCCACATGTTGAAAGTTGGTGGACAGAGAGGGAGGAGTGGGAAGAATAGGAAGGAATCTGCAATATTCATTTTTTGTTAAATTGGGAACTGTTTTAGCCACATGTCTGGTGTAAATTGTATTACTTTTTCTTTCCTTTTTGGTTAGAGTTTTTTTTTGAAAGTGACCTTTCTAATTTGGAGTTATGTACGAGTAGCTTAGTACCTTGCATCAAGGGACAAGACATTAGTGCAGTTCAAACTGTGAATGATTTTTCCCAATCATATTAAATCCTACTTATTTTATAACAGTTGGTTTTACTATTTTTGTGCGGTTATCAGGTTATGTGCTATTTTGGGCAGTAAATTTGCTCTTGCACTATATCACACTTCATTAGCCTTTTTGTTCAATTGGTTATCATTAAGTGTGGATCTATAGAAATTGAGTAAAAAGAGACTTGAATCAACTTTTGAAATATTACTAGGAGTGATAACTATTTTGAAAATTGTGTAAAAAGATAAAGTTGAATCAAAACTTTTGAAGTGTTGTCAGGGTGCTCCTTGATTTTTTAAAACTGATTGGCACTTGTATCTTGAATTTTTAGCCATTCCTGCATTCTCCTTTTCCTTAGAAGTAATGATGACTTGCCTTCTGGTTTGAGTACTCTTTAAAGTGCCACAGCAATGTTTGTGATACTTTGATTGTTTAGTCGTGTTGATCTTTTTGTTGCATGAAGAGGAATCTAGTTGCTTTATCATTGCCTCCTGACTACTGATATATTTTACCTTCCTCCACTAATTACATTGATGTTCTTGGTCTAGGCTTTTGCTGTTATATCTAGTTCACCCCTTCGAATAGACCTTTCTATTGTCCTGCATCAGGTTGTCGCAGAGTTGATAATTTTCCTGCGTAAGGTATTTTGAATCTATATATGTCAGATTTGTGGTATCTCTTGTATCTGTTGGATGATTGACTCAAAATCTTCTGTTACATTTTATATCTTCCCAAAACAAGCTAACAGTGTGTTGAGGCAGGCTACACTAGAGACAATAAATTCTTTAGTTGTTGCCTATCGCAACCAAATTGATTCATCTACTTATGAAATTATAGTTGCTGAGTTGTCTGCTCTGATATGGTTTCACCTCTCAACCGACAGTAGCCTTTCTGATCTTTATTTTATGTGGTGACCTTATTATTTATTTAATCCTACAGCGATTCGGACTTACACATGGCGGCTCTTGCCTTGGAACTTTGCTGCACTTTGATGACTGACACAAAGCTAAACAAAAATATTGGTTTGACTGTTAGATCTAAAGTTCTTCCTCAAGCACTTGCATTAATTAAAAGCTCCTTGTTGTAGGGTCAAACTCTTCAAGTACGACCTTTTCATTTTTAAGTGTGTTAGTGCAGCAAGAGGTCAACTATGTTCCTAACCTATCTCTTTGTTGTTTCACAGGCTCTGCAAAGATTTTTTGCTTCATTAGTTCATTCAGCAAACACAAGCTTTGATTCTTTACTAGATGCTCTTCTTTCAAGTGCCAAACCATCACCACAGTCTGGAGGGCTTGCCAAGCAAGCTCTGTTTTCAGTAGCCCAGTGTGTTGTTGTATTATGTCATGCAGCGGGTGATCAAAATGTGCATCCACAGTGCAAATGCTCAAAAGCATCCTAAAAGATGATAGTAGTAGCAATTCTATAAGGTTTCATGCCACGATTTTATTTTACTTCATTTTTTTCTCTTTCCCGAAAGTAAGCTGTATTTTGCTGTTGGAATATTTCTTTGCCCTTTCCAATCATAGAACATCTTATAGGTCCCTCATTCATTTCTTTGAAAATTCTAATCCGTTTCATTCTCATGTTATCTTTCGTATTCTAGTTTAAATTTAAAATAATCTCCCTCCTTTTTCAGCAGCTAGGTCTCAAGTTTCACACTTGACAGCATTGCACATCAAGCTTTGATGAAATCTATAAATGATAGAGTAGAATGGTGTGATAGGATCCATGTTCCCAATTTATTTCACATTTCTGCAGTCTTGGTGGCTACCATATTTCATTTATTCCTTAAAGACAATCTAGCATCCTTTCCATTCATTAGCTGCTAATTTATATGGTATTGAAATTCTCTTCAACTAAATCTTCCTGGGCCCATGTGTCCTAGAGCAGGATATCCCTCCCCCAGCTCCTGAATACACGAAGCTTATTGCATCCTATGGTTGACGGAATAATTCTATCCCAAATGGGAGATATGGTTAAATTTTACAGTAAAATTTGAAGCTTCCTTGGGTGACTGTGATTCCTCCATTTTATTGAAACATTCAAAAGAGGAATAGAAAATTTTCAGTGGGCATCTTCAAAATCCTTGTTTACTTTAGATTCACTTTTTGGAGGTGCCAAACACATAGGGAAATGTGGTTCTTAGGTTTGCATGCCTTCTCCCATTCAATGGAAATCATTCATCATTATTGCTATTGCAGTATCTCAATTGAAATTTTCTTCTAATATTGTATATTGTATTGATGATTTTTGTGTGTGATGAAGACTGACATGTTGAAGATCTATGAAGTTATTTCTCAGCTATTTGAAAGGCTGATTAATAGTAATTTTTCTTCTATCCCACCCCAGTCTAAACAGCACCTGGCCTTGCTTTGTCTCGGAGAAATTGGGAGGAGGAAACATCTTAGTGCACATGCCCATATAGAGAACATTGTCATTGAGTCATTCCAATCTCCTTTGGAAGAGATACAATCTGCTGCCTCTTATGCCCTTAGGAATATCGCTGTTGGGAATTTGCCTAAGTATGTATCATTTATCTTCGATCAGATTGATAACTAGCAAAAGAAGCAGTACCTCTTGCTTCATTCATTGAAGGAGGTTAGCCTTGCCTTTCTCCTTTTTATTTTCATTATACTGTTTGCAACTCTTTGATGCTGCATATATACTTATACTTGTTTATGAAATCAAAGTGTATAACTAGTCATTCCTACTATCTCCAGGTTATATGATGGAGGCATCACCCACGACTCCCTTTGGCTCGGGTCCACTTCTTCACATTCGGGAGCTAGTTGAGTTTGGGCCTCACTCTATTAAGGCCCCTTATCCATTTTGTAGTTTTCCTTTGAGTCATTTTGATGTATTTCCATTTTATTTGAGTCATTTCCCTAAGTCTAGCACTTATTTTCCTATGTTTGGTATCATCATGATGTCTAATGTAAGCTATTGGGCCCCATTCGTTGGACTAGGCCCATTAGCACTCCCAACCCCCTTGGTTATTTGTAGTTGTTTATTTTGTCAGGGACTTATTGTAAAGAGTGGGTTGCCTATATATAGGACCCCACTCCCCTCATTTGAAGTTAATGAATGATTACATCCTTTTGAGTTAAACTTGCCATTTGAGTTCAAATTAGAGTGATTCCTCTAGTTTTTGGGTGAGAGACCCTAGGGGAGAGATTCCCCACCCATTCCCCTCTTAATCTCTCTATTTCACCCCTCTTTCTCTCTCCTCCAACCCCAAATCCGAATTTCCTTCTCTCTCCTCCCTCCTCCCATCCACTTCCAACCTCCAACCACCTCCTTTAATGCCCTCCACTTCCCCATGGCCTCCATTACTCCACTCCCTAGTTCCTAGGTAGAAGTCTCCCCATTCCAACACCTTCCTCCACCTTCCAACCAAATCTACCCCATTCCAATGCAAGCACTCCACTTCCCAACATAATCACCCACCTTCCAAGACCTTTTGAATTTGAAATCCACCCTTCCCTCCACTCACTTGTGCCCCCTCACCTTCTCCTCTCACCCACCTTCCCCAAATTCGTAGCTCTTCCTCCTCCACCTGCTAGCACTTGCTTCCAGCCATTCTCCACCTCATTCCCCATCACCATTAGCTCCCTTCTCCACCCCACAAGAGCCCCCACTCTCCCTTAGGTCATTCCTACCATTTCCCTCCACCAAAGAAGCCATATCTCCCTCTCATTTCTTCTAGTAGGTTGGAGCTGTGCAGATCTGCAGAACAGCCCTTGTTGCAGTGTCAACCACGGATTCATCCTAGTTCTTCAGAAGGCGTGGCCTACCTTTCTGGAAAGGCCTTCCAGTCTACTTCGCAGGCGAGGTGGAATCAACACGATCGGAGCTCGGAGCTGCCAGATAGAGCCATTCTCCCAACAGTGCGCAGAGAGGTCTTCATCCTGGACCAGAGCGTGGAAGATCCTTCTGCCACGACAAACCCCAGCGGATTCAGGCTAAAGCCCCTTCATCAAAGTTCTTCCTCTACCGGTCATCTTTCAAGATCAAGAAACAGAACCCCGTTCGGCCACCGGAGGAAGAAGTTACGAATTTTCTCCCCCGATCTATCTAGTTCTGTTTTCTGCTGTCTACTCCGACCAGTACCCACTCTTCTGGGTGCCCCGGCCATCCTCGACCTCTGAATGCATCTCCGTCACCTCCTGCTGAAAGCTACCTCTACCACGAAGATGATGCCGCTGGTTTCGTGCTGATCGGAGCTCGGGAGGGCACTCAGTCACTTCTGCAACTTGCTGTTACAGTCCAGACAGTACCTGCGGCCAGACAGAGGAGGCTACTTCCTGTTGCTGGTGCAGCCACCTCCGACTGTCTGAGCTTCCCCAAAAATTCTGGAGTCCACCTCTTCCAGTCAGGAAGCTTCAGGAGCTGGTTTCGATCAATTTGGAGTCCGGACAAGCTTGGCATAGCCATCATAGCGACCCCCTGTCCAGAATTCCAGATTGAAGCTGCAACTTCCCTAGTTCTCATTTCTCTTCGTTTCGGTCCACCAACCCCTCCCCGCTTGGCCGGCTAAAGGCCCCACCCTGCGTGGTGGTAGTGTTTGAATGTATCATATTAACCCTACCCCAAGATCCCCCCTCCTGCGAGAGGAGTAGTTTTGTAAGTGGTTTGGCAGGTCAAGCGACATCGCCGCGGCGTGTGGGGAACCACCGCCTCCCCGCTCGCCCTCGTCTCCGACCGGGACCGGTTTCTTCAAATCGGTCGAGTAAGTGTCTCTTCCTTGCTCACCTAGTGTAGCTCTCTCAATATTTGATTCATGCACCGCTGAATTCGTGAGGAGCGCCCGATCCTCAAGTCCATGACTTAGAGTGATCGCCGTGGGTTAGTGTGACCCGGTGCCCGAGTGCACTTTGTCGGCCCCAATCGAATTGGGCAACCAACCTTGGGGAATCAATTCTTGGCCTTGCTGGCCCTCTACCAGCAAGGGTCCATTCCCATAAGTCACCCTTGGTATCACATAGTCACCCCGGGAATAGAGTGCAACGAAGAGAGCGGTGGCCCATTAAGGCCCATTTGGATGCTTAGATGTGCTTGTTTGACTAAGTCCGAGGTTGTGTCACATCAAGTGGTATCAGAGCAAGTCCTTGACTTGTCTCTATCAAGTCTAAGTCCTAGGACCTTTGCATTGTGTGTCCAACCACTTTGGCCCTTTGTCTTGCATGTCCACCCGTAGTGGTACTAGCTACCAACCCGGTTCTTCATCTTCGATTCCAACCATGGATCCCAATCCTCACCAACTCAACCAGGATGTTCCTAGGGAGGAACCCCAAGAAAGGGTAGAGGCTGCCCTCACAACCATCCTTACCCAACTAGAGTCCCTTACCAACCGAATTGCTCGGTTAGAAGACCAAGGGTACCACCCAAGGAACAATGAGCCTAGAATTCCCCCTCCACAAGATGAACCTCATAGGGAAGATCCTCACCCAAGAATCAATGAGCCAAGAGTCCCTCCACCACATGGTGATTATCATAGGAATGGTTTTCCCCAAAGGAACCAAGGCCCAAGAGTCCACCCTCCACATATAGAGCCTCATAGGGATGAGTTCCACCCAAGGAACAACGGCCCAAGAGCCCATCACCCACATGCTGAATTTTATAGGGATGAAATGGACTATGACCATTATTATGAGTATGAGATACCTCGCCCCCATCAAAACCATGATCGGCGTCCACGGGATGATCCGGATGACCCCCTTTTAAGGATGATCAAGGTAGAGGCCCCAAACTTTGACGGTTCACATGAACCTAGTGTTTACCTAGAATGGGAGACCGCCATGGACCAATACTTTGAATGGTATCCCATGTCCGACCAAAGAAGAGTTAGATTGGCTAAGATGCATCTCACTAAGTTGGCCAAAACTTATTGGCTAAATCAAGAGGGTCTAAGGCGGATTAGGAGGGATGAGCCTATTAACACTTGGGCGGATATGAAGAATCTACTTAGGAACAAATACCTTCCCCGAACCTACCACCAAATGCTCCTAGATGAATGGCAAAGCCTCACCCAAGAAGGAAAGACCGTGGTAGAGTACATTGAAAAATTTGACTCTTATCTTCTAAAGTGTGGAGTCCATGAGGATGCGGATGTCACCTTATCCCGCTTTAGGAATGGGCTTCAAAGCCACATCAAGAGGGAACTATTCATGAGAGATGTTGATAACCTTGAGATAGCTTACCAAATTGCTAGAGATGTGGAAAGGTTTTCTAGGAGTTCCCGATTTATCCCTCCCCGACCCACCGACCCCAAAAACATGGGACCACGTCCCATTCCACCCACCCCCATGAGAGCTCCTAGCCCAAGTGGGAATGCCCCTTTAAGGTCCTACAACCCTCCCCCACCCATCACTCCAAACAAATCCGCTCCTAGTCACCCTCTTCCACGGAAGGATGACAACCCCAAAGGCCCAAGTGTAGGAGCCACCCCGGGAAGTGGGCGCCAACAATGCTATAAGTGTCATGGGTATGGTCATTTTGCGGGGCAATGTCCATCTAAGGGGCTATCTAGCTTGCTTATTGAGGAAGAAGTCCAACCCCAAAAGGAACAAGAAAATGTCATTGAGGAACATGAAGCCTTAATAGATTGGGAAGAGGAGTATGAAGCCCAATGTCTAGAGTCGGGTCTAGATCATTCCACTCCTTCAAACAACTCCCATCTAGGAGTCATTAGGTGCACTCTCACCCAACCTCAAGAAGAGGATTGGCGACGGACTTCAATTTTCCACACCTTTGTCAAGATAGAAAACCATGTGAGGAAAGTGATCTTGGATAGTGGTAGTTGTGTTAATGCCGTATCACCCGACACCGTCAAGCTCCTTGGGCTTACTCTCACTCCCCACCCAAGTCCATACCGGGTCTCATGGATCAACAACAACTCCATCCCGGTCAACACCCAATGCCTAGTGCCTCTCACTTTCTCTTCCTACCATGGCCAAATATGGTGTGACGTCATACCTATGGAAGTGGGTAGCATCCTTTTAGGAAGACCTTGGCTCTATGATGTGGATGCCACCATTCTAGGAAGAAGCAACATATGCACCTTTGAGCATGAGGGTAAGACTATCCGTCTTAACCCTTCCCCACCTCGTCCCATGCCCAAGAGGGACACTCTCCCTCAAGGATCACACCCCACCACTCCACAAGTCTCGGGGAACGCCACCCCTCCAACTCAAGCCCTTATCCAAACCCCAAAACAAAGTAGAACCACGGGGTTGACCAAGGGTATTCATCTCATCACTAGGAGAGAGCTTGAAGAGGAAATTGCTCAAGGGGTGCCTTTGTGTGCGGTTGTCATATGCTTAGGGGAACCTACCCCTTCTAATCCCCATCCCATAGAGATCCAACAACTATTGGAAGAATTTCATGATGTGTTCCCGGAAGAGCTCCCGGACCAACTCCCTCCCATGCGTGATGTGCAACACGCAATCGACCTAGTGCCGGGAGCCACCCTTCCAAACCTTCCTCATTATCGCCTCAATCCTACGGAACATGCCGAACTTAGGAGGCAAATAGAGGAACTCATTAGGAAGGGCTTCATCCGCATTAGTAAGAGTCCATGTGCCGTCCCGGCCCTCCTTACCCCCAAGAAAGATGGATCGTGGCGGATGTGTGTGGATAGCCGGGCCATTAACAAGATTACCGTCAAGTATAGGTTCCCTATCCCTAGGCTTGATGACATGTTGGACATGCTAGCTGGAGCCACCATCTTCTCTAAGATAGATCTCAAGAGTGGTTACCACCAAGTTAGGATAAGGCCCGGGGATGAGTGGAAAACGGCCTTCAAGACCAAGGATGGTCTCTTTGAGTGGTTAGTCATGCCATTTGGGCTTTCTAATGCCCCAAGTACTTTCATGCGTCTTATGACGGAAGCACTTAGGCCTTTCATTGGGAACTTTCTAGTGGTATACTTTGATGATATTCTCATCTATAGCCACACCCATGAAGCCCACCTCGAACACCTTAGGAAAGTTTGCACCGTCCTCCGGCAAGAGAGCTTATTTGCCAACCTAAGAAAGTGTCATTTCATGACCACTACCATCACCTTCCTAGGATATGTGGTGTCAACTAAAGGAGTCTCCATGGACCCCGACAAGGTCCAAGCTATCATTGATTGGCCTGAACCCCACACCCTTCATGAGGTTAGAAGTTTCCATGGGTTGGCCACATTCTATAGGAGATTCATTCGGGGGTTTAGCACTATCACCGGCCCAATAACTGATTGTCTCAAAAAGGGAACCTTTGTTTGGACCAAAGCCGCCTCTAAAGCCTTCCTTGAGCTTAAGGAAAAGTTGACCCAAGCCCCGGTCCTATGTCTTCCCGATTTCTCTAAAGTTTTTGAGGTCACTTGTGATGCATCCGGGATTGGGATAGGAGGGATTCTTAGTCAAGAGGGACACCCGGTCGCCTACTTTAGTGAGAAGCTATGTGATGCTAGGACTAGATACTCCACCTATGACAAGGAGTTCTATGCCGTGGTCCAATCCCTCCGACATTGGAGACATTATTTGCTTCCCAAAGAGTTTGTCATCTTTTCCGACCATGAGGCACTCAAATACCTCAATTCTCAACAAAAGTTGAATGCCCGACATGCCCGATGGGTTGAGTTCATACAATCCTACACCTTTGTCATCAAACACAAGGCCGGGAGTGAGAATAAGGCCGCGGATGCCCTTAGTAGGAAGATGTCCTTGTTATCCACTATCCAAGTGGAAGTGATTGGCTTTGACAAGGTCAAGGATGATTATCCTAGTTGCCCCGACTTTGGACAAATCTATGCCAACTTGACCACTCATTCTAGCAAGGAGCATGAAGGATTCATTTTAGAGGATGGGTTCCTCTTCAAGGGACCAAGGCTTTGCATTCCTCGGACATTTCTTCGAGACTTCTTGGTTTGGGAATTACATGCCGGTGGGTTAGCCGGTCATTTTGGGGTCCACAAGACCATTGCCTTAGTTGAGGGTCAATTTTATTGGCCAAGCCTCAAGAGGGATGTAGGCAAAATAGTGGGTCAATGTCGCACATGTGCTTCGGCCAAACAAGTAAAACAAAACACCGGCCTATACACCCCACTTCCCATTCCCGACCGCCCATGGCAAGATTTGAGCATGGACTTTGTGCTAGGTTTACCCAAGACCTCTAGGAAGCATGACTCCATCTATGTGGTGGTTGATAGATTTTCCAAAATGGCCCACTTCATCCCATGCTACAAAACCTCCGATGCCTCCCATATAGCCCGGTTATTCTTTGATGAGGTAGTCCGCCTCCATGGGCTACCCAAGACCATAGTCTCCGATAGGGATGTCAAATTCACTAGCTATTTTTGGAAGACTCTTTGGCACATGATGGGTACCCTCCTCAAATTCTCCACTGCCTACCACCCCCAAACGGATGGCCAAACTGAAGTGGTCAACCGGAGTCTAGGGAACCTCCTTAGGTGTCTTGTTGAGGATCGGCCCGGAAATTGGGATCTCATCTTACCACAGGCTGAGTTTGCATACAATAATTCCGTCAATAAGTCAATAGGGATGAGTCCATTTGAAGCAGTGCATGGGTACAAACCAAGAAAGCCATCCGATCTCATTCCCCTTCCCCAGCATGCTAGAGTGTCCATTTCTGCCGAGTCTTTTGCACAACATATTAGAGAGTTGCATGAGGAAATCCGCAAGCACATTGGCATGAAAAATGAGGCGTATAAAAGGTTGGCCGACTCTCACCGGCGTCACTTAGAGTTCCAAGTGGGTGATTTTGTGATGGTGAGGACGGAGAGGCTCTCCCCAGGAGCCAACTCCAAGTTGAGACCACGTGGGACTGGGCCCTTCCAGGTCTTGAGGCGTATTGGTGCGAATGCTTATGAATTAGATCTCCCCGAGGATTATGGGGTAAGTCCTACATTCAATGTCGCCGACTTAGTGTCTTACAAGGGCCCCACGGTGAGACCTAGTGAGGAGATCGAGCCCACTCCCTCCTTTGAGAGAGCACCCACCCGAGAGGAGAGTCCCCTAGCCAAAAGAGCTCAGCGTGATCGCATTGAACAAATATTGGATGAGCAGGTCACTACCACCCGGAGCAAGGTCTATGAGCGCTATCTCGTCAGGTGGAAGGATCGGCCTCCGTTGGAAGACTCATGGGTAAGTCGGGAGGACCTACAACGATTGGATCCAGATCTCCTCGAGCGGTACCTTAGCCGGATGGACCCTTACTCGACGGAGTCGAGCTCTTTGCGGCCCAGGGGATTTGATGGAGGCATCACCCACGACTCCCTTTGGCTCGGGTACACTTCTTCACATTCGGGAGCTAGTTGAGTTTGGGCCTCACTCTATTAAGGCCCCTTATCCATTTTGTAGTTTTCCTTTGAGTCATTTTGATGTATTTCCATTTTATTTGAGTCATTTCCCTAAGTCTAGCACTTATTTTCCTATGTTTGGTATCATCATGATGTCTAATGTAAGCTATTGGGCCCCATTCGTTGGACTAGGCCCATTAGCACTCCCAACCCCCTTGGTTATTTGTAGTTGTTTATTTTGTCAGGGACTTATTGTAAAGAGTGGGTTGCCTATATATAGGACCCCACTCCCCTCATTTGAAGTTAATGAATGATTACATCCTTTTGAGTTAAACTTGCCATTTGAGTTCAAATTGGAGTGATTCCTCTAGTTTTTGGGTGAGAGACCCTAGGGGAGAGATTCCCCACCCATTCCCCTCTTAATCTCTCTATTTCACCCCTCTTTCTCTCTCCTCCAACCCCAAATCCGAATTTCCTTCTCTCTCCTCCCTCCTCCCATCCACTTCCAACCTCCAACCACCTCCTTTAATGCCCTCCACTTCCCCATGGCCTCCATTACTCCACTCCCTAGTTCCTAGGTAGAAGTCTCCCCATTCCAACACCTTCCTCCACCTTCCAACCAAATCTACCCCATTCCAATGCAAGCACTCCACTTCCCAACATAATCACCCACCTTCCAAGACCTTTTGAATTTGAAATCCACCCTTCCCTCCACTCACTTGTGCCCCCTCACCTTCTCCTCTCACCCACCTTCCCCAAATTCGTAGCTCTTCCTCCTCCACCTGCTAGCACTTGCTTCCAGCCATTCTCCACCTCATTCCCCATCACCATTAGCTCCCTTCTCCACCCCACAAGAGCCCCCACTCTCCCTTAGGTCATTCCTACCATTTCCCTCCACCAAAGAAGCCATATCTCCCTCTCATTTCTTCTAGTAGGTTGGAGCTGTGCAGATCTGCAGAACAGCCCTTGTTGCAGCGTCAACCACGGATTCATCCTAGTTTTTCAGAAGGCGTGGCCTACCTTTCTGGAAAGGCCTTCCAGTCTACTTCGCAGGCGAGGTGGAATCAACACGATCGGAGCTCGGAGCTGCCAGATAGAGCCATTCTCCCAACAGTGCACAGAGAGGTCTTCATCCTGGACCAGAGCGTGGAAGATCCTTCTGCCACGACAAACCCCAGCGGATTCAGGCTGAAGCCCCTTCATAAAAGTTCTTCCTCTACCAGTCATCTTTCAAGATCAAGAAACAGAACCCCGTTCGGCCACCGGAGGAAGAAGTTACGAATTTTCTCCCCCGATCTATCTAGTTCTGTTTTCTGCTGTCTACTCCGACCAGTACCCACTCTTCTGGGTGCCCCGGCCATCCTCGACCTCTGAATGCATCTCCGTCACCTCCTGCTGAAAGCTATCTCTACCACGAAGATGATGCCGCTGGTTTCGTGCTGATCGGAGCTCGGGAGGGCGCTCAGTCACTTCTGCAACTTGCTGTTACAGTCCAGACAGTACCTGCGGCCAGACAGAGGAGGCTACTTCCTGTTGCTGGTGCAGCCACCTCCGACCGTCTGAGCTTCCCCAAAAATTCTGGAGTCCACCTCTTCCAGTCAGGAAGCTTCAGGAGCTGGTTTCGATCAATTTGGAGTCCGGACAAGCCCGGCATAGCCATCACAGCGACCCCCTGTCCAGAATTCCAGATTGAAGCTGCAACTTCCCTAGTTCTCATTTCTCTTCGTTTCGGTCCACCAACCCCTCCCCGCTTGGCCGGCTGAAGGCCCCACCCTGCGTGGTGGTAGTGTTTGAATGTATCATATTAACCCCTACCCCAAGATCCCCCCTCCTGCGAGAGGAGTAGTTTTGTAAGTGGTTTGGCAGGTCAAGCGACACCGCCGCGGCGTGTGGGGAACCACCGCCTCCCCGCTCGCCCTCGTCTCCGACCGGGACCGGTTTCTTCAAACCGGTCGAGTAAGTGTCTCTTCCTTGCTCACCTAGTGTAGCTCTCTCAATATTTGATTCATGCACCGCTGAATTCGTGAGGAGCGCCCGATCCTCAAGTCCATGACTTAGAGTGATCGCCGTGGGTTAGTGTGACCCGGTGCCCGAGTGCACTTTGTCGGCCCCAATCGAATTGGGCAACCAACCTTGGGGAATCAATTATTGGTCTTGCTGGCCCTCTACCAGCAAGGGTCCATTCCCATAAGTCACCCTTGGTATCACATAGTCACCCCGGGAATAGAGTGCAACGAAGAGAGCGGTGGCCCATTAAGGCCCATTTGGATGCTTAGATGTGCTTGTTTGACTAAGTCCGAGGTTGTGTCACATCATTATAGCTAGACAATCACTAGAAAATTACTGCATATATACTTATTTTTCTTGTCTAGAAAATTACAAAACCCTTCATCTTTGAATCATGCTCCATGTATATGGGCATCCTTCTATTTTTTTTGTTTGCTTTTGGCTACTTTGTTACCTTTGTTTGAGGTAACTTCAGACATGTAAAAAAAATTGCTTTTGTGAGACTCTCTATATAGTAGTATAGAAATCATTCCTTTCTTGCAATGTTTATGTAGAATCAATTTCTTCCACAAAGTATTGTCATCAGTTATTAACTCCCACATCCATTTTCCAAGCATTGTAATCAGTTTATGTTTCTTAGATTTAGTTGATGGAAATATAGAGTCAATATGCTTGTTTCTTATTGTGCTTCATTCTAATTTACTGCGATGCTTTCTGGTTTATTATGTTCATTAGGTTCTTGATTATGGTTCATTGGCTTGTTCCTCTTAACAGCCTCACTTGGACAAAGCTGAGTTGAAGCATGACAGAAGCCAATATCACCACTATATAATGTATATGCAGTTTTTATAGTGCACGAAACCCTCAAGAATCCTGTCTACATGAAAAACACACTATAGATATAAAATCCCACAAATGTTTATTTATGTTATCACACTTAATCCTTTTCTTCTTCCTAAAAGACAGGATACAGACTCATCCAACTTTGAAAACTTAATTTCCTTATCCAAATTCCAGAAGCATGAATATATCTCCTTCCTATAAGGTCAAAAAAGGACAGATTGTCAGATTTCTGGTTACTGTATGCATTCTTATGGTCGGGATTCACAGGCAGTGAACCTAACTCCCTTGATCAAGCTGCCCAATTCACCACTGTCATATGCAAAGCCATTGTTTGACTCCCACAAGGGTCCTCCTCATTCATTAAGATTCTATTACCAATCCCCTCCTTTCTTTATTTAACTCCATAATACTATTCATAGTTATTCTTATTTTGTGCATGTGCCAGCATCCCTGGCAACAATTTCTATCAATCAGTTGGCAACTTCCCAGTGCAGACACAAAGCCAATGTTAAATCTTGCACCACACTGCTTCCATATGGTGTATGATGTACATTCATTTACTCCAGTAATCTTTCCATCAGCGTTAGCATGGTCCTTCAATACAAGATGAGCCCCCTCACTGAAGAGCCAACACACTGGATGGGTTGCTTCTAACTGATCTAACTAGTTTGAATTTCAAAAAAGTTGAAGAAATAATGCATTAGTTTGTTTCTTGTAAGGTCAATACCATCATGTTGGCTCTTATTCTCCCCCTCACCCTCAACAGAAAAAGATCACACTTAACTAGAAGACTTGCCAAGAATATTGATGTACATTTATTGAGGTCATTTTCCAAAAGCTGTAGCAGACAGTAATTCGCCAGAGAAACAAATCAATGTTATACAACCTTCTAAATCAGATCAATTATGGACAATAAGGTTGATAGTACGACATATCAACCACGATGAGTTAAAATTGAAACATGAACTGCTAAAAGGAGAAAAAATAAAAGGCAGAAATTGATAAACAATACAAACAAGAGCTACTGAAGAATGCTAGTCATCATGGGAAAGGAATAAAATTATTATCGAAGTTTAGATGAATCAATTAATAGGGGAAGTCAGGCCATGACAGTATAATTGCAGGCTTCAGGCTCACAGTTGCGCTGGGAAACTTGCTCAGAACTCCCAAATTTGAATTTCAAAGTCCTAAGACCAGCCCAGATCAGTCGGAGGAGGCTTTATGATTTCATATTGGAAGAAAAGGGGACAAGCCACCAAGAGTGCAGATCAAACTCACCATCTTGTCATGAACTTCTTTGACGCCCAACTACGAAAAACTTTATAGAATGCTTGTGAAATAAATGCGGCTTAGCAGCATTCTAAAAAAAAGAAACAAAGAAACACATATACAACCAAAGCAGGAGTTAAACTTTCTTCAGAAAGAAAATATCAATCACATCTAGTTCAAGAACCTGTGAACACAACAAAAATATCATGGCCATAACCTGGTGAATACCTTGCTTTACAGTAATATTATGTCACTAACTAAAAAAGGACAACAGAAAGCACAATCCAGTTGATTATTCATCAGTGTGGGAAAGCCCAAATGAAATTTGAAGCTAGATCCCGATACATAGAGAACGAAAAGTTTTGATGATCCAGAAATTGGAACAATTAGATGAAACATAATGGCTACTAACCAAATTGCAACAAAGCATCACAAACAGAGAGCATGCCAAAGATAAAGGATCTGATTGCGAATTCAAAAGTTAAAAATATTTTCATGACTGCCTGTCAATCTGACACCAAACCACTGCCAAGTTACAGCTATGCACAAGCAAGATCACAGTTATGGTTCATTGAATGAGAAACATATATTTCAACCATCTTCATAAACGTATATTTATTTGTTAGAAATTATATGTAACTATGTGCTTTGCTAAAGGGGTTGTGTCAGACCACGTCACTGCCTTACTATGAACATTAGATAATTTAAAGAGTGAGTTGAACAAAGAAAATAATGGCTGTGTAGTTCACTTTGTTCACAGAGTGTGCAACTTTCAGGTCTCATTTCCAGTTGTAACATTTTCCCATATATAACTAAGCTAATTTCAGAGAGCCAATCAGATTGAATTAGCTTCTTCTGGTGTGCATACTGTATGGAGATGTCAGTGCTGACTACTGAGTTTACAACTTTCTTTGCTGAACACTCATATCATTAGGCTACTGATGTAGTCTTTCACCCCACCAAGTCTTTTACCGAGGTTTCTGCACAAGCAAATCTTTCTTGAGCATTGTTTTTGGACCTGAGTAACAGCAGTAATCCTTTGACGCATGCAGGAAATACTCAAGCTTGTTCCAAAATGACATTAAGCCATTGATAGTAACGTATTGGTTTCCCTTAATCCTATGACTGATGTTTTGACTGGCTTTGAACTCCTCGTGCCAGGGACTTCAGTGTCTCAGCCCTATTCATTTATTAATAAAAATGGGCATAATATTCATCTAGTTGTTAAGATATTGCCACCTCTAGTTGTTAAGATATTGGCACCTCTTGCATGTCCGACTTCTCTTGTTTATGTTTTGACTATGGCACTTAATACCCAAGATAATCTAGCTTTAGCATGCATAGGTTTTCTTGGGTAGTTATAATTTGGAAATGACAGGCTTTTTTGTTTAATTCATCTTAATTAGAATATTCTTAGAGTATGCTTTTTGATATCATCATAGTTACATTGTCCTTCTCTGACATTCAAATAATATTTACTGTTGGTAAAATTGTGAATCTCTAAACTTTTTATTTTTTAGTATTGGGAGAAGGCAGAGTTCAAATTTCATATTATTCCAAAAATTGGATATCTACGAGTTGCTGGTGGGACAATCAAGGTATTTGCTTTGTATGTCACTGTCAGCTGAGAAGGGGAAATGCTTTAGAAGGAATATGCTAAATTCTTGCTTATACATGGCTATGGGTGTCCAAGGCTTTCTACAACTGGAAGTGCCATTGTGACAGCAGAAATTGCCAGGGTTGATGCAAGTTGTTCTACTTTTGTTTTGGTGCACTCTTCATTGGCAATGCTAACTATCGGTAACAATTCATCATTGGCCAGTCTTCATCTTTCCCATGTGATTAAGTGTAAGAGTCTTGACCAGGGAGTCATTACTTTGAACTTGTCATGGACATCATTATGTGGATCATAGGAACAAAAGGTGAAGTATCTACCTTCATTAGCAGAGTTACATACTGTAGCTTGCTGGGTAAGTAAACAGTTCCATATAAAGGATGGGTGAGTTTAATAAGAATCTGTATATGATCGGGACACCTAATTAATTTTTTAGCAATATGGTAAGCCTTGACTAAGGCAGAGTATGGGAGTGATGCAAGCTCTTTAAGAACAACAGCAACAAAGATCCGATTTCTAAAATTTGTTAGTCAATATCTTACAAACAGCATATGCCTTTCATAATCAGTTTACTATTATTTATTTCCAACTTCTGCCATTGCTTGCAAGAATTTTGTTGTTATTTAATTGACAGATCTTGCAGTCTCCTTCTCTGAAAGAATTCTTGTTCCTCGACATTGAGTGGTAACAGGTTGATGGAGGTTGGGTACTGTATGGCCAAAAGCGCTGGATTGGACCATCCTGGACTAGCCTAGAACATGTTCTAAGCTCTTTAAGAAGTTTTTGAGAGGACCAGCCTGAATCAGGGAACGTACCCCATCCTGTATCGTCTGATCATGCCAACCATGTATCTCCTGTTGTTGTTGCAGTGGGGTCCTAGGTTTACACACGAGGTATACTGTGGGGAAGCTATTTGAAAGATTTAGTAGGAACTTTGTGTCCAGTAATTTTCAATAGATAATGTGGTGCATAATTACAGTAACAAGAATAACTATTATAAATGATTTAACTCGAAGCTTATATTTATTCATAGTTGTTCACCTAACATAGTTTTCCATTCATAAGTTCATATGCCTGAAGAGATAATGCATCAAAATGGCATCTTTTGTGATGGTGCCTTGAGTGATTGCCTAGCAAGTGATGGCAGTTACCTGTCCACTTGTCACTGGAGCCAGCAGCATCTCCTTGGGGTCACAACATGAGTGTGCAACTCGGAGGCTATTTTTTCTGCAACTCAAAGAACTGAATCCTCCTCTAAGATTTGCAACAGGCAGAAAAATATTGTGCTTTGGATGCTTGGATTGGGTACACTAACCCTATCTATTCCTTGCTGGGTGGTCAAATGGTGCATTGCGATTGACTGTGCAATGTGTTATAGAGGAAGAGCCTATGAGTCGAGGTTGCTAGAGATAAAGTTGATATGTAAGTGGATGAACCTGATAAGGCTAGGGGCAAGAGAAAGTGGAAACTGGCAGTGAAGGAATCTCTCTAGTGGCTGTTGTTATTCTCAGAGTCTTTCTTTAAACCCATTAAAGTGTTTTTCTGCATACTGATTTCATTGGGGGCAATCTATTCCTTGATCTAAAGCTTCCTTGAAGCATTTTGGTGGCCTTCATTCCGATGGGGTTGCTCTTTGGTTAGTTCTTTCTGCATCTATGGAGATATTTGTATTATATTCACTTCTCTCTTTCGGGCACTTCAGTACTTTTTACTCTAGTTGATATTCATGTTCCCACTTTTGTTACAGTGGAGACATCTCACATGCATCTCTATTGTCATCATTCATGTTCCCACTTGTAAACGTGATCCTTTATTAACCGCTGCTTCCTCTATTGTGAGTTTAGGGTGAACAAGCTTCTGAATTGTTGTTTGTTTCATTCTCAACTGATGACGCAGATAAGCTTTTCTCTGAGATCCTCTTTTCAACCCAGTTTCTGATGGTCTCTGCCATTTATGATATCTACAATCTATCATTTATATTGGTTTACTTTCATCTGAGTAAATGGTGGAATGTGGGCCATTCAAATATCATGTGCATCTTTCTATTTATTTTTGCTAATGCTCATTACCGCCTCCTTTATATTTCAACAAAAGTTATAGGCAGTCATGTTCTGGTTCTATGATTAAAGCAATAAAATTTTCTTGATTTAAGTCAATTGTATGCAAGGATAATAATTTTCATCTAGATGTTAATATGTAGGTTTACAAGGATTATATTCTATGATTGTCCCTATTTCTGATTTATTTGAGTGGCTATAGATTATGGAGAATGGCTGCAATTTTTTTGGATGCGTGGCAACATACTTTAAGTTATTTGTTTTTGCTTTGGTTACTTTTGCATGGTTCTTTATCCTGAAGATATATTATCGACATATAGAAAGATTTCAATTCACTTGATCTTTAAAAGGATGTATCATGTGCAGTATATAATCTTGCTAAAGAATATCCTAACAGGTATAAAGCATCTGGAATAAGATTGGACTTTGGTGATCTAGCATATCTCTCTATTGAGTGGACAACTATGTTGGATGAGTGGACAACTAGAGCGAAAATTTGTGGCACAATGTAGGATCCTGTGAGTCTGAAATTGAGTCCCATGCCTTCTCTATTTTCCTGGCCTTATTTTGTGATTGTGCGAATGCCATTCCCTTATTCAAATGCATCTATTAGATTATATGTTGCTTAATAAAAGATGCTATATGTTTTGGTCCTTTCATTAGATAATTACTTCATGTTCTATTTTCTCGATTTTAGATATGGAAATGTGAAGTATGTAGATGAATGACATAGACATAGATATGAGGTATACATGTTCAAATAGATACCCTATCTTCTATTCATTTTGGTTTTTTGCATATATTTTGTATTCATCTTCGTTCTGAATTATCTATTCATTCTGAATTATTCATTAGCACCATTGTGTCAATTGTGTTTCTTCTTTTAGGTGGGTAACATTATCAAGCCCACAAGGGCTGTGAAGCCCAAGGTGCAAAAGGGAGAATAAAATTGATAGAGAAGCAGTGGAAGAGAAGTTGGCCAAGAGTATGGTAGAGAGGAATGCAACTGTCATGGCAACATGCCAAACCATCCAATCAATTGGCTTCCCTTACTAGTCCATTAGCAAGAAAATGTTTGTACCTAAAGAGCACCAAGGGGAAACTATTTTATCTGTTTTGAAGAGTTGAGTTTGTATATTTTAGTTGTAGAGTGAAAAATTGAGGTTCCACATTTTGAGTTGTATTTATAAGTCATGGATTCTATATGTCTCATGTAATTGGGATATTTTCATGATTTGATTTTATAATATAGCTCTATGAAGAGATTATTTTTATCAATGACTACATGTCTTATTTATGATTTTGTTAAAAGGTGGATAGTTTATATATGCTTGTATGGTGTATAATGGTTGGTGCTTGTGCATGTCAATGAATTACGAAGAATATGATCCATGTACTGATTGTATGTTAGGAATGTTGACTCTAATTTTTATATTTGAGGATGGTTATTTTGGTGTAATATTTAGAAACTGGAGCTCTTATAGATTGGTCGTTTGGGACAATTTGGGGAAGAAAATGTCGTTTAAACACATTACTATAAGTGATTATTTAAAAGTGTTTTTGGATGACTACCCTTAAATAGGTTATTTGGGGCAGTTTGAAGGAGGAGTTGCCCTTAAAAACATACTTATTAGAGGCATTTGATCATCAAAATTGCCCCTGTTAAAATCTTTAGGGGCAAATTTTTAGTGCCTCTAATGACAAAATTAGGGGCACTTTTCAAGAAGTGCCCCAAAAACCTTTAGGGACCGAGGCAATAGGGGCACATTTTAAATTGCCCCTGAAACTAATCAAACTGCCCCTAAAGGTTTTTAGGGCATTTATCTCCATTTTTTGGGGCAGTTTTGAAATGCCCCTAAAGGTCTATTTTCTTGTAGTGTGTGTTTTTCTTTATTCCCTTAGTTTAAATTGATGATTGACATAGCTTGCCCATGCTAGAGCTTGTTCTGGTTGCCTAGGTTCATGGTTCACATGTCCTTGAGTTGATTGAGATCTTTGATTTTTACTTATCATCTTTATTACACATCAAAACAAAAAGAAGAAGAGAAGCAAAACAAATCAACAGATAATTTTTTGGCGATCACGGTGGGACAACTTGTGCCAATCGTGTCTTGATCCCTGTTTAAACCTGCCATCATTTCCTTGTTTAGTTTCCTCGGATTTTCCTCTTACTTCCTCTTGTTTCTGGTTCTCTGGGTAGTCTGACGGCCCTCTGTCCCTACGTTAATCCACTTTGACGCAGGGGCTTTAGACCGTTACACTCCTGATCCTGCTGATCGGTCTTCCTCGGATTTCCCTTCTATTTTCTGGTTGTTTTTGGCTCTCTGGCTCATATGACGCTCCTGCGTCCCTGCGTTATATTGCTTCTGGCGGTATGGCCTCTGACCGTTATATATTTCTGACACGGGTCTTCTAGACCGTTACACTCTAGACAGGTACGCATCCCGAGGTGCATTCTATTTCCACAGTTTTTGCTGTGATATTCTTGCTTGGGTGTTATCTGACTTCCTCCTTGGTTGGTTTACATACTTACATCGTTGTGTGCATAATTGTTTGCTAGATTCTAGGTTAGAATTTGCATGCACTCCGGTGCACATAGGTTCATTCATACTTTTATACATTAGATTGCATTTTCTTACCTGGCTGTGCGGACTTCTCGTCTCCATATTCCTTGGGGCCGACTAGGAAATCACACCAAGGACCTCCATAAGTCCCCGCGAGCCGTGGATTCCCACACGGACGCTGGGCCGATTGTTCCTTTCCCACCCCGTGTCTAGGATTGCATAAGTGAGGGAGTGATCACATTTAGAGTCAAACCAAGCTTTACACCCATCTCCTATCAGGGACCTATTGTTGAGAGCTCACATTAATCAATCCACTAAAGTTCCAAAGGGGAAATCATAAGAATCTTGAAGCATCATCTTAAACAACTTGCTTGACTCTGAGTGTTTTCATCTCTTGTTACTTACATCTTTGTTATAAATTGTCTAAGTTTGGTTGCTCATTGTGTGTTTGTGTTGTGTTGTTTGCATCTTGTTAAGGTTGTTCGTTGCATGTGGAGTTGTTTTCGTCAGTTAGAAGCACCTTCTAGGGTCAATTCCTTCTCCAAGTTCTACTCAAATCCGCTTTTCGAACCCACCATGGCTTCTTTCAATCCTCCCCGTTCCCAAGAGGATTCCCTTCCTCAAGGGCTTCTTGAAAACCCTGCTAGGGTTACCTCATTCTCTTCTTGAGAGGGGACAGCCCCTCTTCCGTCCTCCACCCCCATGGAGGGTGGTCAAGCGACCCCTTCCTTCACTACTCCTTCTGCGGGCTCCATTCTCCACATGATGGCCCAATTGGATCCGGCCCAACCCCAAACTGTCTATCAGGCCATGCAAGGATCCAATACTCCCCTCCCACGATTATGCAGGGTCAATCCAATCCTTCCATCCAGCTCACTCCAATTAATCTTACTCCGGTCCAACCCCGGACCATCACATTCACTGGCATGGAGACGGGCCAATCTTCTACTTCGGCCCAGCAATCTTTTGACAAGGGGAAGTCTCATGTCCCTTCTTTCGTTCAGGCGGATCATCATATGCCTAGCCCGACGGTTCTGCAAGTCCTCATGGGCCCCTCCGACTTCCTGCGCCCTCAGTCAGGGGTTGCCTAAGCCCACTCCAATCTGGGTCAATCTCAGGCCCAATATCATCCTTATGGCCCCCCTACTTCGGCCATTTATCCTTCTGCTCCTGCTTATGGGCTCCCACCTTCTGCCACAATCCACCCTTCCACTCCTCAACTCCAATCATCATCTCTCACTGCCCCTGCTCCGTCCAGAGAGAAGGAATTACTTGATAAATGGGCCACCATGCAATAGCAACTCGATTTCCTCCAGAAGCGGGTTGGCCCACAATCCTTGGCAGATGTTCCGATTCCTAGCTTTCAGAACATCCGGTTCCCTCCGCAATCCGAGCTCCCCAATTATCACAAATATGACGGGAACGGTAATCCCTTTATTCACGTGAGGGATTTCTTGTATGAATCGGCCCAATTCCAATATGATGATCGCCTTATGGCGTACTTGTTCCGCCGATCATTAGACAGTGTTGCACTAGAATGGTTCTATTATCTGCCATTGGAAGAAGCCGAGAGCTTTAAGGTAGTGAAAGATAAGTTCATTCAGCGGTTTCAAGACAGGGTCGGCCCGGAATATTTGTTCACGGATTTGGTGGCCGAAAAGATGAAACCGGATGAGGAGTTTGCCACTTATGCAGAGAGGTGGAGGTAAATGGCCGCTAGAGTGCCCGGCCACATTCCGGAGGAAGAGAAGGTCAAGTTACTTATTTCCAATGCTACTCCGACCTTCTGAAATATTCTGGCCATGAACGACATAGCCAACATGCACCAACTCTATAGCCGAGCGCGCTTCATTCAAACTCAGTTCAAGGATTCCCCCATACACTCACTATTTGAAAACCAAAAGCCCAAGTATCACAAGAAACCTCAAGGGCCGGTCACTGAGGGGGTCCAAACAAACGAGCAAGTTCAAGCTGTTGCTTTCCCTTTTCAAGCCGCACCCTTCCGCTTCCCTCAAAATCCCCGCACTCCACAGAATCCCGCTCCCCAAAACTTCCAAGTCACTCCACAAAACCCTCCGCCCACCTTCGCCATTCCACAAAACACCTTCACCGCACCGCAACAACCACCACCACCTCCGTAATACCACAACATCCCTCCACCCAACGGCTACAACAACAACCCTAACAACAAGCGCCCGGCTCCTAAAAGAGCTCAGTACCCACCCTTGCCAGAAACACTCACAGACATCTTTTCAGCCCTCATGTCGGTGAATGCCATACAGCTCCCTCTGGAACAGCCCAACTAGAATCCGACCGTTGATCAGACGAAGTATTGTATGTTCCACAGGCAACCGGGACATACCATTGAAGGGTGTTTTCAATTCCGGGACCTAGTATATGATCTTCATGAAGGACAGAGGATAGATTGGGCCGAAATGCACCGGGCCATCACAGAAATCAAAGAGAAGAGAAGGCAGCCGCCGAGGCAGCATGTACAGTAGCAACAGGTACCGTAGCCACAGCAGCAGCAACAACAACAGCTGGTGCAAGACCTGGGGATTCATCAAAACCCAATGCCAAACCATCCTCCTGCTCCGCAGCCTCCGCCGCCGGCACCAGCTCAGGTCAATGTCATCTAACCCCCGGCTCCTAACCCCGGGTGGTCCTTCGACGACGATAACTCCACGTCGCAGGTCATGGCCCTTCACCACAACTACCATAATCCTCCCGCTTCCCCTATCCTTATACCTACACACCAAACTCCTCCTCCACTCGTCCTCCCATTTACCCGTATTCTTTCACACGCACCATCACCCGTGCCCCCGTCGCACTCACCATTGCTCACATCCGCTACCATCACCCCCTCCCCGCTCGCGCTTACATCCACTATCGCCATACCTCCGTCTAACCCTCTACTCATCACACCTCCGTCCACTTTTATATCCCCACTGCCGCTCACGCCCACTGCCACTAACCCCTCGCCTATCATCCTTTCCACCACACCCTCTTCCGCACCGCTCATCCATCCCACTGGGCCTATTAAATCACTTATCCTAAGACCATCTGAGGCCGTGACAACTTATAACTTTGCCCTACAGAGCGGGCGCATGTTCCTCCGAAACTATCCTTCCACTTCCAACCCCCAGTCTTCCCAACCGGCGGATGAACAAGAAGCGGCCGAGCCACTACCGGGGACCCAATATGATCTATTACATCATTTGGATAGGGTGCCCGCCATGATATTTGTGCTAGAACTGATTAAGAGATCTACCCTTCACCAAGATGCATTAAGAGACTTTCTTCAAAAGGTGATGGTTAGTGAAGACATGGCAATTGATAACTTACCTACCGCACTGGCAACAATCTCCAAGGGGCCAGCCATTACTTTCTCTGAAACCGAGCTAGCACCACCAGAAGCTTGGCAAATGCCGCTGTGCATTACTATCATTCTGAACAAAGTCAGCATCGATGCGGCGTTAGTTGACACAGGGGCATCTATCAACATATGCCCGCTCAGCACTCTAAGGGCTTGTAATCTGTCAGAAGAACTTCTACGTCCAACTCCCACTACCATAGCTGCTTATGACAACTCTCGGCGGGCATGTCACGGGATTGTCACCATTCAAGCTGAGCTTGGGCCCCTTACTATGCCCGTGGAATTCTATGTGTTGGACATTGACCCTATGTTCAAGGCTATCTTGGGTCGTCCGTGGATCGATACCCTCAGTGCCGTACCCTCCACTGCACATCAATGCATTTAATTCCCTTTCCAAGGGAGGGTCGTCAAAGTCAAAAGCTTATCCACGGTCCAATCAGTGAAGGCTATTTCAGAGAAAGTTCTTCCCACATTGTGGCCAAGCAGTCGGCACGTTATGTCAGTGCTAGATCTTGACTTTCCTTGGGCTTACGCACCTCGCAAGCCCGTCACCGCAACAGTTGACATTAAGGTGAAGCCCCAGATCCGAGATTCCAAGGGCTGTGACATTATACTGAAGCTAGGCTACCAACTAGGGAGAGGCCTCGGTGCTCAATTGCGGGGACGAACTAAGCCCATTCCTAAGGGCAGGAAAATGAAGAGAAGATGTCTCGGCTACCGAGAGACTACATTATCTATGATGGGTGATTCTGAGCCACTCACCTGGGACTACCGTCAACACTTTGTTCGAGGGCCTCTCCAGCCTGGCACATTAACTCCACGGCCAGCTCCGCCAAGGGAAGATACAGTCTGTCCGATTGCCAGTCCACCCCCAGTGCTAAGGGGGCCAGTTGATGATGTGATTGACTATGGTCCAGCCCTTCAGGGGCTATTTCATGAAGAAGACTGCCAGCAGCAGCAAGAGGTTTTGCTTGTTCAGTGGTGGCCGAAGAAGCAGCTGGCTCAGCATCTGCGGAAGGAGGAGAGCTCTCCGATTATCTTTTCTTGGTCTCCCTCCCGCTTTCAATCTCTCCTCCAACAATGGGAGTTCTTACCCCGTCTTCCTCCTATCATGGTAAATCCATCCTTCATTCATCCACCTGAAATTCTCTTTGTTCCCTGTGCTTGCGGGCATTGCCCGCCTATTGATCTATCCACTCTATTCACTCCTCCTCCCCCCAACGCCCAACTCCACGATATGTGGTTCTCGTCTTCCGATCCTTTCTTCGATTGCATCTTCCCCGAGCTGTTTTCCATATTGCTCCCGCCTCCTCCATCTTGTTGTGTAGTCTCCACTAATCTCCAAAAAAAAAAAAATTGTCAAATTCGAAACGAAGATTTCAGTAAGATTATGCTACCTTGTCTCCATCCTCCTCCCAGGGGCACGAGTCCCCTGCTCCTTCCCTTCCACTAGGTCTTCTTCCTCCTAGGTTAGGATTAGGGTCTATCGAGTCTAGGGAAGTAGAGTCAGTTAGGTCTAGAGAAGTAGGGTCTTTTTCTAGGTTGTCCAACCCTTCCTCCTATGAGTCGCGCTCACTTGCGCGTCCTCCCAAATCCATCCCTGATAGGTTCTTGCAAGATCTAGCTCAGCGTTGTCATGCCCTTTTGAAGTGTCCAGAATTTGTTGCTACGGCAATTATGATTGAAGATGAAGAAGAAATAGAAGGGTGTGGAGCGATGACGGACTCGGCGTCTATAAAATCCTGGATGAAAAAGATTCGATCAATGAGGACAGCGACGTAGATGACACTGCCGATTTATATGCACAAGGACTTAAGAAGTTCGACGAGCCATCGTCGGCAGTGGATGAACCTATGAAAGAAATCAACTTGGGAACTGAAGAAGACCCAAGGCCCATCATTATTACCGCTAATCTCCCACTACAAGTAGAAGAAGATTTAATCAAGGTTTTAAAGGAGTATTGCGATTCCTTTGCCTGGTCTTATGAGGACATGCCAGGTCTTGACCCCTCTTTAGTGAAACATCGACTCGTGCTTAAACCAGGGGCAACACCTGTGAAACAACGGTCAAGGAGATTTCACCCCCACATGGCCTTAAGGATTAGGGAAGAGGTCGACAAATTATACAAGGCCAGATTCATTAGAGTTGTTCTATATCCTCAGTGGGTGGCAAACATAGTCCCTATCATCAAGAAGGATGGAAAGGGGCGTATCTGCATCGATTTTAGGGATCTCAATAAAGTATGTCCCAAAGATGATTTCCCGCTGCCTCACATCGACGTCCTAGTCGATAGCACCGCCGGATACGAGTCATTGTCATTTATGGACGGTTACTCAGGCTATAATCAGATCCGTCTCGCTCCGAAAGATCAAGAGAAAACCTCCTTCACCACGCCCTGGGGCACGTACTATTATGTGGTTATGCCCTTTGGTTTGAAGAACGCATGTGTTGACACCCGTTTTTAGCCCACGAGTTGAGTCATTTCTCTTATTCATCATTTTAATGCCCCGAATTACCCATTATTTTGGAGCCTTTCTTGGATGGATTTCGAGCCCATTTCACTATTCCGTTCCTTTTGAACCTTGGAGATCATTATTTCATAGAGCTATGGAGCCTATCTTGTCACCTTCCGGCCTTCAAAGTCGCCTTACGGCCCATTTAGGCCAGATTCCCTCAAGCATTCAGGCCCCTTTCGTTGCGTAGTCTTGAAAATGGTCCCTTTTCACCCCCTTTCTTTCTTCTTTTCAAAATGTGTCCTTCACCAAAGTTGTTCATCTTTTAAATCCCTACAATTCTTTCTTCTACATCATTGGCCAGTTCTGAACCGATTTCAAGTTATTTACATTTTTTCGGTAGACTGCACTGTTCACCTATGTCCCGATATTTTCTCTTTCTGTTCTAGCCCCACTTTCTCTCTCTTCCGATCATTTTCTCATCTTACTTTCTTCATAAAAGTTGTTCATTTTTGAGTTATCTATAATTTTATCTTCTACCACTTTTGCTAATTCTGCACCGTTTGGGAGATATAATCAAATTTCCAAAGTCACGCAAAGTCCACCTTAAACGGTCGTGTTAATGGCCGTTCATTGTTGTAAAGGGTCGGTTGACGACCGTTTAACCCTTAACGGTCAGTCGTCCGACCGTTTATCCAATAAGAGTCCAGCCTGCTCTGGACTCTATCTCCACGAACCTGCGCGATGTGGCTATCTTGCGGCGGCCATAACTTCTAGAATACTTATCCAAATGGATCCCCATTTTTTCCTACTTCTAGCCCTTTGTATTATCTTTAATTTGGTTCATAGAAATCAAAATTTGATGGGCTATATCTCCTGGAATCGTGGCCGCAATATCAGGTTTTTTTGCTTTTCGTGCAACCAAAAAACCCTGCATATTAGGTTCCAGAGGCTTCTTCCAAGAGCCATAACTTCCACAATCTTTAACCAAAAAGAGTCTCGTTTGTTCCTACGCCTTATCTTGACTATTATCTCGAGAATGATCCAGAGATCTCGAGATTTGGTGAACTCTATCTTCTGGAATCGTGGGAGAAAGTTGGGGGTTTCACCACTTTTTCTATATAAACCTACCCAGATTTCCTGTGCGACGGGGGCATGTTTTCAAGGCGACGGCGAAGCAATGCTGAATTTTATTCATCCTCCTTCAACCCTAGCTTGAAGAGGGAAGTATAAGCTTCGTTTTGGTTCCTTATTTGCTTGATTTCATCATCGTTTGCCCTCCTAACTTCGCCCCTACTTTTGGCAAATCATCACAGTTTGCTGATTTTCTGCTACAACTTCGCGACGGGGGCCTGTTCATCAAGCGGGTGCGGAGTCATGCTTCATCCTTTTCGTTCTCCCTCAACTCCATCTTGAAGAGGGGAGTATTAGCTTCACGTTGATTATATGTTTACATTATTTCTCATATATTTTCCCCCTTTTCCAAGCCCCTACTTTTGAGGGTTCATCACACTGTTCTGCACTTTGCTGAAACTCAGATTTCTTACAACGGGGACATGTTTGCGTCGCCGGTGCGAGGCCGTGGGGCACTCTTTATCCTCCCTTTCAACTCCAGGCTCTAGAGGGAAGTATAATCTTTGTGTCTCTTGGTTTTGGGCTCATTACCTTGTCATCTTCATGCATATTTTGTCCATGAGTTTTGCTTGATCATTCCGTTTTTATACTTAGTCATTTTTCTCCCATGTTCTGCACCCCTCTATTTTCTTGTGTTTTCCACCCCATTGTTCACTGGTCTCTTCCCCGTTTTAAACTCTCCTTTCTACCCTAGTTTCACCACAACACTCCCACCTTTCCATATCATCCACTCTTTCCTCTTTTGGTGTTCTATCTTATGATATATTCATCATTCTTTGAGCCCATTTTGTGCACTGTTCTGAATTTTCTGCACAGTCTATATTTTTTCCCAAATCTCCGGTGTCATACCTTTCTGTCCCGACCTCTTTTTTGAGTGATTCTTATTCCTACTTCTTTACAACACTAAAGTCTTATGTCATCTCAAATTTTTTTTTATTTGGACATCGTTTGCCCTACTGTTTGCATCAGTCTTTGCACCCACTTTACACTGTTTGCACAGTTTTTCTTGCGGCATGCACTTTTACATCTTGTTTATCTATGTTCATCATGGCATATTAAATCAATTTCTTCATGTTAATCTCATCACAATATACACACCTATTGTTTGCACCCTTCCATAGGGGTTAAAAACCCTCCCCCGGTAAGTTTGCCCTCAATCTTTCATGCTACTTTATGCACTTGGGCAGATTTCTACACTTAGCAATTTTCTAATGGGTTTTACCTCTTGTTTTGTGTTTGTTTTACAGGAAAGTATGGAAAGTGAGGCCCTTACCTTCTAGCCGACTGGAAGGCAAGGAGAGGTAATCCACATAGTCCCCGCATGTTGATATTGATTGCGATCATCCTCTTTTTCCAAGGTACACAACGCACTTAGTATTTTATATTCTTTTGGCGTTGTCATTCCTTGGTGGCGATCACGGCATTCTTTTACATCTTTTATCACTTTTGTCTTGTTGTATGATCATGCTACCATGTTTACATAGTCACATGTTCATGATGTTCACTTGATATGCACATTATGTTATCACTTATGCACATATGCTTGCCTATGTGACTTGTGACACCACGCTACATATTTTCCACATCTACACCCTTTTTTGGCGATCACGGTGGGACATCTAGTGCCCATCACTTGTCTCATGCTTTGCTGCGATTTTGGTGTGTATGTCCATGTTTAGATTGCGTTTCATGCTCATATTGTTCACTTTGTTTGCATCCATATTGTTATGTTCACATATGTTCACTATATCTTGATTTGTTAGATTTAGGCTAGAAATTGCATGCACTCCGGTGCACATATGGTCATGCATATTGCCATATTGTAGTTGCATTCCCTCTCGGTAAGTGATCCTCTCGCTCCCATATTCCTTGGGCTCGACTAGGTGATCTTATCCGGGACCTCCATAAGTCCCCGCGAGCCGTGGATTCCCACACGGACGCCAGGCCGGTTGTACCTTTCCACCCCATAGGCTTGCATTTACATACGTTGTGAAGGAGTTAACCCTAGTCAACCTAAAGTTTGGACCTTATTCTCTATAGGATACCTATCTTGAGGGAATTAATCTTAATTTGAAAATATTTAAAGGCCCACTCAAAACTTTGACAATAAAATACTTCCCATCATATTAACTTGTTTGACTTGGGTGAAATCCTTCATATTGTTTGTGTTGTGTGGGCTTGTCCAAGCCCACTTGTGTTATTTTGTGTTGCATCCCCCATCATCCATATAGGTTTTATTGTTAGGCCCATTTAGGGTAGTCCATTTTGTATGTCCATTTGTCTAGTCTCATTGTCCTAGATTTCTTTTTCTTTTTCTTTTCTTTTTCTTTGCATTATTGAGTCAGTCCCCTCCTTTGAGCCCTTACTTCCCTCATTGTATTTCCCTGATTTTCCTGTATAAAGTCTCCATTTGCCCTCATGGAGCGTCATTTTTGTCCTGTATATTACCCTTCTTCCTCCCCGTCTTCTTATTCCCACGTGGATTCCTCTTCCCACGTGGGCCCATCTCCTCGTGGCCCTTCTGACCTGCAAGCAAATCTTGTGGCCCACCTATCATCTCTTGCTTGCCAAACGGCCCCGGTCCAGGCCCAAAAATTCATTGCTAATCTTAATGGGCCTTATTCTCATAACGGCCCTCCCTCTTCTACTCTTAGTGGGGCCCCTTCCTTTAACGGGCCCTCTTTTTCTCTTAATGGGCCCCATGTTGCTGCTGGCCCAATCGGTCCTTATTCTCATGTTCATGATTTTTCTAGGCCCATGTATCATGCCACTCCTGGAATGGGCTTCCCCTCTTCTCAATCCAGATCCCTTTATTCAGCCCAATACCATAATGCTGGTCCAAATTCACACTCTCTTGCTCAGGCTAGCTTGCATCCTTCTCAGTCTCTCCCCATCGAGGAGATGATTGCTCAAACTCAGCGCAGGCTTGATGAACTTCAGCACCGAATTGATCCCGAAACTTCTTTGAGTGTCCCATTCGCATTCCAAGGTCTTCAACTTCCACCGCGTTCATAAATTCCTACTTATCGCTGCTATGGTGGAGCCGGTGACCCTTATGTGCACTTGAAGGAGTTTCTTTTTGAGTCGGCCCAATTCCGACATGACCAACGCTTGATAGCTTATTTGTTTGGTCTATCTCTAGAGGGCTCGGCTCGGGATTGGTTCTTTACATTGCCGCAAGACCAAGTGGTGAATTTTCAAGCCGTTCAACATAAATTTGTTCAGCAGTATCAAGACCAGGTTGGGCCCAAGTATTCTATAGTTGATCTGGCCCATGAGAAGATGAAGCCTGACGAGGAGTTCTCTACCTTCGCCGACCGCTGGTGTCGCCTAGCTGCGCAAGTCCCGGGGCATATTCCGGAGGGAGAGCAAATCAAAATGATCATTTCTAATGCAACGCCCGAGTATCGGTTCATCTTAGCCTTGAATGACATCACCTCCTGGCAACAGCTTTATAGCCGAGCCCGCTTCATCCACCAACAACTTTTATGTTCCCTTGACCCCGAGTCCTCTTCACCTTCAATGCCCACTTATGCCTCCTATCCATCATCTTCCATGAGTCAGCCCTCCACCACATATCATTCCATGAGTCGGCCTTCCGCTCCCCCACACCCATATACCTCCACATATCCATATACCTCCATATGTCAACCCTCCACGAGTCAACCTTCCGCCTCTTCATACCCGCATGAACCCCCACCTCCGGTCAAGGAAACACCACACCCCGAGCAGGTGGATGCCGTCTATATACCCCATCATCCTACTCCGCATATGCCTTCACCAAATCCTTCCTTTAGCCATGCGCCATTGCCTACGCAACCTCCGCTTCCATCCCCGCAACCTTCTTTATCACCTTCCCATATCCCTCGACATCCACCGTACCCGAAGCGGGCTCCTTCTCCGCCGTTGCCGGAGTCTTTTACAGACATTTTTAGGGCTTTGATGGCCGCTCACGCATTGCAGCTCCCTCTGATTGTGCCATGCCGACCCGCGGCCGAGAATGTGTTTCAGTATTGTGAATTTCACCGCCAGCAGGGGCATTTGGTTGAGGATTGTCCTGAGTTTCAGGAAATTGTTTATGGTCTGGAAGGCAAGAAGATGATCGATTGGGCCGCCATGCATGAAGCTATCTTAAATCTCCGTAGCAAGCAGCAGCAGCAGTCGTCGCCCAGGCAACCGTTTCCACTACAAGACCAGGGGCACCCCTATGATTCTTTATCAGGCATTACACCCGCTCCGCCACCTACTCCATCACCTATGATTTTGCCTACCACGTTGCCTACCTCGTCACCCTCTTCATCTCCACCTACCCCCTCACTTTCACCATCTCCTATTCAACCTCAGAACCTCCACCATCCCAAGCCTCTGCTCAGGCTAGTGCTACCTCTTCTTCCTCCTCCATTTCCACCATCGCTTTTACTCCTGACGCCGCTCGACGTGTCGTGTCGATACGTCGAAGGTGGGCGCCAAGACCCTCCCATTCCTCTACCTCACCACCACTTTCACCATCTTCACCTCCATTACCTTCATTGACCACATCACCCTCTCTAATACCCCTACCGCCATCACTCCCGCCCTCACCGCCTCCTCTCCCAAAGAACCTTATCCCATCACCTCCACTGTCACGCCCCGAGAGCGGAAGATACCCGGAGACGCATGACGAGTTTATATCAATCATGTCAATCAGAGTATTAGTGTATTCGACACCAAAATCAGAGATGCGCAAAAGTAAAGATAACCCAATCCTTTATTCCTTCATAAGAATATGTCTATTACAAAGCTTTGGAGTACTAACAAAAATAAAGGGAAAAATATAAAGTTGACTCAAGAAAATATGAAAAAGACTTGATAACACGGAAGAAGCTCTATCTCTTTCACTCTTGATTTTTCCCATCCGTTTGAGTTCCCTCATCGTCGGACTTACCTGAAAAATAGGGAAAATACTAAGTGAGCGAACGCTCAGTAGGAAATTATATCTCAAGAACTAGCAAGGGTTCAAGTGATTACATCTTTCATGAATGCACTATAGCTATACATGCTCGCATAAAACGACAAGATAGAGAGAGTGTATAACAATAAGATAGCGACGAGAACTAGTCATGAACTTTAAGAACTTATATCAAAAGATATCAAGATATTCAAGCAAGTGTATTCATCATGTCATGTTGGAATTTGGCTATTTTATTTCAAGTCAAGCAAGTATACAATTACCCTTCCTCGGGCCACGCAAGTCATGTAATATCAAGTCAAGTACAAGTACAAGATTTGTGGAATGTTCAATCAAGCTAGTCATGCACTTCGGTATAATGCCAATACCGTGATCAATCAACTCCCATGGGCACAAGTACTTTCGGGTGCTCCTCCCAGGACCAGATCGGGCCCTATATGCGCAGGCATTAATCATGTATTTTAACATCCACTTTTGTGTATAGCCAATATGAAATTTCAAGAATAAAGCTTGTAGACACGTAGGATAGACTTTGATAGAATAGAGTCTAAAAATATGACACTTGACATAGAATGACGATAATAATGGTATAATCACGATTATCGATAAAACTAGGTGGAATTAGTTCCCTAGCTTGGGTACCATGACCAACAAGTATGGACACTCTTTATATAGAATTGAGGTCCACATGAACAGCACATCAATGGCAAGACGTCCTCATTCTTAATATAGAATTGAGGTCCACAAGAACATCATGTTGAATATAGAATTGGGGTTTACAAGAACATCATGACAATGTTGATATAGAATTGGGGTTTACAAGAACAGCATCAAAGGGCATGATAACCTCATCCCATTAAGATAATTCTCATGATACACACTTTGCATAACATGAGGGCCGGTATACCATGTTTCTTTAGAGTGACATGGCAATCAAATAATGTAATGGGTTTTTATGGTACAACCAGCTCAGTCGGCCTTGAGGGAATCCAAGGCTGCGAGGAGACTTACGGAGGTCTCTATGACTAACTCGCCAGTCTAAAGGAATGGAATGTCCAATGGAGAGCTTGTATGTCAATGAGAATTGAGAGGGTAATGCGATAAATCGTCGTAGAAACGTGGGACTATACTCACGGAGTGGAGATATAGTGCCGATATAGAAATATAGATATATATAAAACCCTTCGGTTGACAGTAACCAGTATAAAATATTAATACAGAAAATAGCGACTTACGCTAAGTCATTAATTAACCAATTAACGCCTTACTCAGGGGCGTTTATTTACAATTTGATGACTTATACATTAGCCGTCCCTTCAATATTTCTATTCTGTAAAAAAAATCAATATTCTAGAATTTTAACAAAAACGTGCCCTGGACAGAGGCGTTACTTGTCAATAAGCGCCCTGGTATGGGGCGTCAGTTCAATAAGAGACGACCTTGTGCAGGTCGTTAATTCAACAATTTATCAATTTTCAGATAATAAAATTTCATGGTCAGGACAAGAAAAATAGCAGGATTCGATAGATATGATCATGCATTAATTTAGATTCATGGTCTCATAGTTATAGAATTTTAAACATGGATAATTATGAATTATATGAAATTGACGACTCCTGGGTAGGGCGTCAAAACAAGAATTATCGCCCTTGTCTGGGTCGCTTCTTTAAAATTACTCAGAAAACATTTGGAAACGCAGTAAAACTATATGCATGAGATCATGGATGAGTTTATTTCATAATTTATACTAGTTTGGGCTACGTTCTTGAGAAAACCTACCTTTCGAAGGTTCTGGTGAAGATATATGAAGAAACTGAAGAGGATGTTGACGAAGAGCCTTCGTTCTTCAGTCAAAAAGGGGAGTACTTGTTCTCACTGCAGGCAGCGTGCAGAGGAAGAGGAAGAACATTATTCTTCGTAATACTTAATCAGTAGAGAAAGAAAGAAAATAGGAAGAACCAACCTGTGTTCTTCAGCTATGACGGTGGTCATCCGTATACTGTAGAAGAAAGAAGAAAAGAAGATCAATAGTCTTTACGATACATGGTTGAAGACAGAAGAAGAAGCACTTACTGGTTCTTCAGAGGCTCGATCGTCCAAAATAGATTCTAGGGTTCAATTAAGGGGTTACTTATAGGGTTTTGGGAATCCTAATAGGGTTAGAGTTGCATTGGAAGTAATACTTCCATGATAGAGTCCTTACTATATTCTACTGACTCGTACTAATCCATAAACCTTCCCTGGATAATGTTCTGGTTCGAACAGAACACGAACAGAGTTAGCGTCTTAAGTGAGGGCCGTCGAATTTAAATTGACGCCTTGGTGAGCATCGTCACTTATGTAAAACGCGCCCAGGTAGAGGGCGTTTCATTTCCTTTCCTTAATTTTATTTTTCTCGTCGTTTGAAATTTGACGCCCCATTGTCTAGGCGTCCCTTTTTAAATTAACGCCTTATGTAAGGGCGCTTCTTTTCGAAGTCGCGCCTTGACCAAAGGCGTTATGTCTTCTTGATCAATGAGTTACCCATTTAGGCTCTTTGTCATCTATTTACTTATCTTTTATTTTAATTTGATCCATTTTCAAAATCTTTATTTTTTCCAGGGTTGCTACATCCACCATCTCCACCGCCTTTGCCCTCCCCTTCGCCATCATCCTCTGAGCCCGAGCAGGCCGAGCCCAAACCCACACCTCCACTTTTGCTTTTACCCCCACTTACGCCCTCCGCGCCTTTACCCATGCCTTCCAAGCCTATTACCTCCACTTCTCCATCCCCTTCCACCCCACGGAGCGGGTGTGCGTTATCTTTTGTGCCCCTTGGGTCTGGTCCCAAGGGAGATAATGAGCCGAGCCATGTTTCGATTGTGCTTTTCAAGATTCAAGATGTCATTTGCCGCATGCCAATACGGGTCCTAGTCCCTAGCTATTTTGGGGATAAAGAGCCTGCATTTTCAGAAATGTTTGCAAAGAAGAGTTCCCTTGCACTAGTGCCAGTTTCTTCACAAGCAAGGCCGGTGGCAATCTCATTGCTCGCCGGAGGATTCACTATCAATGCTGTTATTTCTCCCCGCTCCATTGCTATTCAGTTCACTGGCCAAGAGGGGTTCTCTACCCAGATGGTGCTCACTAATGCGGCGGCTAAGAGCCTGATGAATTCTATATGCAAGGGGTAGTTGGCCATGTTTTCTGCATTCTCTAAGGACATTCTGCACCTGTTATACAATCTCCCTCGGTTTATTGGTAAGTCGGCCACGTCAACGCCGCACATTACTCCCCCTCAATTCTGTCCTTCTTTTCTGGTAAGGGAGTTATGCTTCGTGCCCAGTTGCCGAGTAGAGTTGCCAAATCTCCATGTTCTAGTGCCAAAAGATAAGACTCCATGGTTCCATGATACTCATTATCCTGAGGAGTCAGTTGCTCAAGAATGTCCACAGCATGTTAGCAACGTGAGTCTAGGGGCAACCACCCCGATGAAGCTACATATTCACAGTCGGGCTAGGTCGTCTGCCAGATGGGCCCGCTATTTGAGAAAACATTGTAGATTAAGAAGCCTGAAGGCCCGAGTCTGTGTCAGACAGATTCATTTCAAGGAGATTTCTACCAAGAAGAGGCGGCGGCACAAGTACAAAGGCCGCATGTTGTGCACTCGAGGGGCCACTACTTCTTCTTCTCCTTTCTTCCATTCATCATTTCTTCTGCTCAGCTCCCACCCTTGGGTGGTGTACCTCCCTTCCTCTAATCCAGTTTCCATAATTTTATCCTCTCTTTTCGGGTCCGCAAACCCCCATTCTTCTTTCTCCCCTCCTCCGGAACCTCCAGATTCTCCATTTTCTCATGATTTTTGGCCCCGGCCTATGTCATCCCTTCATCCCGATCACGGGACATCATCCGATTCTTCCCTGGGACTTCCAGGTGTCTCCTATGATTCTTCCCCGGGACTTCCGGGTGCTACTTCTGATTCTTCCCCGACCTTGTCGGGTGTCTATCATTTCTCTTCCCCGACTTTGTCGGGTGTTTATGCTTCTTCTTCTCCACCTCTGGCGGGTGATCGCTACTCTTCTTCTCTGACCCTGTCGGATGATTCTTCTCCTCCTCTTTCTTCTCACTCCTCTTCACCCTTTCAGGGTCACCACCCTTTTTCTTGCTGTTTTCGAGGCTTTAGCCCGCCTTGATCTCAGTTAATCCTTGTTTATTATGTATTTGGTTCCTTGTTATCAGGGCCTCAGTGCCTTAACGAGGGAGTTCTAGCCCTCGTCTCTCTTCCTTTTTATCCCTTCTTCGTCCAGTATGATGTCTGCCACTCCTCTATGTCGAGGAATCCAATCCTTTACTATCCTTTCATCCTTTATCCTGACAAGCAAGGAAAACAAAGTTCGTGCTCCTCAAAGCTCGATGATCGAGATCGCTTCAGGATGCTGGTTTCCACGCCATGGATTTGCAAAGGTATCTTTATTTTGGGCAAGAAACGTGCTTTCATTTCCATTATTTCTATTATTTCTGCACATAATTTCTTAACATGATTGAGTGGCTTTAGGAGTCTTTGTTTAATTAGATCTTAACTTTGTGTCAAATAAAAAAGGTTATTTTCTGCAGCATCCTTAGGCTGGTAATAGCTCTGCGCTGGGAGTCTAGTTTCTTTCCCCGATTGTTGAGGGTGACCTTTAGGTATGGGTTTTTCACACACTACACGGCAAGTCATAGTCGATCTCTCTGAGGCGTACCGTTGCTGCTTTGGCCATACTTTGGGTATGCACAAAGGTCTTTTCTTTTCTCTGCTCGGCCAAGTGCATGGGCAAGAGATGGATGGATAAGATGACCAACCTAGACACTCCCCAATATGAGAGAGGTCTCAAATAGGGCAGTCTTGACCCTCAAAAGTGAGCTTTCATACTATATCTGGCCAATAAGGGCTACCAAAATGAGAAAATGAATCAATGAAAAATTATGAATCAAAGGCATGGCAAGAGTGGCAGTACAGTTCCCCGCGGGACGTCATGAGCCCGGTCGCATGCGTGCCTAATAAATATGGGTCTAAAAATCAAAGACACAAAGCCCCGGCGCAACAGGTTATCTCTTTGAGGGGTAGTGCCCTGGAAGGAATTCGAGCCTTGATATCTCCCATCCTGCACGAAGCTTGTCTCCAATTTATCTTCTGCTTCTCCCTCTTAGGCTAGGTTGTATCCCGGGTATGGCCTTAGGAGGGGCACCGTTCTTTAGAAGCAGTTGGTTGTGGTAAGCCACCCTCACATGCACACCCTGCTTAAGGGAAGCCTTTAGTGAAAGGGGTAGGAACGTCGATCCCTGGCTAGTAGTTTGAGCCCGTCTTTAGGTGTTGCGGATTGCTATGTCAAAATCTAAAAAAAATCAAATATTACCAAAAGTCTAAAAAAAATTAAATATTTCAAAAAAATCTAAAAAATTAAATATTGTCAAAAATCCAAAAAAATCAAATACCTCACAATTTCAAAAAAAAATCAAATATTTCAAAAAACCTAAAAAATCAAATACTTCAAAAAATCCAGAAAAATGAAATACTATTGAAAATTTTAAAAAAAATAAAAAAAGATTACAAAAATCCAAAAAATGTGTCTTTTTCATACATTTGCATTTGTTTTAAGGACAGATACGTAATCTATTTGCTAAGTGTGCAGGTCGCAGGTGTTCAAGCTTTCTGGCTCTATCTTTTGCTCTGCCTCCTGTTCATTTTTTTCTGATATGTCCTCTCTTTCTTCTAACTTGTCCCTCCATCTATTCCGAAGCTCGTGTCCTTCTCATGCTTTGCGTCGCTCAACTTTTGATCATATCTTCATGAGAGAGGGCTCTTTGCCTCACTGTTGCGAACCTGGCGGTTCTGCTTTGTCAGATCTTGGGATTGATTGAAGAACATATTTTGTCATTTCTCGTGTTGTCCCCCTGTGGTCGTCATCCAGGTGTCTTATCCCCTAGGGTCATCTCATGCATGTTCTAGTTCCAAGTGTTGTCTCGTTCCGCCATGTGTTGCATGTGTCCTGGTCCCACTTGTGATTATTTCATATGTGTTATGTCGTCTCCCCTATGTTTGTCTTAGATGTCCTCGTCCTACGTATTTCTGTCCCATTGCATGTGGTTTCATTCTGCATGGTGTGATGTCCCGCCATATGTTGCCATGCCCCACCATGTTCTCCGCTCTCATGCTTGTTGTTTGTTTATGTGATGCTTTGCATGTGTTGCTTGCTCATTCATTCTTTGTTATGTTATGTTGTTTCGTTCATTTGGTCGTTATATTTTCATTTTGTTCATGCTTACTTATTCATGTTGTTGGTCATCTAATTTTAAAAAAAAAATCCATAAAAATCAGAAAATAAAAATATAAAAAAATGCCATTTCGCCTACAAAGGTAAGTCAGGTATGGCCTTCTATCCCTACTCATTGTTGCATTACTATATGGTATCTATATTATTATATTATCTCGAGAACCGGCTGGTCATTCATGTGTTCCAGGATCTGACGTTCCCCTCTAACAAAAATGATGATGATCTAGGTACACATGTTTAATCATCGGATAGGCCGTTAGGTTGGGAAAATTAGGGAATGATGGTTCTATCACGCATGCCGTGGTTGCGGATAGTGTCTTAACCCTGATCGTTCTAATCTAGCAATACTATTCTCGAGTACATTCTATTTTATGATTTCTTTGCATTCGTTTTGATGATTTTTTTATTTTAGCCCAGCATGCATCATGTCATATTTTGAGCATTAACGTATCGTGATCCATTCAAGATTTCTCCTCAATAATGGTTAGTTGCACTTCATGTCTCTTGGATAAGAGATCTTTATTCCACTCTGAATTTGAACGATTTCTCGGATCTTTTCGCTTGGTCTGGTTGGCCAGTGTGATTCCTGTCTGGATTTTATCTCAGTTATATTTCTCTTACTTTTTACGTTGTGCTCCTTTCCGACCCCCTCATTGTCTGTGGATTGTGTCCCCGATGAGCCTGGTCGTGCTTCCTTTTTTTCCTATTAGTTTAATTCTCCAGACATGTCTCATTCTTGTCATCCAGTCCTGGTGGTTAGTTCGGCGATTTCGGGAGAATTCCTATCGCTTGTTGGTTGTGACGAGTGTCTTTTACCTTGATGCATGCTTATCATTTCTCTCCGCTTCATCTCTGCTTCATCTCCATTTCACGTCACTGTCACTTTTGCTCCATCTCCTTTCCATTTCACCTCCGCGTCGCTTTCGCTTGCTCCCTTGCAAAGCGGACATCAAGGAGGGGCATCTGTTGACACCCATTTTTAACCCACGAGTTGAGTCATTTCTCTTATTCATCATTTTGATGCCCCGAATTACCCATTATTTTGGAGCCTTTCTTGGATGGATTTCGAGCCCATTTCACTATTCCATTCCTTTTGAACCTTGGAGATCATTATTTCATAGAGCCCTGGAGCCTATCTTGTCACCTTCCGGCCTTCAAAGTCGCCTTACGGCCCATTTAGGCCAGCTTACCTCAAGCATTCAGCCCCCTTTCATTGCATAGTCTTGAAAATGGTCCCTTTTCACCCCATTTCTTTCTTCTTTTCAAACTGTGTCCTTCACCAAAGTTGTTCATCTTTTAAATCCCTACAATTTCTTCTTCTACGTCATTGGCCAGTTCTGCACCGATTTCAAGTTATTTGCATTTTTTCGGTAGACTGCACTGTTCACCTATGTCCCGATATTTTCTCTTTCTGTTCTAGCCCCACTTTCTCTCTCTTCCGATCATTTTCTCATCTTACTTTCTTCATAAAAGTTGTTCATTTTTGAGTTATCTATAATTTTATCTTCTACCACTTTTGCTAATTCTACACCGTTTGGGAGATATAATCCAATTTCCAAAGTGACGCAAAGTCCACCTTAAACGGTCGTGTTAATGGCTGTTCATTGTTGTAAACGGTCGGTTGACGACCGTTTCACCCTTAACGGTCAGTCGTCCAACCGTTTATCCAATAATAGTCCAGCCTGCTCTGGACTCTCTCCACGAACCTGCGCGATGTGGCTATCTTGCGGCGGCCATAACTTCTAGAATACTTATCCAAATGGATCCCCGTTTTTTCCTACTTCTAGCCCTTTGTATTATCTTTAATTTGGTTCATAGAAATAAAAATTGGATGGGCTATATCTCCTGGAATCGTGGCCACAATATTAGGTTTTTCTGCTTTTTGTGCAACCAAAAAACCCTGCAGATTAGGTTCCAGAGGCTTCTTCCAAGAGCCATAACTTCCACAATCTTCAACCAAAAAGAGTCACGTTTGTTCCTACGCCTTATCTTGACTATTATCTCGAGAATGATCCAGAGATCTCGAGATTTGGTGGACTCTATCTTCTGGAATCGTGGGAGAAAGTTGGGGGTTTCACCACTTTTTCTATATAAACCTACCCAGATTTCCTGTGCGATGGGGGCGTGTTTTCAATGCGACGGCGAAGCCATGCCGAATTTTCTTCATCCTCCTTCGACCCTAGCCTGAAGAGGGAAGTATAAACTTCGTTTTGGTTCCTTATTTGCTTGATTTCATCATCGTTTGCCCTTCTAACTTCGCCCCTACTTTTGGCAAATCATCACAGTTTGCTAATTTTCTGCTACAACTTCGCGACGGGGACCTGTTCATCAAGCCGGTGCGGAGTCATGCTTCATCCTTTTCGTCCTCCCTCAACTCCATCTTGAAGAGGGGGGTATTAGTTTCACGTTGATTATATGTTTGCCTTATTTCTCATATCTTTTCCCCCTTTTCCAAGCCCCTACTTTTGAGGTTTCATCACAGTATTCTGCACTTTGCTGAAACTCAGATTTCTTGCGACGGGGGCATGTTTGCGTCGCCGGTGCGAGGCTGTGGGGCACTCTTTATCCTCCCTTTCAACTCCAAGCTCTAGAGGGAAGTATAATCTTTGTGTTTCTTGGTTTTGGGCTCATTACCTTGTCATCTTCATTTTTCTCCCATGTTCTGCACCCCTCTATTTTCTTATGTTTTCCACCCCATTTTTCACTGGTCTCTTCCCCGTTTTAAACTCTCCTTTCTACCCTAGTTTCACCACAACACTCCCACCTTTCCATAGCATCCACTCTTTCCTTTTTTGGTGTTCTATCTTATGATATATTCATCATTCTTTGAGCCCATTTTGTGCACTGTTCTGAATTTTCTGCACAGTCTATATTTTTTCCCAAATCTCCAGTGTCATAACTTTCTGTCCCGACCTCCTTTTTGAGTGATTCTTGTTCCTACTTCTTTACAACACTCAAGTCTTTTGTCATCTCAAATTTCTTTTCATTTGGACATCGTTTGCCCTACTGTTTGCATCAGTCTTTGCACCTACTTTACACTGTTTGCACAGTTTTTCTTGCGGCATGCACTTTTGCATCTTGTTTATCTATGTTCATCATGGCATATTAAATCAATTTCTTCATGTTAATCTCATCACAATATACACACCTATTGTTTGCACCCTTCCATAGGGGTTAAAAACCCTCCCCCGGTATGTTTGCCCTCAATCTTTCATGCTACTTTATGCACTTGGGCAGATTTCTACACTTTGTATTTTCTAATGGGTTTTACCTCTTGTTTTGTGTTTGTTTCGCTGGAAAGCATGGAAAGTGAGGCCCTTACCTTCTAGCCGGCTGGAAGGCAAGGAGAGGTAATCCACATAGTCCCCGCATCTTGATATTGAGCGCGATCATCCTCTTTTTCCAAGGTACACAACGCACTTAGTATTTTATATTCTTTTGGCGTTGTCATTCCTTGGTGGCGATCACGGCATTCTTTTACATCTTTTATCACTTTTGTCTTGTTGTATGATCATGCTACCATGTTTACATAGTCACATGTTCATGATGTTCACTTGATATGCACATTATGTTATCACTTACGCACATATGCTTGCCTATGTGACTTGTGACACCACGCTACATATTTTCCACATCTATAGCATGTGCCACCTATCAAAGGGCAATGATGGCCATCTTTCACGATATGATGCATATCTATATGGAAGCTTACGTGGATGACATTCTGGTGAAGTCAAGAACCATAGAAGAACACCCCTCTATTCTGGCTAAGGTGCTGCAAAGAGCACGGGAGTACAAGCTCAAAATGAATCCAAAGAAGTGCGTATTTGGAGTCTCTTCGGGGAAGCTGTTAGGTTTCATAGTGAGCAAACGGGGGATCCAGATTGATCCTAACAAAGCACAGGCCGTCATGGACATGCCTCCGCCTAAGAACATTACGGAACTTCGAGGACTGATTGGTCGATTGCAATTCATTAGAAGATTCATATCCCAACATTCTCAAAGGTGCCGTCCGTTTTATGAATTGCTTAAGGCGGGGGTCAAGTTTGAATGGAATCAAGACTGTCAGAAGGCCTACGAGGACTTAAAGGAATATCTATCCAATCCCCCGATTTTGCAACCTCCTATCCCTGGGAAACCCTGATCCTATACATCTCGGTTATTGAGGACTCCCTAGGGGCGGTCTTAGCACAAGTAGACGATGAAGGGAAAGAGTGGGCTACTTATTACCTATCTCGGTTGTTTAACCCAGCTCGGTGCAGATATACCGCTATGGAGAAGACTTGTGTCGCCTTAGTGTGGGTAGCTCAGAAGCTTAAACACTATTTCCTTGCCCACCCAGTTAGGTTGATCTCTAGAATGGACCCGATTCGCTATCTCTTAGAAAAGCCTGTCCTTTCTAGTAGGTTAGCTCGTTGGCAGAGCTTCCTCTCCCAATTCGATATTACATTCGTCGTTCAGAAGGTGGTCAAAGGGTACGCCATCACTGAGCATCTTGCCCATCTTCCTATTCCTCACACTAACTCTATTCAAGACGATTTCCCTGATGAGCATCTCTCCGTCCTCACCCATCATCCCTTCTGGTCTCTACACTTCGATGGTGCGCTCAATTCTCAAGGCCGAGGGATCGGAGCTGTTCTGCTCACTCCAGAGGGAGTGACTATTCCTTTTGCTTATCAACTGTGATTTCCTGCTACCAACAACATTGCTGAGTATGAGGCTCTCTTAGCTGGACTGAAGCACGCCTATCTCCTAGGTGCGCGTTATTTGAATATCATCGGAGACTCTCAGCTCGTCTTGCGGCAAGTTCTGTCCACTTACTGCACTCGTGACCCCAAACTCAAGCCTTATCAAGATTTGGTCACGCTCCTGGCGAGGCAATTCTGTAAGCTACTCTATATCCATACTCTCCGTTCTCAGAATATTCTAGCCGATGCTCTAGCATCACTTGCTTCCTCCCTATCTTTTCCTCTCAGTCGGAGCACTGAGACTATCGTCATCAGAGATTGGACGCACCCTCCCTCCAGGATCCTTGGTTCATCAACCTTAGGAAAGCTGTAGAGGCGAGGGCTGAGAAGGAAGATCTTAAGGAAGTGTCTTTATTGGAGCTAGAAGAGATTCTGGACGAAGAAGAATTGCCTTGGTATAACGAAATCGAGTTGTTTTGCAAAGAATGGTCATTTCCAGAAGGGGCAAACACCGAGTAGCGTAAGTCAATAAGAAGAGCCGCCTCAAGGTATACTATTGTTGCAGGAGAACTATATAGGCGCGCTACTAATGGAATGCTCATGAGATGCTTGGATGATAATGAGGCTTGGAAAGTGGCTGAAGAAGCCCATTCTAGTGAGTGTGGAGGTCATGTCAATGGCCAGGCTCTAGCGAAGAAAATCCTTAGGCAGGGCTACTATTGGCCTACTCTAGAGGAAGATTGCTCCCTCTATGTCCGGAGGTGTCTTAAATGCCAACTCCATGCTGATAAAATCCATGCTCCAGCTTCATCTCTCCATCCTCTCTCTGCTCCTTGGCCATTCTCTATGTGGGCTTTCGACGTTGTCGGCCCGCTCGGTGATCCTAATTCTCCGATCAAGCAGAAATCCTTTATCCTTACCGCCACTGAGTACTTCACCAAATGGGCCAAAGCCGAGGCGTACGCAGAGATCAAAGCTTCAACGGTGTGCCGCTTTATCATGAAGAATATCATCTCGCGGTTCGGAGTGCCAAGCAGTATCATCACCGACAACAGACCCCAGTTTGTCTCCCAAGAGCTCAAGGACCTATGTAAGAAGTTCAATATTGCATTGCATCATTCATCTCCATACTATCCTCAGGGCAACGGTCAAGCCAAGGCCACTAATAAAACCCTTCTTAAAATCATAAAGAAAACATGCGAATCTCATAAGTTTTCTGATTGGCCAGAAAGATTAGTGGAAGCTCTGTGGGCTTACCGCACCTCCGTCCGTACTCCTACAGGACAAACTCCCTATGCTTTTACCTACGGGATGGAGGTGGTGCTCCCATATGAGATCTTGATCCCTTCCCTTAGAGTGCAGCTTGATAAGGAACTTAATCTCGATGAACGTCGAGAGGCGTTGCTAGTTCAGCTGGAACTCTTAGATGAGAAGAGGATGAACGCGGCCGATCATGTATCCGTTTATCAAAAGAGAGTTTCGCGTTACTTTCAGAAGAAGGTAATCGAACGTAAATTTCAAAAGGGTGATATGATTTTGAAATGCAAATTCATTCGGTCTGCAGGCCCTAGGTCTAAATTGCAACCTAACTGGGAAGGACCGTTCGTCGTAAAAGAGGCTTATCCAGGGAATGCTTATCGCTTAGTAAATGCGGAAGGCGAGGAGATCTCTCACCCGTGGAATGGGTTGTACCTTAAGCGGTTCTTTCCTTAAGAGTCTAATTCGTGCCACCCCGGCAGCAAGATGTTCCTCTATTTTTCTAAAAAGGGTCCCGAGTAAGGCAACCACACACTACACAACATCCCTGGTCAGGTTTCCCGCTTTAAAAGACACCATTTCTCCTTGGTCATGCTTTGGGGGAAAGTTGAAGTCCATGTTCGTTCCTTCCATCGGCTGAATCCAGGGGCAAGAAGTGAATAAGGAGGCAACAACCAATCCAAGCACCCTGATAAGAGGAGGTCTCAAATAGGGGCAGTCCGTTATGACCTGATGCCACAAGCAAAGAAACAAGAAAGAAAGAAAACATGGCAAGGGAGCAATCTCTATGACAAAATCAAAAGCATCATCTCAAAGGTCTATCGATTATTAAAAAGGCTCCATGAAGGGTAAGAGAAGAATCTAGGCTTGACAAGAGTGGTAGTACAGTTCCCCGCGGGACGAATGAGCCCGGTCGCACGCATGCCTAGAGTGGACAAAGGTTCGATGACGGACACAAAGCCCCGGCGCAATAGACCAAATCTCTAATGGGTTGTCTAGAAAGGAACTCAAGTCCTAAAAGCTTCTAAGTCTTGCCTAAGCTTACCCCTGTGTTCTATTTTCCTTTTTCAGGATTGAAACTAGTACCCTGGGTATGGCCCTGGTAGAAACACCATCACGAAAATCTGGGCCCTGGCTAGGGATGGTGACCTCATCGCACGCCAACCTCAGGAACTCTCAATGCAATACGGAGGGCTCACGTTGTTAGGGGAAAGCATTGGTTTTTCAAAATCCAAAAACAACATATATTTCAAAATCCAAAAACAACAAAAGTCCAAAATCCAAAAAAAATCACATATTTCAAAAATCCAAAAACGGCAAATATTTCCAAAACTCACAAAAATTCAGATATTTTCCAAACTCCTAAAAAACCATCACATGCATTGCATGCATCGCATTATTTTTCCACCTATTTGATAAGGCTCCACCCCTTGACCAAATATCAAGGAACGATCATTATCTAACTTGCTTCAAGGCAAGGGGTTGAGTCTAAGAACAGATCTAACTTGTTCAGTGTTTAAGTGTGTGCAGAAGGCAGGATCATGACCAAGATAAAATCTCACAACTATGCAGGTTCAGAGATTGTAACGCACCTTCATTAGACCGCCACGGTCATCTAACGGTTCCCCCTTGACCGTTACTTTTTCCTTCGTTTCCAGGCAGACCGTCATTTCCTCCTGACGGCCTATCTTTAGACCGTTATATCCTCCAGAGAATAGGATTCTCAGAGCATACACTCTGAGGGCCTGTCTCCTCACCGTTATATCTTTTTAACAGCCCTGATAGGATCCGTTACATTCTCCAGAAGCTCTATTCTGCTGATCATTCTAGCCAAGACAAGCCACAAGTCGTGTCATTCAACTAAGGCAATCCCATCTTATTCAAATGAACTTAATGCAACACAAGATTGATAAAATTCCAACTCTGATTGTCAATTACATCGTTCAAAAAGAAAATCAAGCTACATTCAGTTTCTTATCCGCAAGAGGGCAGATCTTCCTCAACTCTTTCACATAACCGCGGCGTGCTTCGTCGTTCTCTTCCACTTCTTCTTACCACGGACGCACCTTGCTGATCTCCCACATGGTCAGCGTGTTCCGGACTGCTCTCTCATCTTCCTCGGTCCCCATCTTCCTAGGTAGAAGGGGAGGGTAGTGTGATAGTGCAGGAACTTCAGTTCGAGGTAGCCCGATCTGAAGATGGCACCGGTGTGGGTTGTAGATCGCCATGGTAGTATTTCCCACTAGCTGGAGGTCCAGGTCTTGACGCCGTGGTATTCTAAGAAGAGTGCTCCGAAGGATTCTTGGTTGCATGATGAACTTGTCTATTGGAAAGGTGTTGAAGAAGAGGCGCCATTCATCCCGAGTTTTCTTGTCCGCCGTCTTGCATTCAACCTGTGAAGAAAATCCAGATGCCCCTCCAATGAAGAAGAGAGGATGACCCCCGAAGATCCGACTAGCAGAAGTTATGTCTTCCTTTGGTTGGAATTTGATTCTCACTCCCATCCAACACTCAAGGAGTATCATGGAACCGAATAAGGGTCCTCCTAGGCAAGCCGAGCTTAGTCCTTCATAGAGGTATGAGAGGATCGCTTGAGAGAGGGACATTCCCCACCACAACCCACTGATTATGCTGAGATTTTGGGTATCTAAGAGGTGGTCGGTCGTGGTGAAAAGAAAAACTCTGCATAAGCAAACCGCCACCGCCTTGGCTATTGCTTCATGTCTCTCCCACTTATTTTTACAATGAGACACTATCCACTGTGCCAAGGGTATCAAGTGTATGTGGTATGGGCTGATCATGGTCCTCATGTCCTTTGGATTATGGATGAAATCACTCAAGATCAAGGACGGGTCAATAGGCTCAACCGTGTAGCAAACTAGGTCTTCATCCCCCGCCTTAGTCTTAGGAAGGGCTAGGTAGGTTTCTACCTCCTCTAATAGGACTGTTGCTTCAAAGGAAGGGAAGATGAAGGTATGTGTTTGTGGATGCCACAATTCTACGAGGGCTGAAATACTAGGCCAATCTAATGTCAATTTCTGGAAAGTCTTACCTAAAACCAAGAGAGGTTGAAGGTGCCATGCTTTAAGGATTGATGTAACCTCTAAAGGGAGTGCCTTTACCATGGGAGCAACCCACTTCAGATTAGAATAGCATCTTGGACCGAGAAGGGGCTAAGAAGAAAAAGAAAATCATGAGAAAAGAGTTGAAGTGCAGAAATTTCTGAACTTGGTTAAGTTATGGAAGCTTACCACTCTTTGAGCATTAGAGCTTAGATGCTTGGGAATTGAGGTTAGCCTTTGCAGCTCTCCATACTCCTTTCTTGCAGCTTTGGGTCCGGTGTAGACTTTCTCCTCTGTAGCCATCACCTCGAAGCTTCTCTTCATCTTGTTTCCTGCCCTTAGGAGGGGTTTTTCAGCCTTCTAGCAGAGAATTCAGAAAGATGCAATTTTGGCTAGGTTTTCAAGTTTTAAAGGTTTGGTTTTGGCTTTAAAGTGATAAGATTTGGATTGGAAGGCATTATCTTAAGTTTGGGAGAAGTCTAGAACGGATCAAGGGCTTCTTATCTCGGGTTTTGACCCTTACGGCTCAATCCATCTCGGAGTTCAATTCATGATATAACGGTCTGTCGTCGGACCGTTACTTGACTATGACGCGCCAGCTCTGGGCCGTCACATTTCCTGTGGGTTTAAATTTAGTCCAACCTTGTTCTGTCAAGCTTAACGGTCTAGCATCAGACCGTTATATTCTTGTGACGCGTTCTCGCTGTGCCATTACATTCTCTGCTGACCAGTTTTGGTTTCTTCTTGGTCAATCATTCTCAATGGTCTTGCTCATGACCGTTATCTATCTCTGACGCACTGTGCGTGGACCGTCACATTTCCTGCACATTTTGTTAAGTCTATACATCCCATTCGTCATCCTAGCCTGTACAGCATTTTGTTGAAGTCTATACAGCGTTTTTCAAGTCTGCATCATGTGAAGTCTAAAGTCCATACACTCCCCAAGTCTATGCAGTCTTCATCCAAAGTCTATACGTCCCATGCATTTCCCAGAGTCTATACAGTCTTCATCTAAAGTCCATACATTCCCCAAGTTTGTACAGTCTTCATCCAAAGTCTACACAGCCTTAAGTCTATACATTGTGTACAGTCTTCATCTAAAGTCCATACATTCCCCAAGTCTTCATCTAAAGTCCATACATTCTCCAAATCTGTACATTCTTCATCCAAGTGTGTACAACCCCAAGTCTATACATTCCTTGTCTAAAGTCCATGCATTCTCCAAGTCTATACATTCTTGATCCAAGTCCATACATTGCCCAAGTGTGCACAACCCCAAGCCTGCACATTTCTCATCCGAAGTCCATACATCCTTCAGGTCTGAGCATTCCTTGGCTAAAACGAAGTCTACACATCGTTTGGTCATCTACACTCCAAGTCTATACATCACTTGGACGAGGTCTGTACACTCATGAGTGCATTCATAATTCAGTCTTGTTCTGTCAAGTCTAACGATCTAGCATTTAACCGTTACATCCTTCTGACGCACCAGCTCTGAGCCGTTACTCTTTCTGCTGCTCAGTTCTGCAAAATTGAGCTATGTCCTCTCTAACGACCTCCATCTAATGCGTTATTTGATCCTGACGGTCTGGATCTAGACCGTTACATTGTCTGATGCTAAATTTTGGGTTATTTCTATCTGCCTCTGTTTAGACATGGCGGTCTTACATGCTTTTCATTTCCGTTCATCCTACCCGTCCACACATTATCTCACCATGCACATTTCTCATCCACACAATCACCCGTTCCTTAACATGCATTCATTCCCACACATCCACATGCGTTTCCTGCATTCCATCACACATTCTCACATTCATTCCTGCCTTCATTCATACTCATATGTTTGCATTCATTTACATATCCATTCATTCACACATTCACAAAAACAAACAAAAGATCAAAAAGAAAATTTTTCATTCATCCATTTACGTATAAGTCATGTACAAGTAAAAATAAAAAGAAAAACATGCATCACTCGGCCGGCTTATCCGCCGGGCCGCCATCATCATCTCCGCCCTCAGGTCTCCTCGCAGGTGGCGCTATGGAGGCGCTCTCCTCCTACTATCCTCTCTCTTCCCTCTCATTCCTCCGCTGACCGGAGGAGCTAATGAGGAAGTCAGCTACCGATCCGCTCGGGGCAGCGCTCCTCTGTGCCCCGCTCTGGGAGGCATTCCGCTCCGACCCCCGGCCTATCATTCTCACAGTCCGCTCCATCGTCCGTAGCTCGATCTTCAACTCAATGATCTGACGCCGCGTATTCCGTGCCTCAGTCCGGTAGCGATCCAAGTCTGCGGTCCCGGCCTGGAGTCGCTCCACCTCTGCTCGGAGGACCTCTGCCTCAGCCCAGTTCTGCTCTGCCTCCATTCGGACCAGCTTCACCTCGGTCACTGCTGCGGCTAGCTCTCTTGCCTATAGTTTGCATTGCATATAGTTAGTTGCATAAACATGAGATTTTACATAAAGCATAAGCATTTAGCATCTTACCCGCTCCACGAGGGTGGCCTCTGCCTCCTCGGCCCAGGCAACCGCTCGAGCAAACTCGGCATCTCGCTCAGCTCTGCCTCCCATAGGTTGTGAGGAAGATGACGGGGCGTCCGGTCCGGCTCTTTGGGCTCCCTCGGCCCGCTGCATTTGATCAAATCATGGTTAGCAGCATTTTGCGTCATTTACATAATCATTTAAGTCCAAGGTTTTGGGAATCTTACCAGAAGCTCCAAAGCGGTCCGGTACTCGTCCCGCTGCTGAACTTGGCATGGAGTAGCCCCTCGAGCTCGGCTATCCTTCCCTTGGGGTCTAGCTGCATTTAGAAAGCGTATGAGTCAGTACATATAGGATAAAATTTTCATTCAGAGTATAGGGTTTTATTGCATACCGGTCGTCGGGTACCTCGGTACACCCGGTCCCTGTACAATCGGGCGAAGGCTTTCAAGTACGCCTCGTCGCTCTCGTCCTGCTCCTTCACTGCTCTGTCCCGCTTGTTCCAGTCGTGGACGTACTTCACCTTCCGGGCGCACCAATCAATGTCACCGCTAATTCCCTTCGCTGACTTCCCCGGGTGGTCGTCGCTGTGGCGTGGAAAGGTCACCTCAGGCTGGTGTAGTCCCCGAGTCCTCAGAATCAGTCGGTAGTGGAGAGGCTTGATGATATGATGTAGTGCAACCATATGTCTCGTCCCCGGTACGAAAGGGCTGCCTCCACCCATGGCTGTCCCTCGAAGCTCTCGCCTCTGTATGGGGTCCATCTCACCTGAAGGCATGTTAGTCCATTCATCAGCATGTGAGTCCATCATGTAGAAGCATATAAAAGCATATAGAGCATTTAGAAAGCATTTCTTGAGTTTCGGGCTTACCACCGTGTGCGGGAAGGAATCCAAATCATCCTGGATCGCCCGAGTCAATCTGATGATCGACCTCAGGTCCCTTGTGACCACCCATCGCCTCGCGATCGGGATGCGGCCGGTGTGGAGTAGTGTGCCCCGTCCTATGCCCGGGAGGTACATGTAGCTCCAGAACTGCATTTAGAAGTTAAGTCAGTAAATTTGCATGAACATTTGCATAAATCATAATAGAAGCATTTAAATTGCATTTACCTGTAGAAAAGGCGAGAAGTCGCCCAACATCGTCTGTCGGTCCGTCGTGCTGAGGGACTCGACAGGAAGGCCAAGACTGCCGCTCCCCAGCCGTACTTTCCAACTCTGCCCAGATCCTCGATCATCGGTAGCAGTCGGCAGCTGATCACATCTGCCCGAGTCACGAACAGGAGCTTCTCGAACAGTAGCATCAGGAAGCGCCTCAGGGTACGATCTCCCTCTGGTCCAGCCTCTGCCGCCACTCGTGGGCGCACCTAGTCAATCACTCTACCCAGATGCTCCTCTGGTAGCTTGCCCACAGCTATGGATGCTCCTCTCAGTCCTAGGCTCTCCTATAGTACTGATCTCGAGAGCTGGGATGACGTCTGCCCCGGTCTGATCAAATCTAGCCCCAGCAGCTCCTGGGCCATCTCTCGGTAGTTCCTGTAAGTCCATCCTATCACTACGGCTCCGTGCACTCTCAATCCAGCGATCCTCGCCATGTCTTCCAGTGTGGGTATCATATGACCCCACGGGAAGATGAATGCCCTGCTGATCGGATCCCATCTCTCGTGCAATGCGTACAGCAGCGGTGTATCCATCCTGATCACCTCGATGCTCAGCACCTCAGCGAATCCCATCTCGACCAATCTCTCTCTCTGGTAATCGGACAGTGCCTGGTACACCGCCCGAATCTGAAGCCAGGAGATCCTCGTCCGTCTTTTTCCCTGCATTCATTTAAGTCATAAGTCAGTCAAATACATCATAAAATCATTGCATAACATTTATAAAATAAAAACAAAAAAACTGAATAATTTAAAACCTAAAAAATAGTTCTGGCTTCTGGTGCATGTAACGGCCCTGGGATGGGGCATCACATGGCTCTAACGCATCTAGAGTGACGCGTTAGCTTGTGACGGTCACTGGAAGGACCGTCACATTCCCTGCTAAAGGGCATTTTTCCTTTGCATTCCGTGGCTCTCCCACTTTGGCCAAAAGGCCTACAAATGATCCTAAAGGGCTCTGGGACCCATTTTCTACCCCCCATTCCCACATGCATTCATACAAAAAAACACAAAAAAAATTAAAATTTTGAAAATTAGGGTGGAGGCCTACCTCATGGTCTTGTCCCCTCTTCCTCTTTTTCTCCTGTTCCTTGGGTTCTCCCTCGTCCAGGAGAGTTTCCCCTTGGTCCTCCTCGGCCATTGGAGCCTCTTCTTCCACCCTTGGAGCTCTCTTCCTCGTTTTTTCTTCCTCCGGCCATCGTTCCACTTCCCGCTCTTTCCGACGGTGGAGGCGGCGTATCGCCTTCTTCTTCCCTCTCTCCCTCTTCTTCGGTGGCTGTGGGGCCTCGTCGCCGGCCATCTTTCTTGGGTGTAGGACGGTGGTCGCCGATAGCTCTCAATTGGGGGTTTTTTGGGCGTTTGAGCGATTGAGTGTTGAATGAATGAGGCCGTGACCGTTCGGTTTGTTTTTTTTGAACGCTCAGGAAATGTGACGGTCTTTCGTACGACCGTTACATCCTCTGACATGTACTATTTTGACCGTTACATGGATTTGAACTGTTTCATTGAAGAATGTGAACCGCCCAATCTCTAACGGCCCTCGTCTGGTCCGTTACTTCATATGACGCCCTCTCTGCAGACCGTTACAGCTTGCAAGTTTCTTGATGAATAAAATGGTCCATTTGATGATTGAATGACCACATTTTCTGCCATGGCACATATTATTAATGCTTCTAACACGTATGAATGGTTATGCCTTATTTCATGCTCATATTATTATTGTCTAACCTCTTTCTCATGAATGAAGTTGTGAACATCACGCTTTGCCGGTCGGGCAGGTAAGTCAGGTATTGTACCTCGTTCCCTCAAATCCCTTAATGCATTACTATATGTTATCTATGATATATTATCTCGAGAACCGGCTGGTCATTCATGTGTTCTGGGATTTGATGTTCCCCTTAAACAAAAATGATGATGATCTAAGTTCACATGTTTAATCGTTGCATAGGCCGTTAGGTTGGAAAAGTTTGGGGACGATGGTTCTGTCTTGCACGCCGTGGTTGCAGATGGTGTCCTGACCCTGATTTCTCCGGTCTAGCAATATTATTCTCGAGTATCTTATTATTTTATCTTTCTTTGCATTTTGTTTTAACGATTTCTATTTCTTTAGCCAAGCATGCATCATCCGCATATTTGAGCATTCATGTGCTTCATCTGTTCAAGGTATCTCGATGACTAGTGAATAGCTGTGTTCTTGATCTCGAATAAGGAGAATCATTCCACTCTAAATTAGAAGGTTTCCTTCGATCTATTTGCTTGATTTGGTTGGTTGAAGATTCCTATCTGGAGTTTAGTCAGTTCTCTTTCCTTTCCATTGCCTCCAGCGGCTAGCCGTGTTTCCTTTCCTTAGTTGTTAATTCCTCCAGACTTGCGTCCTTCAGTTGGCTATATCCTTGTGATCAGTTCGGAGTTTTTCAGAAAATTCTTATCGCTTGTTGGTAAAGAACGGGTGTCGTTTACCTTAACGCCCACTTTTTGGTCCACTCCGCTTCACTTCCGCTTCATCTCCATGTTCCATTTCGCTTTCGCTTCACCTCTGCTCGCTCCCCTGCAAAGAGGACGTTAAGGAGGGACATCTGTTGACACCCATTTTATGACCAATAAGTTGGGTCATCTCCTTGTTCTATCCATGTGATGTTCCAAGTTGTTCACTCTTCATTGAGTCTTCTTCGTCAGTTTGAAGCTCATTTTATGGGTCTTCTCTCCTTGGTTGAGTATGGTTCCTGGTGGCTTTTTCATTGGATGAAGCTTAGCAAGCTCCTATCTCATTTTCAATCCTTATTGTCTATAACGGTCCCTTGGAGGGGCGTTACATTTTATAACGCGTCGTGCCTTGACCGTTATATCTTGAGAAGTCCTCACCCTTAGGGCTTATTTCCAGTTCATAATTATTTAATCCTCATTTATTACTAACGGTCTGCATCAGGCGCGTTGCTTACCTATAATGCATGATCCCATGGCCGTTATATCTTTAAGAGTCCTAAAATTTGAGGTCTTTGTTTCCAAGCTTATCCGTTGGCCTATCCAATGAATCTAATGGTTTGTCGTGCAGCCGTTACTTTCTTCCAACGCGTCCAGCCATGGCCGTTACTTATCTTGCAGAGTCCAACTTGTTTGATCTTCTTACCGTTGATCTTATCTCTTTTGAGGTAAGGTTAAATGTAATGGTATCACCCTGGCGCGTTATTTGCATATGGCGGCCTGTCGAGTAGCCGTTACATCCAACAGAGAGTCCTGGCAGTTCAGGCCTTTTCTCTGCTACTCCGTGGTCGAGATAAGAGTTTGAATTGGTGATTTCTCTTCCAAATCTGATCCTCAGAACCTTCTGTTTGTTTCTATGGACTCTTGGTGATATTATCTTCGAGGTTTTGCTAAGAGTTATCTTCTTTTCTTGCTGGATTATCCTCTGCTCAACCGGAGAATTTGAGGGCCTATAAATAGCACCCTTAACTTCATGGCCCGAGAGAGAAAGATCTGGAGTTCGCATCGAAGTGCTGCCGCATTCTGGAGCCACATCTAACCAAGGAGACTTGTCTTTCACGTCCATCTGCTTCACGGTGAAGGGAGTATTCGTTCTATTGAGTTTCAAAGTTCATCATTGCACATTGTGTTCTTCCTCCACCCTCTCATCATAGGCATTGTCCCTCTCCTTGTTTCCATGTTCTGCGTCTGGTTTTCATCATCTAAACATCTTCCTATCTTTTAAAACGCCCAGAGGGGTTAAAAAACCAAAACTTTCCCGGTACTTTCCTTTCCTTTTGCATGCTCTTAAGCCTTTTGAGAGTTGATATTACACTTGTTTAAAGGGCTGATCTGGGTTTGTTTTCTTGTGTTTTCACGTTCTTTGGCAGGTTTACAGGTTCACTACGCGAGGCCCAAGTCTTCTGGCCGGCTGGAAGATTTGGAGTTCAAAGAATTCATAAGCTATTTCTGCAGGGTTTCTGACGATCTTGAGAAGACGCGTCAGGTTCATATAACGGTTTATCTGGAGACCGTCACATTCCTGTGACGCACGGGGTCTAGACCGTTACATTCGGTTGATCTGCAGATTTCACTAGTTTTCTCTCTCCCGTGGGTGGGTGCTTCATCCACCTATTTCCAAGGTATTTTCAAGTCTTTGGCTTGTGTTTACTTTGGTGGCGATCACGTTCTTTCTTGGTATTGGGCATTAGCTTTCTCTTTCTCTCTCATATCTCTTATTTCCTTTATTTGCTCCACCCTTCTGGTGTGTTTTTATTTGCTCTTGCTCCACGCCCCGACGTGTGTTTTTCTTTATTCCCTTAGTTTAGCTTGATGATTGAGATAGCATGCCCATGCTAGAGCTTGTTCTGGTTGCCTAGGTTCATGGTTCACATGTCCTTTGGTTTATTGAGATCTTTGATTTTTGCTTATCATCTTTATTACACATCAAAACAAAAAGAAGAAGAGAAGCAAAACAAATCAACACCTGACAGCTGGTTCCCTCCACCACCGCTTGGCTATGTGGTTCCCCCTCAGGTGTCATTCATTTCTGAAGCAGAAGGGGTATTCTGGGCCACCTCTCTTCCCATCTACCCTACACCGGGAACACCATACCTTGAAGACTTGTTGGAAGACGTAAGGGTCCCGTCCGGGATCATCAAGCCTCTCGTAGAAGCTGACTGCCAGGTGGTTGAACCATTAAAAACCTTCGAGGTGCCCAACCCCGGGGGTCTGCTTACCATCTTTTATGTGACCAAGGAGCACCCGGTCAAGGGGGATGATGATTTTAGACTCCCCGATGAGCTGCACAACCCACTCATCCCAATCATGGGACTCCCTGACATAGCCGGTCGTGTGGTCAAGATGATCAGAAATCAAGGGATTCTCTTTTGCCAGCTGTACAGTAGGAAAGAAATGTTCAAGAAAATGTGGAACCCACCAAACCTGGACCGAAGGTTGTTGCAAATCACCCGGCATCCAAGGTTGGGCTTTTCACTAGAAGATTCCTATGAAGCCGATGTGATATCAGTCTCGGCTCCAGGCGGGAATAGCCACGCAGGCACTACAGGCCCATGGCAGGTTGAAGGCTGCCAGCACCTTATGCCTTTGGCAAACGAAGAACAAGATGAAGAAATATTCCAATGGAATCCACCTCCCTGTAGGAGCAAAGGGAAGGTCCCATCCTCCTCTAAGGGACCAACCTCGAATAACTGCAACAGCGGGGTGCCATTGCCCTGGTCTGACATTGATGCAAAGGACGGGAAAGCAAGTCGGACTCCAAGCTTCCCTCGGTGCGACTCTACCCCTTTTGCCCTATGTTATCTACAATACCGGGAAATTGAAATGTTGAGGGCTCGATTGGCCGAAGCAACTGCACTCGTGTCTGACTTAATCAGGAGCATCTTCTGCCAACAGAACATCGACACGCGCCAGTCCCCGAACAGCGTCCCGAATGCCCCCATGCACCTGAGAAAGGAGGCAAGGGATGTAGTTGTCCCCCCAGTCAGACAATCGACCGAGCGAAATCCTACACTGTAGGAGAGGATGGAAAGGCCTTACTCTTTCCCTAGGAATAAGACCTGAGGAATCTTTGATTGGGCCTGCTACTACGGCAAGGTCTCCCTCCCGAGGTTTAAGAGGTCGCAAGATGCTCACAGAAGTGGCGACCCCCTATTTTGCCCTTATCACCAACTACTAGGCCACTCTTTCGAAGACTCTTACGTCTTCAAGGACATTGCTCAAGACCTGATTGAGAGAGATGAGCTCAGAATGGGAGATTATGTGGTGGCTCCGCCACGCCCCCATGTGACAGGCGACCACAAAAGAAGCATCTACATGGTGTCAGTTCAACACCAGATTTTTGAAGATGCAGCTAAGAATGGGCAACCGCAGCCACCAGCAGAGCAGCAACCCCCAGTATGGCAATCAATCACCTCAGCCCCTGCAAGAGCCGTCTATGACAATTACAAAGAAGATCCTGAAGAAGTCCTTTACTTCTCCACACAAGAGAGCCCCCCAGAGCCACATACAGCAAGCCTAATAGAGGGGGAAACAAGCAAAGCCTCGTTACCCAACGAGGTAGAGCAAGAAGACGCCTATGGTGTCCTTGAAGCAGAAGATGGTGAAGACAAGGATTTCATGGACCTTCTACCAGCGCCTCCGGAAATTAAGATGGCGGCCAGGCCACAATGGATGAGCTCTTTGAAATTAACCTAGGCACAGAAAGTAACCACAGGCCGACCTTTCTGAGTGCCCTTCTTCCTCCACAGGAGAGGGGACAATATGTCAAGTTGCTGCAAGAATTCCGGGACTGTTTTGCCTAGAACTACAAAGAGATGCCCGGCCTGAGCCCCGGCGTGACTCAACGTATTATGGCTATTGATCCCAAGGTGGAGCCGGTGAAGGAGTCCCCCCGGCATACGAGATCGGAGCTGATAAAACAGATTTGTAAAGAAGTCGACAAGCTCATAGATGTCGATTTTGTAGCTGAAAATTAATACACTACTTGGTTGGCCAACATTGTGCCGGTGAAGAAGAAGAATGACAGATCAGGATCTGCGTGGACATCCGTGACCTGAATAAAGCTTGCCCAAAATATAACTTTTCGGTACCCATCACCGAAGTAATGATTGATGCAACTACTGGCCATGGGGCCTTGTCTTTCATGGACGGATCGTCTGGCTATAATTAAATCTGGATAGCTGAGCACGACTGAATTCATACGGCCTTCCGGTCGCCTAAAGGGATATTCCACTACAAAAGAATGCCCTTCGGCCTCAACAACACTGGTGCCACTTACCAGCGGGCGATGACCAAGATATTCGACGAACTACTATATAGCAAAGTCGAATGCTACATTGATGATTTGGTCGTCAAGACAAAGAAAAGGGGGGATCACCTGAATGACCTTAGAGTCATCTTCGAGAGACTCTGGCAGTATGAGCTGAAAATGAACCCAATGAAGTGTGCCTTCGGCGTCTCCAGTGGAAAGTTCCTCGGCTTCATTGTCTGATATAGGGGGGTCGAGATCGACCCCTTTAAAATAAAAGCCATTCAGGAGCTACCACCTCCGAAGAATCTGGGAGACTTAAGATCCCTACAAGGCCGACTGGCTTACATCCGAAGATTTATCTACAATTTGTCGGGGTGCTGTCAGCCATTCCACAAATTAATGATGAAGAATGCACCTTTCAAATGGAACCAGGAATGTCAGAAGGCCTTCGATCGGTAGAAGGATTACTTAAAGACCCGCCTGTGCTGGGGGCACCTGTCAAGGGGAGGCCACTTATTCTATATATAGCTGCCACCGAATGTTCGCTGGGGACAATGCTCGCCTAGAACAATGATGAGAGGAAGGAGCAAGCTCTTTATTACCTTAGACGAAGACTAATGGGGGAAAAAGTAAAATACACCCCGATTAAGAAGGTTTGTCTCGCCTTGGTCTTCGCAGTCAAGAAGTTGAGGCATTACATGCTCTCGCATGAAGTGAGCCTGATTTCTAAGGCCGACCCAGTCAAGCATATTCTCTCCCAGCCAGTTTTGAAGGGACGTCTCGGTAAGTGGGCCGTACTGTTAATGGAATTCGACATCACCTATGTGCCGCAGAAGGCCGTTAAGGGTCAAGCCATGGCCAATTTCTTTGCAGCACACCCTGTGCCTAAAGATTCCCCACTGGCCACAGAGTTGCCTGAAGATGAAACACTAGAAGTGGACCAAGTCCGACAGATCGCCTGGCAGCTGCACTTTGACAGAGCTTCGAGAACAAAAATAACCCCGTTAGGGCACACAAAAGTACGGGCTGGGGCCGGCATCATCCTTAAATCTCCTGAGGGAGAAGTATTTCATACATCCTGCTCCATTAACAAGCCTTGCACAAATAACGAGGTAGAGTATGAAGCTCTGATCATCGGTCTCCAAGTCACTTTGCAAATGGAGATTAAATGCTACAAGTATTTGGCGATTCATTATTGGTCGTCAAGCAAGTCCAAGGACAGTTTGACATATAAAAGCCCGAACTACTCCCTTACCATGCTAAGGCGAAACGGCTCATGCAGCAGTTCTACCGCATTGAGATAGGCCACGTCGCCAGGGGGAAAATGCACAAGTCGATGCACTGGCGAAATTGGCAAGTTCATTGGCAGTCCCGCCAGATGGATCCCTCAGCGTCAGGGTGGTGAATCAGCACAAGTGCCTAGCATGATAGAAGGGCCAGAAGAAGAAGAACTTGAGGCCGCCACAGCGGAAGCCATTAGCTTACCCGACTGGAGAGACCCCCTTATGCAATGGTTTAAATACTAGCAACTGCCCAGGCAGAGAGAAGAGAACAGCAAGCTAATCAGAACAAAGGACTCTTATGAGGTCTGGAACGGGATCCTATTCCCTATTATGGCAGATGCCAAACGGAAGGTGCTCCTCCGATGCTTATCCCCTGAAGAAGCTTGGAAAGTCATGAAAGAGGTTCACGTCGTAACGACTGGTGCACATCATGCAGGACCGAAAATGACAATTGAAATAAAGAAGCTCGGCTACTATTGGCCGACAATGTTCGACGACTGCTGCAAGTATGCCATGTTTTATCAGAAATGCCAGGAGCATGCGACGGTGCCTAGAAGACCACCTGTGCCGCTGCATCCAACATTGCCCAGCTGGCCTTTTGCCCAATGGGGAACATACGTCGTGGGTCCACTACCCGCATCATCCGCTGGGTGCAAGTACATCTTTGCCGCAACTGATTACTTCTTCTGCTGGGCGGAGGCTGTTGCTTTGAAAGAAGTGACGGGGGAAATCGTTGCCAGGTTTATCCGTCGCAACATCATATTCCGGTTTGGCACTCCGAACCGAATTATCTTAGACAATGGAAGTCACTTCCGCAACCAGAAAGTCTACCGGCTGGTAGAAAAGTACAAGATTGACTGGAGGATGTCAACCCCTTATAACCCACAGGCCAATGGCTTGGCTGAAGCTTTCAATAAAATTCTTTGTACTCTCCTATCCAAAATTGTTAGTTCTAACAATAGAGACTGGGAAGAGAAAATGTACGAGGCCCTGTGGGCATACCGAACTGTATACAAAACTCCAACGGGTTGTTCACCCTTCTTCTTGGTGTATGGCTCAGAGGCAATTGTCCCCATCGAGCTGGAAATACCCTCCCTTCAGGTTGCAATCCAGCACGGGTTGGTCTGGGAAGAACAAACAAATGTCGAGCGAAGGCTCGAAGAGCTCTCCAACTTGGAGGGGAAAAGGCTTCAAGCCCAGCAGAACATCCAGGTCTATCAGACCCGAATAGCGCGTGCCTTCGACAAGCTCGTCAAGGGGCATGAATGCAAAAAGGTGACCTCGTCATGGTCAAGAGAAGAGAAGTCATGGCTTTCGATCCCAAGGACAAGCTGAATGAGAATTGGCTTGGACCCTATGTAGTCCAAAAAGTCTACGAGGGCGGAGCATATGTAATCGTCAACCATCGGGGGGAGGTTCAGTTTCCACCCCTCAACGGTAGACATTTGAGGTTGTACCATGCTCCAACTCTCCCATTCAATGAATGAAACATTTCTTTGACCCGCCCCGGGCGAATTTGCATTACTATTGCCCAGATGGTTTGGGCACTATTTATCTTGCGTTTCAAAAAAGAGAGAAGAACAAAAAGAGAAAAAGAAGAAGAAGAAGAAGAACAAAAAGAAAAAGAAAAAAAAAGAAAAAAAGAAAAAGAAAAAAAAAGAGAGAAAAAAAGGGGAAAAAGGGGAGGGAGGAATCGGTCTCCCTTTATTAACACTCACTCTTATCTTTGTAAACATTTCAATAGGCGAATCAACTATGTCAGCTCTTGACACCTTGTCGGCACTAACGAAGAACGCCCCACCCGAACCTTTCGTTCGGGATTGGGGAATCAACCTTTCCCCTTGCTTTGGCACTATCCCCGTGTCAATGAATAAACCATGTCGGTCCCCGACTCCCCGTCGGCATTGATGAATAAACCTGTGGCCCGGACCTTTCGTCTGGTTCCATGAACAAAAAGACACTTGCTTTGACACTAACCCCGTGCCAATGAATAAACCATGTCAGTCCCCGACTCCCCATGTCGATGAATAAAGCAGTGGCCCGGACCTTTCGTCTGGTTCCATGAACAAAAAGACCCTTGCTTTGGCACTAGCCCCGTGTCAATGACTAAACCATGTCGGTCTCCGAATCCCCGTCGGCATCGATGAATAAACATGTGGCCCGAACCTTTCGTCTGGTTCCATGAACAAAAAGACCCTTGCTTTGACACTAACCCCGTGTCAATGAATGAACCATGTCAGCCCCCGACTCCCCGTCGGCATCGATGAATAAACCAGTGGCCCAGACCTTTAGTCTGGTTCCATGAACAAAAAGACCCTTGCTTTGGCACTAACCCCGTGTCAATGAATAAACCATGTCGGTCCCCGACTCCCCGTCGGCATCGATGAATAAACCAGTGGCCCGGACCTTTCGTCTGGTTCCATGATAAAAAGACCCTTGCTTTGACACTAACCCCGTGTCAATGAATAAACCATGTCGGTCTCTGACTTCTCATCGATGAATAAACCAGTGGCCAAGACCTTTCGTCTAGTTCCATGAACAAAAGACCTTTGCTTTGGCACTAACCCCGTGTCAATGAATAAACCACGTCGTTCTCTGACTTCCTGTCAGCACCGATGAACAAACCTGTGGCCCGGACCTTTCGTCTGGTTCCATGAACAAAAGACCTCTTCTTTGGCACTAACCCCCGGTTAATGAATAAACCGCGTCCATCTCCAATTCCCTGTCCCACCGACGAACCAACCCCTGGCCCTGACCTTCCGTCCAGGTCGATGAATAAAAAGAGCCTCCTTGCTCGGCTTGGACCTTCCGTCCAAGTCGATGAACAAAAATGCGCTACCTTTGCTTGGCTCGGACCTTCCGTCCAAGTACATGAACAAAATAAGCCTCTTTGCTTCGCTCGGAGCTTCCGTCCAAGTCCATGAACACAAAGAAACCCCCTCCTTGCTTGGCTCGGACCTTCCGCCCGAGTCGATGAATGAACAACTTTCCTAAACCCAGCACGAGTCACCAACTCCCCCGTGGGGTTGGCCTCATCTAAGTCGTTTTGGGCCTTTCGCCTGGGGCGATGCATAGGCCCCGCCTTCTTGCTTCGGCATTCACCCCATGCCGATGACTAAACCGCCACTCAGATATGTCGGTCTACGTGCATACACGGTGAAGCGATCCCCTCAACCCTTCACTGAAGGGGTGAGCGCTTTCCCATGAATTCGCATCGGACCAGCATCCCACTAGCTCAAAAAGAATAGGTATATTGTCAAAGAGCTCTACACTCGCGGGCTCCGCGCGCTCGTCCCTCACTTGCGCCGCCCACAAGTGGGGGGAATTTGTGGACGTCGAAAAACGTCAAAAAATCTCGCTTCGGCATTCACCCCACGTCTCGACACTCGAGAGCAAGTCGAAGATGGAAACACCGAATAAACCTCATGCCTCGCCCGATCAAGACGAGAACTCGCTTAGTGGTCCGCTACCCGTTAAGGAAGCCCCCCCAGGCGGAAGATACGGCTACAACTCTCCGACCGGCCATGTCGAGAGCTGAATCAAAGAAAAGTCAGGAACTCCGGCATAGTCTCGGCATGCACCGAAAGTCACACAAAGTCTGTGTAAGGCCTAGAATTTTATAAATTATTTTTAGAATATTTAATAATTTTCTGGGAATTTTAAAGACCCAAAATGGATTATCAAATGAATATTAGATTAATAAGTCATTATAAGGCCCAAAACTATGTTAAATAATTAACATAGCCTATTAAAATAAGATCCAAAAGGTCTAAGGACCAAGCCCATTAAGTTTGGCCTATATTCTAGAAGGTTATTTAGCCTATTCACGTATTTTAAGGATAAATACTATTTTATAGATAATTATATTGGATAAACAAATAAAAGAGTTTGATTGATGTTGAACTCTGTGCACGTTGGATGTAGCGGTCTATCGTGCGACCGCCACATCCATGTAACGCACCAGTCTTGATGCGTTACATCCTGACATATCCGTGAAAGAAAAAATGAGTAAAAAGATTAGAACTTTGGGATATTATCTACAAGAGATCGACTTGGGAGAGTTTATAACATTACTAAGGACTCTTAAGGATTAGGTTCTGGTAAATTAAGGACTCTAGAATCGATCTAATCTTCAAGACTCTATAAATAGGACCTACTTCTGAACTGAGCGACCATTACTTTTGGCTCGTGAAGAATCAAGGTAAGGAGATATAATTTCGGGTAAGTTCTTTAGAAGATTTTGTTTAGTATACTTTAGAATAATAGTTCTCCAAATTTCGTGCTAGGGGATCAAGCAACCAAGGAGATTGAAGCTTCCAAAGTTGCTGGTTCGACTATAGTAACCCAGGATTCAGAGTAAAAGACCCTTAGAGATCAAGAGATTAGGACGTCTAAACGAGGTAATTAGAATTCAATCCTTTAGATCTTTTTGTTCACCTTAGTTTCATCTTCTTACCCTCAAAATTTCACGTCCTTAGGTCAAGAGGATGAGGAGCTAGAGCAGCGTGAAGTTGTTGGAAACTCACTAGAAAGGGAGAACTAGGGCACGTCTTTCAGACTCCAATTAGAAGTTTAAAGCTCAGATAAAAGGGTAGGTTATCTCATGATTGGTAAATACATCTTGTTACGGATAAAAACCTTCTGATTGTGTTTGATTTCATGCATTATAGACTACGAATTTCTTGTTTTAGTGGGTTCATGCATACATACATATCCTTAGCCCTAATCAAAAATCAAAGATATAATCTTGTCAATTCACTGCAACCTATGCATCTAGATGACCTTTACTTCATTTTGTCCTGATTGGGGTAGGTAAATCTTTTCAAAACATGACATGGTATCAAATCATAGTCCTTTTATTTATTTATACTGTTAGCTGGGACTCTAACGCATCATACTTAGACCGTCACAAACTATAACGGCCTTACGATAAGCCGTCACACCCTCTGTTGCATTCTAATTGCTCCGTTGTCTCTGACGCACCTTAACAGGAGTGTTACATTATTGTAACGGCCCCTCGATAGATCGTAACAATCACTGTGACGCACCCATTCTAGACCGTCAGGGTAACTGTAGATAGAATAGGAAACTAGTTAGTTTAACTTATAAATAAGCCTAGTTATCTAAGTTTTGACTTGATTTCATGTCTTTAAGATTATCTATTGATTCATGATAGAAATTGCATGATTAAGGTATCTTAAGTTATTTTAAGTTATGTTAATTTCATGTGCCAAAATTCTATAGTTTTGTATCTAAATCATGATTTTTCAAAGATGTATTGACGGAGTTTTATCATGATTTCCTATTGTTACACATCCTCTCTATCAATAGAGTCATTTCCCTAAGTACATGGCATATATTCAAGTATATGTCCATTAGTTCACTTTGCACTGTAGGAACATTATTCTTGGACATGAGGACCTCTTTATTGGATATTCCTTCCAATGGACTAGGAAATCTTGTTGCAAGGCCTCCGTAATTCTCCGCGAGCCTGGGATTCCCACTAGGACGTCGAGTTGGTTGTAGCATTAAAACCCAATTGATTAGATTACACTATTAAGGTTTCTGGTTATCAGTAATGTAACAGATCTATATTGGACCATCAGACACATGTAACGGCCCAAAATACGACCGTCACATCCAACTGAGTCCGATTTCTTGGCTCTGGATTCAGACTAATGTAACGGCCCAATACTGGAGCGTCACATCATGTAACGGCCCAGTACACGACCGTCACACTGCTTGAGTATTTTAACCACGATTTAACCAAGGATTGATATTCCAAGGTTTCTAGATGGACTCTTGATGATCTAGAACTTATCATATTGATCAAGAAATCTAATATAATGAATGGAAAATAAAGAACGTACCATTATGCTGCCGATTTATTTCCATAAGCATAACATAGTATAAGTCATTCTTGATTTCTCATGATTCTTATTAAAGTATTCATTCATTGAATTATTATTATCAAGAGCTTGTTGGAATTATACATTCTTGGCCATACTTTATTGTTACATGCGTGGAAAAAGCTTGATTTATATTTGAAGATGTGATCGAGCACTGATTGTGTTCAAGGGCTCTATGCTAGTCCCCTCGGCTGATTGTCGGAAACATACTATTATAAACTATGGGGTATGATGCTACTGGCGTCCCATTGCGCTGGGAGTACTTTCTTTAGAAATAAGTGAAAATCCACAACACGATACAGCATGATTGATACTTATACATGACTTTCTTGATATTCCACAGAAATTCACGAAGTACTTGCTCATAAGCAAAAGATACTGGAGTGATGATTATGTGGCTTGCTAGTACATTCTCGTTACATTCTTGTTCATGAAAGGACATATCATGTTCTTATAACATTCTTGCTAGTTCATACTTGCTCTCATTCTATCTTACGTACTTTGGTTTAATCGCATGATTGATCGCATTCGCATGATTTTACCTTATTCCTCCAAAGCAAAAATGTTAATTACTTTAATGATGCCTTCATGTTGATGCAAAGATACCTACTAGGCAAGTGTGCTCATTACCTATTTCTATTCTTTTTCAGGAAATGGAAGTGAGTCGGGTTCGGATTCAGAATGTTCAAGTAGCGGATCTGAGAGTGAATAAAGATTGAGCAAAGACTTAGGAAGTTTACATTGTTTAGATCAAGTCTATGTAATTTCTTATTTCTTGAGTCTAGCATGATGGAAGTTGAATTGGTGGTTGTATTCGAATATTGGATTTGATTCTTAACGAAAGTTGAAGTTGAGTAAATATTTTACGATTGCATTCGTATGTGTGATTGCTTTGCGCTCTGGTCGTTCTTGCTTGCAAGAGGCTTACCATGCCGGCTGTTCGCGTTCCTCGAGTGAGTCTTCCGCTATAATAAAGGCACGGGGCGTGACAGTTAAGTTGGTATCAGAGCCTAAGTCTCAGGACTTAGGAAGAAGAGTCATGTCATAGGATAAGTCCAAGGTTTAAGGACCCATACCTATGAACTAAGTAAGAAATTTCCACACCCATGTGAGAATTGGGTAGAACCCGGGATAAGATAGTTAATTTGCTTTAAGATTGATTTTCCTTCCAAATCCATGAGAAATAACAAGTTGTTATTTTTCTCTCAGGTACCCTATTATTACCATGGCTCATCGTGTAAATTGGGATGGCATGCAACAAACAGTTACTGGCCTCACTCAGGCATTACAAACCATGGCGCAAGCTGGCGTAGGAGCAAGGGCTGGTGATTTACATCGCAACTTTCGGAGCTTAAACCCTCCGCGTTTCTTTCTATGGTTCTTCTAATTTGAAAAAAGCAGAGAACTGGATAGACGAAATGAATCGTATCTTTGATGTTATTCAATGCACCGATCAAGAGAAGGTGTGTCTCGCAACCTTTCAACTCAACAAAGATGCCCGTACAAGGTGGAAGTCGGTTCCAGCACCTCCGGCCGATGCACCTCATACATGGGATGATTTTCTTACCCTATTCCGTGCCAAGTACTTTTCTGAGCACGTAAAGGAATGAAAAGCTATGGAGTTCGCCGCTCTTCGGTAAGGAATGATGACGGTTACCGAATATGAACTGCAATTCTCAAGGCTTGCACCTTACGCACCGCATCTTATCAGCACCGATTTATTGAAGGCTAATCGGTTCATGGACGGGTTACGGCCCGATTTCATTCAGCAGCTCGGGACCCAAAACATCCGTACTTATGCAGAAATAGTTCAATGAGCGTATTTGTGTGAAAGGACCTAGAGAAGGTCGAGAAATTAAAAGGGAAAGGAGAAGAATCCAGCCGATGCTCAGATCGGGGTTATAAGAAAGATAAGTTCAGCATCACGGAGCCCTGCAAGAGCCGTGATAGTAAGAAAACATCCAGGAATGGGAATGGTGGAAGTTCCCATCAGCAAAAGAAAGTCAAGGAGGAGAAGGAGCAGGTCGCCACGGCTTGCACATTTTATGAAAATTTCGGCCATTCGGCTGAGGAGTGTTGGAAGCGCCTTGGCGCTTGTTTACGTTGTGGAAGCAGGGAGCATCGCATGCCAGATTGCCCCCTTATGAAAGACCAATCGTCTGGTGGAGGACGTAGGAGGCAGGCTCGCCTCAATGTCGTTCTAGAAGAAGAGGAAGCGCCTAGGGATGGTGGGCTTATGGAAGGTACTCTTCAAATTTGTTCTCATCCTGTATTTGTGCTATTTGACACTGGTGCCTCTCATTCTTTTATCTCCACTACTTTTGCAAAAATATTATCAATTGCATCAGTTCCCCTACCTTCAGATCTCGCTATTTCCACACCCTTAGGTTATGGAACAAAGCTTACCGACTATTATCCTGATAGCGAAGTGATAGTAGAATGTCACAATCTCCCTGCAAACTTAGTATGCCTTGACATGAAAGGTTATGATGCCATTTTAGGGGTAGATTGGCTTATACATCATGATGCTTATATCAATTGCCGAAATAGGATTATATCCTTTCGAAAGTCCGGTCTTCCAAGATTCTCTTTCCTTGGCATCAAATGCTTCTACTTTCATATCTTCTCTTCACGCTTGCAAACTCATATCGCAAGGATGTGAAGCTTTTCTTGCTTCTGTCATTGTTACCGAATCCAGGGAGATTATCTTAGCGGACATTCCTATTGTAAATGAGTTCCCAGACGTGTTTCCATCCGAATTACCCAGTTTACCACCCGAGAGGGAAGTGAACTTCACTACTGAACTCATCTTAGGAGCAGCACCTATTTCTATAGCCCCTTACACGATGTCCCCCACAGAACTAATGAATTAAAAAGGCAGTTGCATGAATTACTAGACAAGGGCTTCATCAGAACTAGCACATCCCCTTGGGGTGCGTCGATTCTATTTGTCAAGACAAAGGATGGTTCTCTCAGGCTATGTATCGATTACCGGCGACTGAATCAACTCACAATTAAAAATAAGTATCCGTTGCCGCGTATTGATGAGCTCTTCGATCAGCTTTCCGGAGCAGAATATTTTTCTAAGATAGACCTCAGATCAGGTTATCATCAGCTTAGAATTAAAGAAGATGACATTTATAAATCGACTTTTTGAAGTCGTTATAGTCACTATGAATTCGTGGTAATGCCATTCGGATTAACTAATACCCCGGCAGCATTCATGCAACTTATGAACAGTGTCTTCCGGCCATATCTGGACTAGTTTATCATCGTCTTCATTGATGATATCTTGATATATTCCAAGATAAAGGAGGAACATGAAGAACATTTGAAAATAGCTTTGCAAACACTTAAAGAACATAAACTCTATGCCAAGCTAAATAAATGTGAATTCTAGCTCAAGGAAGTTTCATTCCTAGGCCACATTATTTCAAAATAAGGTATCGCTGTGGATCCTTCTAAGGTAGAAGCTGTCAAGAATTGGAGCCGGCCAACGACCGTATCGGAAGTATGAAGTTTTCTGGGTCTATCTGGTAATTATAGAAGATTCATTAAGGACTTCTCAAAGATTGCAGTTCCTTTAACTAGACTCACGAGAAAAGAAAATACTTTTGTCTGGTCAGAGGAATGTGAGAAGAATTTCCAAACTCTTAAAAATCATCTTACTACAGCTCCTATTCTATCACTACCAATGGAAGGTGGTGGATTTGAAGTATATACGGATGCATTAGGTATTGGCTTAGGGTGTGTCCTCATGCAAAATGGAATAGTAATCTGTTATTCTTCAAGACAATTGAAACGTCACAAGGAAAATTATCCTGTGCATGATTCGGAATTAGTAGCTGTCATTTTCGCCTTGAAAATTTGGCGTCATTATCTCTATGGAGAAAAGTTTACGGTCTACTCGGACCACAAGAGCTGGAAATATTTATTTTCTCAAAAAGAGCTAAATATGAGGCAGAGAAGATGGTTGGAATATCTCAAGGATTTTGATTTTTCTATTCAATATCATCATGGCAAGGCTAATGCTATTGTGGATGCACTCAGTAGAAAATCAATGGGTATGCTATCAAGTCTTATGATTAGTATGACTAATCTTATTCCTCAATTTGCTCAGTTGAACTTAGATATTGACAAGAAGGAAGAAGATTGCTTCATGGCTAATATCCGAGCTCAACCTACCTTAATAGAGGATCTAGTCAAGTTGCAAAATGATGATCTCGTGTTACTAGAAATTAAGGCTAATATTGAACAACGGCTGGATTTCTCTATTACGGAGGATGGAAGATTGCTATTCAAGGGCCGAGTGTGTGTACCGGATCATGAGGATACGAAGAAATTGATCCTAGAAGAAGCATATAATTCCAGGTATACCATTCACCCAAGTAGTACAAAAATGTATCAGGATCTCAAAAGAAATTTCTGGTGACCCAACATGAAGAGAGAAATAGTTCATTTCGTGTCTCGCTGTCTCACTTGTCAACAAGTAAAGGCAGGGCATTTTAGACCCGCAGGCAAACTACATCCCTTGAATATTCTCGAATGGAAATGGGAGAGTATAGTGATGGATTTCATTATGGGGTTACCTAAGACAAGAGGTGGATACGATGGTATATGGGTAATCATAGACCGATTAACTAAATCTGCACATTTCATACCAATCAAAAGTCGATGGTCTGTGGATATCTGGCAGCATTATACATAAGGGAAATTGTTAAATTACATGGTGTCCCAGTCACTATTATATCTGATAGAGATCCTCGATTCACATCATAGTTTTGGAAGGGTCTACAACAGTCACTAGGGACTAGATTGAATTTCAGCACAGCCTTTCATCCACAAACTGATGGTCAAACAGAAAGAACGAATCAGGTGGTAGAAGACATGCTCAGGGCTTGTGTTATTGATTTTGGAGGTAGTTGACATGATCACTTGCCTCTGGTAGAATTTGCTTATAACAACAGTTACTAGGCCAGCATACAAATGGCACCTTTTGAAGCTCTATATGGGAAACGTTATCGATCACCAATATGTTGGAGTGAAATAGGGGAAAGACAATTCCTAGGCCCCAATATTATCAGAGATTCTACAGAGAAGATCAAGTTTATTCAAGAGAGAATAAAGATGGCACAAGATAGGTAAAAATCTTATACTGATAATCGTAGACGCGACTTGGAATTTCAAGTAGGAGACCATGTGTATCTCAAGGTTTCTCCAGGTCGTGGTATTCGAGATTTGGCATTAAGGGCAAACTAACTCCAAGGTTCATTGGTCCATTTGAAATTCTCAAAAGGGTCGGTGAAGTGGCTTCTAGACTGGCTTTACCTCCACAATTAGTAGGAGTTCGTGACGTATTTCACGTCTCTATGCTGAAGAAGTATGTATATAATTCTGACCATATTATCACTTATGACAATCTGGAGATTCAGAAGGATATGACGTACGAGCAAACGCCAATAAAGATTCTAGAACGGGAAGTGCGTCAACTAAGAAATAAAGTTATTCCTATGGTCAAGATTCAATGGAAGAAAACATGGCCATATGAAGCAACATGAGAAACCGAAGCAGCCATGAGGAAAAGATTTTTAGAATTATTTAACTGTAAGTACACTCTCCATAATCCATGTATTGAATTTGGGGACCAAATTCTCTTAAGTGGGGGAGGGTGTAAGGCCCAGAATTTTATAAATTATTTTTGGAATATTTAATTATTTTCTGAGAATTTTAAAGAACCAAAATGGATTAATAAATGAATATTAGATTAATAAGTCATTATAAGGCCCAAAACTATGTTAAATAATTAACCTAGCCTATTAAAATAAGATCCAAAAGGTCTAAGGACCAAGCCCATTAAGTTTGGCCCATATTCTAGAAGGTTATTTAGCCTATTCACGTATTTTAAGGATAAATACTATTTTATGGATAATTATATTAGATAAACGAATAAAAGAGTTTGATTGATGTTGAATTCTGTGCACGTTGGATGTAGCGGTCTATCGTGCGACCGCCACAGCCATGTAACGCACCAGTCTTGATGCGTTACATCTTGACAGTTCCGTGAAAGAAAAAATAAGCAAAAAGATTAGAACTTTGGGATCTTATCTACAAGAGATCGACTTGGGAGAGTTTATAACATTACTAAGGACACTTAGGGATTAGGTTCTGGCAAATTAAGAACTCTAGAATCGATCTAATCTTCAAGACCCTATAAATATGACCTAGTTCTAAACTGAGCGACCCTTACTTTTGGCTCGTGAAGAATCAAGGTAAGGAGATATAATTTCGGGTAAGTTCTTTAGAAGATTTTGTTTAGTATACTTTAGACTAATAGTTCTCCAAATTTCGTGCTATGGGATCAAGCAACCAAGGAGATTGAAGCTTCCAAAGTTGCTGGTTCGACTATAGTAACCCAGGATTCAGAGTAAAAGACCCTTAGAGATCAAGAGATTAGGACGTCTAAACGAGGTAATTAGAATTCAATCCTTTAGATCTTTTTGTTCACCTTAGTTTCATCTTCTTACCCTCAAAATTTCACGTCCTTAGGTCAAGAGGCTGAGGAGCTAGAGCAGCGTGAAGTTGTTGGAAACTCACTAGAAAGGGAGAACTAGGGCACGTCTTTCAGACTCCAATTAGAAGTTTAAAGCTCAGATAAAAGGGTAGGTTATCTCATGATTGGTAAATACATCTTGTTACGGAAAAAAACCTTCTGATTGTGTTTGATTTCATGCATTATAGACTACGAATTTCTTGTTTTAGTGGGTTCATGCATACATACATATCCTTAGCCCTAATCAAAAATCAAAGATATAATCTTGTCAATTCACTGCAACCTATGCATCTAGATGACCTTTACTTCGTTTTGTCATGATTGGGGTAGGTAAATCTTTTCAAAACATGACATGGTTTAAATCATAATCTTTCTATTTTTTTATACTGTTAGCAGGGACTCTGACGCATCATACTTAGACCGTCACAAACTGTAACAGCCTTACGATAAGCCGTCACACCCTCTGTTGCATTCTAATTGCTCTGTTGTCTCTGATGCACCTTAACAGGAGTGTTACATTATTGTAATGGCCCCTCGATAGACCGTCGCAATCACTGTGACGCACCCATTCTAGACCGTCAGGGTAACTGTAGACAGAATAGGAAACTAGTTAATTTAACTTATAAATAAGCCTAGTTATCTAAGTTTTGACCTGATTTTATGTCTTTAAGATTATCTACTGATTCATGATAGAAATTACATGATTAAAGTATCTTAAGTTATTTTAAGTTATGTTAATTTTATGTGCCAAAATTCTATAGTTTTGTATCTAAATCATGATTTTTCAAAGATGTATTGACGGAGTTTTATCATGATTTCCTATTGTTACACATCCTCTCTATCAATAGAGTCATTTCACTAAGTACATGACATATATTCAGGTATATGTCCATTAGTTCACTTTGCACTATAGGAATATTATTCTTGGACATGAGGAGCTCTCTATTGGATATTCCTTCCAATGGACTAGGAAATCTTGTTGCAAGACCTCAGTAATTCTCCGCGAGCCTGTGATTCCCTCTAGGACGCCAAGTTGGTTGTACCATTAAACCCTAATTGATTAGATTATACTATTGAGGTTTTTGGTTATCAGTAATGTAACAGATCTATATTGGACCGTCAGGTACATGTAACGGCCCAATATACGACCGTCACATCCAACTGAGTCTGATTTCTTGGTTCTGGATTCAGACTAATGTAACGGCCCAATACTGGAGCGTCACATCATGTAACGGCCTAGTACACGACCGTCACACTGCTTGAGTGTTTTAACCAAGGTTTAACCAAGGATTGATATTCCAAGGTTTCTAGATGGACTCTTGATGATCTAGAACTTATCATATTGATCAAGAAACCTAATATAATGAATAGAAAATAAAGAACGTACCGTTATGCTGCCGATTTATTTCCATAAGCATAACATAGTATAAGTCATTCTTGATTTCTCATGATTCCTATTAAAGCATTCATTCATTGAATTATTATTATTAAGAGCTTGTTGGATTTATACATTCTTGGCCATACTTTATTGTTACATGCGTGGAAAAAGCTTGATTTATACTTGAAGATGCGATCGAGCACTGATTGTGTTCAAGGACTCTATGCTAGTCCCCTCGGCTGATTGTCGGAAACATACTATTATAAACCATGGGGTATGATGCTACTGGCGTCGCATTACGTTGTGAGTACTTTCTTTATAAATAAGTGAAAATTCACAACACGATACATCATGATTGATACTTATACATGACTTTCTTGATATTCCACAGAAATTCACGAAGTACTTGCTCATAAGAAAAAGATACTAGAGTGATGATTATGTGGCTTGCTAGTACATTCTCGTTACATTCTTGTTCATGAAAGGTCATATCATGTTCTTATAACATTCTTGCTAGTTCATACTTGCTCTCATTCTATCTTATGTACTTTGGTTTAATCGCATGATTGATCGCATTCGCATGATTTTACCTTATTCCTCTAGAGCAAAAATATTATTTACTTTAATGATGCCTTCATGTTGATGCGAAGATACCTACTGGGCAAGTGTGCTAATTACCTATTTCCATTCTTTATCAGGAAATGGAAGTGAGTCGAGTTCGGATTCGGAATGTTCAAGTAGCGGATCCGAGAGCGAATAAAGAATGAGCGAAGACTTAGGAAGTTTACATTGTTTTGATCGAGTCTATGTAATTTCTTATTTCTTGAGTCTAGCACGATGGAAGTTAAATTAGTGGTTGTATTCGAATATTGGATTTGATTATTAATGAAAGTTGAAGTTGAGTAAATATTGTGCGATTGCATTCGTATGTGTGATTACCTTGCGCTCTGATCGTTCTTGCTTGCAAGAGGCTTACCATGCCGGCTGTTCGCGTTCCTCGAGCGAGTCTTCCGCTGTAATAAAGGCTCGGGATGTGACAGTCTGGGACCGAGCGCCAAAGGCTGCAAACGGAATATTATGGAGGCCATACATTGCAACTAGAACATTCCGAGAATGCCAACATTTGAATAAATGGATGTGACTTCGAAAAGAATCCATTTGATGCTTAAAATGGCGGGGAAGGGCCTTAAACCGGCGCGCCCCTTCAACATCCTAATCTGGCGCCCCTAAAACCGACGCGCCCCATTTCCCATTTGCCCTTACTGTTGCCTTAATAGGGCGCGCTACCTTTGCTTTGCATACCCGGCGCACCCCTTGCAAAGCTCTAATCCGGCGCGCACAACCCCGCGCCGTTTTAACTCCGAGGCGTCCCATCCTACATCCGATCCCCTATTTTCGGGTGTAAATAGAAGGAACTTACCTGAAGTGGGTGAGCAACCTGCTCCTGACCGACGTGCAACCGCTTGAGCCCCTCCGGCTCCCAGGAATGGAGGGCTTCGAGCTCCGCACCGAACGTCGCTTCTTCATCGGTCACCATCGGCCAATCCCGTGGAGGCAACTTCCCTACTCTACTGCTTCCCCTATCCGCAAGCCACTCAAGATCTTCGAGCAGGAGAAGGTGAAGAAGAAAGAGAAGGGAGGACCGCTCCCATCCTTACTCTTATAAAAGAGAGGCACACTCCACCGGAGAAAGGAGACGAGTTCATTCGGCTGAGAGGCTGGTTCGCTCGGCTGAAGGCTGGCTGAGAGAAGAGAGGAAGGAGTCCCCGTCCCCCTGCGCTGGCAAGGTGAAGAAGAAGAGAGAGTGTGTGTGAGAAAGGAAGGTGAGTTTGGAGGGGGGGAAGCTTGTGCTCTTTCCCCCCTCCCCCACCGATGTATCTTTCTCTTTTCTCCGATGTATTTTCCCTCGCTCTGGGGTAGATCCCCTTCTGTATTTAACCTCCCTTCATTCGTGGATGAACAAAAAGAAAGAAAGGCTTTTGCACTACATGTTATTGTTTTTGTTTGTTAGCCTCTGCCTTCCCTCTCTCATCTCCTGCTCATCTAGGGTCCTTGAAGCCTTCCCCTCCATGGTATGTCCTTCTAAGGAACCCGTCGAAGGGATGCACACTCATAGCCTCTTATGGCGTACATCCGTCCCGCTTACGAGATCATCACCTGTGAGCTGCTGGAGCTCTTGAAGGCTAGTCCTAGAGCCTCCACAAGCGCTTACGGGTTGACGGAGGCCTCACTCCAAGTTTTGAGGTTCACCTCAGAGCAATCCGTTTGGTGTTCCTCCTTTTTTCTCTGGCAAGACCTTAGTCCGGGGGAGATGCTGCCCAAATTTTGCCAGATGAAGAACACATAAGAATAGACGAATAAACTAAGCTCTCTGGTAATAAGCACATCATATGTCTGAAACCCCTGAATCAACCTGAACCTCTGAGTTCCTGCATAATAAATCCTTCAAGTAAAACATTCACATCTACATACTCGTTCACCTCAACGAATGATAAGAAGAATTATATTGATCTAAAGTATCAATTGAACAAACAATCCATCCATTCGATCAATCTGCAGGTTGAAGAAACGAGAACGGAAGCAAAGAGAATGAAAGAAAACTCATAATAGCTATCCCGGCGCGCTCCTTAATCCGGCGCGGGCTAATCCGACGCGCTACCCCCCCCCCCCGCCGGAATAGCATTACACTCAAAACCATCTTCAAACTCCCGAAATGAATAGTGTGCACCCTTTAGCCTCAATCCGGCGCGCCCTTCTGTTCTTGGCTAATCCGTCGTGCCCCCCTTGTGCTCCCATATCCGGCATGCCCCCTTGTAATACCATAACCGGCGCGCGCTCCTTGTAATACCCATAACCGGCGCCCCCCCCCCCCTGTGCTCCCTTATCTGATGCGCCCCCTTGTAATACCATAACCGGCGCCCCCCCCCCCCCTTTGTAATACCCATAACTGGCGCCCCCCCCCCTTGAAATACCATAACTGGCGCGCCCCCCCTTTGTAATACCCATAACCGGCTCCGCCCCCGGAAACCTCTGCAAGGGGCGCTGCTCCCTTGACCCCCGTGACCTGATCGGGTAGGTCGAACCCCGCGACCTGACCGTGCAGATCGATCCGCGTGCGAGGGCGTATGTTGGCGAGTTCGAGCTTCACACTTAACAACCCGCTCCCCCGGATTGTGCGTGAAGAGAAAAGCAATGATGCCCCATGGTATCGGACGTGGACCTCAGAATCCCCGACACATCTTGGGCCGATAGTTCATCAGCTTGACCCACTTCTTCCGGGATCCGATCCCGCATTTGCATTAAACTTGCCGTACCTATGGCAGACATCCGTACAGTTTTATCATCGTCTTCGACGCTACTAATGCGGACTTCCGTCTGAACACAAAATGGTCCGTGAGTGACCAGCATATACGTATCTATGAACATTTTACGCCCCAACGTGGGTTTGTTTAAACGTGACCCGAGATCTTTGTTCTCGCTTTATTACCATGAATTTCAGGCCGTAGGGCCCTTATTCTCGGCAATCAATGAAGGGTGTTCCCCCGTATGGGGGATGTAAATGACGATGTGACCTTTATGGCGTGGCGAATCAAGGGTGTTCCTCCGTACTCTATACCTTGGGTTTATCGTCTGATTAGTTAGACCAAGCGCACAATAAATCGTCACTTTGTGACTGGCACGCCCTCGCACTTAATAAACGAATAAACCCACCTAATAAATCGATTTAAAGAACAAACGAATAAACCCAAGGTATAGAGTACGGGGCGTGACATCGACTCTGGGTTTGATCCAGAAGTCGTGATAGAACAGACTCTACTCGCAGATCTCTTGGACACCCACTACTCTTTGAATTCTTCTCCATTTTTCGATCCCCTGTTTTTACCTCTTCTCGTATCCCTTTCTCTTTGCTGCTATGAATTGGCTCTTCTCACTCTTTTCTTTGTATTGATCTCTAGGACCCTCTTCACTTCTTGCTTCTTGTATTTTTCTTCTCTCTTAACCTTCTATCTTTCTTGTCTACTCCCTCTCTGGCTGCTTGATCCCCTTCTTATATATAAGGGCGTGAGTGTTGGGGACCCACGAGCTTTTCAATTTTCGGGCGCGTAGAAAACACACTCCCATCAATTTTATTTTATCTAGAAGATGAACTTCGAGGGCCCCGAGGGCCACGTGTCAGGAGTAGAAGATTTGAGCACTCCACGTGACTAAACGGTAGTTCTGCTTCCTATGTTGGATCACGTGCATTTAATCAGCTTCTGTTTAAGTTCCACGTGAGAGAGATGCGATTTGCCTTTATGCAACCAGGTGTTCGAGCATAGGTCTGAGTTAATCCTTGATGACTTGGTTTGTCCTGACAAAATAGAATTAAATATTATCATTAATCAATTATCTTGAGACTTATGAATATATGTGTCTGAAGAATGAAATCTCAGATACTTTGCAGGTTCAGACAAATCAAATAAATGAATGCACAATGTGCATTGATGCTTAAGCAAGATACATCAACCTTAGAATGAGTGCATCAGAATGAGCATAGACATTTACCACAGCTGCACCGACTAGACTTCAGGTAGATGCAAGAGGGGCACTGACATGATAGTTCAACACTTATACTCATGCACTGACCTTCTGGACAAGAGTCCAAATGTGCACAGACCAGTCAGTTCTAGAATGAATATATGCACTGACCTCACAGACTAGAATGTGGATGTGCACCGACTTTCTAATATGAGTGCTAACATGCTAGCATCGACCTTCATATGACGTGCATTGACCTATACATCAGTTGCTAGCTCACTAGCATTGACCTTTAGAAATAAAGTCCAAACATGCATCGACCTTTATATACAATAATATGACCAAGCATCGACCTTGATATGCAGCAGTATGAATATGCATCGACCTACATATTCAACAATATGACCATGCATCGACCTTGATATGCAGTAGTATGAATACGCATCGACCTACATATTCAACAATATGACCATGCATCAGCCTACATCGACCTTGCTATGCAACATGCATCGACCTTCATATGCAACACTATGAGCATGCATCAACCTGTATCAACCTTGATATGCAACATGCATCGACCTTCATATGCAACACTATGAGCATGCACCAACCTGCATCGACCATGATATGCAACATGCATCGACCTTCATATGCAACACTATGAGCATGCATCAACTTGCATCGACCTTGCGATGCAACATGCATCGACCTTCATATGCAATACTATGAACATGCATCAACCTGCATCGATGTTGATATGCAACATGCATCGACCTTGATATGCAACATGTGTCGACCTTCATATGCAATAAGAACTCATTCTGACTAAAGTAAAAGCTTTAAAATAACAATGTTGCCAGAGTCAAACTAAGATCAAAAACAATGTTACCATCATCAAAACTAGACATCAAAATCAGAGGAGACACAACAAATATGGTATCTCTCTACCAGGCACTACCGAAAGAAATCTCAGAAGCTAGAACACATCATACTTACGAGGCGTGCTTTCCGGCACTCTTGAAAGAACAGCAGGTATGGCAAGAAGTCCCTACAAAGAATAGAAGGAAGCCTGCACCTCATGCAACAATGGAGGCACATATCCATCGTGTGACGGCACTGCCGGTTCCACCAACTCTGGCACCAATTTGGGTCAACCAACTCGCCGTGATCAGAATACCCACTCAGAACCAGAGGAGACAAACTCCGCTACCAGTGAATAAGTAGATAAGCTCGAAAGTCTAGTGGCTACAGGCTTACATAGATGGACTGGATGAGTATAAATAGCCCAAATTGTAGCCTCTGTTGGTGAAAGACCATATGCCATGGAAGCAGTTTGAGTAGCTTGCCCTAGAGCAGAAAGAAAAACCAGAAAAACCAAAAGAAGATAACAACCTATTCTGGGGGCAGGCGCTTAAGAAGGAGCGGAAGAAGAAAAGAAAGGCTCGAAGCACCAAGAGGGTTGCGGCATTCTCTTGCAATACCTTGTCAGCTTTGTTCAGCCTGCCAGGAGAAGAGGATGAAGAAGACATATGCTTCACACCCTCCGTTGAGGCAAGTCACGCCGAAGCCACAGCTGCTACTCATGCAACCGGGTCAGGCCGAAGATGGGGGCGCCTGCCGCCGGTTAATCACAACATCATCTTCAGGGTGGAGCAACCCTATCAAATACCCCCTCTGAATGTCATGCCCCAAGCGCGGAAGGAATCCGATACGCGTGACGAGTTTATATCGATCATGCCAATCAGAGCATACGGAAATTCGACATATAGATAGAGTGCGCAAAATAGAGAGAATAACCAAGTCCTTTATTTCATTAATAAATCAAATACTTCAAATACATCACCGACGTTTAACTAGACCCAAATAAAAGGAAAATTTCATAAAGGACTCAAGAAATAGGAAAAGACACGACTAGACAGTAGCTTCAATGATCAGACGGCTCTACACTCTTCACTCGTGTCCACTCTCATCTGAATGATCTTCGTCATCGGAATTACCTGAAAAATAGGTGAAACACTAGGGTGAGCGAATGCTCAGTAAGAATTATATCTCAAGAACAAGCTTGCTTTAAGTAATTAACATGTTACATTAACTAGGCATGATAGCTATGCATGAATAATGTCGATAGTGGAATAACAAGAAGCAATATAGGTGGACTAGCAAGATTTCAAGATACTCGTGTAAAGCTATCAAAAATTTCAAGCATGTAATATCAAGTCATGTCATGAGAATTGGCTATTTATAATTTCAAGCAAGTAATTACCCAATCCGGGACACGCGAGTCATGTCAAGTCAAGTCAAGTCAAGCACGAGATATTGTGGAATGCCATAATCTAGAAAGTCATGCACTCCGGTGCAATGCCAGATCGTGGTAAATATAGCTCCCATGGACACAAGTACTTTCAGGCACTCCTCCCAGGACCAGATCGGGCCCTATAATTGCCAGGCATTGAGTCATGTAAATATTTTAGACATCCACTATAGTTTATAGCCAATAGAGTTCCAAAGAGTTTAGCCATTGTAGGAACATAAGGTAGATTCATGGAATAGAGTTCAAGAACAGAACTTGAGTAAGGACGACATATCGATAAATCACATGAAAACTCATGACAATCTAAAAATCTGGGTAATTGGCGTCCACTCAGACCGCCACCAATTACAGAAACAGCGTCCACTGCTTGGTCATCAATTCTATGAACAATACAGGCACAAAGAAATAGCGGCCACTCAAACGGTCGTTAATTCAATTAGCGTCCACTGTCCGGTCGCCAATTCTAGACAGAGACAGACTTCTCAAAGAGGCCAGAAACAACGCTCTATGAGGGCTAGGGCATCACGTCTCTTCAGAGTGACGTGACAATCAATGGTTCTAAGGTTTTAAGGGTAAAACCTGCTCGGCTGCCTTGAGAGAATTCAAGGCTAGCGGAGTCTTATGGAGGTCTCAATGAAGAAAGTACCAGTTCGAAGGAAAAAATATCCCGCAGAGGGTCCAATCATCACCAAGAGTTAAGGTGTAAGCGTGAAACAATGTGAAATAGGGACTCTATCTTCGGATGTGAGATAAGAGTGCCAAAAGACCCGCCATATGGGTCAAAAACCTGATAAAACACGTGAGAGCAGGAAATAGCGTCCATTCAGACAAGCTCTATACCATAAATCAGCGCATGTTCATAATGTCGCCAAATAGGTATTTTACAAAACTTTTATAATTTTCACATGAATTAGCATCTTGTTACAAAGTCACTAAATCAATTATTTAACCAACTTTAATAATTTCACAATAAATGGGCGACCTTCTAGGAAGGCGCTAGATATTTAAAGAGCTTCCAAGTGATGGACGTAAATTCTTATTTTTTTAATTATTTCACTTTTTAACAAAATAACGGGAATCGGCGTCTCTATGCAGAGGCGCTATATCTAGAATAGGTGGCTATTCAAATAGTCGCTCATTCTTCTATGTATACAGCTTATAATGCATCAGGCAGGTATGATGCTAGACTCAAAACACTGTTTATTTCTTTCAATTTAACATGAACAGTAGCATATTGATGTTTATGATGTTTTTCAGAAAACTGATCACATGGTAATGTAGAGAAAAATATGGAGAATCTAGAAACATGCTCATGCAAGATTATTAGCGTCAGGTTTCATATACATTATGTTTTAAACATGGGTTAATTATTAAAAGCACAAAAAGAAATAGTGTCAGTGTAGTGATCGATCATTAATTGGCGGTCGGAAGATTATCGCCAATTCATAATTAGCGGCCTTCTACTCGGGCGTTCATTAATAAGCGGCCACTGCTCTGGCCGCTATTTTCATGTGAAATATAAACAATAACTTTTACATGAAAACTCAGAACAGGGATCTTGGAAGTAAGCTATAAATAGGATATCATGATCTTCATGCATGTAATACTTATTACTATGATCTTAGGCTTCATTTCTTGAGAAAACCTACCTTGTTGGGTGCTAACACGAAGATGAATGGAGAAAAGGAAAAGGGAGGAAGAAGAGGAAGAAGATGCTGTCAGTCAACAACTGCAACAGTAGCAATAGCACACATAGACGGCTGGAAGAATCAGCAATAACGTTGACGCACGAACCAGCATCAGCGATAACAGCTTCTACCGTTCGCGGGGCATCTATATTTATAGATTTTAGAACTCAACTTCCTAATGGGATTTAAATTCCCACGTAAGAATCCTAAAAAGGTTCAACCTTCCTATGTTAATCCCACTATTGCCATATCCACAGTCGGCATCCTTGTTTTTTTTAGAAAACCCTAAATTCCCAATGTATCTCTTCGAACGTGAGGAGATTGGGTTTTGGGCTTGTTGAAACAACCCATAATATGCATATATATGTGTGTATACCTGTTGTACCCAGGCTATTCCCCAGGGAAATATTAAGAAATAATGGTTCGAGAATCTTCCCGAACACCTTTAAGGCGTGAGCTACCCAGCCCCTCCTATAGCTCCCCAAGCCCAGCCAAGGGTCCCAACCAGGTAGCCGTGACCCACAGCGACATCAACTATCGATTGGTGCTGCCCCTGATCACTCAGTTGGCGGATTTACCGATGTTCTACACTACCGCCTGGGCCAACCTGGGGGCACCCTGACGACAGGCCATGACACATGACTCCCAGCAACTAGGCCAGGATCGACCCCCAAGATGCCTCCATCTAGCCTTCCAAGGTCAAAGGGAGACCTATCTTGGTCAACCACGGGCTTTAGAATCCCATAGCACCCGTCTGCAGCCCATACATGCGTGTTAGGAATTTTCACAAACACCTTGTGGGCGTACATATCCAGCCATTCTACAACAAGCCGAGGGCCAAACCGCGGCTCCAACACCCCAGCCATGTCCTATGACAGCGTCCCAGCAAGTCGGGGCCACCCCCGACCCTCAGACACACGGCGATAAGCCGTTTACTTTCAGCTCCCGAGCCAACCTGAGGCTGCCCGCCAACCCACGTTATAACGCGACACATGTCACGAAAGTCAGGCCTGTACCCCCGGAAGGTTCTCTCTCAGCTCTTATGTTCCAATGCCCTCAGCCCAAGGCCAAATCTAAGGCCCGCCAGTCAGTCACCCAAGCCGATCGATAACCTGAGGTGTGTTGGGAATTTCTCCGAACACCTTGCGAGCGGCAACAATAAGGCGACATCTACAAGCCCTAACGGGCTAATCCCAGCAACTCGGAGCACTCTGTCCCTCAAAGGACACCCTCAGACGACAAAAGAAGACCCCCGGGGGCCACCTCTCGGGGTCACAGCTCGCCCGGGGGGAGTTCAACCTGGGCGCGGCTGCGCCCCGAGGAGGGCGAAACCTCCCCTTGGGGGACGTGCCCTCTTCCCAACCTAATGGCTCCACGGCTGTTCTCCAGTCCCAGTATCCCCCAGTTCCGTGCGAGATGGATTGGCGTACCCATGTGTGGAAGGATTCACGAAGACAGAGCCTCGGGATCACACGAAGTCACACGAGTCAACCTTCTCGATCCATGTGCACAAGCGGCCAATCCTCCAGTGAAAGCCTTGTATCCTTCTTTTCTTCTTGCAATTGTACTTAGACAAGGTAGGATAAAAATATAAAAAAATATGATTTTATAGAGAAGGGACCGCCCCCCTCTCTCTCTATCCACTTGGGGGGGAGGGTTTAGGGTTACAAACCAGGCCCCCCAGGTTGGTCCGCCTAAATCCCTACTCCAACAAAAAAAAAAAATTTTTACAAAAAAAACCCAGCCCCCAACCGGTCTGCGGTCAACCCCCTTGGGGGTTTAGGCGGACCAGACTGAGGCCCAGTCTGGTCTGCCTAAACCCAGGGTTTAGGCAGACCAAACCCAGCCCCTAGGTTGGTCCGCCTAAACCCTCCCTCCCCCACTCCGTAAAACAAAAAAAACCTATTTTGCAACAGTTTATGTGTACCAAACCCATCCCCTGGGTTGGTCCGCCTAAATCCTTCCGTGACCTTTCACCTTCCCCTATAAAAGCCCCCTTGGGGGCTCATGAGGAGAAGGACTGAGCATGCAAGAACCTACGATCTAACTGCTGCACCCTCGGACTTCTGCAGGCATCCAACAAGGATCGAGGACATGAGAAGCTAAGTGTGTGCATGTGGTTGGCTTGTTGATCGGCTCTCACACGCCAAGGGTATGTCGCTCGCACATCCCTCATACGGCGTTTAGCCATCTCATACAAGCCCACCTTCGTCACACGCAAGGCGTTATGGCAACGGCAAACACACCCGCATCCCGGGTCTGCCCGCATATGACAACCCATGACGGCCACACACACGCCATGGTACCGCACCTACCTTCGTCACTAAATCGCGTGCCCAACACTCGCCCCGAGTTGGGTGCCGACCGCTCTGACCGATGACTCAAGTTAGCCGAACCCTGTCCCAGGAGCAACATTTTCGAGACCGGCCTTGACTCCCCCAGCATGGAGAAACTTACCTCTTAGGGCCAATACCCGACCGCTCATCCCGAGCCACGTCCGGCCCTCATCCGGTCGCTCGCCAGTATCTTCACCTGCCACCCAGTTTAGCCCTCCCTCGGCAAATTGGGCACGTCCCTCATCTCGAGGAGAGCCTCTGTAAAAACATGCGGATGTCCGCGTTGTTATACATTGACCCGGGGACCGACCCACGCGTCAAAACTATCCTGTGGCTTGCACCGATTGTAATTTGGCCTCCTAGGCCCATTTATATAGCCCTCTTGGCTTCCATAAAGTATAAAACCAGTTGAACACTCACTCCCATATCCGGGTCTCAGCCTCCTCCCACACTACCTAGTGCGTGTCCAGCATCTCTCATTCTAGTAAAATAAACCTCTCAGTTGGAATGCTCCCTTATAGCTGCGGGTTACCCCCGGCCCTCTATCCACAGCTTCAGACATATACATGCTTCTCTTCAGCACAGAACAAAGGTGTTCAGATTCAATCTGATGTAAATAAACACCGACTGCTTATGGTCGGTGGGGAAAGATGTGCAGTACACGATTCCCCACAATCGTCTGTGCACTCGCACCCATGGAACCCCTTCTATCCACGTGTTGCCCGACTGCCCGAGCCCACGTGCCGCATCCTGGCGACGCTTCCCCGGTCAACCTTCTATTCCGTAGGTGATTGTCAAGAAATTGACTGGCACGCCCGCACCCCTATCCAGTTAACCCATACCCCCAGAAACTTCTCGTGCCATTCGAGTCCTCTCGACTTTCCGTAAAAGGAGAGTGCCCGATACCGCCATGAGAGGTATACGGCCATGAAGGAGGATACCCGAGATACATCAAACTCCCGTACTTTACTTTCCCACTTTATTCCTTCCCTTATATCGGTCATCAGTATAAAAACCTCCCTAGCAAAAAGGATGGCATGCCCAGTGGGACGTCTCCAGCCTTTCTTCTTTCTACAGAAGAGAAGTCTGTGCTAGCCCTGAAGCCGTGGTGCCCTTTTTTCCTATCCATGCAAGAGAGGTAGAGGGGGGTATACGCCCGCATTTCCCAATAGCTCCCAATTCATGTTCTGACCGTCGGACCGCATCCGGTGACCGTCGCCTCCCCAGCAACCAGTGTTCTAGTGGTCCCAAGACCATGGCGGCCATCATTTATGGCCCCATTGCCATCGCCACCCATGTGTAGGTGGGCTATTTCACGACGCCAATCGCTTTCGACAGCTTCGCCCCAGCCGTCGGATCACCCTACTTCTTGGGTGTGGTACCTATGGCTGCTCCACAGCTGCCCTCAATACATGTGCCAGTTTGTGCAGTCGACGTGCAGCGCCAGTCTCCAGCATCGGTGGTTCGTCCGAGCAATAGGGTCAGAGTCTTCACCGTCGGCCCCTGTAGGGGTCCCAGATCATTCCCTGCCCAGGTAAGCGCCAGCCCCCGGGTCCAACAACGGCCGATCTCTAGGGCGGGCCTTGCACCCTGAGCCTCGGCCACCACCTCAGCACTATGCTCGGGTCTCTGACCCTGAGTTCCTGCTAAGCCGACACCTGACACGGGCTTTCGGCCCCGAGTTCTTGGCTTCCCAGTACCTCACTCGGGTCCCCAGTCTCGAGCCCCAGCCAACCTAGTGTCTCAATCGGGCTTTCAGCTCCGGGTCCCAGCCGAGTCGGCCCCTAGAACGGGATTCCCACCCCGGGGCCCTGGCTCCCCAGCACTTTGCTCTGGTCTTCCGACCCATACTCCAAATGAGCCGTCACTCGACACGGGTTCTCAACCCTGAGTTCGAGGCTCCCCAGCATCCAGCCCGGGCACACAACCCCGGGGCTTACTAAGGTTGGTCCCCGGTGTGGACTCTCTGCATCGGGTCCCATACCTCCCAACTTTACCACGGGGTCACTCCCCCTACTACCCAGCAGTGCCAACTCCCAGCACGGGTCTTCCTCCTTGGGACGCGACAACCTCAGCATCCATTGTGGGTTCTCCGTCCCGCACTCTAGCTATGCCAGCACTCGATACAGATTTACAACCTCGGGTTGCTGGCACTCCAATGTCTTCTACAACGTGGGTTCTCGGTGCAAGAGCATCACCTCGAGCATCGGCAATGCTTTTATTAGCTCGAGCGAGAGCTTATACCCGAGTCACCCAGCCATCAGCTCCTAATATGGGTCTCATACCCTAGGGGCCGATCTCAATGTTTTTGGTTGACGGCCTTTTGCTGTCAGAAATGGTAGATCGGATCTTCTCGGTCTACCATCTTTGAGCGAGATCTTCCTCAGCTCCCCAGAAGAAGCATCGCCACGGACGTAAAGGAAGGTGACTCGCCACTGCCACCAGTAATTCCAACAAGATCATTCTTGTCGGTGACCTGCGGATTCATCTCAATGAAGGTGAACCAATCATACATCGAGAACGGACCGTCTCTACGGTGTCCACCACCAACCACTTCAGCCTCCTGCGATAAACGCGAGAGGATAAAGCGGAGCTCAAAGAAGCAAGCACCCCGGCCATAGTTTAGGGTGCGCACCAGCCCAATACCCAAGCTCCCAAGTCCCGTCGAAGGAACGATGACAAGGGAGATCAACAACTTAGCCTAAGAAGAATCTGGGCTACCCCGGAAGAGGCTCAAGTTGTTCGGAGGGCACGTACCAAGAACCCCCTTCGAGCGCCCAAGCGTGCCGTCGGACGAGATGCACCCGCATCCACTTCGACATAGTCCGATGACACCCAACCACTCAACATCTCCCGCTTAGATAAGTGGAGACAAAGGAGGGCTCGTTCTGGGCCCCGCCAGTGTGGACACACTAAAATTGACATCATTTTAAGCATATCTCCTATCGCACTACGATGCCCCATTTGGCCCTCAAATCGACTTATTTGAGTTGTTTTCCTCTCTTTTCTTGAATATCCAACTTCCCCCGACTTTCACACATGTTTTTCTATTTTTATAGATTTTTCTGAGATTTTTCTCCATTTTTCCGTGGGCTTTTTGAATTGGTGGCAGCCAACCTGCCGCTATTTAAAGAATTGGTGGCAGCGAGCCTGCTGCTATTTAACGAATTAATGGCAGCCTGCCTGACTTTAATTTGGAATTGGCACCTAGACCCTGGGTGCCCTTTAATTGGCGCCCAAGAAGAGGGCGCCCATTCCCTGTAGCTCCGTTTTGTCAGTTTTTTGGATTATTTGAAATAGTGACACTACGTGAAGTCGCTAATTCATTAAATAGCGACCGTTCGGAAGGTCGCCAATTCTTTTGAGCCAAAATCAGATTATTTTTGATTCCACGACTTCCTGGAAGGTTGCTATTTCATGAAATAGCACTCGTATGTAAAGTTGCCAATTTTCTTGCCATATTTTGAGGTTTTCACTCCGTCCGAAACTCGTATTAATTCCTAAATAGCGACCACCTCATGGTCACCAATTCTTTTCAAATTTTAGAAAGTCCTAATCCGTCTCGAAATCCCTCCGAAATGGCGGCGCTTCACATCGGCGCTCTTTTAAATAGCGACTATCTGTGTGGTCGCCATTTCTTCCAAGAAATCGAACTCCGGTAGAACCTTCTTCTTTCTCCGTTTTGAGCCATCTTTCACTTGGGAAAGGAGTCTTAAGGCTTTCCAAGGTTGAAGAGACACTTGTCTAAGGTTTATCATCTTCCAAATCCAACTAAAATATGTTTTCCTAATTTCCCTTGGAATTAACTTTGAATTTAAGTCCTATAAATAGGACCCCTTTTTCCCTTGTGTTTAAGGCATCAACACAAAACTAAGGGGAGGTGCTGCTGGATTAGAGGCTCAAGGAGAAGTCTCCCACATGCTTAAAAGCTTCATCCATGGAGTTCTTCTTCCTCTCTTGAAGATTTGGAGCCTCTTAATCCCTTGGAGCATATTGAAGATCTTGAAGCTCTCTTTGGAGAAAACCATTAAGCTTTCCCCTTCTCTTATCTCTTTGTTTTTATTATTGTTAGCATTGCATGCATCATTATTCCATCTCTTCCTTTTATTTCTTTTTATCTCAATATTGAGATCTCCACATTGTGCACTCTAGCACACCTCCCTTTGTGCAACACTTGCACACTTCTATTTTCATATCATCATACTCTCATCCCCACCCTTTACATAGGGGTTTAAAGGCTAAACACCAACAAGGTGTGTTCTATTCCATGCTTTCCATGTTCATATCTTATTTGGATTTTGATGCTACACATCTTGGTTTCTAATCCATGTTTGTTTATTGGTGTTTGTTGATTTTGCAAGGGTAATCAACAAGAGAAACTCTCGGCCGGCCGATAGGAAGAGAAGGTGAACACTCACATCCCCCGCTCCTTTTAAGGTATTATTCGCGATCCCTCCATATTCTTTATTGTCATATCTTTGAGGCCCACACGTCTCTAGCAATCACCCTCCACATAGCATCCTATGCATGCTCTTTTGATCCCCCTTCCTATCCCTTTCCCATGCTTTTATTTTTTTTATCCTTAAATGTGTTGCATCCCTACGGTTTTGATGATGTCTCACACTATAAATCAATCTGTCTATTTCTAGATCAATTCATGCTTCATCATTTAGGACAGTGAAGTTCATTTGGCTATCAGTGCATCACATAGCAAGTCCATACATCACTGCACATGCCTTCCATCAAGTCTGTACAGCGAGAGTGGCCTTCATTCATGTGCATAGTCCAAGCATTCTCATAAAGTATATACATTGGCATATGCACACACATAGAGAGCATAGTCTGGACAAAAGTGGGTCGACCCCCCCTTTCAGATGGGTCGACTCCCTCAAGATTCTCAAGTCTGTACATTGCCCTCATGAATACACTGCATTGTCAAGTCTGCACATCGATTTCCAAAGTCTATACATCGCGTGCATCATTAAGTCTAGACATTGCACTGTAGCTTGCTTAGTTGAAGTCCATACATTGCTGATCGAACGTAAGTCTATACATTCCAACCTTTTCCTACGTTCGCTACTTTAGCTACACACCAAGTCTATACATTGTTCTTCGTCTCATGCATCATCTTCCAATGTCCATACAGCCATTCCCAAGTCTGAACATCCATCATCTCATGCTGTGTCTCATCTCAAGTGATGAGGGCATCCCTTGCCCCTCCACATTTTCTCCAGACTCGGATTGTTCGTCGGCTAGCGCCATTATGTTAGTCATGTATTTTTGAGTCTAGTCATGTAATCTTCACATTTTCTTTGAGTCAATATCATGTAATTTTCCCTTTATTTGAGTCATGTACCTAGGTTGGTGAGTCATTTTCCTAAGTCTTGAAGTCATTATGTTAGTATGATTAGTTAATGGGCCCAAACCATTGGGCTAGGCCCAGGGGCGCCCCTCCCTTGCACTGTTTGGTCATTAGTTAGCTTGTCAGGGTCAGTTTGGTCTTAGGAAAAGTGTGGAGTCTATAAATAACCCCACCCCTCTCTCATTTGGAAGAACTTATGCTTGAATATTGAATCCAGAAAATTTCCATACCTTCTAGTTCTCTCTCAATATCTCCCTCTCTCTCTCTTACTATCACTCTCTCTAAGTGGGTTGTGCCCCCTCTCTCTCTCCTCCCCACCCCAATTTCGAAATTCATTCTCTCTCCTCCCCATTCACCCCTCATTAAGGCTCCTTCCCCTTCCCCATGCACTCATTCAATTCCCCCTCCAACCCCTAGGTGGAAACCCCTTCTCCTAGGCACCTTTCCACTTCCCTAAGCACCTCTCCACCTTCCCAAGGCTGAATTAACCTCTCCCAAAGCCCAAATTCGAAATTCCCTCCCCTCTCACATCCCTCCCACACCCTAGGTCGACCCAAACCAGACTCCCCTTGGTCTGGTCGTCCTCCTCCACCTCTTACTCTCTTGGCCATCCCCTTCTCCACATCTTCTTCTTCTCCTCATTCTGCCTCTGTTTCAGGCAGTAGAGTTATAGCAACTTGCAGAAGCAGTCACGATCGTCCCCCAAAGATTCAGGTGGCAAGGCCTACATTTCTGGAATCTTCTGCGAGATAGCTTTCCAACGGTGGTGGTCTCTCCGGCTTCCGACGTCGGAGCTCTCCGCAGGAGCCGATCTCCCTCGACTGCGCAGAAGACCCCAGGCAGAGAACCAGAGCGAGAGTGGAAGCTCGGCCACGACGAACCTGTTGGGATTCAGATCAAGTGTTCTTCAGCAACATTCTTCCCTCTCAAGTCCTCTTTCATCCTCAAGAAGCAAAGCTGCATTTGGACATCGGCATCTAAAGTTACGAATTTTCTACTCCAAGTGTGTCAGGTCAGTTTACAGGAGCCAGAACCGACACCCCTCTACTCATCTGCTCGCCCCAGTCTTCTCCGACATCTTCTGACCCCGCTGTTGGCACCGACAGAAAGAAGACTCGACCACAGTTCCAACGGTTCAGGTCTCGTATCAATCAGAGCTTGGTAGAGATCGTGGCACCCTCTGCAACCAGCCACATTGTTCTGCACTAGATAGAGACAGAACCAATCAGTCCGGTTCCAGACCCTTCCCCGGCCAGTAACGACTGTACCAAGCTCAGCAAAAATTCAGAGATCATCCTTGGTCCGTTGGCAAGCTTTTGGCGCAAGTCTCATCATGTTCTGAGTTCTGTGGAATTTTTAGCAGCTTCATCACTGACCCCCTGTCCAGCAATTCAGAAGATTGGCAGAACCGGCAAAGCTCCGGAGGTCGGGTTTTCTACATCATTCCCCCACCCCGCTTGGCCGGCTGAAGGCCCCTCCCTGCGTGGAGGTTGTTTTGGCTGTAATCTACATAATTCCCACCCCAAGATCCCCCCCCCCTTGTATGGGTTGTAGTTCATGTAATTATTAAGTCGCAGGTTTGAAGCTTCAATCGACGCGGCGTGCAGGTACATACCCTCGCCTCCCCGCTCGCCCCCGTCTCCGGCCGGAGTCGGCGTCTTCACGCCGGCTAGGTGAGCTCCTGAACATCTCTCATTGCTGTAATGGACTTGCTTAGCTTAGTATTGCTATAGTTACTCCGTCGGCGGTAAGAGAGTGTCCGATTTTAAATTGCTACCCAAATTGAGTGACCACCGCGGGCGAGTTGTAAGAGCATCCACTTAACCCACACCCTTGGTGTGTTGGCCGCCCATGATTTGGGCATCCTAGGCCCATTTGGGGTTCTCCCCAAGCTAGCCAACCATTGGAGCCTCAAGGTCCCACCTCGGACCCTCTCCAACATCGCCTAGTCGCCATCGGGCACTAGTGTGCGCCATACGGGTGAGCTCGCTAGTGTGAGTCCACTACTCAAACTTGAATGCTTGCAAAAGAGGTCCAAGGTGGTTTTACATCAAGTGGTATCAGAGCAAGTTCACAACTTGTCTCTATCAAGTTGGTCCTAGGGCATGTCTATGCATTTAGAGTCTTCAAGTGCATCACTTTTGTCCCCTAATATGGCCACCTCATATCGACCTTACCAATCGGCCCACTCCATAAGTCCAAGCCACCAAGAGATGCCTACCACTAACACCCATAACTTCCCGGGCCATGTCAACTACTTCATGAATGCCTTGACCTATGCTAATGAGCGGCTTGATAACATATCGGGTCGACTCAACCAACTTGGAGAAAATAGGCCCGCCCCAAGGACGGACGATAGGATGGCCCCTTTCTCACTTCCCACCTTTGATGGAACCTCTCCTAGAGAATATTTAGATTGGGAAGCTACAATGGATCAATACTTCACTTAGTATCCTATGTCCGAGGATGAAAAGGCATGGGTTGCCAAAATGCAACTTACCAAACGGGCAAAAACTTATTGGATGCAAATTGTCGGGCTAAAGGTACTTAGAAGGGAAACTGCCATCACCACTTGGAAGGACATGAAGGAGCAACTTAGAGTAAAATATATGTCCCCTTCCTACCCGGATTACCAAAACTCGAGGAGCACTCCCACTCCTCCAACCCCACCCATCCAAACCCTTACCACTAGAACCCAAGTGGCCAAGGCCTCCACCTCCCCACCTAATCCCATAATGGCCACCACCCCCGAACCCAAAACCCCTCACCCAACCCACCTCCCACTTCCTACACCAATCTTTCTCCAACCTAGGCCTCCTCTACTTCCCCTTCCTATCCCAACCCAAGCCCATGCTTGTTCACCACCCCGGGGGTGTCATATGCTAGCTATCACCCAACCACCCACCCTAGATCCCCCTACTCCATTAGCAATAGAAGTTGCTACCCACACACCTACCCAAGTGGATAAGGATGCCCATCCGAATCCACCTCCTAACATAGAGGAAATCCAAAGGCCAAACAACTCACACACCTCTAGCCTAGCTCCTCTAGAGACACCCAACCTCACCATAGATAAGTCCATACTCCAATGGCTCAAGAAAGGTCTCACCATTCCTAGTTCACAACCATGCCACCTACCCATGGGATATCAATCCCAAATCATTCCCATTCAGCCACATGTCACTTATCAAACTTCCTATTGTGTGGAAGATTTTGGAGACTTAGTGAACTACCTACATTGGCAAATTCACTTGACCAATATGCTAGCCTTGAGGCCGTCCGAAACTAACACCATTAGCCTAGCATATCCCTCCATTGGCTCCATCACTTCCATCTACACTAATGGCCAAGTTACTAGTGAGATCATCCTCCTTCTTCCTATGGAGGAAGAACCTATCCTAGTCCACTCCCCAACCATTAAGATCCCAAGTGCTTTGATCGGTCAACCCATTAGCAACCTTGGCCCAATTATTGAGGAGGATGACTCACCATTCGAGGACCTTGAGAGCATAGAGTACCCCTACCAAGGTGACCCTTACCATGATCCCTTTGACCCTTTTCTATGGGAGCCTAGATCTCAATGTAACCCACTCACCTTATTCACCACCCACCTTACCCTACCCTTACCACCCATGATAACCCAAAATCTTCCCTTCCTAGAATTGGGTTACACCAAAGAAGCCTTAACCATAGGCAACATACACAATGGGATTGATAGATGGCCCCACTCCATGATGTCTCCCTTCTTAGATCCCTTTGACTCATACGAATGGAAGCTCAAGGGCCACCCTACACCTATGCACATAGAAGTCATCACTAGGATTGAAATGCATGTGCTTAGGCATACCACCCCACTTGACATGATTAGAAAGTCGGGTCCATTCATTCATATCACCCACATGTCAAGAAGAAAACATGAGTGGTCAATATTTGGTTGTAATGGTCCACCATCATTCATCATAAATCTCAAGCATGATAGGAGCATTCATGGATGTTCGGGTCCCCCGGCACTCATCACACTCACACATGAAAGGGACACCTATGGATGCCCCGATCCTCCCAAGACATTCAAAGTCTTCATAACATCAATGCATGATAGGTCTACATGTGGTTGCCCTGGACCACCTTTGCATACCATACATTGTCCACTCACACCGCATCATAAAGCATGGCATATGCATCCAAGCAAATATCAAGCAGCAAGCGGTGAGATTCATAATAAGCAAGCAAAAACCCGTGTGCGCCACTTAAAATTCCAAGTTGGTAACTTGACGATGATGACTTTGGAGTGGCTCTACCCTGGGGTCAACTCCAAATCGAGGGCACGAGGACTTGGACCTTGCCAAGTTCCGAGTGGCTTTGGCAACCCGGCTTATGGGTTGAACTTCCAAAAGGGTTTTAGGATTCTCCCCATTTCTCATGAAGCGGATCCAACACCCACTAAGGGCACCGCGGTGGATCCTAGTGAGTGCCGTGAGCTTACACCTATCCTTGCGAGGGACACCTTCGGAGTGCCACCACAAATTAGCCCGAGAGCCCGACGTGAGCACACGGCAGCAATACTAGGCAAACAAGACATCATAGCCAGCATGAGGGTGTGTCCGGGCCACTTCGAAAGGCTGAAGCGCCGTTCCCCGACTATGGTCGCGGGTTGAGTATGGAGATCGTGGATCGCCCAGAGCCGCTGTTCGATGTACTACTTCCTTGGTGGACCCATACTCGACGGGGTCGAGTTTTCCCCACCCCGGGGGTATGATGAGGGCATCCCTTGCCCCCCCACATTTTCTCCAGACTCGGATTGTTCGTCGGCTAGCGCCATTATGTTAGTCATATATTTTTGAGTCTAGTCATGTAATCTTCACATTTTCTTTGAGTCAATATCATGTAATTTTCTCTTTATTTGAGTCATGTACCTACGTTGGTGAGTCATTTTCCTAAGTCTTGAAGTCATTATGTTGGTATGATTAGTTAATGGGCCCAAACCATTGGGCTAGGCCCAGGGGCGCCCCTCCCTTGGACTGTTTGGTCATTAGTTAGCTTGTCAGGGTCAGTTTGGTCTTAGGAAAAGTGTGGAGTCTATAAATAGCCCCACCCCTCTCTCATTTGGAAGAACTTATGCTTGAATATTGAATCCATAAAATTTCCATACCTTCTAGTTCTCTCTCAATATCTCCCTCTCTCTCTCTCTCTTACTATCACTCTCTCTAAGTGGGTTGTGCCCCCTCTCTCTCTCCTCCCCACCCCAATTTCGAAATTTATTCTCTCTCCTCCCCATTCACCCCTCATTAAGGCCCCTTCCCCTTCCCCATGCACTCATTTAATTCCCCCTCCAACCCCTAGGTGGAAACCCCTTCTCCTAGGCACCTTTCCACTTCCCTAAGCATCTCTCCACCTTCCCAAGGCTGAATTAACCTCTCCCAAAGCCCAAATTTGAAATTCCCTCCCCTCTCACATCCCTCCCACACCCTAGGTCGACCCAAATCAGACTCCCCTTGGTCTGGTCATCCTCCTCCACCTCCTACTCTCTTGGCCATCCCCTTCTCCACATCTTCTTCTTCTCCTCATTCTGCCTCTGTTTCAGGCAACAGAGTTACAGCAACTTGCAGAAGCAGTCACAACCGTCCCCCAAAGATTCAGGTGGCAAGGCCTACATTTCTGGAATCTTCTGTGACATAGCTTTCCAACGGTGGTGGTCTCGCCGGCTTCCGAGGTCGGAGCTGTCCGCAGGAGCCGATCTCCCTCGACTGCGCAGAAGACCCCAGGCAGAGAACCAGAGCGAGAGTGCAAGCTCGGGCACGACGAACCTGTTGGGATTCAGATCAAGTGTTCTTCATCAACATTCTTCCCTCTCAAGTCCTCTTTCATCCTCAAGAAGCAGAGCTGCATTTGGACATCGGCATCTAAAGTTACGAATTTTCTACTCCAAGTGTGTCAGGTCAGTTTACAGGAGCCAGAACCGACACCCCTCTACTCATCTGCTCGCCCCAGTCTTCTCCGACATCTTCCGACCCCGCTGTTGGCGCCGAAAAAAAGAAGACTCGACCACAGTTCCAACGGTTCAGGTCTCGTATCAATCAGAGCTTGGTAGAGATCGTGGCACCCTCTGCAACCAGCCACATTATTCTGCACCAGACAGAGGCAGAACCAATTAGTCCGGTTCCAGACCCTGCCCCGGCCAGCAACGACTGTACCAAGCTCAGAAAAAATTCAGAGGTCATCCTTGGTCCGTTGGCAAGCTTTTGGCGCAAGTCTCATCATGTTCTGAGTTCTGTGGAATTTTTAGCAGCTTCATCACTGACCCCCTTTCCAGCAATTCAGAAGATTGGCAGAACCGGCAAAGCTCCGGAGGTCGGGTTTTCTACATCATTCCCCCACCCCGCTTGGCCGGCTGAAGGCCCCTCCCTGCGTGGAGGTAGTTTTGGCTGTAATCTACATAATTCCCACCCCAAGATCCCCCCCCTTGCATGGGGTGTAGTTCATGTAATTATTAAGTCACAGGTTTGAAGCTTCAATCGACGCGGCGTGCGGGTACATACCCTCGCCTCCCCGCTCGCCCCCGTCTCCGACCGGAGTCAGCGTCTTCACGCCGGCTAGGTGAGCTCGTGAACATCTCTCATTGCTGTAATGGACTTGCTTAGCTTAGTATTGCTATAGTTACTCCGTCGGCGGTAAGAGAGTGTCCGATTTTAAATTGCTACCCAAATTGAGTGACCACCGCGGGCGAGTTGTGAGAGCATCCACTTAACCCACACCCTTGGTGTGTTGACCGCCCATGATTTAGGCATCCTAGGCCCATTTGGGGTTCTCCCCAAGCTAGCCAACCATTGGAGCCTCAAGGTCCCGCCTCGGACCCTCTCCAACATCGCCTAGTCGCCATCGGGCACTAGTGTGCGCCATACAGGTGAGCTCGCTAGTGTGAGTCCACTGCTCAAACTTGAATGCTTGCAAAAGAGGTCCAAGGTGGTTTTACATCATCAAGTCTATACATTCACATGTAGGCAAAGTCTGCACACTGCCCAAGTCTGAACATCGACTGTCTCTTTCAGCGTCTCACACTTGCAAGTCTATACATTGCCTTTGGGCATCCAAGTCTGTACATTGGCAGCACTGTGCAAGTCTGTACATTGGCAGCGTGTCTGTGTTTCAAGCCATTCGTCAAGTCTATACATTGGCTTCGGTTCTTCAAGTCTGTACATTGGCCTCAAGCTTCACAAGTCTACACATTGTCTTCATGGCATCGCAAGTCTATACAGCCTGCATGCCTCAAAACGCCAAGTCTATACATCGTGGGCTTCGGTTCTTCAAGTCTATACATCCTTCAAGGGCCAAGTGTATACATCGTTCACAGCACACACGTTCAAAGTCTGAAGTATGTACAGCCTTGGCATGTGCTTCGTAAAGTCTATACAACGCTCAAAGTCTGTACATCATGCTTTGTCGTTCAAAGTACAAAGTCTATACATAGCAGTGTTAAAGCTTTCAAAAGTCTGTACATTCCCTTCTGTAACGTTCATACATCAATTGTCAAGTCTGTACAGTGTTCGCTTAAAGTCCATACAGCAGTGTCTATACATTGGCTTGCTGCTTCATACGTTTGCTAGTCTATACAGCCACATCATGTCTATATAGTCTTTTAAGCTCGAAATCTAACGCCCACCAGAAGTGGCGTCACTTCTCAAATAAACGCCTAGGAAAGAGGCGTCTTCTTCCATTGTGCATACTTTGATAGACGCAGAGTCTATACATCTCCCACAGCAAGCATAACATGTCTGAACATCGGTTGCACAGCAACTAAGTATATACATTGTGTTGCATTACATGCATCACCTAAACTCTATACATTGCTAGTGTAGCTCAAGCCTTTACATCAAAGTCTATACATTGGTTATGCTTGTGCATCACAAAGTCTGTACCCTACTGTCCTTTGTTTTCATGTCTATACATTCGTTTGCTTCATGAACTGCACTAAAGTCTACACTTTCCCCTCTGATATGTTAATGCAACACTCTGCAAGTCCATACACTAAGGTCGCATGAAGGCTTTCAAGTCTATACACTAAGGTTGCTGAAAGGCTTTCAAGTCTATACATTCTGACGTTGTATATACTTGCCTATATGCTGTTCTAAAGTCTATACACGCCTTGTTTGAAGCTTGAACTGAACTAATCCGATTCATTCCTTTTGTCTCTTCCTGCAGATGATTCAAGCTGATGATTGGACACGTCATCTGAGGTGGTACCTGGCACGTCATCCGAGGTGCTCTCTGGGTGGGAACCTGAAGGACACACGCCCAACATCTGCTATATATATGGAGCATCCTCTTTCAGTAGAAGCTTGATCGTGAAGGAAAGAGTAGAAGGCATTCTTGTGAGGCTACACGATCCAGAAAAGAGAGAGAGCAGAGAATTCTATTTCATCCCAATCTGAACTAATCTCTGGCTGTTCTAAAGTCTATACACATTCTTGTGGTCTGTGGCTTGAAGATTTGCTTCTTCGGAAGCTACATTTTTTCCTATTTTCAGAGAGGATTCTTGTTCTTTAATTTTCGTGTTTTCATTTTTCATTTCATCTTCCTTATCGTATATTGTTACCCTCCTGTGATCGGAGGAAGGGAGGATTGATCCTCCAGTTTGCAAGTGACAGGGAGTCACTTGTGGGTTCCCTCCTGGGTGGAGGAAGAGAGACCTCGGTCTCTAGTTTGCTAGTGACTAGTGTCACTGGTTGTGTCCCTCCGGTGTGGAGGAAGAGGGGAGGCTGTTCCCCTGGTCAAGCAGTGTGGCAGCATCCTATTCGCAGACTGAGTCTGCAGGTTCTAGCTGTGGCTAGTGGAAGTCTCACTCTAGTTGGAGTGAGGGGTGGATGTAGATTGTGGGCTACAATCGAACCACCTTAAAAATTCTTGTCTCCATTTGTGGTTTGCTGTTATCGTTTGTGCTCTCCATCTGCTTGACATTGTGGTTGACTGTGGATAGCTCGTTCAATCACTCTTACTCTTTCTGTCTTAGTTAGTGACTGCGTTAGCAATACTATTTGTGCTGTTTCTGAAGGGTTTCAAACCGTTGAACTAATATTCCGCTGAAGTTTTTAAAATCGGGAGTGATCTATTCATCCCCCCCCCCTTCTATATCACTCTTTGCTATGCTAACAATTGGTATCAGAGCAGGTTTGCATCATGTGGGCAAACGGTCAAGGAAATGCTAATGGTCCTCAAAGTTTCATGCTTGAAGATCAATCCATTAGTCGCCCTCCATACTTTAGTGGTAATAACTATCTCTTTTGGAAAAATGGGATGGAGGTGTTCATCAGGGCACAGAGTCACAAGCTGTGGAGGGTAATCACTACTGGGTCGTATGATCTGCCACCGAACGAGGACGCGTGGACAGATGAGCATGTCAAGCTATCCTCACTCAACTGGACGGCGCTGAACATCATCCAGTGTGCTGTTCACCCAAATGAATACGCCCGCATATCTCCCTACAAGACTGCCAAGCGAATGTGGGACGATCTGCAACTAATCTATGAAGGTACAGCTCAAGTGAGAGCCTCGAAGGTAAATCTTTACACCTCTAAATATGAATTGTTTAAGATGAAACCAGAGGAGAACATTACTGAAATGTATGCCAGGTTGTCCTTGATCACGAATACTCTTAAGGGGCTAGGGAAAGAGCTAGCTGAGGCAGATATAGTCAGGAAAATTCTTAGATCCCTATCCCCAGCATGGCACACTAAGGCCATCGTGATTGAAGAGTCAAAGGATCTGACGACTTTGACAGTGAATGAACTCATAGGATCCCTCATGACCTATGAGATGAATTTCAAAAGAGGTGGTGAAGGAAGTGACAGGAAGGCTTGGAATGTAGCTCTCAAGGCATCCCGTAACAGGAGTAGCAGTAGCAGCAGTAGTGGTGAGTCCGGTGGTTTTTCCGATCTCGACTAGAAGGAGCAGGCAATGCTCACTCGACAGTTCAGTAAATTTTTAAGGAAAAAGGGGAAAACCTTTAGGAGGAAGAAGCCATACTCCTTTAGTAAGAATGTTGAATCTAGCAATCATAAGGACATGAATAATATAAGACTGACTTGTTTTAATTGTAACAAACAGGGACACATGAAAGGGGAATGCCTAGATCTCCAGAAGAAGGGTCCCCACTTTCAGAAGAAGGGCTCAAAGTTGCAGAAAAAGAAGAAGCCACAGGCAATGGTCTACACGTGGAGCGATGAGGAAGAAGATCCGGAAAGCACTTCCTCAGAGGAGTATGAAGAAGAAATTTGCCTAATGGCAAACAGCGAAGAGGAGGTAACAAATGTTTTAGAAAATGTTTCTATTTATGACTGGGAAGATGCCTATGCTGAGTTATTAGATAAGTTCAATTCACTTAGTAAAGAGCATAGGGTTTTGAAAATAAAATTTAATACCACTGTTGAAGAACAAACCCAAATCTGTGTAGAAAATCAGAATCTAAAAGAAGAATTGGAAGAAGTAACTTCCCTAAGAAAAGAAAATGAAAAGCTCAAGGGAGAAAACCAGGACAGTCAAAACCAGCTCAATGAACTCAAAATCAAATTTGAAGAAAGTCTGAATGAAAGTAGAGTGAATTCAAAAAAGTATGAAGCTGTTAAGAAAGTCAATGCTGAACTTCTAAAAAATTCTGAATCTCTTCAAAAAGAGCTGGAAGACAAACAGAAAGTTTTGGAAAAGTTTGTGCAAGGAAAAACTAGTCTGGATGCTATACTAGGGACTAGGGTTAACTTCAATAAGGAGGGTCTAGGCTATGACCCAACTAACAAGAGACCCCTACAATTCAAAACCATCACCTTCCTCCCAGAGAAGGGAAAAGAGAAGTTGGACACACCATCCAGCTCAAACAGTAGTCAAGGAGCTCAATGTCAGAAAGAAACTTTAAAAACCAGTGCTAGTCAACCATTTAAAATGGGAATGAATTTTGTGAAGAACTTCACTAAGCCCACTCATCAGAATATAGATGGTAAATGGACCAAGCAAATGGATCAGGATAGAAAATGGAATTACTACAAGCGGACGGGTCCAAACAGAAATTACTGGAGAAACAGCTATCATTCTCAAAAATCTGTTAATCAACAAGCTTATAGGAGATATCCTAGGAATGGGAAGCCAAATGAATGGAATAGAACTTATTTCTCCAGACCAGCTGGACAGAACCCCGGCTATAATTTCAACAAATCAGAAGTAAAGGTGCCAGAGAAAACCATGCTGAAGCAAATCTGGATACCTAAATATTTGATTAGAGATTTGAATAATGTCCTTGGACCCAACTCATCTTGGGTTCCAAATCACTTTGCTTGATTTTGTTTATGTAGGTCGGCCTGGCAGCTGAAGACAACAAGTGGTACCTCGACAGTGGCTGCTCCAGGCACATGATAGGAGACCGATCCAAGTTCAGCAAGATAGAGATGAAGGTAGGGGGTCTGGTCAAGTTTGGAGGAAAGAACAGAGGTAAGATAATTGGATTTGGCACAGTAGGTAAGTCTTCCACAAACTCCATTAAAAAAGTTCTACTTGTGGAAGGTCTTCAACACAACCTGATCAGCATTAGTCAGTTATGTGACAAGGGTCACATGGTTGTGTTTGATGATAGTTCATGCAAAATGTTTGAAATAAATTCTGATGTGGTTAAATTTGTAGCCAACATGATTAATAATGTCTACATGGTAGACTTAGATGCAGAATCTGAATCAAATCTCTGTTTATCTGCTAATTCTGAAAATGATGCATTTGAATGGCATAGACGTCTAGGTCATGCTAGCTTCTCTACTTTAAATAAATTGGTCAAGCATGATTTAGTTAGAGACATGCCTAGAATTAAATTCAATTCTATTTCAAAATCATGTGATGCCTGTGCTCTAGGCAAACAGACCAGGAATTCTTTCAAGCTAAGATCTGAGCCATTGTCCACTAGACCAATGGAACTTCTCCATATGGACCTCTTTGGTCCCATTAGAACTCAGAGTCTTAATGGGAATAGGTTTTGCTATGTGATTGTTGATGACCATTCTAGATATTCATGGATCTTTTTCTTAGCCAATAAAAGTGATGCTTTTCAAAAGTTTAATCAGTTTTTCAATAAGGTCAAACAAGAAGGAAAACATAAAATTTGCTCTATTCAATCTGACCATGGAGGTGAGTTTGAAAACTCCATGTTTTCTGATCTTTGTGAAAGAGTGGGACTAACACACGGGTTTTCTTCTCCCAGGACACCCGAATAGAATGAAATTATGGAGAGAAGAAATATAACTATTGTGGAGATGGCCCAAACCATGCTGATTGAAAGTCAATTACCAAGGAGGTTTTGGGCAGAGGCGGCCAATACAGCAACTTACATAATCAACATGGTCATGGTAAGACCCATTCACAAGAAAACACCCTATGAGCTACTAAAAGGTAAGAAACCAAACTTGTTTCATTTCAGAATTTTTGGAGCTAAATGCTTTATTCATAACAATGACAAGAAAGATTTAGATAAGTTTGAAGCTAAAAGCTCCCCTGGAATATTCTTAGGATACTCTGAAGTGTCTAGGGCATATAGGGTCTTTAACAAAATAGACCAGAAGGTTGAAGAGTCACCACACATCATTTTTAGTGAAAAGAAAGGTGTTTCTAACATTGAAATTTTTGATAGGGATTCCAATCATGATGGGGAATTTCTAGAAGACCAAGAAGAAGAAAAGACTCAGCCGAGTGGAACATCAAATCCTCCCAACCAGGAAGAGCCAAGAGAAACAGGTGAGTCTTCAATAAATGTCAGATTTCTTAAAGATCATCCGATAAATAATGTCGTAGGCAACCCTGAAGATCCTCTTCGGACTAGGTCTCATTTTAGGAATGTGAATAATGATGATCTAATTGCTTTAGTCTCACAAATTGAACCCAAATCTGTAGAAGAGGCCTTGGCTGATCAAGCTTGGGTCAATGCTATGAGTGATGAATTAGGTCAGTTCGAAAGAAATAATGTCTGGGAGCTTGTCCTAAGACCAGATAGTGTTAATATCATAGGAACCAAGTGGGTGTTCAAAAATAAAAAGAATGAAGATGGAATCATTTCTAGGAATAAGGTCAGACTAGTAGCCAAGGGCTACTGTCAGGAATATGGTGTAGACTTCGATGAATCCTATGCACCTATTGCTAGGATGGAGGCAATAAGAATATTGCTAGCATTTGCATGCTCTAAGGACATAAAACTCCAGCAAATGGATGTGAAGAGTGCCTTTTTGAATGGCATCATCAAGGAAGAAGTGTGATGGGGACATCACCTCCCATTGCATCCGGCATGGTCTAGTCATTTAATTTTGAGTCCTATGTAATTTTTATTTAAGTCATTTGATGTATTTTCTCTTTTAATTGAGTCATGTTCATAGGTCTTGTGTTTATTTCCCTAAGTTTGAGTGTCATTAGGTTATCTAATTAGCTATTGGGCCCAATTCATTAGGCTTGGCCCAAGGGCTCCCCCTACCCCCTCGGTTATTTATCATTGAGTCAATTGTCAGGGACTTTTGTAGAAATGTGGGTTTCCTATATATCGGACCCCATTCCCCCCATTTCAACTTAATGAATCAATGAATGAAAAAAAACGTGCCATTTTGAGAGTTTACACTTCTTATCTAGTGGAGAGATTCCATTTTTTGGGTGAGAAACCCTAGGGGAGAGATTCCCCACCCTTCTCTCTCTTAATCTCTCTTTTTCACTCCACTTTCTCTCTCCTCAACACCCAAATTCGAATTTTCTTCTCTCTCCTCCCTTCCCAACCACCTCCACTCCCCACCTACCCCATTTAAGCCTCTTCCCATTCCCCACAACCCTCATCAATACTCCACCCCTTCCCAAGACCCCCTCCACCAATCCTCTCCTCACCATCCAACCCCCAACTACCCCTCCCACTTTCCCAAGCACCCTTCACACTACCCCAAGCACCCCTTCCCTTCCCCAACACAACCCCCCCATTCCCAAGATAAAAAATTAACCCCACCCTTAAACCTATTTTCGAATATCCTTTCCCTCTCTCCATTCCAACCAAATTCGTAGCCCCCACTACCACCATCTATTGGACCCTCTTCCAGACCTTATTCTCCACCTCCCACACCTTAGAACACCCCCTCCAAGACCCCCTTACAACCAGGGGTCACTCCCACACTCATCTACGTCCCCTTCTTCTTTCTTGGTCATTGGAAGCTACTTCGAAGTTGCAGTTTGCTGTCCAGAGGTTACAGATGAACCAGCAACTTGCAGCGGCCACCACGACTTCCTCCGGATTAGTTTGAAGACCCAAGAGCCATTGTCGGAAGCGTCTACCAGTCTCCTTCGCAACAGAAGTGGTTTCATCTTCTTCCGATCTCCGAGCCGTCTAGGAGGTCCATTCTCCCACAACTGCGCAGTTCTGCCTCGGCTGAGGACCTGAGCAAGATTAGAAGCTCTGCCACAACGAACCCTGACCGAATTAGTCCAGGAGTTCTTGTTCAAAGTTCTTCATCGCTCAGTCTACTTCCAGAATCAAGAAACAGAACTTCATTCGGCATTTGTGATCCAGAGTTCTCATTTTTCTCCCTCAGCTACGCAGATCTGCTACTCATAGTCTGCACCGACCAGTCGCCATTGTTCTACATCCCCTAGTCTTCTCTGACATCAGTTGGCTTCCCCGTCAGTTTTGCTGCGAAGAGGACTCGTCCACGATTTCAACGACTCTAACGACGCTTGATTCTAAGTTTGGCAGCTATCGGGGCATCCTCTATAACCTGCTGTTAGAAACCAGGAGCTAGCTCTATAGAGATCCTGATCTGGAGAGAAAGCTTCACCACGACAAACCCTGGAGGAATCAAGCCATGAGATCTTCTGCAAAGTTCTTCCTCTCTCTATCTACTTTCAGAACCAAGAAGCAGAACTCCGTTTGGCATCCAACAGAAGAAGTTACGAATTTTCTTCCTCAGGCATGGGACTCTGCTTCCCACAGTCTGCACCGACCCCCACTCACTGTTCTGGGTCCCCTGATCTTTTCCGGCATCTTTCGGCTTCCCCGTTAGTTCTTTTGCAAAGAAGACTTGTCCACGGTTCCAGCGGCTCTGGCAGAACCTGATTCGGAGTTCGGTAGCTGCCGAGGCAACCTCTTCTTCCCGTTGTTAGTAACCAATTGCTGTCAGTCCAAGAATCAGCATCCCTGTTCGAGCTCCTGCCCAGGCCAGCAGCAACCCCAGAAGAATTCAGCAAAATTCAGAGGCAATCCAGTTCCAGTAACAAAGATTTTCCCATTGGTCTCGCCCTCGGAAAAATTCTTGATCACGTTCTGCAGCCACAGATCCGACTATCTATCCACAATTATCGAGAGAAGGCAGATTCAGCATATTCACTTCATCATCATTTTAGCCCTAGTTTTCCCCACCCCGCTTGGCCGGCTGAAGGCCCCTCCCTGCGTGGAGGTAGTTTTGATTGTAACTATCATCTTCCCTTCCCCACGATCCCCCCCTTGCATGGGGTGTAGTGTTGTAATAGCTTAAACAGGTCAAGCTACCCCGAGGCGTCATGTGGGGAACCCACGCTTCCCCGCTCGCCCTCGTCTCCGAGCGGGACCGGTTTCTTCAAACCGGTCGAGTAAGTGCTCCAAACTTTGCTTTAATTTGTGCTTTGTTCTTTCAATATTAGTTCATAAACTCCGCTGGCCGTGAATGAGAGCCCGATCCTTAAGCTCTTGTGCTATAAGTGATCACCGTGGGAAAAGAGAGAAATCGGTGCCTTTGGCACTTGGTCGGCCCCATTGTCTTGGGCTTCCACATCCATTGGGAATCAAGTCTTGGCCTTGCTGGCCCTCTATCAGCAAGGGCCCAACCCCTCAACCTCACCTTGGCATTGCCAAGTTACCCCGGGCTTGGGTGAGCGACGAGAGAGCGGCGGCCCAAATTGGCCCATTTAGATTGCGAATGTGCTTGCTTGCTTAAGTCCCAGGTCGTGTCACATCAATTGGTATCAGAGCAAGTTCACAACTTGTCTCTCCACAAGTTGGTCCTAGGGCATGTTTATGTATTTAGAATCCTTGGTTGCATCTCCCATGTCTACTAGAATGGCCACTTCATACCCGTCATATCCATCCCCATCAACTTTCCCAATAAGCCCAAATCCTCATGGAAGCTCCATTGCCAACAAAGTGGGTAGCAACACCTCTATCATAGAAGCCCTACCTAATGTCCTTAATCGGCTTGAAGATATCATGTCTCGACTCGACCGAATTGAAGGAAATAGCCGTGTACCAAGAGTGAATGAGAGTGACCTTTGGGGAAATCTAGAAACCATATTTTTAGAACACTTGAAAATCAAAACCCCCGCCTTTGATGGATCCAACAGCCCAAGCCTTTACCTAGATTGGGAGATTTCCCTAGACCAATTCTTTAAAGGTTGCCCCTTGAACGAAGGAAGGAGAATGAGGCTAGCCAAGGCACACCTCTCCAAACAAGCTAAAATTCATTGGTTAGTTGTGGAAGGTTTGAGAAAGATCCGTAGGGAGGCTCCAATTAGCACTTGGGATGAGATGAAGACCGAGCTTAGAAAAACCTACACTCTCCAACCCTCTCCCTCCTACTCAAATCACCAAAGTCCAAGGAGCACTTCAACTCCATCATCCCCACCCAGTCAATCCAAGACCCCAATCACCCATTCCCCACCACTTCCCATCTCTCCTACCCCAACCACTACATTTACACCACACCTCCAAGTCCATACCACAACCATAGGTCCCCATACCCAATTGGGCCCCATGGCCAACTCTCCACCTAGGCCCATGGTAACCCTCACCACTACCTCTCCATCACCCCCAAAAGGGGACACTCCTCCCAAAACCTATCAACCCAAACCCCTTCAACCCACCCATCTTCCTCTCCCTACCCCAATCCAACTCCCACCAAAGCCTCCACTACTACCCTTACCTATCCTAACCCAAGTTTCCCACTACCTACCACCCCGGATACACCATGCCCCAATCATCACCACACCCTCAAAAGCCCCTCTCACCTCCTTGGAAGAAGAACCCATACCCGATCTAATAGTGGTGAACACCCCAAACCCACTCCCTACCTTGAAGAAAACCCAAGTCCAAGTTGAGAAAGAAACATCACACGATGGTCCTCACCTTACATCACCCTCTCTAGTTGGGACCAAGCTCATCTTAGGAGAACCCATTGTTAGTTAGCTAAAGAAGAGCCCAATTAGAGAGATCCGGGCCCATGTTTTCCCTCCCATAGAACAAGACCTTCCCTTAGTGCCCTTCTTCTCCTATCACACCACAATCCAAGCATCCTATCAAGTGGAGACCTTAGAGGACCTTCTCAAGGGCATAGCATGGCAATTAGAGATGACTAGCATGTTGACCCCTATGGTAGAACAACCTAGGAGCCTTAGCCTCCTACACCTATGCATAGGGTCTATCACCTCGGTTTGCACCATTAGTTGCTACACTAGCGACCTCCTTCTATTCCTCCCTACACCCGATGAGCCCAACCTTCTCCTCGATTTAGAGCTTCTTATCTCGGGTAGAAAGTCAAGCCCTCCACTCATGGCTGACCCACTTGCCAAGAACATTGGCCCAACTATCATGGAGAAGGATGACTTAGCACCTTTTGAGGATCTTGAGGACATGGAGTTCCTCCCCCTAGGTAACCCATTTTATGATCCATATGATCCATTCCAATGGGAGTCAAGAGACTCGTGTGACCCAAACACTTTATCCACCACCCACCTTTCCCTAAACCAACTCACAATGTTTGACCCAATTCACTCCATCTTAGACCCGGGTTACATCTTGGGAGCCATAACCTTGGACCATATATCCCTAGGTAATAAGGTGGTGCCCCACCCCATGATGACCACCTTCTTAGATCCATTCGATCCTTTCCAATGGGAGTTCAAAGGTTGTCCCACACCTATACACATGGAAGTCACTTTTGAAAAAAGTATGCATGTGTCTAGGCTTTCCACACCCCTTGGCATGAACACGATGTTGGGTCCATTCATTCATATCACCCACATGTCAAGTAGAAAGTATGAGTGGTCCATATTCGGATGTCATGGTCCACCTTCATTTATCATGGGTCTTAAGCATGTCAAAGGCATCTACGGATGTCCGGGTCCTCCTATATTTATCACCAATTTGTATGATAGGGCCACCTACGAGTGCCCCGGCCCACCTAGGCTAACCAAAGTCTACACTGCAACATTACACGATAGGTCTACTTTTGGTTGCCCAGGTCCACCCATCACCCCCGGAATGTCTGCATTCACAACATTGCATAAAGAGATCCGTAAGCACATTAGCAAGAAGAATGTGACTTATAAAAGGCGAGCCGACTCTCATCGACGTCACCAAAAATCCCATGAGGGTGACTTTATGATAGTAAGAACGGAGAGGCTCTCCCCGGGAGCCATCTCCAAATTGAGGCCACGTGGGGCTGGTCCCTTCCAGGTCCTGAGGCGCATTAGTGCACATGCCTATGAGTTAGATTTCCCCGAGGAATATGGGGTAAGTCCAACATTCAGTGTCACCGACCTAGTGCCATACAAGGGACCCACGGTGGTACCTAGTAAGGATATTGAGCCTATTCCCTCTGTTGAGAGAGCACCCACCCGTGAGGAGAGTCCACTAGCCAAGAGAGCCCAGCGTGAGCGCATTGAATGAATATTGGATGAACATGTCACTACCACCAGGAGCAAAGTATACAAGCGCTATCTCGGCAGGTGGATGGATCGGTCTCGTTCGGAAGACTTGAGAGCAGTACCACCTCTACACCGTCCAAGGAGGGAAGGACACTTACTCGACGGAGTCGAGTTCTCCGCACCCCGGGAGTATGATGGGGACATCACCTCCCATTGCATCTGGCATGGTCTAGTCATTTAATTTTGAGTCCTATGTAATTTTTATTTGAGTCATTTGATGTATTTTCCCTTTTAATTGAGTCATGTTCCTAGGTCTTGTGTTTATTTCCCTAAGTTTGAGTGTCATTAGGTTGTCTAGTTAGCTATTGGGCCCAATTCATTGGGCTTGGCCCAAGGGCTCCCCCTACCCCCTCGGTTATTTGTCATTGAGTCAATTGTCAGGGACTTTTGTAGAAATGTGGGTTTCCTATATATCGGACCCCATTCCCCACATTTCAACTTAATGAATCAATGAATGAAAAAAACTTGCCATTTTGAGAGTTTACACTTCTTATCTAGTGCAGAGATTCCATTTTTTAGGTGAGAAACCCTAGGGGAGAGATTCCCCACCCTTCCCTCTCTTAATCTCTCTTTTTCACTCCACTTTCTCTCTCCTCAACACCCAAATTCGAATTTTCTTCTCTCTCCTCCCTTCCCAACCACCTCCACTCCCCACCTACCCCATTTAAGCCTCTTCCCATTCCCCACAACCCTCATCAATACTCCACCCCTTCCCAAGACCCCCTCCACCAATCCTCTCCTCACCATCCAACCCCCAACTACCCCTCCCACTTTCCCAAGCACCCTTCCCACTACCCCAAGCACCCCTTCCCTTCCCCAACACAACCCCCCCATTCCCAAGATAAAAAATTAACCCCACCCTTAAACCTATTTTCGAATATCCTTTCCCTCTCTCCATTCCAACCAAATTCGTAGCCCCCACTACCACCATCTATTGGACCCTCTTCCAGACCTTATTCTCCACCTCCCACACCTTAGAACACCCCCTCCAAGACCCCCTTACAACCAGGGGTCACTCCCACACTCATCTACCCCCTTCCCCTTCTTCTTTCTTGGTCATTGGAAGCTACTTCGAAGTTGCAGTTTGCTGTCCATAGGTTACAGATGAACCAGCAACTTGCAGCGGCCACCACGACTTCCTCCGGATGAGTTTGAAGACCCAAGAGCCATTGTCGGAAGCGTCTACCAGTCTCCTTCGCAACAGAAGTGGTTTCATCTTCTTCCGATCTCCGAGCCGTCTAGGAGGTCCATTCTCCCACAACTGCGCAGTTCTGCCTCGGCTGAGGACCTGAGCCAGATTAGAAGCTCTGCCACGACGAACCCTGACCGAATTAGTCCAGGAGTTCTTGTTCAAAGTTCTTCATCACTCAGTCTACTTCCAGAATCAAGAAACAGAACTTCATTCGGCATTTGTGATCCAGAGTTCTCATTTTTCTCCTCAGCTACGCAGATCTGCTACTCATAGTCTGCACCGACCAGTCGCCATTGTTCTACATCCCCTAGTCTTCTCCGACATCAGTTGGCTTCCCCGTCAGTTTTGCTGCGAAGAGGACTCGTCCACGATTTCAACGACTCTAACGACGCTTGATTCTAAGTTTGGCAGCTATCGGGGCATCCTCTATAACCTGCTGTTAGAAACCAGGAGCTAGCTCTATAGAGATCCTGATCTGGAGAGAAAGCTTCACCACGACAAACCCTGGAGGAATCAAGCCATGAGATCTTCTGCAAAGTTCTTCCTCTCTCTGTCTACTTTCAGAACCAAGAAGCAGAACTCCGTTTGGCATCCAACAGAAGAAGTTACGAATTTTCTTCCTCAGGCGTGGGACTCTGCTTCCCACAGTCTGCACCGACCCCCACTCACTGTTCTGGGTCCCCTGATCTTTTCCGGCATCTTTCGGCTTCCCCGTTAGTTCTTTTGCAAAGAAGACTCGTCCACGGTTCCAGCGGCTCTGGCGGAACCTGATTCGGAGTTCGTTAGCTGTCGAGGCAACCTCTTCTTCCCGTTGTTAGTAACCAATTGCTGTCAGTCCAAGAATCAGCATCCCTGTTCGAGCTCCTGCCCAGGCCAGCAGCAACCCCAGAAGAATTCAGCAAAATTCAGAGGCAATCCAGTTCCAGTAACAAAGATTTTCCCATTGGTCTCGCCCTCGGCAAAATTCTTGATCACGTTCTGCAGCCACAGATCCGACTATCTATCCACAATTATCGAGAGAAGGCAGATTCAGCATATTCACTTCATCATCATTTTAGCCCTAGTTTTCCCCACCCCGCTTGGCCGGCTGAAGGCCCCTCCCTGCGTGGAGGTAGTTTTGATTGTAACTATCATCTTCCCTTCCCCACGATCCCCCCCTTGCATGGGGTGTAGTGTTGTAATAGCTTAAACAGGTCAAGCTACCCCGAGGCGTCGTGTGGGGAACCGACGCTTCCCCGCTCGCCCTCGTCTCCGAGCGGGACCGGTTTCTTCAAACCGGTCGAGTAAGTGCTCCAAACTTTGCTTTAATTTGTGCTTTGTTCTTTCAATATTAGTTCATAAACTCCGCTGGCCGTGAATGAGAGCCCGATCCTTAAGCTCTTGTGCTATAAGTGATCACCGTGGGAAAAGAGAGAAATCGGTGCCTTTGGCACTTGGTCGGCCCCATTGTCTTGGGCTTCCACATCCATTGGGAATCAAGTCTTGGCCTTGCTGGCCCTCTATCAGCAAGGGCCCAACCCCTCAACCTCACCTTGGCATTGCCAAGTTACCCCGGGCTTGGGTGAGCGACGAGAGAGCGGCGGCCCAAATTGGCCCATTTAGATTGCGAATGTGCTTGCTTGCTTAAGTCCCAGGTCGTGTCACATCAATTGGTATCAGAGCAAGTTCACAACTTGTCTCTCCACAAGTTGGTCCTAGGGCATGTTTATGTATTTAGAATCCTTGGTTGCATCTCCCATGTCCACTAGAATGGCCACTTCATACCCGTCATATCCATCCCCATCAACTTTCCCAATAAGCCCAAATCCTCATGGAAGCTCCATTGCCAACAAAGTGGGTAGCAACACCTCTATCATAGAAGCCCTACCTAATGTCCTTAATCGGCTTGAAGATATCATGTCTCGACTCGACCGACTTGAAGGAAATAGCCGTGTACCAAGAGTGAATGAGAGTGACCTTTGGGGAAATCTAGAAACCATATTTTTAGAACACTTGAAAATCAAAACCCCCGCCTTTGATGGATCCAACAGCCCAAGCCTTTACCTAGATTGGGAGATTTCCCTAGACCAATTCTTTAAAGGTTGCCCCTTGAACGAAGGAAGGAGAATGAGGCTAGCCAAGGCACACCTCTCCAAACAAGCTAAAACTCATTGGTTAGTTGTGGAAGGTTTGAGAAAGATCCGTAGGGAGGCTCCAATTAGCACTTGGGATGAGATGAAGACCGAGCTTAGAAAAACCTACACTCTCCAACCCTCTCCCTCCTACTCAAATCACCAAAGTCCAAGGAGCACTTCAACTCCATCATCCCCACCCAGTCAATCCAAGACCCCAATCACCCATTCCCCACCACTTCCCATCTCTCCTACCCCAACCACTACATTTACACCCCACCTCCAAGTCCACACCACAACCATAGGTCCCCATACCCAATTGGGCCCCATGACCAACTCTCCACCTAGGCCCATGGTAACCCTCACCACTACCTCTCCATCACCCCCAAAAGGGGACACTCCTCCCAAAACCAATCAACCCAAACCCCTTCAACCCACCCATCTTCCTCTCCCTACCCCAATCCAACTCCCACCAAAGCCTCCACTACTACCCTTACCTATCCTAACCCAAGTTTCCCACTACCTACCACCCCGGATACACCATGCCCCAATCATCACCACACCCTCAAAAGCCCCTCTCACCTCCTTGGAAGAAGAACTCATACCCGATCTAATAGTGGTGAACACCCCAAACCCACTCCCTACCTTGAGAAACCCAAGTCCAAGTTGAGAAAGAAACATCACACGATGGTCCTCACCTTACATCACCCTCTCTAGTTGGGACCAAGCTCATCTTAGGAGAACCCATTGTTAGTTGGCTAAAGAGAGCCCAATTAGAGAGATCCGGGCCCATGTTTTCCCTCCCATAGAACAAGACCTTCCCTTAGTGCCCTTCTTCTCCTATCACACCACAATCCAAGCATCCTATCAAGTGGAGACCTTAGAGGACCTTCTCAAGGGCATAGCATGGCAATTAGAGATGACTAGCATGTTGACCCCTATGGTAGAACAACCTAGGAGCCTTAGCCTCCTACACCTATGCATAGGGTCTATCACCTCGGTTTGCACCATTGGTTGCTACACTAGCGACCTCCTTCTATTCCTCCCTACACCCGATGAGCCCAACCTTCTCCTCGATTTAGAGCTTCTTATCTCGGGTAGAAAGTCAAGCCCTCCACTCATGGCTGACCCACTTGCCAAGAACATTGGCCCAACTATCATGGAGAAGGATGACTTAGCACCTTTTGAGGATCTTGAGGACATGGAGTTCCTCCCCCTAGGTAACCCATTTTATGATCCATATGATCCATTCCAATGGGAGTCAAGAGACTCGTGTGACCCAAACACTTTATCCACCACCCACCTTTCCCTAAACCAACTCACAATGTTTGACCCAATTCACTCCATCTTAGACCCGGGTTACACCTTGGGAGCCATAACCTTGGACCATATATCCCTAGGTAATAAGGTGGTGCCCCACCCCATGATGACCACCTTCTTAGATCCATTCGATCCTTTCCAATGGGAGTTCAAAGGTTGTCCCACACCTATACACATGGAAGTCACTTTTGGAAAAGTATGCATGTGTCTAGGCTTTCCACACCCCTTGGCATGAACACGATGTTGGGTCCATTCATTCATATCACCCACATGTCAAGTAGAAAGTATGAGTGGTCCATATTCGGATGTCATGGTCCACCTTCATTCATCATGGGTCTTAAGCATGTCAAAGGCATCTACGGATGTCCGGGTCCTCCTATATTTATCACCAATTTGCATGATAGGGCCACCTACGGGTGCCCCGGCCCACCTAGGCTAACCAAAGTCTACACTGCAACATTACACGATAGGTCTACTTTTGGTTGCCCAGGTCCACCCATCACCCCCGGAATGTCTGCATTCACAACATTGCATAAAGAGATCCGCAAGCACATTAGCAAGAAGAATGTGACTTATAAAAGGCGAGCCGACTCTCATCGACGTCACCAAAAATCCCATGAGGGTGACTTTGTGATGGTAAGAACGGAGAGGCTCTCCCCGGGAGCCATCTCCAAATTGAGGCCACGTGGGGCTGGTCCCTTCCAGGTCCTGAGGCGCATTAGTGCACATGCCTATGAGTTAGATTTCCCCGAGGAATATGGGGTAAGTCCCACATTCAGTGTCACCGACCTAGTGCCATACAAGGGACCCACGGTGGTACCTAGTGAGGATATTGAGCCTATTCCCTCGTTGAGAGAGCACCCACCCGTGAGGAGAGTCCACTAGCCAAGAGAGCCCAGCGTGAGCGCATTGAACGAATATTGGATGAACATGTCACTACCACCAGGAGCAAAGTATACAAGCGCTATCTCGGCAGGTGGATGGATCGGTCTCGTTCGGAAGACTTGAGAGCAGTACCACTTCTACACCGTCCAAGGAGGGAAGGACACTTACTCGACGGAGTCGAGTTCTCCGCACCCCGGGAGTATGATGGGGACATCACCTCCCATTGCATCCGGCATGGTCTAGTCATTTAATTTTGAGTCCTATGTAATTTTTATTTGAGTCATTTGATGTATTTTCCCTTTTAATTGAGTCATGTTCCTAGGTCTTGTGTTTATTTCCCTAAGTTTGAGTGTCATTAGGTTGTCTAGTTAGCTATTGGGCCCAATTCATTGGGCTTGGCCCAAGGGCTCCCCCTACCCCCTCGGTTATTTGTCATTGAGTCAATTGTCAGGGACTTTTGTAGAAATGTGGGTTTCCTATATATAGGACCCCATTCCCCCCATTTCAACTTAATGAATCAATGAATGAAAAAAACTTGCCATTTTGAGAGTTTACACTTCTTATCTAGTGAGAGATTCCATTTTTTGGGTGAGAAACCCTAGGGGAGAGATTCCCCACCCTTCCCTCTCTTAATCTCTCTTTTTCACTCCACTTTCTCTCTCCTCAACACCCAAATTCGAATTTTCTTCTCTCTCCTCCCTTCCCAACCACCTCCACTCCCCACCTACCCCATTTAAGCCTCTTCCCATTCCCCACAACCCTCATCAATACTCCACCCCTTCCCAAGACCCCCTCCACCAATCCTCTCCTCACCATCCAACCCCCAACTACCCCTCCCACTTTCCCAAGCACCCTTCCCACTACCCCAAGCACCCCTTCCCTTCCCTAACACAACCCCCCCATTCCCAAGACAAAAAATTAACCCCACCCTTAAACCTATTTTCGAATATCCTTTCCCTCTCTCCATTCCAACCAAATTCGTAGCCCCCACTACCACCATCTATTGGACCCTCTTCCAGACCTTATTCTCCACCTCCCACACCTTAGAACACCCCCTCCAAGACCCCCTTACAACCAGGGGTCACTCCCACACTCATCTACCCCCTTCCCCTTCTTCTTTCTTGGTCATTGGAAGTTACTTCGAAGTTGCAGTTTGCTGTCCAGAGGTTGCAGATGAACCAGCAACTTGCAGCGGCCACCACGACTTCCTTCGGACGAGTTTGAAGACCCAAGAGCCATTTTCGGAAGCGTCTACCAGTATCCTTCGCAACAGAAGTGGTTTCATCTTCTTCCGATCTCCGAGCCGTCTAGGAGGTCCATTCTCCCACAACTGCGCAGTTCTGCCTCGGCTGAGGACCTAAGCCAGATTAGAAGCTCTGCCACGATGAACCCCGACCGAATTAGTCCAGGAGTTCTTCTTCAAAGTTCTTCATCGCCCAGTCTACTTCCAGAATCAAGAAACAGAACTTCATTCGGCATTCGTGATCCAGTGTTCTCATTTTTCTCCCTCAGCTATGCAGATCTGCTACTCATAGTCTACACCGACCAGTCGCCATTGTTCTGCATCCCCTAGTCTTCTCCGACATCGGTTAGCTTCCCCGTCAGTTTTGCTGCGAAGAGGACTCATCTTCGATTTCAACGACTCTAACGGCGCTTGATTCTGAGTTCGGCAGCTGTCAGGGCATCCTCTGTAACCTGCTGTTGGAAACCAGGAGCTAGCTCTGTAGAGATCCTGATCCGGAGAGAAAGCTTCACCACGACAAACCCCGGAGGAATCAGGCCATGAGATCTTGTGCAAAGTTCTTCCTCTCTCTGTCTACTTTCAGAACCAAGAAGCAGAACTCCGTTCGGCATCCAGCAGCAGAAGTTACGAATTTTCTTCCTCAGGCGTGCGACTCTGCTTCCCACAGTCTGCACCGACCCCCACTCACTTTTCTGGGTCCCTTGATCTTCTCCGGCATCTTTCGACTTCCCCGTTAGTTCTGTTGCAAAGAAGACTCGTCCACGGTTCCAGCGGCTCTGGCGGCACCTGATTCAGAGTTCGGGAGCGGCCGAGGCAACCTCTTCTTCCTGCTGTTAGTAACAAGTTGCTGTCAGTCCAAGAATCAGCGTCCCTGTTCGAGCTCCTGCCCAAGCCAACAGCGAGCCCAGAAGAATTCAGAAAAATTCAGAGGCAGTCCAGTTCCAGTAACAAAGATTTTCCCATTGGTCTTGCCCTCGGCAAAATTCCTGATCACGTTCTGCAGCCACAGTACCGACTATCTATCCACAATTGCCGAGAGAAGGCAGATTCAGCATATTCACTTCATCATCGTTTTAGCCCTAGTTTTCCCCACCCCGCTTGGCCGGCTGAAGGCCCCTCCCTGCGTGGAGGTAGTTTTGATTGTAACTATCATCTTCCCTTCCCCACGATCCCCCCCTTGCATGGGGTGTAGTGTTGTAATAGCTTAAATAGGTCAAGCTACCCCGGCGCGACGTGTGGGGAACCCACGCTTCCCCGCTCGCCCTCGTCTCCGAGCGGGACCGGTTTCTTCAAACCAGTCGAGTAAGTGCTCCAAACTTTGCTTTACTTTGTGCTTTGTTCTTTCAATATTAGTTCATAAACTCCGCTGGCCGTGAATGAGAGCCCGATCCTTAAGCTCTTGTGCTATAAGTGATCACCGTGGGAAAAGAGAGAAACCGGTGCCTTTGGCACTTGGTCGGCCCCATTGTCTTGGGCTTCCACATCCATTGGGAATCAAGTCTTGGCCTTGCTAGCCCTCTACCAGTAAGGGCCCAACCCCTCAACCTCACCTTGGCATTGCCAAGTTACCCCGGGCTTGGGTGAGCGACGAGAGAGCGGCGGCCCAAATTGGCCCATTTAGATTGCGAATGTGCTTGCTTGCTTAAGTCCCAGGTCGTGTCACATCAAAGTGTTTGTTGAACAACCCCTAGGTTTTCAGTTTTCTCCTTAATCTAACCAAGTTTTCAGGTTAAACAAAGCCTTGTATGGTCTAAAGCAAGCCCCTCGAGCTTGGTATGAAAGATTGACTGAATTTCTGATCAGCAAGGGCTACAATAGAGGTAAAGTTGATCAAACCTTATTTACCAATAGTACAAATACTGATCTCATCATAGCTCAGGTATATGTAGATGACATTGTGTTTGGATCAACTAGTTGTGAATTATGTGCTGAATTCTCTAAAATGATGTCTGCTGAATTTGAGATGAGTTTGGTAGGTGAATTAAAATATTTTCTTGGCTTACAGATATAACAATTGGATGATGGATGCTTCATCAACCAGACCAAATACACAATGGAACTATTCAAGAGGTTTGGTATGGAAAACCTGAAGCACATAACAACACCTATGAGTACCAACACCTCACTGGATGCTGATGAGACAGGTAAAGAAGTAAATGCCAAACTCTATCAAGGTATGATTGGTTCTTTACTCTACCTGACAGCTTCTAGACCTGGTATACAGTTCAGTGTAGGTATGTGTGCAAGGTATCAGTCTAGACCCACTGAATTACATTTAGCTGCAGTGAAAAGAATTTTTAGATATTTGTCAGCTACACCCTCACTTGGTCTATGGTTTCCTGCTACACACTCACTAGATTTAATTGCATACACAGATGCAGATTATGCAGGATGTAAACTAGACCAAAAAGGCACTAGTGGTCACTGTGAATTTTTAGGTGGGTGTTTAGTCTCTTGGGGATCCAAGAAACAACACTCTGTGGCCCTCTCCACTACTGAGGCTGAATATGTGGCTGCAGGGAGTTGTGGTACACAAGTCATATGGATTAAACACCAGCTTCAGAACTACCAAGTAGACCTGGGGTGCACACCTATCTATTGTGATAATACCAGTGCCATCAATCTTGCCAAGAATCCTGTTCTGCATTCACGCACCAAACACATTGAGATAAGGCATCATTTCATAAGAGATGAGGTTTCTAAGAACAATTTTGAACTGATTGATGTAGGCACTGATAATCAGATTGCAGACATCTTCACTAAACCTCTGGATAATGAAAAATTCACTACACTGAGAAGAGAATTAGGCTTATACAAATTGTCTTAAATGTGTAGTCTGTTCTATTTGTGAGGGGGAGTTCTGTATGTCTGATGGTTAGCTTTTTGTAATGCTATGTTTGAGGGGGAGCTGGTTGAGCTATGAAAGGAAGAGTTCTTTGACAGATTCAAAAAGATTGACCAGATGTGTGTCATTGCTGGTTTTCATGACTGATCTTGTGTGGTTCTCTTAGAGAGTAGAAACTCACTAATCTCTTAAGTCTATAAGTCTGTGATACTAAAGTCCAGCAAGAATCTTCCCAATGGTAGTCTATGAGAGATCTGAATTAATTGTTAAAGTTTATCTTCCTACGTTGTCAGTGATTACAGTTCAGGCCAAAACCTGTATGTCTTGATATCTGACCAAAACAACTAGAAATCTAGACTTTAAGATTCACTTCAAGAAATAGTCCTTCTGGTATTGTCTTCAATCATTTCATCTTCTCTACAAAAGGGTAATCTGAATTAACAAAGGTCTTCATTTGTTCACTGAGAAATTGGGAGCTTCATCAATGAAATGAAGTTTTTCTCCCATGTCATGAGGTGTCAAATGCTTAAGATGAATGAAAAGACATGACAAAGCAATGGTGGCTAGCTGGTGAGTAACTGGGGACTCTGGCCTCTAATCAAGGTGTTTCCTCATGTCAAAAGTCACAGTACTAACTCTGTTCCTTTAAAAAAAAAAAGAGGAGGTAATGAGGTACTCACACTGAGTAACTGGGGATTCAAGCCTCTAATCAAGGTGTCTCCCTAATGTCAAAAGAGTGAATTACCAACTTACTCATTAGTCTTTTCGAAAATCATCTCAAACATCCCTTGTAGTTATGCAACTAATGGATTGCTTGTCCTCAATCCCTTGAGAACACCTTCTCTGACTTTGTCTCTAGTTGTCTTTTGGGATAGTTGCCAGTTCAGCTAAATCATGCCATACTTGTTAACTCCTGCTCTAAATCATACACTATGTATGTTGATAAACTTTTCTATCATTATATTTCTCTACTGTTTACTGGAGTTCAAGAATCTTTACTTGAGTTTAGCACCTCACTTATTATCTTAAGATTTGCTCGTGCCTTTCTACACTAAGATGTTAACTACACTTCCTCCTCATGTCTCCAGCACTTTCATATATTCTACATTTCCCTTTGCTGATGTCAAAGGGGGAGAGAGGTTTTGCAATATCTGTAAGTCATGAATTGCCATGAGTATAGGGGGAGTTTTGTGAGTTTTGTTCATGAGCTGTGGGGGAGAATTCATGTCATGGAAATATCTGAGAATGAGTTGTGGGGAAGCTGAGAGTGAGTTGTGGGGAGTGGTTTTGGAGAAAGAAGTGTTTCAGCAGCTGTATTTAATTTCTCTGCATGAGCTGGCCTTGAAATTGCTTTGATTGTTAAAGTTGCAGTTGATTTCCTTTAAGCCTTGATATTGCTTGATTCATAGTGTTGCCATCATAAAAAAGGGGAAGATTGTTGCATCCCTACGGTTTTGATGATGTCTCACACTATAAATCAATCTGTCTATTTCTAGATCAATTCATGCTTCATCATTTAGGACAGTGAAGTTCATGTGGCTATCAGTGCATCACTTAGCAAGTCCATACATCACTGCACATGTCTTCCATCAAGTCTGTACAGCGAGAGTGGCCTTCATTCATGTGCATAGTCCAAGCATTCTCATAAAGTATATACATTGGCATATGCACACACACACACAGCATAGTCTGGACAGAAGTGGGTCGACCCCCTCCCTTTCAGATGGGTCGACTCCCTCAAGATTCTCAAGTCTGTACATTGCCCTCATGAATACACTACATTGTCAAGTCTACACATCGGTTTCCAAAGTCTATACATCGCGTGCATCATTAAGTCTAGACATTGCACTGTAGCTTGCTTAGTTGAAGTCCATACATTGCTGATCGAACGTAAGTCTATACATTCCAACCTTTTCCTATGTTTGCTGCTTTAGCTACACAGCAAGTCTATACATTGTTCTTCATCTCATGCATCATCTTCCAATGTCCATACAGCCATTCCCAAGTCTGAACATCCATCGTCTCATGATGTGTCTCATCTCAAGTCTATACATTCACATGTAGGCAAAGTCTGCACACTGCCCAAGTCTGAACATCCACTGTCTCTTTCAGCGTCTCACACTTGCAAGTCTATACATTGCCTTTGGGCATCCAAGTCTGTACATTGGCAGCACTGTGCAAGTCTGTACATTGGCAGCGTGTCTGTGTTTCAAGCCATTCGTCAAGTCTATACATTGGCTTCGGTTCTTCAAGTATGTACATTGGCCTCAAGCTTCACAAGTCTACACATTGTCTTCATGGCATCGCAAGTCTATACAGCCTGCATGCCTCATAACGCCAAGTCTATACATCGTGGGCTTCGGTTCTTCAAGTCTGTACATCCTTCAAGGGCCAAGTGTATACATCGTTCACAGCACACACGTTCAAAGTCTGAAGTCTGTACAACCTTGGCATGTGCTTCGTAAAGTCTATACAACGCTCAAAGTCTGTACAACATGCTTTGTCGTTCAAAGTACAAAGTCTATACATAGCAGTGTTCAAGCTTTCAAAAGTCTGTACATTCCCTTCTGTAACGTTCATACATCAATTGTCAAGTCTGTACAGCGTTCACTTAAAGTCCATACAGCAGTGTCTATACATTGGCTTGCTGCTTCATACGTTTGCTAGTCTATACAGCCACATCATGTCTATACAGTCTTTTAAGCTCGAAATCTGACGCCCACCAGAAGTGGCGTCACTTCTCAAATAAACGCCTAGGAAAGAGGCGTCTTCTTCCATTGTGCATACTTTGATAGACGCAGAGTCTATACATCTCCCACAGTAAGCATAACATGTCTGAACATCAGTTGCACAGCAACTAAGTATATACATTGTGTTGCATTACATGCATCACCTAAACTCCATACATTGCTAGTGTAGCTCAAGCCTTTACATCAAAGTCTATACACTGGTTATGCTTGTGCATCACAAAGTCTGTACACTGCTGTCCTTTGTTTTCATGTCTATACATTCGTTTGCTTCATGAACTGCACTGAAGTCTACACTTTCCCCTCTGATATGTTAATGCAACACTCTGCAAGTCTATACACTAAGGTCGCATGAAGGCTTTCAAGTCTATACACTAAGGTCGCTGAAAGGCTTTCAAGTCTATACATTCTTACGTTGTATATACTTGCCTATATGATGTTCTAAAGTCTATACACGCCTTGTTAGAAGCTTGAACTGAACTAATTCAATTCATTCCTTTTGTCTCTGCCTGCAGATGATTCAAGCTGATGATTGGACACGTCATCCGAGGTGGTACCTGGCATGTGATCTGAGGTGCTCTCTGGCGGGAACCTGAAGGACACACGCCCAACATCTGCTATATATATGGAGCATCCTCTTTCAGTAGAAGCTTGATCGTGAAGGAAAGAGTACAAGGCATTCTTGTGAGGCTGCACGATCCAGAAAAGAGAGAGAGCAGAGAATTCTATTTCATCCAGATCTGAGTGAAATATTGTTGAGAGAGAGAGAGCAGTGTCTGTGGCTTGAAGATTTGCTTCTTCGGAAGCTACATTGTTTCCTATTTTCAGAGAGGATTCTTGTCATTTGATTTTCGTGTTTTCATTTTTCATTTCATCTTCCTTATCGTATATTGTTACCCTCCTGTGATCGGAGGAAGGGAGGATTGATCCTCCAGTTTGCAAGTGACAGGGAGTCGCTTGTGGGTTCCCTCCTGGGTGGAGGAAGAGAGACCTCGGTCTCTAGTTTGTTAGTGACTGGTGTCATTGGTTGTGTCCCTCCGGTGTCGAGGAAGAGGAGAGGCTGTTCCCCTGGTCAAACTGTGTGGCAGCATATTGTTCGCAGACTGAGTCTGCAGGTTCTAGCCGTGGCTAGTGGAAGCCTCACTCTAGTTGGAGTGAGGGGTGGATGTAGATTGTGGACTACAATCGAACCACCTTAAAAATTCTTGTCTCCATTTGTGGTTTGTTGTTATCGTTTGTGCTCTCCATCTGCTTGACATTGTGGTTGACTGTGGATAGCTCGTTCAATCACTCTTACTCTTTCTGTCTTGGTTAGTGACTGCGTTAGCAATACTATTTGTGCTGTTTCTGAAGGGTTTCAAACCGTTGAACTAATATTCCACTGAAGTTTTTAAAAATCGGGAGTGATCTATTCATCCCCCCCTTCTATATCACTCTTCGTTGTGCTAACAAAATGAATTTCTTAAGATCTACAAATTGCCGATCACGGTGCGACCACCTCTTATTTTTCTTTTAATTACCGCTCCCTTGGGCACCCACGTGTGCCATCTCCCCTTTGCACCCACGGTGCACCTCCTCTTCTGCTCCACATAGCACTCTCCCTAAGTGATTGTTAGTTTGTTAGATTTTTTAGAAATTCCATTTATCTATCCATCTCTTAAAAAAATGAGCATGTAATGCTTTGTTTCTTAATTCTTGATTGCCATGATCCACACTTTGAGCTTGTGAGTGGTTTCTTCACTTTCATTGATTTTTGTTCACCACTGTATATGCTTTCAGGCTGGTGTGTGAGGTTCTGGGACGGGGAGAATTGGTGCCCACACAGTGGGCGCCCAATTCAGAATTGGTGGCAGGGTGCAGGGCGCCAATTCCCTGCCCCATTAAAAAAAGGGGAGAAAATTAGAATTGGCGCCCATTAGATGGGCGCCCATTAGAGAAATAGGGGCATTGAGGAGGGCACCATTTACAATATTCTGAAAAAGAAAAAAATCATCACAGGAATTGGCGCCCACCCAGATGGCGCCCTTCCAGGAATTGGTGGCACCTATCAGGGTGCCAATTTCTTATGTTTTTCACAGATTTGTTCTTGTGTGGGTTATTTTGCATCATTCTTTCATATTTATATTCATATATTTATATTCTCTCCATCTTGCATTAGTTTTGCATTCATATTGCATTTGGCTTGGGAGACCTCCTCTCTCCACACTTCTAGGATACCATACCCCCTCTTGGTTAAGGAAGGACCCTCCATTGAGCATTCTGTCTCTTTGGATTGAAAATTTCTAAACCAAGCCTCCATAAGTCCCTACACCCGTGGATTCCCTCACGGAAGCTTGGGCTGGTTGTACCTTGAAGTTCCCCAGGTTTTGTTGGCCTAATACGAGGTGAGAGAGTGTACCTAGTTGGAATTGAAGAAAATCACATCGAAACTTGGTTCCTACCTTGTGTGAACTATATCAATTTTTGTCAAAAACATCTAGTTCACATCAAGGTTTAAACTTAAAAAAAATCAAGCATAAGAATCCAACTTGTGTGATCTTTGCAAATTGTTTTGATTGAACCATTGTTATTTGCGTGATGTTTCACCTTGATAATAAAACTGACATGTTTAATCAATCATATATTCATGAGGATGATAAACCTAGCACATCATATGATCCTCAGTGTTATAATTCTCACCAAAATTTTTCTAAGCGACCACATCCTTACTCTTATGGTATTGCCCCGCCCATGGGTAGTGGCCAATCTCATGGTCCTTTACATCAATCGCGAGCCACTATTCTCCCCAGGGACCGTCTCCTCCACATGATGAGAAGGTTTCCCAAGTCTTGCATGTATTAGATCATTTCACCCCTCAACAAATCCAGGTCCTTAAGGCCATTGTTGAGGGTGCATCTCCTTCTCATCCTCCTTCCAATCCCTCACGGGTGGCCCATCATCCACATACTTCTATACATAATCTCACACGGGTGGCCCATCACCCGCCTCCCTCTTCTACTCACGCTGCCATTCAGGAGTCCATCCATCTTCTTCTGCACACATTCCTTCTCAGGTGGTCTGTCACACGCCACCTTCTATTCCTCCTTCTCCACGGCCTCAAGGCCCACATGTTCCTTGCAACCCGGCCCGTCCGAGTTCTTTTATGGGCCGGCCCATTAACCCTCCTTCACGACCTTTACATCAAGCCACACCTCCACGGTCTTCCTCTCAAGGCCAACCCTCCAATGTTCAAGTTACACCCCTCCAACAAACTCTTTATGATAAAATTGCTTCGATGGAGGAACAACTCAAGAGGGTCACAAGCCTGCGGCCCGCTCCTCCTCCTTGTCAAGTCAATCCTCTTCACACTTTCAAGAATAATATCACCAAGATGGAAAAGATTGGAAGGAGAGTAGAGATAACGGCATTATAGATTCAAGTGAGCAAATCGTTTTAACATGCTTTGATGATCAAGTGGACGCCGTCCGCCCTCAACTCACCCACCCCACTCATCCATATGGCCCTCCGCTTTCTCCGCCTTTACATAATCCTCCACAAAACTCTCCACCACAACATTATATTCCACCACCCATTATTACGCCTCCACCATGGCATCCACTTGAGTTTACTAATGATGATGAATTGAAAGTTCTTTATGAAGAATTGGAGATGACATGTGCAGATGATGAAGTTTCTAGAGAGGCACCCCTTCCGAGTTTCCTTTGCTTTCCTCTCCCTCCATTACCACCAGATGAACTCCCTACTCAGGACGATGCCACCGTCCCTAACCCCGTTTACCAAACCAATTGGTGTTACGATGATAGGTCGATACTCCAATCACCCACGTCGGTGTATCAAGACCCGTCTCTTGCTCTACAAACCTCCCGCACCACCAAAATTCGACGCTTCTTGCGCACTAAACCTACTTTTATACTTCCAACTACCACATCATTACCCTCCACTAAGCCATCCAAGCTTACCTCTACACCATTAGCCTCCACTACATCGGCCTCCGCCGAACCTTCCATTAAACCTTTTCCTAAACCAAAAAACACCCCATTGCCGCCACCTCGGCCCTCCATTATCACTATAGCCCTAAAGCCAATTACCCTAAATCAAATTTCACCTACCCCTTTACCCGAACCCGGGGCTAATCCCGAGCAGGATTCACATATTTTTGCACTCGAGCCAACCCCAGTCGCTTCCGAGCAAGGGGAGAAGCCCGACGTGTTTCAACCTCTGTTTCCACTTACCCTTCCACCGACGCTCTCCATGAAACCACCACCATCTAAAGCCTACCGCTTCCATCTCACCTTCCTCTACCATTCGGAGTGGGTGTGTTTCTGCAAGCACATGTGCCAGGATATTCAAGAACTGGGCAAGAAGGATTTGGCATCGGTGATGTTGTTCAAAGTTTAAAATTTTGTTTGCCAGATGCCGATCTGTGTCATTATGCTAGGCATTTTTGAAAAGTATCCACTTCTGTAGTTGATTCCATGTCAGCCTATTATCAAAGTCACTTTCTTCATGTGTCGGCATTTTTTTGATGCTCTCATTACCCCGCGGTCCATCATTATACAACTTCTATGTCAAAAGAAGGGGTTCTCTTCCCGTATTATCATAACACATGAGAGTATTCGGACATTCATTCCGCCCATTGGGCTGTCTGGGCGGGCACTTTGTTTACCTTGGAGGGGTAGACTTTATTTTGCTAAGGGGCATTCCTCCGCTAAACCACTCATCCTTTATTCTATTTCATCCATACTTCAATCCACCACCAATTTCTTCTTATGGGCCACTCCATGGGTGAGGAAGAGGATCTCATCCTCTCATTTCATGCATCCCTTGCATCCATTGCATCGCATTCATCTGCATTACTTCTCTCCCGGGTTTCTGAACCCGTATTTTCCCCGCCTTCCGGAACCTCTGAATCCTCCACATCTTCTTCCTTCTTCACCTCCCTCTTCTGGATCTCTGGGTCGCCTTACACCTGTCGGGCATCGTGCCCCTTCCAGATTTCTCTTAGGGCATCACGCCCACTCCCAACTTTTGCATCCAAAATTTTTAGATTTCTCACTGATTCACCTAGGGGATTGCATCCCATGGTGTCTTCCTCTCCCGGAGTTATTTCCAGATTTCTCACTGATTCTCTTTGGGCATCGCGTCCCATGGTGTCTTCCTCTCCTGAAATTTTCAGATTTTTCACTGATTCTCCCAGGGCATCGCACCCCATTCCATCTTATCCCTCCGGAACCTCCAGACCCCCTCCCTTTCCTCCGATTCATCCTCCTACTCCTCCAGGGCATCTCGTTCTTTGTCCTCTTCTTCCTTTTAAATCACCTTTTTCCATACTTTTTCCTAGGGCATCGTGTCCCTCGGGATTTTTCCCCTCCGGAACTTCCGGATTCTTCTTCCCATCATGATTCTCCATTACCTCCAGACCCTCCGGGTTCTCCTCTCTCGATTTATCAATTCCTTCTCTTAATTCTCCTGATCCCGGGTCCGACCCGACTTCTTCTACATCTACTACTTTGGGCATCTGCCCTTTCTCCCACTTTTTCTGAGGCTTCAGTCCTCACTCCCCATCTTGATTTCCCTTTCATTCTGTAGACCTTTCATGTGATCAGGGTCTTTGCACGTTAGTGAGGGAGTTCTAGCCCTCACCTCTTTTCCTTTTCTCCTTATTCGTCTGGGTATGGTCTAAGCATCATTCCTTCTTGTTAAGCCACTTTCAAAACTTTGCTATCTCTTTTTCTGTCAAAAGAGGACAACAAATCTCATGTTCACCATGATCACCTTCGACAGCTGCTTCTACAAAGGTTGCAAGATAACGTATGCACGTAAGTATGCATCCTTATGCATTTTTCATCACTTTATTCATGCACGGTTTTCAAAAATGAAGTGCTTCTTAACATGATTAAGAGTTGTTGTTTTAGACCTTTATCTTAAGCTTTTGTTTAATTAAAGTCAACTTCAAAAGAGTCTTTAGGCTTGCTATGTAGCACTTTGGTAATAAGAACACTACGCTGGGAGTTCGGTATTCTCTCCTTGCTCATTAAGGGCAATGATGCGGGACGGACACGCGACCTGGGACTCTAGCTCACGGATGTCCCTATGCAAGGGAAACGCTGGACCGTGCACGGTTAAGAAATCGACAGTAAGTCTCGGGTATCGGACTTTCCGCGTTAACTCGGATCGAGACAAGGGACGGGTTACACTCACTCTCTCGCAGCGGTGAATAAAAGTACAGTAAGCTAGGAACCTACACTCGCAGCGCCATATACGAATGAATACGAACTAAGCAAAATGCGATAAAAAGTGGGGGCAAGTGTACCTCCACGCTCCGGGTGTGGGGAAGACGTTCCCGGCCATGTACGGTAATTCCCGGTAACAACGGTAAAAACTTAATTACAACAGTGAATTTTATTACCCACTCCACGCAGGGAGGTAAAGGGCTACAAGTGGGGCCCGGGAGGACCGACCCTGGGTTGACAGGTAGCAATCTGGAGGTGCGTACGGCACGAACTCATCCTGCTGAACCGACTCAGTCCTGCGCCGACTCGGTACTGCGCCGACTCGGTTCTGACTCGCTGGACAGCAAGGCACGGATTCCAATGGAACGACACCCTCCTGAGGTCTTCTGAAGGCGCCGCTTGGCTGGGATGATGGCGGGATGTCCCTGATCAACTCCCTTAAGTGGCGGTTCCAGAAGTTGACTTTTGATATTTTTGCACGGATTAATCTCGGACTGATTTTTCTGATCTGCACAAAGAACAGATTCACGCGCCTCGGCGGCAAGAATTATGATGCTCAGATCCGGAGGCCGATCTAGGTGTGGCTGGTACCGTTGGAAAGAGCACTCACAGAACTACAACATATAGTTTTCGCAGATCCATCCATTGAACGGATTGAATATGAGAATGACTATAACATTGTTTTGTTTTCTGACCCGGACTGACAGACACACAGGGCAGACTGTGTTTTTACTGAGACTGACCTTTGACCGATAGGTAAATGATTTTTTCAGGGGCGACAAATATTATGGGAGACAGGGTAGGACGTGAGGAACACCTGAGAATTTTTGTGATTGTTTTGGAAATTTATAAGTGGGTGGGAAAATTACAACAAGGTGACTCTGTCCCGTAGATCTGCAGAATGGCAGATTACAGGGGGAAGAATAATAAATGTGGGAAAAATACCAAATGGTGTCCAACGACACAAAATTTGAACTGGAGGTTAGGGGAGACGAGTAGAACAAACGCTCAAAATTAGGGCTCGACCTGACAACAATAGAAATAACTAGAATTTCTGGATTGGGGTTCTGTCCTGATGGAGATAGAACTCCGGCGAAGCGGCGGAGGCGGTGCGTTGGTGGCACGAACGGAAGGCGGTGGCCGGAAGTCGCATCCAGCGGAGGTGGAGTTCTTGGAGTCACACCACGAGGAGGGCTTCACACCCTAGAATGGCAGAAATCCATCTACAAGAGGGGAGGAGAGACACAAGGGGTGCCCTTGGGATTGCTCTTGGCAAAAATGCTTAATTCTTCATTAAAATTTCTAATGACACTATACATAGGCTTATATAGAGAATGGTAGGGGGTGGGGGGATGAGAATTTCGTGGGAGAGGGAATTTTCTTCCCCATGTGGTCAAATGACCAAAATAAATAAAAAATACAACATGTGATAAACTATGTTATAAGCGGGAAGCATCTTGGACTTTAAGGGTTGGAATATTAGACTTTTTAATCCAATTGTCCCCTTGAATGGTCAAGCCATCTAGAAGCCCACCTTGGACTTTTGACTGGCCCCACATGGGCCCTAAGGCTTTGGTGGACAAATAGGAAAGGAGATGGGGGGCCCTTGCCGGTCCTACTGGACTTTTGCATAAAAACCCAAAGATCCTTAGGGAATGACACATTGGCTTATAAAGCCTTACAATTACATACATGTTTTCCCAAGAATATAAATGTAAATAAAAGGACACAAGTGCAAAATAAAATTTAGTGCTCGGCGTCGATTCCCATCAGGCAACCCTTAGCTGGGCACCGCACACACTTCATGGCGTCCTTCGCCGTCTCCCTTGGTAAAACACCATTACTACTCGGGCCATGCTTGAGGGCACGAAGTCTTTTTCTCTTCTTCACTCGGCCGAAATATGAGGATATATTTTGGGCAAAAACCATCAACTTAAGCACACCCCGACAAGAGGAAGTCTCAAATAGGGGCAGTCTATTATGACCTTATTCTCAAAATATCAAGTTTCAATTGCAATATCTTTCAAGTCTAAAGGACACAAAAGAAGAAAAATGAAAAACCATGAGAAAAGAAAAAAGAAGGGTGAAATCAAAAGAAAAATTTGATGAATTTTTGGCATGGCAAGAGGGCAGTAAATTTTTCTCGCGGGATGTTATGAGCCCGGCCGTATGCGTGCCTATAAGAGAAATAAGGTTCGATGATATGACACAAGGCCCCGGCGCAATAGACCGAATCTCTAGGGGTTGTGCTATGGACGGAAGTCAAAACTCAATATCTTCTTAACTTATATCAAGCTTATCTCCCAATTGTTCCTCTCTTCTCCATCCAAGACCGAGTGTTTCTCGGGTATGGCCTCGGTAGGGGCACCATTATACAAGGGCAGCCGACTATAGGGCACCACCCTCTATGCAGGCCCTACTTCGGGCAGTTTTTAGCGAAAGGGGAAGGAACAAGGTCCCCTAGCCAGTAGTTTAAATATCCTTTGATGCTGCTTCTAGTAATGTCTAAACCAAAATCCAAAAAAAACTTTGAATATTTATAAAATCCAAAAAAAGGTTGAATATTAGAAAAATCCAACAAAAACTGAATATTCTCAAAATCCATAAAAACTCAAATATTTCTTTAAAATACATAAAATTTGAAAACTTGTCAAAACCCATAAAAATTTGCATATTTCAAAAATCCAAAAAAATTACATTGCATTTTTCTGATGGTGCTTTTGCAGGGACAACTCTTTTGGAAGGACCAAGAGCACGGGATGAGTCCTCTCCATTCACCACTATCAATCTTTTGATTCTTCCCAACATCTTCATGATTTGTCATTATCGGCATCCCTGATTATCATCTCTCTATTCTTCCAAGGCAATTCATGTCATACTGGGCATTAATTGATCGTTCATCTCCAAATCTTTTTAATAAACTCCTACTGATTTCACTTGATCACTCTGCCAATGGGCATTATCGGATCTTGATCATTCAACTCCAAATCTTGATTTGCCAAGATTGTCATCCTCATGACAAATGACAAATAATGATGTTTCATGTTTTATGTTATCATATGATATTGAATGTTATGCTTCAGCCCATGCTATTTATGCTTTCCTACACATATCTTCTTATACAATGATGTTTTGAAACATGCTGTGATTTGGTTGCTTTACTTAGATATATGCTATGATTTGTAATTGCTTATTCATTGCTTGTTACCCTTTTTATCTTGGCTAATGATTTTTGAGTGTAAAAAGAAGCTCTTAGGTCTCACGGTGTCTTGCACCTCATTTCTCAGTCCCCTCATGCTATCACCGTCTCCCTGTATGCATTTTTACTATATGTTATTACGCTATTAGATTATATCAAGGACCTTGTGACTTTGGTAAATCTAGAATTTGAGTTCCGCTTCATCAAAAATAATGATGATTTTAGAGGAATCTTAGTCACACGAATAGGCCGTTGAGCCGTCCAAGACTGGGGACGATGGTTCCCTTTTACGAATTGGTGCGTGGATAAACGGATTTCGGCTTAGTATCAGCTCACAAAATAGGTTTCTTGACTTAGTCTTGACAACTTAACAATATTATCCTTGATTATCTTATATTTTAATTTATTTTAAATTTTCCCTTTAAACCCATCATGCATTCATGTAGGACTTTGATTTAACATTAGAAAATCATTCTAATAACTCATTTAAGGTCAATTGATCATTAATTTCAAGATAAGAGATATTCCACGCTAAATTGAATCTTCAGTTTGCCATGTTGCCGTTTTGGGCCGCTTCCTTCAAAACTCCTTTGTTTGGATTGCTATCATTTTACTTCTATCCTTTTCATTTGATCTACCTTGGCTGTAGCACATCCACATTAGCTGATAACTACTCCCCAATGATGAAACCTACAGGTTTATGACCTGGGGTACTTCCACTGCGCAGGAAGTTGATCGCCCTTTCGTGCCCACGCGCACACTCCTCCTCTTATCCAAACAATTGTTGCTTTCATTGAATCTCCTCAAGATTGCTTCATTCCGAGCTTTTGACTCAATTCCTAACAAGTGATGTTGGTTGTGTGTCTCATCACACCTTGGCATCTACTTTTCAGTTCACTCCCACTTCATTCCATTCCATTCCATTCCATTCCATGTCATTACACTTCATTACACTCCATGTCACTCCCTTGCAAAGCAGACGCCAAGGCGTGGCAGCTGTGGATACGCTAAAATTGACATCATTTTGAGCATATCTCCTATCACACTGCAATGCTCCATTTGGCCCTCAAATCGACTTATTTGAGTGGTTTTTCTCTCTTTTCTTGAATATCCAACTTCCCCTAACTTTCACTCATGTTTTCCTATTTTTCTAGACTTTGCTGAGATTTTTCTCCATTTTTCCATGGGCTTTTCGAATTGGTGATAGCCAGCCTGCCACTATTTAAAGAATTGGTAACAGCCAGCCTGCCGCTATTTAAAGAATTGGTGGCAGCAAGCCTGCCGCTATTTAATGAATTAATGGCAACCTGCCTGACTTTAATTTGGAATTGGCACCCAGACCCTGGGCGCCCTTTAATTGGCGCCCAGGAAGAGGTCGCCCATTTCCTGCTTCTCCGTTTTGTCAGTTTTTTAGATTATTTGAAATAGTGACACTGCGTGAAGTCGCTAATTAATTAAGTAGCAACAATTCGGAAGGTTGCCAATTCTTTTGAGCCAAAATAAGATTATTTTTTATTCCACGACTTCCTGGATGGTCGCTATTTCATGAAATAGCGCCGGTATGTAAAGTTATCAATTTTCTTGCCATATTTTGAGGTTTTAACTCCGTCCGAAACTCGTATTAATTCTAAAATAGCGACCACCTCATGGTTGCCAATTCTTTTTAATTTTTGGAAAGTCTGAATCCGTCTCGAAATGCCTCAGAATTAGCGATGCTTCACGCGTGCGTTATTTTAAATAGCGACCATCTATCTAGTCGCCATTTCTTGCAGATTTCTCAACTCCGATAGAACCTCATTCTTTCTCTCTTTTGAGCCCCTTTTCACTTGGGAAAAAAGTATAATGGCTTTCCAAGGATGAAGGGACACTTGCCTAAGGTTTATCTCTTTCCAAATCCCATTAAAACATGTTTTCCTAATTTCCCTTGGATTAAACTCCAAATTTCATCCCCATAAATATGACCCCTCTCTCCCTTGTGTAAAAGACTGCTCAACTAATCTAAGGGGGGGTGCTGGATTGGAGGCTCAAGGATGGAGTCTCCCACATACTTAAGGTGTCATCCCATGGAGATCTCCTTCCTCCCTTGAAGACTTGAAGCCCCAATTGGAGAAGAAACCAATAAGCCTTTCTCTCCCCTTTTCTCTTTATTTTTATTCATTTAGCATTGCATGGGGCTTCAAGTCTGAATTCTTTTTAATTTTCGGAAAGTAAAGATTGATTCTCTGTTCCTTTTTTTATATCTTCCCCGAACTACTGCTCTTTCAAACTGCTTCTTCATATTTCTTCTGTATGCTCATGTTTGTCTCTATTTTTTTTTTCCTTCTTCCTCAGGACTACCCAAATGTCCCAGGTGCTAGGAGATTCACAAAGATTAAGTGGCTGCCTCTTATTCTCTCCAAATTTTCTTCAGATATGAGGGTGTACTTAGCAAGATGGCATCTTCTTGGTCTAGTTACCCATGCCAAACACTATGATCAAATCCACTTAGATTGGGCTGCCATAGGAGCTTTAATTGAAATATGGCACCCTTCCACTCACACTTTTCTATTCTCAACCTTTGAAACCACCATCCTATTAGAAGAATTGGAGATGATCTTGGGCTTAAAGAGGATGAAACAAGGGGATGAGGAAAAGATGGCCATCATGCCAAAACCAATCTCCTCACATGAACTATTAAGCACATTAATACCTAGCCCAAACTTAGTGAACCAAATCAAGGTCACTAAAGGAATTAATCTTCTAAAGCTTGCCTCATGGGTATACAAGAGAGCAGATCAAGCTAAAGAAGAGGAAGAGATCAAACGGGTGACCAAGGCCTTCGTGGTATGCTTAGCGGGAGCACTCTTATTCCCATCCACGGAGGATTTCCTAGAGGAGGCCCAATTAAGCGCAATAGTGAGCTTATGGGAAGGAGAGAGAGTTGGACCGGCCATCCTAGCCTATCTCTATAGTGGGCTTACCTCAGCGGCGATGGGAAGGCCCATCTACGGATGCATGCTAGCTCTCTCTAGTTGGGTAGATCTCCACTTCAAGTTCGATCCATGTGATGAGGCCCAAAAATCCTCAAGAATCTTTTCAAATAGCCCACTCTCTTATATGACCGGCTCATTAGGAATAAGCAATAGGGTGACGAACCGGATTCCTCAAATCAAGAAGAGAGCGGAATGGAGAGAACACCTCAAAGTAATGCCAAAGAACTTCTTCACTTGCGCCCCAGGAATATTCCAGCTTCAAGAACTCCGTGCAAGATTTTCTCCCGGGACGGACCTTCGAGTCATAGGTGCTTCAGAATTTATCTTGTATAACTCACACCGGTGCCTTCCTCAACTCGGGCTTCCACGGTAAGTATTCGAAGATCCATCTCATCTCCCTCCGATCAAGATACGGGATCTCGGTAGCAATGAAGATGGAGAAGAATGCACCACTATCCAAGCTCTGTGGAAAATCAACAAGACACATCAACCTGTGGAAAGCTTTGAAGAAGACAGAGATCAATGGAAGTCTTATGTAATTGCTTTAAGAAGCTTGAGGCCCAAAATGGCTCATTGAAGCAATGTAATCTTTCTTCCAATAAATCAATGATAATTTTCTGATTGAGCCATAACACAACGTTTCTGATCAATTCTTCTAATAGCCTGCGGTTCTGTTGCAAATAACGACTCAGCCAATGTTGTTAATTCTATAAATGACGCCTCAGCGTACGTCGTCTTCAATGATTGATCTCTCATAATTGACGCCTTCGGATATGGGCGTTAAATGAATGACGTCTTAAGACAAGGCGTTAATTCAATTTATATTCCAAAAAGATTTCGTTGAAATTCCCAAAGTAACGCCTTCAGCAAAGTCACGTTTCATATAAATAACGCCTCAATCATAGTCGTTACTCAAAAATAGTAATCATCACTCCCATCAAATCAATCAATCCCCATTAAATGCGTCTGACGACGGTTATCATTCCCCATGCAAATAAAAATAACGCCTTAAGCAATGTCGTCAATTATCAAGAAACGCCCTGGTTTCAGTCTTTAATTCCATAAGACACGACCTTCTTTAAGTCGTTAATTCTTTTTGACCGTTCGACTTAACTTTCCCTCCTTTCTTCTTCCTCCTTCATCCACTTTCCCACTTTCTCTCTTCTCTTCTGCAAACCCTAACCGAAGACAACCCCTTCTCTCATTCTCTCTATCTCTTTTCCCCTCACCCCCTAGCCCTAGCCATGGCCGGCAGTGGATTGAAGAGGCAACGGGTCAACGCCCCTGAGACGGTGGACTTGGGCGAAGATGCCCACGAGGAAAACGCCGCCGTGGAGGGAGATCCGCCGGCGGCGGCCGAGGTGGCTCCGACGGCGACAGCCGGCAACGAGGCCGGAGGACAAGGCAAAGAAGAAGAAGAAGATGATGGCGAAGACGAAGAGGGCAACATAGAAGGAGAAGACGGCGGTGAGGAGGAAGATGGTGACGGTGATCACGAAGACGGTGATGAGCCACCGGCCACAGCGGCGACCGTTCCATGCCCCGGCCAACTCCGGGGGCCTCGTCAGCCACGCCCTCCACGGGAAGAACCCAAACGCCACAAGGTAGGCCTCCAAACCATTTCCATTTTTTTTTTCATTTTTACCTCAATTTCCATAGCCCTCGGGCTAGAAGACCTGCAACTCAGAAAGAAGACGCCCCCAGGGGTGTCGTGAATTCAAGAAGAGACGCCCATACCTGGGTCGTGAATTCATTTTATTTCCTGAAAAGTAATTAACATCATGAAAACACGCCCTAGAGCATGTCGTCCATTTAAATTATCATTTTTTTCATATCAATCATGCTGTTAATTCCGTGCATTTATTCAATTATATATTTTTTTCATGATTAATATCGCATGCTATTTTTTTTATTTCAAAACCCTGGAAAACAACGCCCCCCATCGGGGCGTCAATTCAACAAAGAACGACCAAACCAGCGGTCGCCAATTCATTAATTCCAGAATAAATTATTAAAACCCAAAACCCATTTTAACAGAAAACGCCCTCCACAGGGGCGTTACTTAAGAAAATAACGACCCTGTTACGGGCGTCAATTAAAAAAGACTTTAGGAAATTAGAAATTAACCTCAAAACCACGCCTCCCACTGGGGCGTCTCTTAGATAAACAACGACCTATGGTAGGTCGTTAATTCAGAGCCCACTTAGAAACCACGCCCTCCTCAAGGGCGCCAATTAAACAAATCACGACCTGGGGATGGTCGTTAATTAAATCAAGCATCAACATCTCGAACCAAGGTAATTAAGTGAATTTCAACCAGAAATAATTGAACAATTAAACCAAAATTTCTTTCTTTATGCGTGCAGGGGTTGATGAGGACACGGATCTCCTAGGTCATGGTCCGAGCAGCATATTACGGCCTCCCCGAGTTCCAGAGAGCCAGGGTAGATGCCATGGGGTTCGGGGCTTTCCTTAGCATAGAGCCAGTCAGACCCGACCTACCACTTATCCAGGTTCTGAGGGAGAGATGGGATAGGACTAGCCGGGCATTCCTGATGCCTTGGGAGCATATGGTCCCTACCTTAGAGGATGTAGCTAGGATCACTGGACTTAGGGTAGACGGGGAGGCAGTGAGCGGGATCACCTTACCAGACTATACCGAGCTCGCCCAGAGGCTGCTAGGGCTAGAGATGGTCTACGAGACACCTAGCGAGTGTAGGACTATCTTCCGCACCGATCTGACTACGGTGATGGGCTTAGGGGACGCTAGGCATAGGTCAGGGGAGTCCTTAGAGTGATTCTCACAGAGATTGATTGATGGGGCTAGGGCAGTCTATTGCCAGGACCCAGCCGACAGGGAGAGAGCAGACCGAGACCTGAGGAGATTCCTACTGCTGCTGCTCGGGAGGCTATTGCTCGGCACGAAGGGCGACGTCATCAACTGCCCGTTCCTAGGGATCCTCGAGGATTTAGAGGGAGTCGGCAGGTACGCCTGGGGAGCGGCGCTACTAGCGCACTTACTAGCCGACTTGTCCACGGGGACAGGACGAGAGACGACCGTCAGTGGCTTCTCACCTTTTCTTCAGGTAGGCATTTTTTTCTTTTTTCTTTTCTTTTATTATGCATGTGAATGCCTTACTAATGCAATGCATGGATGCAGGTTTGGAGCCACCTGTACATGCCCATGGGGCGTGCTGACCCACGGCCAAGAGGTGAGGGTGCTTTCCCTCTAGCACGGCGCTGGCTGCCAGTGGTTTTTGGTGCCCCACTCGGCTACGAGCTGTGGGTGCTACGGAGAGAGTTCCGAGACTTCCCTCCCTCGATGGTATGCATGAATGAATGCATTTTTTTATGTTTATTGTTTATTTGAATTTATTATGATTATGATGAGATGCTGATGACATGCATGTTTATGGATGCAGGTGCGATGGAGACCTTACGAGGGTATGACAGACGAGGGCCAGCCGCGGGTCGTAGCTGGCCGACCTCGTTTTGGGCATGATCTCTGGGTTCATTGCCTGAGCGAGATCGAGCCGTTACGGCTTAGGTTGGTGATGAGGACCCTGGGCCTACACCAGGAGTGGATAGAGGTCGGGGAGCCACGGGGGATCGGAAAGAAGACACGCGGTCGCACGAAGGCGATCGACTGGAGGGTGCGCTTCGAGGACCAGTACACCGACTGGCGGCGAGGCGGGACCCGAGTCACCTCCCAGGCGACTGACAGCTCTGAGTACCTCCGGCGCTACTGGGAGGTATACGCCGGCCGACCCCAGATGAGGGTCTTAGGGGTATGTATGAATGCAATTATTTCTAAATTGAATGCAAATGCTTATGTGACTATCATGTGACTAATATGTAATGAATGCAGGATGCACGGGACATAGCAGCGATGGATGCCTAGGCCCACCTACACAGCCTGGAGGGCCAGCTGGCCGCCATACGGGCCGACCTAGAGACCCTGGTGAGTGTTTAAATTATTTATATATGCAAATGAATTTTTATTGAATTATTGATGATTAGCCACTGACGATTTCAATGAATGCAGCGTGCCCAGCAGGGAGTCGTAGGGAGAGATACAGGGGAAGCCTCCAGCTCGAGGGGACCCAGTGCAGAGGTGACCGCACTAGCGGAGCAGCTAGCGGGAGCGGTCACACGGGCCGAGGCTGCAGAGCTCGACCTCGCCTCACGGGTAAATTCCAGAATTCAAAACCTCATTCAATTATTGATTATATAATTATGCACTGATAAAATTCATTTTTTCAGACTGAGGAACTTCGAGCCGCTCTTGCTTGCGTCTGCGAGGGACAGCAGGCGATGACTGCCCAGGTGAGTGATTTACTTTTCGTCATGTATTGCTTATTTCATGAATTTGAACTGTGGAACTGATGATTTGTTTACCTGTTTGCAGACCAGACAGTTACAGGCGGCACGTACCCAGGCTGCCCTAGCTGGGACAGAGCTGGCGATCCGTGAGCAGCGGATTACAGAGCTGGAGCGGACCGTGAGGCGACGGGAGGAGTTGCCTCAGGACGTAGCAGAGCTGCGGGTGGCCCTTGAGCTGGAGCGACGAGAGCGTGCTCGAGAGCGGGAGGAGCACTTGGCGGACCGTGCCCGTCATCACGAGCTACAGCAGTCAGAGCGTGCCCGGTACCAGGAGCTGGTGGTAGCACACGAGCATGAGCTGGCAGACTCGAGGACGTAACTGGTCCTTGTTCAGGAGCAACTACGAGTTGCTGAGGAGCGTCTCCAGCGAGCGCGTGAGCGAGCTCGTACTGCAGGGTACTCCTTTACTAGCTCCACTTTCGTGGCGGGTTCTTCTCTTCGAGAGAGGAGCGAGGCAGGGGGCCAGGCTCGAGTTCCAGCTTCTTCTCGGGGGCCCATGCCCCCTCCACCAGTGCCTCCTCGGGACGGCGAGGACAAGGTAGAGAGTAGGAGAGAGGAGGGTGGAGGCGAGAGCTGAGAGACTTACTTGTACTCCTCCACCCTCACACCTGTACTCAGATATTCATGATGTATATATATATGAGATTGACATTTTTGTTACCTGAGCACTTGTGTAGTTGTGTACTTGTGGTTGTGTACTTCGCTTCTTTTCCCGTTCTTCGTGTTCGCTTTTACTTTGCCCTGTACTTGTAGCTGTGGTTCACACTTAAATAAACAGGTTAATTCATCTGTTCGACTTGGCCCCTTGCTCAATAAGCAAGGGGTGCCTTTACTTTTGACCTGGATAGCGGGTCAAGGGGCCAAGCCTTTAATCAAATAAGGTAAATTAAATAACCAAAAAGGGAGATGCGACACGCAAGCATACATATGCAAACAATAATCAAGATGCCATATGCAATGATGCGAGCACGCACATGAAGAATAAACCCCATTTCTTCTTTTCTTTTCTTTTCCATTTATATTTTTTTTCTTTTATTTTTCAAAAGACGCGCCTTAGATTAGGTCGTTATTCGAACAAAAGACGCCCTAGGTGACGGCGTGAATTTGAAAAATGTTTTTGAATTTTGTTGAAAAGACGACCATATATGTGGGCGTTATTTAAAAAGAGACGACCTTAAGAAAGACGTGAATTCAATAAAAAGCGCCTTAAACGAAGGCGTTAATTCTTTTTCTTTGGGTTGACAAAGCCACCCGGGCTCTTAATCCTACACGGTCACCATTTAAAATTCGTTGGTCTTTCTTGATTAATCAAAAAAAGGGGGGCGACGTGATAATAGTTAACTTATACTCGAGATTTCGCATGGTGCAATCTCCTAGGTCGGCCTTGACCATTCTGCTGGTTTATGACTTACCACAAAGAAAATGAAGATATAAGGAAGCCCATAAGAGATTCTGAGAAGCTCTAAATAAAACCACTTCCCCTTACCCTATGCATGTTGGGGTTCGGTCTTCGGCGTAGGGAAACTTTGTTGCCTTTTGCCTCATTTATTTTGCATGCATACGCCCAAGGTTTTCCTTGCGGGGACTTTGCCCTCTTGACATGCTTTTCTTTTCATGATTTGACTTTCACATTTGGAACTGATTTGCATTGCTGAAAAATAAACCTAATTGTACTTGGGCTTTTGTGGCATTTGTTCCCTTTTGGGCCCTGACTTCCACCCACTAGGGCGGCGGATAGTCTTGGTGGATCTACCCCGAGACTTCCTTTCCTCCCTTATGGGCCGAAGAGAAAAAGAATGGGCATCGTCTTCACCTTTAGTCAGGTTTTTGACTTCCCATCGGATTTTGCACCACTTGAGTTCGCGGTTTAAGTGTGTAATGTGTGCGGGTGTCAACCCCCTTTTGAGTTAACAAGACTGATGAATGAATTCTGAATTTTGACCTTTCAGACCTTGAGCCCTTGCGTGCCATGGCAACCCTTTTCAATATATATCTATTTTTGGGTTTTGGATTTTGGAAAATTCTATATATTTATTTTTTTGTGTGTTTTTGTAAAATTCTATTTTTTTTGGTTTTTGGATTAGGGGTAATATTTCTTAAGGTACAGACCATTCCAAGGGTGAGTTAGCTCTTGTCCTTCAGCATTAATCAGTTTATAAGCATTGCCAGGATAAACATATTTTATAACAAACGGTCCTTCCCAGTTTGGTTGGAGTTTTGAACGAGGTCCACCAGGTTTTACAAAAATTCTCTTGATTACCATCTCACCGATTTTGAATTTTCTCTCAATTACTTTCTTTTGATAAAAATGTGAGAGTCTGTTTTGATAAACACGCGCATGCTCAGCGGCGACCAGACGCTTCTCATCTAGGAGTTCCAATTGAGCAAGGAGCGAATCACGACGCTCATCAATAGGGAGTTCCTTGTCCAATTGTACTCGCAAAGATGGAATGAGAATCTCATAAGGGACTACCGCCTCCATTCCATAAGTAAGGGCGAAAGGGGTTTGCCCAGTAGGGGTACGAATGGAAGTGCGATAGGCCCAGAGAGCTTCGACTAGTTTGTCTGGCCAATCTAAAAATTTATTAGCCTCACACGTCTTCTTAACAATTTTGAACAAAGTTTTATTAGTTGCCTCTGCTTGGCCATTGCCCTGCGGATAATAGGGAGAAGAATGATGCAATGCAATGTTATACCTGTTGCAGAGATCCTTGAGCTCTTGAGAGATAAATTGAGGTCCATTATCGGTGACGATGGTACTCGGGATGCCGAACCTTACAATGATGTTCTTCATTATGAATTTGTAGACTGTTGACGCTTTAATCTCCACGTAAGCTTCCGCTTCCGCCCACTTGGTGAAGTATTCCGTTGCCGTCAGGATGAACGATTTCTGCTTGGTCAGGAGGTTCGAATCACCAAGAGGTCCAATGATATCAAAAGCCCACATGGAGCAAGGCCATGGGGAGGACAGAGGATGGAGTGAAGAAGCAGGAGAATGAATCTTGTCGGCGTGCAGTTGGCACTTAACACACCTTCGAACATAGATGGAGCAATCCTCTTCTAGAGTCGGCCAATAGAAGCCTAGCCTAAGGATCTTCTTAGCTAACATCTGGCTGTTCACATGACCACCACACACTCCTGAATGCACCTCTTCCACGACTTTCCAAGATTCATCATCGTCAAGGCATCTTAATAAAACTTCTGTGAGCCCTCTTCTGTAGAGCACACCTCCAACCAAAACATAACGTTGAGCCACTCTTTTAATTGCTTTCTTTTCTTCCACAGTGGCTTCCTCGGGATAGGATTGATCATTGCAGTACCTGGCAATCTCATAATACCAAGGTTTCTCTTCGTCAGCCAACTCTTCTTCCCAATCTAACAACATGACCTCTTTGCCTTTAAGAGCTTCACTCCGCCTGACCTTCTCGAGCACTTTATCCCTAATATCGAGGAATGCACGATCCTTGATAGCTGGAGTGTCACGCTGATGAATCAGAGGAACATGGAAATCACGCTTAGGAGGGAAGACTAGAGCAGAGGCCAAAGATGCAAGAGCATCGGCTAGGATGTTCTGGCTTCGAGGGACATGAATGAAGATTAACTTGGTAAAGAGTTTGGCATAAGCTAAAGCAAGCTCCTGGTAGGGCTTGAGCTTAGGATTGATAGTGCGACACTTGACAAGCACCTGGCGCAGAATAAGCTGACTATCACCAACAATTCGCAAGTGAGTAACACCATATTTATGGGCGGTTTGAAGGCCAGCCAAAAGGGCCTCATACTCAGCTATATTGTTCGTGACAGGGAAGGTGAGCCGAGCAGCAAATGGGATGGTGACCCCTTCTGGTGTTAAGAGAACCATGCCGATCCCTCTTCCTTGGGAATTTAGAGCTCCATCAAAATGTAACGTCCACATAGGATCATGGGGTTGATTAATGGACATTAGTTCTTCGTCTGGGAACTCCGAATTGACATGATCAAATCGGGGGAGAGGGTGGTGAGCAAGATGTTCGGCAATGGCGTAACCTTTGATAGCTTTCCGTTGAATGTAAGTGATGTCGAATTGAGAAAGGAAACTTTGCCAGCGTGCTAATCGGTCAGTAAGGACAGATTTTTCAAGAAGGAATTTAATCGGATTCATGCGAGCAATGAGGTGAACCTCGTGAGCTAAGAAATAGTGTTTTAACTTCTGAACTACCCAGACTAAAGCAGCGCAAGTCTTCTCCATGGCTGAGTACCTCTGCTCACAAGGGTTTAGAAGTTTAGACAAGTAGTATGCTGCCCTCTCTTTACCTTCTTCATCCACCTGAGCTAAGACAGCACCTACAGAGTCATCCAGGACAGAAACATAGAGAATAAGTGGTTTGCCAGGAATCGGCGGCCTCGGACAGGAGGATTGGCCAAATAATCCTTCAATCTGTCAAAAGCTGCCTGACACTTGTCATCCCAATTAAACTTGACTCCCGGCTTAGTAAGCTCGTAAAACGGCCTGCATCGTTGTGAGTGCTGGGAGACAAAGCGGCGAATAAATTGTAACCTCCCGATCAGTCCTCGAACTTCCTTCAAATTCTTGGGAGGAGGCATGTCTCTGATGGCCTTCGCCTTGTTGGGATCAACTTCAATTCCCCTTTTGCTGACAATAAATCCAAGCAACTTCCCTGATGAAACGCCAAATACACACTTCTTGGGGTTCATTTTCAATTGATACTCTCGTGATCTCTGCAAGACCTTAGCTAGAACCCCAGGGTGCTCAATCCTTGTCCTTGATTTTACTACCAGGTCATCCACATACACCTCAATATAAATATGAATCATGTCATGAAAAATTGCCATCATAGCCCTCTGATAGGTGGCTCCATCATTCTTGAGTCCAAAGGGCATGACCACATAACAATATGTACCCCATGGTGTAGTGAATGATGTTTTCTCTTGATCTTCCTCAGCCAAATGAATTTGATTATAACCTGACAACCCATCCATGAAAGAGAGAGTCTCAAATCCTGCTGTATTGTCAATCAAAACATCGATATGAGGGAGGGGGAAGTCATCTTTAGGACACGCACGGTTGAGGTCCCGAAAGTCTATACAAATCCGTACCTTTCCATCTTTCTTCATGACCGGGATAATGTTAGCCACCCAGTTGGGATAGAGGACAACTCTAACAAACCTAGCCTTATGAAGCTTGTCGACCTCTTCTTTCATCTTTAAAGCCATGTTAGGGTGGAAACGTCTCAACCGTTGTTTGATCGGGACAGACCCTGGCTTAAGTGTAAGCCGATGTTCAACGAGCGCAGGGTCTAATCCAGGCATATCCTCATAACTCCACGTAAACGTGTCCTTGTATTCTTGAAGTACCAAAATAAGCGCCTCCTCTTCGGAGGGCGGCAAATTCTTGCTGATGAGGACAATCCTAGGGTCTTCCTCGGTACCCAAATTAACTTCTTTGGTAGGCTCCTCTAAAGAGGCTGATGGTTCATCAAATCTTCTCATGCCACTGGCAAAGGCATCAGCCTCGTCCTCATATTCTTCATAACTTTCATCCCTCTCTTCAATAGGGTCTTCATCATTCATGATTTCATAGACACCCAAACCCTCATAAGAAGCATTAGCATCCTCATATTCCAACTCTGGCAAGATAACCGGATTCTTCATGAATTCAGGAAGGGCTAAACAAGCCTGGCACCTTTTGGCTAACTCCAACAGAAATCTACGCGGAATATGCTTACCCTTGGATTTCTTATGAAGATCTACCCCATGAATTTTATTAGAAGAAGAAGAACAACTAGCTTGATTAGAATAAGCTGAAAAGGAGGAAGGAGGTGAAAAAGTGGATACAGAAGGTGATACAGAAGGAGACCCCTCACCAGAGGGGGAGAAAAGATTTATCAATGAATCATGAAAGAGTGGCCCCTGGCTTGGGACACACTCAGAAAAGAGATAAGAAGTTTCCTCCACGGAGATGGAGGATTGAAGAGTTGGAATTTTGACGTTTTTTTTTTCATTTTTATCTTTATCTTCATTTTTATTTTCTTTTTCTAGAAGAAAACAATGTGAAGGGAGAACAACAGGAGGAGTGGAGATTGAAAGCTTGGGGAAAGATTGAATTAGAGATGACCCGCGTGGGGGTGTGATGGAGAGCTTGGAGAATTGCTCGAGGAGCAAAGGAGGAATCGGGAGAGAAATATGCAGTGATTCTGGAGAAAAGCTGACCATAATTGGCGGCGGTCTCGGCACGCGAGAGAACAATTGAGAATGTAGGGAAGCTAGAAGAGACGGATGCATAGAAGTGAGGGAAAAGAGGCCGGCCCACAGCCTATCTATTGTAAATCCTTCTTCATATGGAACATCTGGCTCTCCAGTGTCAGTGTAGTCACTCAGCAACTGCCTCTTATCTGTAATCGCAGCCGGCATTTCAATCAATTCATGTATTAGTGGCGGCCATTCCGGATCAGTCGGCATAAAGAGACGGCTCAAGGCAATAGTAATATCATTCATATCGAACCATCTATACCAGTCACACTCTGGATCATCCATTTTCCTTCTTTTATCAGGCCTTAGAGACTCCAGGGCTTTATAAGTGGCCAATGGTGCGATATGACAAGCAAACTGTCTTGCATGAACATCTTGATAGTCTAGAATGGAGGTGATTATTGTAGTCTGCTCATTATTCTGAACGCCACCCGTGACAAAATGTGTCTTCAATGTCCAAGTAAGCGGCTGGCGATCTGTCTTCAAGGTGGATGTCATAACTGCCCATGATTCTTCTTCATTTTTGCCCGGCCCTTTGTAGCCCAGGCCGCCTCGTGTAATCAATTTATGAGGCTTAATAGGCCTGGTCCTGCCTTGACAACTGGCACCCAGACCTTTGCCATTTTGATACCCCATTTTCATTAGAATTTTCCAACCAGGGGTGTTTATCATGCTTTTCTTCTTCTTCCCCTTGGAAGTCAAGGGTGTCATAGCAACTGTCGTGACTGTCTCGGGCAACATTGGCCGTGGGTAAGGGAGGTCTAGTATTGATAGCAACGGCTTGTTGGCAGGCCAAATAGAAGGAACTGATGAAGTCAAGTGTATATCTTCCTCTGGTAGAATTGGCATACCGGTAACTTTGATGATGCGGCCCTTGTGTGGAAACTTAAGGCACTGATGATTTGTAGAGGGCACTGCATCGAGCTGTTGAATGTAGGGGCGGCCCAGAATGCCATTGAAAGTTGGATCCATGTCCAAAATGTGGAAATCGACCGTGATTGTGGCCGGACCCAAACTGACTTTCAGTGTGATCATGCCTAGAGGAGGCTTCTTAGTATTGTCGTATGTTGTGACTGTTATAGTAGACGGCCGAATCAGATTTTCAGGAATGCCGCACATCTTCAAAGTGCTCGGTGGCAATACATTGATAGATGCCCCAGTGTCCACTAGACATTGTTTCACCGCCACCTTATTGATGTCGACTGTGATGCATAGAGCATATTTCCTTGCTGAAAGTGGTGCCAATTCATGCTCATGAAAAGTAATTGCCGGCTGATTGCTAGCGGGCGTCAAAACTGTAGTTATCTGCTCGACCGGGATGTCTTCATTGACCATAACTTTTTGCAGATACTCTTTCAGAGCTAGCTGGTGAGTGGTGGACCTTTTGATTAATTCCAGGATTGAAATTCTTGCTGGAGTTCGGTCCAAGTGCTTTAACAAATCATACTGAGTTCCTGGTACAGACTCTTGCTCTTGTTCTTGTTCTTGCGGCCCCTGCGGGGGCTCTTGCTCTCTTTGGGGAAAGATGCGCTGGAACATCCGTCCACTGCGGAGCGGCGCCACGTTTTGTCGTGCCTTTGTCGGGGCAAGTAAAGGAGGAGGGTTGGAAGAGGAAGAGGGTGTATTGGCGTTAAGAAGTGGTGGAGGGGTGTTTGCAGAGGGAGTCCCTGTAGGGGGCATTGATGAAGGTTTTGACAAAGATGCCCCCGCAGGAGGCGTAGGAGTAGAAAGGGATACCCGAATGCGAGGAGAGTTGGGGGGTGGAATGAGGAGAGATCTGGGTATAAAAGATGGGGGAGCCGATGGTGGAGGGTTCCTTGCCGATGGAGGAGTAGTGGTGGTGGGTGCAGCGGGCGTTGGCGACGGGCGGATAAGGAGTAGTCTAGACGGCGAAGGTGAAGGGTTGGTGGTGGATGGTGGAGTTCGCTGCGTGGTAGGCTGCGGAGGCGGTAAACGGGTAAGGAGAGATCGGGTTGGCAAGGTTGGAGAATTGGTGGGAGTAGGTGGATTAACGGGGCGTAGAAGAGCCCGGCTCAATTGGGGAGTAGAAGAAGAAGGAAGCGTGCGCAAGAGGCGTGGATGTTGATTGGAATTATGATTAAATGCCCCGACAGAGGCATTTTCTTCATGCCATCCCTGTCCTCTCTCCACCTCACGGAGAGATGTGACAGGGTTCACGTGCTGATTTGGCGGGTGCTCCGGCAGTGGGTTGTGGAGAATCCCCATATCTTGCTGAGGTGCTGGAGCTTGCTATTGTACTTGTGGAGCTGGTTGCTGCGGCTGCTGAGCCTGCTGTTGCCGAGGAGGCCTTCTTTCTTTCATAGTGGCGATAAACTACCTCATCTCATCCCAGTTGATACTGCCCTGATCATTTAAATCATAAATATAGTCCTTAAAGTGGAAGCAACGATCAATGTTATGACCAGGGGAGCGGTGGAAGACACAGTAGCGGGACGTGTCAACATTAGCGGGCCACACTGCCCTTTCCTTTGGTAGCATGAGCAAGTTTGCAGCCATTAAGGCATTGAAAATATCCGGGAGACTTTCTGGCAACGGCGGATAATGGGCCCTTTTGGGGCCAAGTGGTCTCCTTTGCTGTTGTTGTTGCGGTCCATAATTAGTGGGTGGCGGTACTTGGTGGTATTGTTGCGGAGCTGGAGGGTCAGCGCGGGGCGCTTGGTTTTGTGGTGGAGTGAATGAAGGTTGAGGAGTAAATTGGTGTTGTGGGGGTGAAGTAAAGAGGGTGCCTTGTGATGGAGGTGGCGGAGGTCGTGGGTTAGACTGGCGAAAAGGTGTGGGGTTGCCTACCGCGCCAACCTGCTCATTGATGACGGTGCCCTCAGTCGTTGGCCCGCTATTGTTGACATTTGTATTCTTTTTAACCAACCTTGGTTTTGGCTCAAACATGCCCATGATGGGTGAATCTTTCATTTGGGTCTGAATATAACGAGCTCTTTCATAAAGCTCCTCCATGGTGGTCAATCTGTTCATAGCCAGTATATGCCGGAACTGAGGGGTTGCATTGGATATAATCATCTTAACCTGTTCCGGTTCTGATAAGGTATCTTTCAACTTCTCGGCCATTGACCGCCATCTATCAGCAAATATGATGAAGTCCTCCTCGGGCTTCATTTTCTCTGCAACCAAATCTGTAACTGAAAGGGAGGGTCCAACCCTGTCCCTATACTTCTGCAAGAATTTTTTCTGAACCACATTGAAATCACTAGCATCTGCCGGATCCAAGGAATAGAACCACTCGAGGGCTGGCCCCTCTAAAGATCTTCTAAACAAGTAAGCCAATGAGGCTTTGTTGCCCTGCCAAAAGGACGTTTCATACATAAAATCCTTCAGATGGATAAAAGGATTACCCGTTCCATTGTATCGTCGAAAGTTCGGCATCTCAGAAGGTGGTAAATGAAAAACTGGCAATGTAGGAAGGGAGATTTCTGGGGCATTCTTGGCAGCAGTAATCTTGTTGAGTTTTTCTTCCATGATAGCCAATTTTTGAAGGAGCAAAGCATTAGTGTCTGACTCGACTGGGGCCGAATTTGGAATGAAGGTGTTTGGCATAGGCGTCCTTAGAATTTGGGGAGGTTGAAAGAATTGGGGCCTAGCCGCTGAGTAGCTCGCCTGTTGGGCCGGCATGGCCGCACCAGGTGTCGGTGGACAAGAGGGGGGTTTGTGCAAGACCGCTTGGTCATTAGTGAGGTGATGGCCACTCTCGGCCGGAGGGGGATTGGAGGATGAAGAAGGAACGGACTTCCCTTTCAAAGCGGCCTGAACTGCCTGCCGCTGGGAGTCATCTAATTGAGATAGGGCATTAATCAAATCGGTAACATTGAAGGATGGGGAGGGGTTCCCCGGAGTGTTGGAGGGTAAAGCCTGAGAAGAGGGCACAACCTCTTGAGTAGTGGTATCAACCACATGAACTTGAGGATAATGAGAATGAGGAGGGGGGTAATTCCCTTCATGATAGATAGAATCTTGGGGAACCTCATATGATTGACCGAAAACGTTCTCTTCCACATCATCATAGGAATATCCGTAGCTTGCCATGTTGATAATCTTACCTGAACGGAGTTGCATGCTTAAAAAGAGAGAAAGCTTTATGAATGAATTATCACACAATCAATCACCCAATTGAAACAAGCTTAAGCAAATCAATCCAATCAAATTTATGCAAACAAGTTGAGATGAAGGCAAGATTTTAGTGTTATGTTTGAGATTAGAGTGAGTTAAATTGCAGAATAATTCACTCCTCTTCGTAAAGTGAAACCTAGTTTGGATCCAAGTGTAGCCTCCGTGTCAACTAGGTTCTTTCTCTTTTCGTCACCAACGATAGGTTCTCTAAACTCCGGGTACTTCAAGGGTACAACCGGCCCATCGTCTGTGAGGGAATCCATGGGTGCGGGGACTTACGGAGGTCTTGGAAAAGGAATTTCCGGTCTAAAGAGACGGAATGCTCAATGGAGGGTTGTCCCGATTCCATGAGAGGTGTATGGAATCCTAGTGTAGAGAGAGGAGGTCTCTCAACCAAATGCCACAAAATGCAGTATAAGATAATCCAATCACAGCAATATAATCAAATACTCAATGTAATATGAATCCAGCATGAATAGACAGAAACAGTAAGGCTCTGCAAACACACAGGAAAGAGGCGACCTGGAGGCCGTCGCTACTAACAAAAGAGATGACAGCGTGGCTGTCGTGAATTCTGGGAGGGGCTCTCGGACAATGCAAAAATGCGCCTTGATGTGGGGCGCTAAATATGATAAAGACGCCTCTGACAGAGGGCGTCAAATATAAGTGGTGCGCACGATCGAAGAAAAACGCGCCTTGGTGTGAGGCGCTGCCAAATAAAAAGACGCCCGAGAGGAGGGCGCAAATTCACAGAAGCAGCAGATATGATAAAAGACGCCTTCGTGGAAGGAGTTAAACAGAGAAAAGATGCCCTGGATGAAGGCGTTAAATAAAAAGGCGCCTTTGTGAAAGGCGTTAATTCAAAAGATTAATCACAAACTGGCTGATCCCGGGGAGTGTGCAGTGTGCACAGTGGAGGGTGCCCGTGGGGCACAAAGGAGGGGTACCGTGGGTACCAAAGGAAAAGGGCACGCGTGGGTGCCAAAGAGGAAAGAGCACACGTGGGTGCCAAGAGGAGATGGTAATCAAAAGAAAAACAGTGGAAGTCCCACCGTGATCGCCAATTTGTGGATCATGGAAAAATCCACTCTTAAAGGGGAAAATAATAAGAAGAAGAGTGATAATAAGAATATGAAGAATAATGAAAAGAATAATGATGAAAAGGGAGTAATAGAGCACGTGGTGCTAATAAGGAGAGTGATCGCCAGAGGGGTTACCTCAATAAGAAGAAAAGATGATCGCAAATACCTGGTGATAATAGGATGCGGGATGGATGTGAATTCCTTCCTCCACCTTCTATCGGCCGGTCGATGAAGGGGGTTTTCCTTGTTGATTACCTTGAAACAAAGAACAAACAAATAAAAGAAAAGTGGATCAGCCAAGAGTGAGTGTAGTATCAATCCAAATAAACAATATGATGATGAAATATGAATATAGCATGCGCACCTTTTTGTTTGGTTTTAAAACCCCTAGAGAATTAGGGTGAGGAGAGGAGATGCAATACTAATGTAAAAGGAAAAAAAATGGTGGACGTGATGATGCGATGAAGACAAATATAAACAAAGGAGAGAAACCCTGCTGTTCCTGTAAACAGTAAAGGGGAGAACCAACAGAGCAGTAGGAAGCAGAGGAAAATGATGAAGAAATCACACGGATGAAGAAGAACTCTTCTCTGCGCAAAAAAAAACTTCTGCGACAATAACAACCGCTCTCTCTTTTCTCTTCTTCCTGTATGTCTATCTAACCTTACCTTACCTCGCTGTGTGCTCTCTGTGTTCTGTAAACTCGCGCGAGATCGACCAGGGAGTCCTTTTATAAGGTCTCGATCAAAGATAGACACAGATTCGGAAGATAAGAACAGGCAATGGTTATCAACGGCAAGGACTCTAGTTCCCAGATCGAGCAAGGTGACCAGGAAAGGCAGGGAACTCTTCAGGGAAGACGAGTTTAGGAAGGACACGAAAGGGGTGCGACATGACCTACCGAAGGGCGTCAATTCAACAATTGACGACCTGCCCAAGGACGTTAATTCAAAACACGACCAGGATCAGGGCGTCACTTCCTGGATTCAATTTGGGTAATAAAACCTTCTTTATTTGAAAATTATAAAAAGATGCCTGAAGCAAAGGCGTTGATTAATAACACGCCCTGAGGAAGGACGTTAATCATTGATTTTTAATCGTAGCGGGACTTGTAAAATACCAGGAATTGACGCCCGTATCTGTGGTCGTCCTTTCTTAAGAACACGCCCCAGATTAGGTCGCTATTTAAAACACGCCCTTCTTCAAGTCGTGAATCACCCAAAAAACCGAGAATCAATCACAAAAACACACAAAAATAGAAAAACTTTATATTATAGAAATATTGAAGTTCACTTTGGGGCATTAACATAGTGACATGAGATTCAATCAACAAAGCGTCAATTTTGGCGTGTCTACATCGTTGTGTCGAAAGGCAGCCTTCTTATAGAGGCCAGGCCTCACACTGTCGGCATGTGCTCCCCGACGCGCCGACATCCAGCCTTCCGACGCAGGCAGCCCTCGGCGCACCCGTTTCATATTGGGCTGGGCCCATTTCCCTGTCATTCGGCATAGGATCCACTTAATAGAATCCTTCCGGTAGTGGGCTTCTTGGCATATATATATCCAGACTTCATGGGGCTTGTACAACACCTTGTATTCACAAACATGTGTGAGACACTGTACATACCACCTTTTGAGAATCAGAATTATCTGAGCATCCCTTCTTAGCAGACAGATGATTGCCTGAATGTTGGTATGGTTTTATCAGCCCGACTACTTGAATGATAGCCGTACTGGATAGCGGCCTAGCCAGAGATGGCTTTAGTCGAACAAAGTGTTAGGAATAGCGGGTCTCTTCTATTCTGATTCTCAGAACTTCCGGGGATGGTACGCGAGCTGTGCCCTCGACTGATCTTCAAAGCTATGAGCCTGCTTTGGCCTCTTTGGGTATATTTTAGGTATCAACATCCCCCTGTTGTGATATCCCCTATACAGTCAATGGAGGACATGCAGTGGCAGAGCTCCATGACTTAATAGGGTTATAGAATGTACGGGAATGAACCCCTTTAATATGGCTCCCATGAGGATCGAGGGAAAGGTAGTGCGTCTCCATAGGACAGGGTATGATGAGCAAGGTTGGCATGGCCTGACGGCGTCGGCACGAACGCATGGACGTGGCCAGAAGGTGTAAAGGTATCGGCGCGAAGAAGGAGTTGGGCTTCGGTGCGACAAAGAAACCCAGCCGACGCGGCAAGCCCTCGGCGTAAGACTTGTGCCGAGAGGTGCTCGCGCCGGGAGGCTTCCTGAAGTGAGGTTTTAGAGGGGTTTGAGGGCATTTAAAGAAAAAGGGTTTATTCAACAATTTGAAGACCATTTTGGATGATCGTAAAGAGGATGATCCGGGGTAGAGACAACCTTCCTTCTGAGGCCTCACTAGGAGCAGAATCACGTACGGAAACTCACGATTTGAATCCATCCTTCCTCGCTTCACTGACGAGAAGCCATGAGATAGACTGTCTCAGGCTCTCGTTGTGAGTATGAGGCTGAAGAGCATACTGTAGAAGAACCTTAAACATACTTAGAAAACCAAAATGGTAGAGCATATGCAGATGTATAGTCATCAGTATCCACAACGTATAATGAACTTCGGATGCAGAGGCAAATATAAAAGAACAAGGAAAGGGCATAACTCAGCCCATCTTTCATTAACTATCTCATCTAAAACGGTGTACACGAACTCAACTCGGGAGGAAAAAAAAACCAACCCAAAAGCATACACCGACTCTATCCCTGAGAACAGGGTTACATTGGCACTCAGTGCTACGGGAGCAAAGATGCTCGAAAGCAGAGATACAAGCTAGAAGAGAGAACAATATTCAGACAGAGCAGAAAGGGGGGAGAGGAGCTACGGCCACTCAGGACGTCGAACGGCACACCCCACCTGACTTCTTTCTTCGAGCCTCTGCTTCTCTCCTTTCATCAGCTTCTATGAAGGGCTCTCGAGCTCCCCCTTTCTTTCAGTGGCTAACTCTTCTATCTCCTTCTTCCTTTTTTTTATCTTCTTCTTCTTTTCCCTTGCCCCCTTTTTTCTTCTTTTCGAAGGGCTCCTTCTTATAGAGGGATGACCCTCATTCTATCGGCCTGAGCTTCCCGACGCGCCAGAATCCATCTTCCCGGCGTGGGCAACCCTCGGCGTGCCTCAGTTCATATTGGGCTTGGCCCATTTTCTGTCATCCGGCGTAGGATCCACCTAATGGGCTCCTTTAGACAGTGGGCTTCTTGGCATATGTATTTATCCTTTATGGGCTTGTTTAACACCCAGCGTTCACAAACACGTGTGAGGCACTATGCATCCCACCTTCGGAGAATCAGAATTGTCTGAGCACCCCTTCTTAGCAGACAGATGATTGCCTGAATGTTGGTATGGTTTTATCAGCCCGACTATATGAATGATAGCCGTACTGGACAGTGGCCTAGCCAGGGATGGCTTTAGCCGAACAAAGTGTTAGGAATAGTGGGTCTCTTCTATTCTGATTCTCAAAACTTCCAGGGATGGTACAGGAGCCGTACCCTCAACTAGTCTTCACAACTATGAATCTGCTTCGGTCTCTTCTAGTATATTTTAGGTGTCAACACACCCCGGATAAAATTTTAAGGAATAAAATTTCCTAAATAAATTAAACATAATAAATTCTCAAAATAATCAAACAAGGGGCCAATTGAAAATAAAATATATAATATCTAACCCACAACCATCCCCAATGGGCCCTCAACCCATACACCTTAAAATGCCTTAACCTTTATATATAAATGGGCCTTAATAATAATAGTCCATAACCCTTCCCAAGTTCTAAGGTGCATAGGGTATATACACACATATATGCATATTATGGGTTGTTTCAACAAGCCCAAAACCCAATCTCCTCACGTTCGAAGAGATACATTGGGAATTTAGGGTTTTCTAAACAAAACAAGGACGTCGGCTGTGGATATGGCAATAGAGGGATTAACATAGGAAGGTTGAACCTTTTTAGGATTCTTACGTGGGAATTTAAATCCCATTAGGAAGTTGAGTTCTAAAATCTATAAATATAGATGCTTCGCAAACGGCAGAAGCTCTTATCACTAATGCTGCTTCGTGCATCGACGTTCTTCTTCCAGCGGTCTGTGCGTGCTATTGCTGCTGTTGCAGTTGCTGACTGCCAGCATCTTCTTCCTCTTCTTTCTCCGTTTTCCCTTTCTCCGTTCATCTTCGTGTTAACACCCAACAAGGTAGGTCTTCTCAAGAAACGAAGCCTAAGATCATAGTAATAAGTATTGCATGCATGAAGATCATGATATCCTATTTATAGCTTACTTCCAAGATCCTTGTTCTGAGTTTTTACGTAGAAGTTATTGTTTATGTTTCACATGAAAATAGCGACTAGAGCAGTGGCCGCTTATTAATGAATGCCTGAGTAGAAGACCGCTAATTATGAATTGGCGACAGTCTTCTGACCGCCAATTAATGAGCGACCACTACACTGACGCTATTTTTTTATGCATTTAATAATTAACCCATGTTTAAAATTTAATGTCTATGAAACCTTATGTTAATATTCTTGCATGAGCATGTTTCTGGGTTCTCCATATGTTTCTCCACATTACCATGTGATCAGTTTTCTGAAAATCATCATAAACATCAATATGCTACGGTTCATGTTAAATTGAAAGAAATAAATAGTGTTTTGAGTTTAGCATCGTGCCTGCCTGATGCATTATAAGTTGTATACATAAAAGAATGAGCGACTGTTTGAACAGCCGCCTACTCTAGATATAGCGCCTCTGCACAGAGACGCTGATTCCTATTACTTTTTTAAAAATTAAAACAATTCAGAATAATAAGAATTTACGTCCATCACTTGGATGCTCTTTAAATATCTGGCGCCTTCCTGGAAGGTTGCCTATTTATTGTGAAATTATTAAAATTTGTTAAATTATTGATTTAGCGACTTTCTAACAAGACGCTAATTCGTGTGATAATTATAAAAATTTTGTAAAATGCCTATTTGGCGACATTATGAATAGACGTTGATTTATGATATAGCGCCTGTCTGAATGGATGCTATTTCCTGCTCTCACGTGTTTTATCAGGTTTTTGACCCATATCGCGGGTCTTTTGTCACTCTTATCTCACATCCGAAGATAGAGTCCTTGTTTCACGTTGTTTCACGCTTACACCTCAACTCTTGGTGATGATTGGACTCTCTGCATGATATTCCTTCCTTCGGACTGGTACTTTCTTCATTGAGACATCCATAAATCTCCGCTAGCCTTGGATTCCCTCAAGACAGTCGAGCAGGTTGTACCCTTAAAACTATGGAACCATTGATTGTCACATCACTCTGAAGAAACGTGATGCCCTAGCCCTCATAGAGCGTTATTTCTGGTATCTTTGAGAAGTCTGTCTCTGTCTGGAATTGGTGACCGGACAGTGGATGCTAATTAAATTAGTGACTGTTTAAGTGGCTGCTATTTCTTCATGCCTATACTGTTCACAAGAATTGGCGACCAAGCAGTGGACGTTATTTTTGTAATTGATGGCGGTCTGAGTGGACGCCAATTACCCGGATTTTCTGATTGTCATGAGTTTTCATGTGATTTATCGATATGTCGTCCATACTCAAGTTCTGTTCTTGAACTCTATTGCATGAATCTACCTTATGTTCCTACAATGGCTAAACTCTTTGGAACTCTATTAGCTATAAACTACAATGGATGTCTAAAATATTTACATGACTCAATGCCTGGCAATTATGGGGACTGGTCTGGTCTTGGGAGGAGCGCCCGAACGTACATGTACCCATGGGAGCAATATTGACCACAGTGTGGCATTGCACGGGAGTGCATGACTTTCTAGATTATGGCATTCCACAATATCTCGTGCTTGACTTGACTTGACATGACTCGCGTGGCCCGAAATGGGTATTTACTTGCTTGAAATTATAAATAGCCAATTCGCATGACATGACTTGACATTACATGCTTGAAATTTTTGATAGCTTTACACGAGTATCTTGAAATCTTGCTAGTCCACCTATATTGCTTCTTGTTATTCCACTCTCGACATTATTCATGTGTAACTATCATGCCTAGTTCATGTAAAATGTTAATTACTTAAAGCAAGCTTATTCTTGAGATATAATTCTTACTGAGCGTTCGCACACCCTAGTGTTTCCCCTATTTTTCAGGTAATTCTGATGACGAAGATCATTCGGATGGGAGTGGACACGAGTGAAGAGTGTAGAGCCGTCCGATCATTGAAGCTACTATCTAGTCGTGTCTTTTCCTATTTCTTGAGTCCTTATTGAAATTTTCCTTTTATTTGGGTCTAGTTAAACATCGGTGATGTACTTGAAGTGTTTGATTTATTAATAAAATAAAGGACTTGGTTATTGTCTCTATTTTGTGCACTCTATCTATATGTCGAATTCCCTTATGCTCAGATTGACATGATCGATATAAACTCGTCACGCGTACTGGGTTCATTCCACGCTCGAGACGTGATAATTTTTTGTGGTATCAAAGCCTAGGTTATTCAAGTTACCTAGGAACCCGAGTCTAAGGATAGGTTATTTCTAACACCCGGTGAGATGGGTAGAGCTTGGGTTAAGTCCTATGTTGACGTCTAACCCTACAGTTTAAATACGAAACCGATTAGACTTAAATTCTCTTGTAGGACCATGGCTGCCAAACGAGCATAATGGCGTGATATGCAATGCACCGTTCAAGGCCTTACTCAAGCGCTACAACATGTGGCGCAAGGGGGAATGAATCATGGAGCGGGTGATCTCCACCGTAGTTTTTGCAACATGAACCCGCTGAAGTTCACTGGCTCGTCTGACCCCGACGACACCAAGAATTGGATCAAAGAGATCGAAAGGATATTCTGTGTGATGCAATGCACAGATGAGGAAAAAGTGTTATTAGTGACTTTCCAACTGGAGCGGGACTCTCGCTTCTAGTGGGAGTCGGTGGAAGCTACTTTACCCCTTGAGCAAGTTACGTGGGGTGAATTTGTTGATCATTTCATCAACAAGTATTTCTCGGATCGTATCCAAGAGAAGAAACCCGTTGAGTTTTCCGCGCTTAAGCAAAGGACATTATCGGTGGTCGAATATGAGGCCCAATTCTCTAGGCTGTCAAGGTATGCACCACATCTGGTGTGTACTGAGAAGATGAAGGGTCAGAGATTTCTTAATGGGCTTCGGCCACAATACATCACTCAACTGGCATCGATGGATATTCAAATCTATTTGGAGATGGTAAGGCGAGCCTAATTGTTAGAAGATGCCATGGAGCTGTCCGACCGGATCTGTGGGAAAGACAAGAAGGAGCACGTCACAAGCTCCGGCTCATTCAAACATACATTCAATAAGAATAGATCTAGTAATGGAGGAGATTCCTTCCAAGAAAAGAAGATCAAGAAGGGTAGAAAACCTTTGTCTATAACTACCACACCTTCTATGGAGGTGTGTAAGCATTGTGACAAGGTCGATCACAGGGCCGAGGAGTGCTGGAAGAGGCTGGGAGCTTGTCTTCGATGCGATAGTCGTGACCACCAGATTCCCGATTGTACGTTATTAAATGAACAAGCCAATAATGAGGAAAAGTGCCCGGTCAAAAAGTAAGCCCATCTCCAAGCTCTTCAATAGGCGGAACAGAGTGAAGGAGGTATCGTGAAAGGTACATTAAGAATTTGTTCTAAGACTGCTTACATCTTATTTGATACTGGCGCAACTCATTCTTTTGTTTCCAAAAGATTCACTACTTCATTCTCTATGGAACCTATATGGTTAGACTTAGTTATATCTACTCCTCTTGAAAGCGAATCTGAGATTACACACCATTACCCGAATAGCGAAGTTATGGTTAAAGGGCAAAATCTACCTGCCAATTTGATATGCCTAGACATCAAAGGGTATGATGTCATATTAAGTGCCGATTGGCTATCCACACACAAGGCAGCTATAGATTACCGGAAAGACAAGGTAACTTTTGAAGATTATCTAGAGCTAGTTTACGCTAGTCCTCGGAGTCGAAACAAGTCACCCCTTATTTCAGCTCTTCGAGCTAGTAAGCTCTTAAGAAAGGGGTGTGTGGCTTTCATAGCATCTGTGACTGCTACAGAAGTTAAGGAGTCCAAGATAGAAGACATCAGTGTAGTCAAGGAGTTTCCTGACATATTTTTTGAGGATTTACCCGGTTTACCCCAAGAAAGAGAAGTGGCTTTCACCATCGACCTTGTTCCTGGTGCTTGCCCTATCTCTAAGGCACCTTATAGAATGTCCCCCTCCGAGCTAAAAGAATTGAAGGAGTAATTTATGGAGCTCTTGAAGAAATGATTCATTAGACCGAGTACTTCCCTGTGGGGAGCACCAGTGCTATTTGTCAAGAAGAAGGGTAGATCGATGAGACTCTGTATCGATTATCGACAGCTGAATCACCTTACTATCAAGAATAAGTATCCACTGTCGAGGATCGATGAATTATTTGATCAGATATCTAGAGTCCAGTATTTCTCAAAGATTGATCTCAGGTCGGGATATCACCAATTAAGGATCAAGTATGAGGATATTCACAAAATGACATCTCGGAGCAGGTATGGACATTATGAATTTACAGTTATGCCTTTTGGACTAACAAATGCCCCTGCAACCTTTATGTAGTTGATGAATAGCATTTTCAGGCCTCATCTAGAACAATTCATTGTGGTTTTCATTGATGCTATATTGATATATTCAATGTCCGAGGAAGATCAGGAAGAACATTTGAGGACTGCATTGCAACTATTAAGGAAGAATCAACTTTATGCCAAGCTTAGTAAATGCGATTTCTGGCTCGAGGAGGTATCTTTCTTAGGGCATATGATTTCAAAGAATGGAATTTCTGTGGATCCATCAAAAGTCGAGGCTGTGAATAATTGGGAAAGACCTACAAATGCTACTAAGATCCGTAGCTTCTTGGGACTAGCTGGTTATTACCGACGATTTATAAAGGACTTCTCCAAGATTGCCGTACCTCTTACTGGACTAACATGCAAGTAGATCCCTTACGAGTGGAATGAAGATTGTGAGAGAATCTTTCAAGCCATGAAGGATCATTTGACGACTGTCCCAGTCGTAGCATTACCAGCTAAAGGAGAAAAATTCGAGATATATACCGATGCATCTGGTATTGGCCTTGGATGTCTGTTAATGCCAAAAGGGAGAGTCATTGCTTACTCTTCCCGGCAACTAAAGAAGCATGAGGAGAACAACCCGGTGCACGACCTAGAGTTGGCCGTGAAAGGGTACACGGCTAGGATCTAGAGGGGGGTGATTAGATCCCCTTCTAAAAATGGCTCGAATACAAAACTCTCACTCATAAAACTTAAACTACACTAGAATTGGATGAGTAACTAAACAGCAAGGAGAGGTGCAGGACTCACTTACCAAACAACTTCATCAACTAGAAACAGCGTAGGACACTTAGATACCAGTTTAGTTCAGAATGAAATTTCACAGCAATGAACTGAACACTTAAGCTCGTGCACAACATGTAGTTCTACTAAGCACATGGACAAGCACTTCTCAGCTGTGAAGGTTATGGACAGATAACACACCAATGAGGTTCAAATGCTGAAAGCTCGGACAACCTGCGAAGGGGTAGAGGGTATGGAAAGAAATGCATAATCACAAACTATGATGGACAAGATTTTAAGATGGTTCGGTCTGTTACTCACAGACCTACGTCCATCCCCCACTCAAACCAGAGTGAGGCTTCCGCTGACTCACAGCTTGAACCGTTGAGCATCACAGCTTGCTTACATCGCTGAGCAACACATCTTGCTATCCACTGAGCCTTACAGCTTAGCTATCCGCTGAGCCTCACAGCTTGCTAACAAGAGGAATAGATCCTCTTATAGTTGAGCCTCATAGCTTGCTATCCGAATAGAAAATAATGAAAACAAAATAGGAAGAAATGAAAATGAAAACCAGGAAAGATGATATAGCTCTACAATGAGCAAATTGGCTTGGATCTGATCCAAAGAACAATCATAATCAGATCTTCTCTGAAACTCTGGCTGCAGACTCTTTCATTGCTCTGATGCTTCAAACTTCTCCTTCTTACTCTCACGATCTCCTTCTCTAAACTCACTCTTATTTTTCTCAATTCTTTTCTTATGCTCGCTCACTGGCTCTCCTTTTTCTTCTCTGGTAATCTCTTCTTCTACTTCGACTACCACACTTCTCCTATTTCACTACTGTAGCTCTTTTTCAATTCCACTCTCTATTTTTCTATTCTTTCTCACGAGCTCTCTTCTTTCTTCTTCTACAGATTGCACTTTTTCTTTTTCACTGCTCCACCTCTCTTTCGAAGGAAGAAGTCCCCTTATATATAACAGGGGTGCCGGAGATGCTTTTTGAATCAAGTTATTTTATTCTCATCGTCTTTCCATTGGCGCGATTCTTGTGATCCCCACAAGATTCCACCGAGAGCATGTGGAGGGAACACTCCCGCCAAAGGAATTATGGAAGGTGCTTTGATCTAAGAGTCCACATGTCAGGTAGAGGCGAGAGACTTTTCACGTGGCAGATCCTTTCTGCTGGAGTGTTTACCTTGGATCACATGCCCATCGTTGCTCACCTGGGGTCACGTGCTACTCGCCTACTGTTCTTGGGATCACGTGTCATTCGCCTACTCTTCCTAGGATCAAGCTCACATGATATCATACTCCCAGTCACGTGCCTTAAGCTACTAAAGGTTTGTTGACCTTTTCATCTTGAACCACTACTGTTGCTTTGTTGAACTGCCATTGATTGTACGATCTTGTTGCTGCTGCTGATCATAGGACTTGGCTGCTGAAACCCTTGAGCTTCTAATAATGACTCTTAATGACTTTAGTTGGAGAAGCCAACACTTGTTAAGCTAACTGTCTTCTAAGCTCAAGCATGCATGAACTGTGAGGTTGATACATTTGGGTTGTGCTCACTAGGGCATTTCATCAACAACTTCTTCTTCTTCATTGGATTTGACTTATCTAGGCAAGGGGCATTAATCATAGCTTTTCAGATGCCTTGTCATGCTAACCCAGCTCGTAAGAGTGCATCTAACTTCATCTAGCTTGATTAGAATGTACTTGCATGCAGCTGTAGTGATGGGAATCGACACCGAGCCTGTACTTTTTCTTTTACATTTATGTCCTTTTAGTTTGTGTTTATATCCTTGGGAAAGTATGTACGCAAATGTAAGGCTTTATAAGCCAAGGAGTCATTCCCATGGATTGTGTGGGTTTTTATGCAATTATGCAGTAGGACCAGCAAGGGGGCCCTAAGCCCTTTCCCATTGGTCCATGTCACCTTGTGGGCCTGGTCAACCTTCCTAGGTGGACATCTAGAAGGGTGGGCTGGTCATATGGACACATGGGGTTAAATGGGTCAAGATTCCATGGTTGGCCACCTACCCCCATTCAACCTTCTACCCTTGGTCAAGGGGGCGCCCCTCTCCCGTTATTAGTTTATTAATTTTTGTGTGTTATTCACATGCAATCCAGACCATCTATCTCTCATCCCTTGATCTAAGGGTGGAGGTTATATTTGGTTGGAAGCATATAAAACCATGTATTTTCATGTGAAAATTAAGGAAAAATCAGAAAATTTTGTTTGTAAGCCAAGAAGGCTCTTGCGCCCCAGCCCTCTCCCCCTGGTTTCCTCTCCTCAAACCGCCCATTCTAGAGTGTTTCAATCTTCTATCTCCCCCTCTCAACCTCTGATCTTCATTGGTGCCGCCGCCGTCGCCGTTCGTGCCGCCTTCGAGCCGCCGCGAATCTGTCTTCGGTTTTCTGTCCTGCTGGACAGAGGTGTCTTCCTGAAATTCCTGATATCAGCCACGGCCTCTTCGTGGTTTGTAATTTTTATGGTGTGTTTCTATCTTCCATCCCATCATCCATAAAAGAATTCAGGTCGAAAATCCTTTGTTTGATATTTTTGCAATTTCAGTCTTCAATCACTCCCAGATCTGTCCTGTCTCTGTCTACAGTGACAGCAGCTCTAAGTTTCCCATCTTCGACCTTTTTTTTATTTTTGTTAGGGCCACCAATTTTACTTGGAGTTCTCTCCATCATCCCCTACATCCACCATTTTTCTTGATTTTTGATCCGCCCTCTATCTATTTTTCAAAATTCATGTTATATCTCTGCTACAGTGCTTTCAGCCAAGTTCCAGATCCGACCACATTCTAGTTCAAAAATCAGAACAAATCACATCAACCTCCAAACCTTTCATAAAAACTATGTTCGTTTTTCTAGCTTGATTTCCTACAACTTTTATGAAGACCACCACTTCAGATTCGGACGTTCACATATCGGTCAAAGGTAGTTCTCAGATAAGTTCTCTGCAGATCTGAGAATCCGGTCACTGTACAACAGTAACTCAAAAATTCATTAAGGCCAAGATCTGTGCAGATCCAGACCAGATCTCCAGGCCTAAATTGAAGGATTTGAAGTTAGCTTTCCAAAGGCACCTATTTCGTATCGATCCGACATCGAGGCTGATCGTCGCGTCCGTTCTCGCCGGGACGCGCGCTGAACCCAGAATCTGCAGATCCGTGGCCGGTTGTTCCGACCGGTGCCAATCGGAGCCGCCCGGCCTCCGACCGGTGAACCAGCGCGCCTCCACTCCAGGGAGCGCCCTTCCAGACATCCTCCACTACAGCGGTGCCATAGGGTCCCACACGGCCCCTCCGGACAGCACGTGGGCCCCACCGTCACTAGTTCGGGTGTTGCCGAATCAACGCGAGAAGCCGCCCGTCAACCCGAATTCGGTCCTCCCGGACCGCATTGTGTAGCCCTTTACCTCCCTGCGTGGAGTGGGCAGCGACTTGTATTGCTGTAATATTGTGTAGTATTGTTCCGGGAGTACGAGTTTCGGCCGGGACCGTCTTCCCCACGCCGAGCGCGTGGAGGTATCGTATTCGCTCCTTTCTTGGCATTTCGCTTATTTTCATATATGCTTTATATGCCGCTGCTAGAGAGCATGTTTTAGGACCTAGCTTGCTATATATTTTCATATCACCACTGCTGCGAGAGAGAGCGTGACCGTCCCGTGACCCGATCCGGGCACACGAGAGAGCCGACCACCCTAGCTCACTGTCGGTTTCTCAACCGTGCACGTCCGACGCTTCCCTCGTTAAGGGACAATCGCGAGCTTGTCGTGTCCGTGGTCTTGTCCCGCATCATGTAGTCTGAAGTTCACTGGAGGTCATCAATTACATCTGTTACATCAACCTTATGCGTGTGTAGATGCAATATGCATCGACCTGTCTCTGACCAGACAGAAGATTGTGCTTCTGCACCAACCTATCCCAGCACTGGTTGAACTGCTGTATCGACCTGTGTTGCCAGAACAACACTCGAGACCCTTGTGCATCGATCTTGCTTAACATATCTTAAAATAACTACATCGACCTTTCTTCTGAACGACCTGAGGTGCATCAACCTTTCGTTCTTAACTTGCTTAAGTGCATCAACCTGATGTTGCCAAGCCTTGTTCAGCTACGTCAACCTAATCAAATTGGGGATGCCAGATGCATCAACCTGACCAGTATGAAGAGCTTGATGCATCAACCTGATCAACTTGAGACGTTTCAGATGCATCGACCTTACTAGGCGTAAGACCCATTCTGCATCGACCTGTCTCTTGAGTGCTCAGACCTTGTTAGTTGGAGCTTTATTCTTCTGCCTTGACATGCCTCTTAAGTGCACCAACCTCCTCACAGATGTAACACTTGAGTGTCTTGACCTATTACTTTGAAGTGTTGATGTTCTTCGACCTGAGTGATATTAGCCAACACTGCTACACCGACCTTCTCAAAGATATGACATGTGCATCGACCTATCTAGCAATATGCTTTCTCTGCTACATCTACGCGGCTGATGATTGCACCAAACATACCAACGATATAGCACTTGATGCATCGAGGCACTATCTCTTCATGACCTTTTGATTTATCTTCAGAGCTTGTTCTTGCAGAGTACAACACACATCTTCCATATAAAAAATCATCATAGGAGCAATCATGACATCAAAAAAAGCAATGTATCACAACCACAATGCATCAATGCAACATCAACCCGTATGACAACATGCACAAATGAGTCATTGTGTTTGACATCATCAAAATCACAGGGTCACAACAGGCCGTGGTGGTGTTTGCTTTAAATATCTGGAAACACTATGTCTACGGAGAGCAATTCACCGTGTACTCCAATCACAAGAGCCTCAAATACTTATTCTCACAAAAGGAATTGAATATGAGACAAAGACGATGGCTAGAATATCTCAAAAACTTCGACTTCACTATTCAATATCATCCTGGAAAGGGTAATCCCGTAGCAGATGCCCTTAGTTGAAAGCTGAGAGCATTATTGGCCAACGGTGTGATACAAGAATGGAAGATGTTAGAGCAATTCTCCAAACTTGATATAAGCACGAATAAGGAAAAAGGGTGTATTACTATATCTCACATAAGGATACAACCTGATTTACTCTCTGAGATCAAGGAACTTCAAGACAACGACCCGGTGTTAGTAGAAATAACAGGTAAAGCAAGAAGAGCAACCTGATTTCAAGCTAGCATCAGATGGAAGATTATTATTCCGAGAAAAGACATGTGTACCGGACTGTCCCGAGATGAAAACAAAGATCTTAGAAGAAGCTCATCGATCAAGATACACAATTCATCCTGGAGCTACCAAGATGTACTAGAACTTGAAAAGGACCTTCTGGTGGCCCAATATAAAAAGGGAGGTAGCAGACTTTGTGTCTCACTGTCTCACGTGCCAACAAGTCAAGGCGAAACACCAAAAGTCCGCCGATAAGTTACATCCTCTAGACATTCCCAAGTGGAAGTGGGAAGATATTGGAATGAACTTCATCATGGGTTTGTCTAAGTCTAAAGGCGGACATGATGGAATATGGGTTATCATAGATCGATTGACCAAGTCGGCACACTTCTTGCCTATAAAGTGTCGATGGTCAGTCGATGTTCTAGCTACCTTATATGTCAAAGAAGTCATGAGATTGCATGGCGTTACTGTTTCAATCGTGTCTGACCGAGACCCGTGTTTCACTTCTCACTTTTGGAAGGGTCTGCAACACTCTTTTGGAATGAGACTAAATTTCAGCACTACTTTTCATCCTCAAACAGATGGTCAGACCGAGAGAACAAATCAAGTCGTGGAAGACATGCTACAAGCCTGTGTTATTGATTTTAGTGGAAGCTGGCATGATCACTTGCCCCTGGTCGAATTTACTTATAATAACAGTTATCAGGCAAGCATTCAAATGGCACCCTTCGACGCATTATACGGAAGGAGTTGTCGCTAACCAATATGCTAGGACGAAGTTGGGGAAAAATAACTTCTAGGTCCAGATATGGTAAGGGATACGACTGAGAAAGTGCAACTTATTAGATAAAGACTTAAGATGGCTCAGTCGAGACAAAAGACTTATGCCGATATTAGAAGAAGAGACCTAGAATTCCAAGTCGGAGACCACGTCTTTCTTAAAGTTTCCCCATGATGAGGTATCTGAAAGGTTCGGTGTTAAAGACAAGCTTACACCAAGATATATTGGTCCCTTCGAAGTGCTAGAAAGAGTTGGCGAGGTAGCTTATCGGATCGCCTTGCCACCGCAACTATCTGAAGTTCACAATGTGTTTCACATCTCCATGCTTAAGAAGTATGTTCATGATCCATTCCACGTCATAGATCATGACAACCTGGTGATACAAAAGGACCTCACCTACGAACAAAAGCCACTGAGGATCCTTGATCGCGAGGTTTGTGTGCTAAGGAATAAGACTATTCCCATGGTAAAGGTGCAATAGAGCAAGTGCTTAGAGCAAGAAGCCACATGGGAGATGGAAGAATCTATGAAGAAAAGATTCCCTAACTTATTTCAAAATTATAAGTACTCTGCACCCTCCATGTCTATATGAAATTGAATTTGAGGATGAAATTCTTTTAAGTGGGGGAGGGTGTAGCACCCCGGATAAAATTATAAGGAATAATTTTTTTAAATAAATTAAACATAATAAATTCTCTAAATAATCAAACTAGGGGCCAATTGAAAATAAAATACATAATATCTGTAACACCCCTAATTTTTCTAGAAATTATTCAAGAATTTTCTAGAATTAAATATGATTATTAAGCATTTAAAAAGACTTAATGGGCTACTTAAATGAATTAAAGGTTAATTAAATCAATTTAAAGGCAGTATATATTAACCAAAGGATTAAGCCCAATTCAAATAGGCTCGAAGACCCAATTCTATGGCCTTTTGACCCAAGCAAATTACTAGAAACGTAATTTAGGTAATTTACAAATTTAAAATAGGATAAATAGGTCAATTAATGAGAAAAATAGGGGATATTAAAAAAATCCAAAAATTTTGAAATAAAAGCCAAACAGCGGTCTATCACAAGACCGCCACCTCATGAAAGTGATCCACACATGACCGCTACTTCCTTCTGATTCCATGAGTGGAAGAAACTTTGAAAAGTTTGGATCTTTGGCATCCTAATCCCCATGGATCGAAGTGTGTAGACATGTAAACATGTTTAAGACTCTTGGGGATCGATCCTACCTCTAATTAGGACTCCTAGATTGACCTAATCCCTCAAACCCTAGAAAATTCTATAAATAGAGCTCAGATTCGACCAGTGCGAACCTTACTTTTGGCTCACATTGTTCGACGGTAAGGAGTTGGTATTTCAGGTTGGTTCTTTAAAACTTTTTATTTACCTTAGTTTTATCTAACTTCTTTCCAAATTTCATGCAAGGAGGTCAAGCATCCAGAGAGTCAGGAGCCCCCGAAGTTGCTGTTCCTCTGCAAGGCGCTCAGGAACCAGCATGCCGGTCTGAGGAAGAACGTAATATTAGAAGCCCTAATCGAGGTAATCTCGTGTCCATCCTTTGGAACAAGTTATTATCCTTTATATTATCTACCTACCCAATAAATTTCACAAATTTAGGTCAGGGGGTTGAAGAGTTAGAAGGCCAGGAAATCGACGGTTCCACGCAGGACGCACAGGAGCCAGCACCGACTTCCTGTCAGAAATTTGAAGTATAGGGATCGAATCAAAGGTAGGTTATCTCATGAAAAGGCTTAAACATCAAGTTAGGAGTAAAAGCCTCTTGTTTCCATATGATTTCGTGCGTTATACATGGAGTATTTAATGTTTTACTGTCACGCTCTGAGCCTTTACGACAGCGGAAGACTCGCTCGAGAAACGTGAACAGTCGGCATGGTAAATCTCTTGCAAGCAAGAATGATCAGAGCGCGAGACAATCACACACATAAATGCAATTGCACATGATTTTAATCAAACTCCAACTTATTTCATTGATAATCAGTATTCAAAATACAATAACTTTCAACTTCCTACAATCTATCAAACTCAAGAAATAGGAAAATTACAGAGACTCGATCTAAATAATATAGACTTTCCTAAGTCTTCACTCTCATTTTGACAACACTTTCATCTGCTCTCGGACCCGCTACTTGTATAGCCTGAATCCGAATTCGAATCACTTCCATCTCCTGAAAAGATTGGAAATAGGTAATGAGCACACTTGCCCAGTAGGTATCTTCGCATCAACATGAAGGCATCATTAAAGTAATTAACATTTTAGCTCTAAAGGAATAAGGTAAAATCATGTGAATGCGATCAATCATGCGAATACCCAAAGTAACGAAGATGATCGTTTAAGATAGAATGAGAGCAAGATTGAACAAGCAAGAATGTAACAAGAACATGTTATTGGCCTTTCATGAATAAGAATGCATCGAGAATGTACTAGCAATGCCACATAATCATCACTCCAGTATCTTTTGCTTATGAGTAAGTACTTCGTGAATTTCTGTGGAATATCAAGCAAGAAAGTCATGTCATGCCGTATCGTGGATCTTCACTTATTTATAGAGAAAGTACTCCCAGTGCAATGCGACGCCAGTAGCATCATACCCCATGGTTTGTAATAGTATGTTTCCGGCAATCAGCCGAGGGGACTAGCATAGAGCCCTTGAACACAATCAGTGCTCGATCGCATCTTCAAGTATAAATCAAGCTACTTCCACGCATGTAACAATAAAGTATGGCCAAGAATGTATAATTCAATAAGTTCATGACAGTAATAATTCAATGAATGAATGCTTCAACTTAAGAACATGAGAGACCACGAATGACTTTAAACAAGATTTTGCTTATGGAGATGAATCGGCAACATAACGGTACATTTCTTTAACTTTTATTTCATTATATTAAGCCTCTTTGGATAATATGGCAAGTTCTAGATCATCAATAATCTATCTAGAAATTTTGGAACATCAACCCTTGGGTCAAACCTCGGGTTAAGCACTCAAACAATGTGACGGTCAAGGACTGGGCCGTTACATGATGTGATGCTCCAGTATTCAACCATAACATTAGTCTGATTCCAGAAATTATAAAATAGACTTAGTGAAATGTGACGGTCGTATATTAGGCCGTTATATGCTCCTGACGGTCCAGTATAGATCCCTTACATTGCTACAACCAGAAACATCGATAGTGTAATCTACTAAATGGGCTTTAATGGTACAACCAACTCGGCGTCCTAGTGGGAATCCCAGGCTCGCAAAGAATTACGGTGTCCTTGAAATAAGTTTTCCTAGTCCATTGGAAGGAATATCCAATAGAGATGTCCTAATGTCCAAGAACAATGTTCCTATAGTGCAAAGTGTGAACCAATGGACAACATACCAGAATATGTGCCATGTACTTAAAGAAATGACTCTATTGATAGAGAGAATGTGTAACAATAGGAAATCATGATAAAACTTTGTCAACACATCATTTAAAATCATGGAGTTAATACAAACTATAGTGTTTTGGCATGAAATTAACATATCCTTAAAATAATTCAAGATGCCTTTAACATGCGATACTTATCATGAACCAATTAATAAATTTAAAGTCATATCAACATGTCAAAACTTAGATAACTAGGCATATTTATAAGTTAATGCGACTGTTCTTCAATTCTATCTACAGTTACTATGACGGTCTAGGATAGGCGCGTTACAGTCTTGTGATGGTTTATTGAGGGGTCGTTACAGTAGTGTAACGCTTCTGTTATGGTGCGTCAGAGACAACATAACAATTCAAATGCAACAGAGGGTGTGACGGCTTATCGTAAGGCCGTTAGATCATTGTGACGGTCTTATCTTAATGCGTCAGATCGTCTGTTGGCAGTAAAATAAAGTAAACGTTTATGAAAACATAACATGCCTAGAAGTATAGGCCAACTATATGCATGGGTTTTGGTGCATAGACAAGATAATATCTTTTATTTTTCATTTAGGGCTAAGAGATGCATGAATGTATAGAACTATTAAAACATGAAATTCTTAGTCTATAATGAATGAAATCAAGCACAATCAGAGGACTTTTATCCCTAACAAGATGTTTTTACCAATCATGAGATAACATACCTTTTAAATGAGCTTTAATCTTCCAATTTGGGACTGCAAGACACGCCCTAGTTCTTCCCTTCCTGAGGTTTTTTAGCAACTTCACGTCGCTCTATCTCTCCAATCTCTTGACCTAAGGACGTGAAATTTTGAGGGTAAGAAGTTAAAACTAAGGTGAACAAAAAGTTCTAAAGCACTGAACTCTAATTACCTCGTTTAGACATCCTAATCTCTTGATCTTCAGGGGTCTTACGTTCAGTTTCCTGGGTTGCTATGACTGAATCAGCGACTTTGGAAGCTTCTATCTCTTTGGTTGGTTGATCTCCTAGCACGAAATTTGGAGAACTATTAGTATAAAGTATACTAAACAAAATCTTCTAAAGAACTTACCTGAAATTATGACTCATTACCTTGATTCTTCACGAGCCAAAAGTAAGGGTCGCTCAGTTGAGAACTAGGTCCTATTTATAGGGTTTTGGCTATGGTTTGAGGATTAGATCGATTCTAGAGTCCTTAATTTGCCAGAACATAATCCCTAAGAGTCCTTAGTAATGTTATAAGCTCTCCCAAGTTGATCTCCTGCAGATAGGATCCCAAAGTTCCAATCTTTTTGCTCGTTCTTCCATTCACGGAACTGACAGGATGTAACGCATCAAGACTGGTGCGTTACATGGCTGTGGCGGTCGCACGATAGACCGCTACATCCAACGTGCACAGAGTTCAACATAAATCAAACTCTTTTGTTAATTATCCATATTATTATCTATAAAAATGATAATTTATCCTTAAAATACGTAAATAGGCTAAATAACCTTCTAGACTAGGGCCAAACTTAATGAGCTTGGTCCTTAAACCTTTTGGATTTTATTTAAATAGGCTAGGTTAATTATTTATCAATAATTGGGCCTTATAATGATTTATTTAATCTAATATTCATTTATTAATCCTTTTTGAGTCTTTAAAATTCTAAAAAAATAATTAAATATACCAAAAATAATTTATAAAATTCTGGGCCTTACACCCTCCCCCACTTAAGAGAATTTGGTCCCCAAATTTAATACATGGATTATGGAGAGTGTACTTACAGTTTAAAATAATTCTGGGAATCTTTTCCGAATGGCTGCTTCGATTTCTCATGTTGCTTCATATGGCCATGTTTTCTTCCATTGAATCTTGACCATAAGTAAAACTTTATTTCTTAGTTGACGCACTTCCTGTTCCAGAATCTTTATTAACGTTTGCTCGTACGTCATATCCTTCTGAATCCCCAGATTGTCATAAGTGATAATATGGTCAGGATCATATACATATTTCTTCAGCATAGAGACGTGAAATACATCATGAACCCCTGCTAATTATGGAGGTAAAGCCCGTCTATAAGCCACTTCACCGACCCTTTCAAGAATTTCAAACGGGCCAATGAACCTTAGAGTTAGTTTACCCTTAATGTCAAATCTCCGAATACCACGACCTGGAGAAACCTTGAGATACACATGGTCTCCTACTTGAAATTCCAAGTCGCGTCTTCGATTATCAGCATAAGATTTCTGCCTATCTTGTGCCATCTTTATTCTGTCTTGAATAAGTTTGATCTTCTCTGTAGAATCTCTGATAATATCGGGGCCTAGGAATTGTCTTTCCCCAATTTCACTCCAACATATTGGTGATCGACAATTTTTTCCATATAGAGCTTCAAAAGGTGCCATTTCTATGCTGGCCTGATAACTGTTGTTATATGCAAATTCTACTAGAGGTAAGTGATCATGCCAACCACCTCCAAAATCAATAACACAAGCCCTGAGCATGTCTTCTACCACTTGATTCGTTCAAACTGTCTGACCATCAGTTTGTGGATGAAAGGCTATGTTGAAATTCAATCTAGTCCCTAGTGACTGTTGTAGACCCTTCCAAAACTGTGATGTGAATCAAGGATCTCTATCAGATATAATAGTGACTGGGACATCATGTAATTTAACAATTTCCCTTATGTATAATGCTGCCAGGATATCCACATACCATCGACTTTTGATTGGTATGAAATGTGCAGATTTAGTTAATCGGTCTATGATTACCCATATACCATCGTGTCCACCTCTTGTCCTAGGTAACCCCATAATGAAATCCATCCATATACTCTCCCACTTCCATTCCGGAATATTCAAGGGATGCAGTTTACCTGCGGGTCTAAAATGCTCTGCCTTTACTTGTTGACAAGTGAGACAGCGAGACACGAAATCCGCTATTTCCCTCTTCATGTTGGGCCACCAGAAATTTCTTCTGAGATCCTGATACATTTTTGTACCACCTGGGTGAATGGTATACTTGGATTTATGTGCTTCTTCTAGAATCAATTTCTTCATATCCTCATGATCCAGTACACATACTCGGTCTTTAAATAGCAATATTCCGTCCTTAATAGAAAAATCCGGCCTTTGTTCAACATTGGCCTTGATCTCCAATAATATAGGATCATCATTTTACAGCTTGACCAGATCTTCTATTAATGTAGGTTGAGCTTGAATATTAGCTAGGAAACAATCCTCCTTCCTATCAATATCTAAGTTCAACTGAGCAAATTGAGGAATAAGATTAGTCATACTAATCATGAGACTTGATAGTATACCCATTGGTTTTCTACTAAGTGCATCCACAACAGTATTAGCCTTGCCAGGATGATATTGAATAGCAAAATCAAAGTCTTTGAGATATTCTAACCATATCCTCTGCCTCATATTTAGCTCTTTTTGAGAAAATAAGTACTTCAAGCTTTTATGGTCCGAGTAGACCGTAAACTTTTCTCCATAGAGATAATGGTGCCAAATTTTAAGGCGAAAATGACAGTTGCTAATTCAAAATCATGCACAGGATAGTTTTCCTCGTGGCGTTTCAATTGTCTTGAAGAATAACATATTACTTTTCCATTTTGCATGAGGACACACCCTAAGCCAATACCTGATGCATCCGTATATACTTCGAATCCACCACCTTCTACCGGTAGTGATAGAATAGGAGCTGTAGTAAGATGATTGTTAAGAGTTTGGAAACTCTTCTCACATTCCTCTGACCAGACAAAAGGATTTTCTTTTCTTGTGAGTCTAGTTAAAGGAACTGCAATCTTTGAAAAATCTTTAATGAATCTTCTATAATAACTAGCTAGACCCAGAAAACTTCATACTTCCGATACGGTCGTTGGCCGGCTCCAATTGTTGACGGCTTCTACCTTAGAAGGATCCACAGCGATACCTTCTTTTGAAATAATGTGGTCTAGGAATGAAACTTTCTTGAGCCAGAATTCACACTTATTAAGCTTGGCATAAAGTTTATGTTCTCTAAGTGTTTGCAAAGCTATCGTCAGATGTTCTTGGTCTTGAAATATATCAAGACGTCATCGATGAAGATGACGATGAATTGGTCCAGATATGGCTGGAAAACCCAGTTCATAAGTTGCATAAATGTTACTGGGGCATTAGTTAACCCGAATGACATTACCACTAATTCATAGTGGCCATAACGACTTCGAAAAGCCGATTTATAAATGTCTTCTTCTTTAATTCTCAATTGATGGTAACCTGATCTGAGGTCTATCTTAGAAAAATATTCTGCTCCTGAAAGCTGATCGAAGAGTTCATCAATACGCGGCAACGGATACTTATTTTTAATTGTAAGTTTATTTAGTCACCGATAATCGATGCATAGCCTGAGAGAACCATCCTTCTTTTTGACAAATAGAACCGGTGCACCTCAAGGGGATGTGCTAGATCTGATAAAGTCCTTATCCAGTAGTTCATGCAATTGCTTCTTTAGTTCTTTGAGTTCTGTGGGGGACATCCTGTAAGGGGCTATAGAAACAGGTGCTGCTCCTAGAATGAGTTCAATAGTGAAGTTTACTTCCCTCTCGGGTGGTAAACTGGGTAATTCGGATGGGAACACATCAGGGAACTTATTTACAATAGGAATGTCTGCTAAGATAATCTCCTTGGATTCGATAACAATGACAGAAGCAAGAAAAGCTTCACATCCTTGCGAAATAAGTTTACAAGCGTGAAGAGAAGATATGATAGTAGGATGCTTCTGGTACTTGATGCCAAGAAAAGAGAATCTTGGAAGACCGGGCTTTCGAAAAGATATAATCCTATTTCGACAATTGATATAAGGATCATAATCTACAAGCCAATCTACCCCTAAAATGGCATCATAACCCTTCATGTCAAGGCATACTAAGTTTGCGAGGAGATTATGACCTTCTACTGTCACTTCGCTATCACGATAATAGTCGGTAAGCTTTGTTCCAGAACCTAAGGGTGTGGTAATAGCGAGATCTGAAGGTAAGGGAACTGATGCAATTGATAATATTTTTGCAAAAGTAGTGGAGATAAAAGAATGAGAGGCACCAGTATCAAATAGCACAAATGTAGGACGAGAATAAATTTGAAGAGTACCTTCCATAAGCCCACCATCCTTGGGCGCTTCCTCTTCTCCTAAGATGGCATTGAGGCTCTGCCTCCTAAATTCTCTACCAGATGATTGGTCTTTCATAAGGGGGCAATCTGGCATGCGATGCTCCTGCTTCCACAACGTAAACAAGCGCCGAGGCGCTTCCAGCATTCCTCAGCCGAATGGCCGAATTTTTCGCAAAATGTGCAAGATGTAGCAACTTGCTCTTCCTTGACTTTCTTTTGCTTATGGGAAGTTCCACCATCCCCATTCCTGGATATTTTCTTACTATCACGGCTTTTGTAGGGCTCCGTGATGCTGAACTTTTCTTTCTTATAACGTCGATCTGAGCATCAGCTGGATTCTTCTCCATTCCCTTTTAAAATTTTGACCTTCTCTAAGGTCCTTTCGCACAAATATGCTCGTTGAACCATTTCCGCATAAGTACGGATGTTTTGGGTCCCGAGCTTCTGAATGAAACCGGGTCGTAACCCGTCCATGATCCGATTTGCCTTCAATAAATCGGTGCTGATAAGATGCGGTGCGTAAGGTGCAAGCCTTGAGAATTACAGTTCATATTCAGCAACCGTCATCATTCCTTGCCGAAGAGCGGAGAACTCCATAGCCTTTCTCTCTTTTATGTGCTCAGAAAAGTACTTGGCACGGAATAAAGTAAGAAAACCATCCCAGGTATGAGGGGCATCGGCCGGAGGTGCCGGAACCGACTTCCACCATGTGCGGGCATCTTTGTTGAGTTGAAAGGTTACGAGATGCACCTTCTCTTGATCGGTGCATTGGATAACATCAAATATCCGATTCATTTCATCTATCCAGTTCTCTTCCTCGTCAGGATTAGAAGAACCGAAGAAACGCGGAGGGTTTAAGCTCCGAAAGTTGCGATGCAAATCACCAACCCTTGCTCCTGTGCCAGCTTGCGCCATGGTTTGTAATGCCTGTGTAAGTCCAGCAACAGTTTGTTGCATACCATTCCAATCTACGTGATGAGCCATGGTAATAATAGGGTACCCAAGAGAAAAATAACAACTTGTTATTTCTCATGAAACTGGAAGGAAAATCAATCTTAAAACTAATTAACTATCTTATCCCGGGTTCTACCCAATTCTCACATGGGTGTGAAAATTTCTTCCTTAGTTCATAGGTAGGGGTCCTTAAACCTTGGACTTATCCTATGACATGACTCGTTTCCCTAAGTCCTGAGACTTAGGCTTTGATACCAACTTAACTGTCACGCCCCGAGCCTTTATGACAGCGGAAGACTCGCTCGAGAAACGTGAACAGCCGGCATGGTAAGCCTCTTGCAAGTAAGAATGATCAGAGCGTGAGATAATCACACACATAAATGCAATTGCACGTGATTTTAATCAAACTCCAACTTATTTCATTGATAATCAGTATTCAAAATACAATAACTTTCAACTTCCTACAATCTATCAAACTCAAGAAATAGGAAAATTACAGAGACTCGATCTAAACAATATAGACTTTCCTAAGTCTTCACTCTCATCTTGACAACACTTTCATTCGCTCTCGGACCCGCTACTTGTATAGCCCGAATCCGAATTCGAATCACTTCCATCTCCTAAAAAGATTGGAAATACGTAATGAGCACACTTACCCAATAGGTATCTTCGTATCAACATGAAGGCATCATTAAAGTAATTAACATTTTAGCTCTAAAGGAATAAGGTAAAATCATGCGAATGCGATCAATCATGCGAATACCCAAAGTAACGAAGATGATCGTTTAAGATAGAATGAGAGCAAGATTGAACTAGCAAGAATGTAACAAGAACATGTTATTGACCTTTCATGAACAAGAATGCATCGAGAATGTACTAGCAATGCCACATAATCATCACTCCAGTATATTTTGCTTATGAGCAAGTACTTCATGAATTTCTGTGGAATATCAAGCAAGAAAGTCATGTCATGCCGTATCGTGGATCTTCACTTATTTATAGAGAAAGTACTCCCAGCGTAATGCGACGCCAATAGCATCATACCCCATGGTTTGTAATAGTATGTTTCCGGCAATCAGCCGATGGGACTAGCATAGAGCCCTTGAACACAATCAGTGCTCGATCGCATCTTCAAGTATAAATCAAGCTACTTCCACGCATGTAACAATAAAGTATGGCCAAGAATGTATAATTCAATAAGTTCATGAAAGTAATAATTCAATGAATGAATGCTTCAATTTAAGAACATGAGAGACCAAAAATGACTTTAAATAAGGTTATGCTTATGGAGATGAATCGGCAGCATAACGGTATATTTCTTTAACTTTTATTTCAATATATTAAGCCTCTTTAGATAATATGGCAAGTTCTAGATCATCAATAATCCATCTAGAAATTTTGGAACATCAACTCTTGGGTCAAACCTCGGGTTAAGCACTCAAACAATGTGACGGTCAAGGACTGGGCCGTTACATGATGTGACGCTCCAGTATTCAGCCGTTACATTAGTCTGATTCCAGAAATAATAAAATAGACTTAGTGAAATGTGACGGTTGTATATTGGGCAGTTATATGCTCCTGACGGTCCAGTATAGATCCGTTACATTGCTAAAACGAGAAACATCGATAGTGTAATCTACTAAATGGGCTTTAATGGTACAACCAACTCGGTGTCCTAGTGGGAATCCCAGGCTCGCAGAGAATTACGGAGGCCTTGAAACAAGATTTCCTAGTCCATTGGAAGGAATATCCAATACAGAGGTCCTCATGTCCAATAACAATGTTCCTATAGTGCAAAGTGTGAACCAATGGACAACATACCAGAATATGTGCCATGTACTTAAAGAAATGACTCTATTGATAGAGAGAATGTGTAACAATAGGAAATCATGATAAAACTTCGTCAACACATCATTTAAAATCATGGAGTTAATACAAACTATAGTGTTTTGGCATGAAATTAACATATCCTTAAAATAATTCAAGATGCCTTTAACATGCGATACTTATCATGAACCAATTAGTAAATTTAAAGTCATATCAACATGTCAAAACTTAGATAACTAGGCATATTTATAAGTTAATGTGATTGTTCTTCAATTCTATCTACAGTTACTCTGACGGTCTAGGATAGGCGCGTTACAGTCTTGTGACGGTTTATTGAGGGGCCGTTACAGTAGTGTAACGCTCCTGTTATGGTGCGTCAGAGATAATAGAACAATTCAAATGCAACAGAGGGTGTGACGGCTTATCGTAAGGCCGTTAGATCATGTGACGGTCTTATCTTGATGCGTCAGATCCTCTACTGGCAGTAAAATAAAGTAAAGGTTTATGAAAACATAACATGCATGGAAATCAAAATACTACAGCTATTCCAGACATGATAAACGAAGTATAGGCCAACTATATGCATGGGTTTTAGTGAATAGACAAGATAATATCTTTTATTTTCCATTTAGGGCTAAGAGATGCATGAATGTATAGAACTATTAAAACATGAAATTCTTAGTCTATAATGCATGAAAGCAAGCACAATCAGAGGGCTTTTATCCCTAACAAGATGTTTTTGCCAATCATGAGATAACCTACCTTTTAAATGAGCGTTAATCTTCCAATTTGGGACTGCAAGACACGCCCTAGTTCTTCCCTTCCTGAGGTTTTTCAGCAATTTCACGTCGCTCTATCTCTCCAATCTATTGACCTAAGGACGTGAAATTTTGAGGGTAAGAAGTTGAAACTAAGGTGAACAAAAAGTTCTAAATCACTGAACTCTAATTACCTCGTTTAGATGTCCTAATCTCTTGATCCTCAGGGGTCTTGCGTTCAGTTTCCTGGGTTGCTATGACTGAATCAGTGACTTTGGAAGCTTCTATCTCCTTGGTTGGTTGATCTCCTAGCACGAAATTTGGGGAACTATTAGTCTAAAGTATACTAAACAAAATCTTCTAAAGAAATTATCTGAAATTATGACTCATTACCTTGATTCTTCATGAGCCAAAAGTAAGGGTTGCTCAGTTAAGAACTAGGTTTTATTTATAGGGTTTTGGCTAGAGTTTGAGGATTAGATCGATTCTAGAGTCCTTAATTTGCCAGAACCTAATCCCTAAGAGTCCTTAGTAATGTTATAAACTCTCCCAAGTTGATCTCCTGCAGATATGATCCCAAAGTTCCAGTCTTTTTGCTCGTTCTTCCATTCACGGAACTGACAGGATGTAACACATCAAGACTGGTGCGTTACATGGCTGTGGCGGTCGCACGATAGACCGCTACATCCAACGTGCACAGAGTTCAACATAAATCAAATTCTTTTCTTAATTATCTATATTATTATCCATAAAAATGGTATTTTATCCTGAAAATACGTAAATAGGCTAAATAACCTTCTAGACTATGGGCCAAACTTAATGGGCTTGGTCCTTAAACCTTTTGGATTTTATTTAAATAGGCTAGGTTAATTATGTATCATAAATTGGGCCTTATAATGATTTATTTAATCTAATATTCATTTATTAATCCATTTTGGGTCTTTAAAATTCTCAAAAAATAATTAAATATACCAAAAAAAATTTATAAAATTTGTGGCCTTACATTTACTATCACTACGCATCTCGATTATTCCTGCATGGATGATTTCTGCCCTTAATGGAAAAGCTGATAATTTTGGTTTAATCCATGTAGTCCATGCGTCCTCATGATGTAGATTTGAATTATCATGCCTTACCTACCTGATTAGCATGTTTTCCGTGCAATTATAGCTCTAAGATTAAGCCTATACTTAGGTTTTAGTTTCTTTTTACAGTAGATAGGAAATGGTCGTTGTAAGACCGCCATCATTAGATAGCGGCCATTCTATAGACCGCTAAAACCTGTATGTGGTCCTCACCTGAACGCTATTTTCTTTCTGTTCTCTACTTCCTGTTAACTCTAAACAGATTGCAGATCTGCCCTATTAACTTTATGATAAACCTAGGTAAATAGATTTTATTCCTAGTTTTGACTTCATATTCATAATATTAGTTATATTGTACATCATCCTTGATAGATTGCATGTCTTACTTGTTTTAAATGCTTATTTTAAACTTATGCTAATTTCATGCCAAAATCATATACTCTTGTATTAAAGCTAAAGTTCATGTGCTTATGAGACTTGTTTCATTGATGATATTTAATCATTGTTTCTCACGATTTCTCTCTCATCTAAGTCTTTCTTAAGTACATGACACGTATTCCGGTACGATGTCATTAGTTACACTTTACACTTGAACGGAACACTCTCTTGGACTTGTGATTCTCTCCGTTGGATATTCCTTCCACCGGACTAGGTGATCTTGTTTCAGTCTCTGCAAGCCTGGGATTCCTACTAGGACACTGAGCTGGTTGTACCCTCAAAACCCGATTGTCTAGAAAGCACTCACATGACCGGTGTTTTTCTGAGTCCTAGCTAGTAGCGGCCATCAAGGAGACCGCAACTGTCAAGTAGCGGCCTTCCCATGACCGCTATCTCCCAAAGGTTTCACTTCGTCGACTCTTGTTTCTTCATGCTGATAGGTCACTAAACTTGTCGTTAAAAGTCGTGCCATAATTTTAAAATATTCACACTCACTCACTTTAAAAGATTGGAAAAATCAAATATATAGTGGTAAGCGGAGTCGATCCCATGAGGAGGAATAATCTTTATAAAACAAGTTGGAAAAAACACCTTATGCTTTGAAAATTAAATTTTTGAGTGTGATTAATCTAAGGAAAAATAAATTGCATGAAAACTATTTAAAGAATATGAGAGGGTTTAAGTAGAGAAATTTGGAGGAGATTGAAAGATAAACACAATTTCACAAAGATCAACTTTATTGCTATGAGAGGTGACAAGTACAATGTATATGAAAACTAAAATTATAACTTACAAAATAAAAGAAGAGAAAAGAAATTGTAAGCCAATAGGATGAAGAACGCCGTCAACTCTGCCGTGCCGAGCCTTTGAGTTTCACCCCGCCATAGATGTAGACGCCGCCAAGAGGACCAAAGAGAGAAAATTCGACATAGGGATATGTGAAGAAATATGGGAAGGTGGAGGTAAGAAAGTGGAAGTGAATAGAAGGAAGAAGGATGGTCTACGGTAGCAAAAAAAATATAAAACACAGTAAAATAGTTTTGAAAATAGAGGGTTAGAAGAAGAAGAATAGATTAAAATATAGACAGAATTAGATGAAGTGAAAGAAGATAAAATTGTAGAGGACGAAGAGAGGAAGATGATTGATGAAGAACACAAAGATAGAAAATGAGAGGAAGATGGAGAAAAACGTGATAGAACGGAGAGTGGTTGTGGATGAATAGTGAAAAGTGCACGACTGAACTTTAGAAAATTGATTATACCTTGAAAACGGTTGCGAATTTGAATAAGTGGTAGAAGAAGAATTTGAATAACTTTTAAAAACCTACAACTTTCATGAAGAACTTAGAAGCAATAGAAGATCTAAAAGGGAACAAAAATGAGAAATAGCAGAGTATTTTAAAATTGGATGAACAGTAAAAATGCATAGATAGATCTTTGGAAAACTGGAAATAACATTGAAAACTGTAAGAATTAGAGGAAGAAGAAGAGAAGAATTTGTAGAAGACTAGAAAGCGAAGAACTTTGATGAAGAACTTAACTGCAAAAGATGAAAGGAAAAGCTTCAAAATAAATCCCTATGGCAGACCTCCAACTGGTTAACTCCCCGAATGGCACTCTCGGTGGTTTTATATAGTAGCAGAGAAACCCACGATCGTGGCTTCCCAATTTGATCCAAAAACTAATTTCCAACAATGCAACTTGATCCATTTAGACTCCTTTCCAATTTGAAAACCTCCTTTCCATAGATTAAGCTTAGATATGCTCAAAACAAGGAAGCACAGTTCGATTTGGAGACTGTTGTTCCGCTTCTGCATCAAACTGTAAATAGCGACCACCATCCGGGCGTCAGTTCTTCAATTAGCGACTCCAGCTAAGGAGTTATTTATTGAAGTCACGCCTCCTCAAGTGGGCGCTATTTCGTTATTTCCTTTTTATTTTTCAAAATATTCTGACTTCTCCGTACAGCAGGAATTAACGCCCTTCACACGGTCGCAATTTATGGAATCAACGCTTGCTTAAAAGGGCGTTCATTAAATCATGCCTTGATCTCGATCGTCATTTCTTTTTTTCTCTTTCTTCAAATTAATTGACGCCAGGTCTTGTGTCGCTTCTTAATGAATACGCGCCCTTGAAGCTGTCGTTATTTAAATAGCGCCTTGATCTAGGTCGCTGTTTCCTGAAAATTAAATTATCAATTCTAAAATAATTGTGTAAATATTTAAATATTTTCTCACATGGTCTTTTAAGCTCAAAAAGATGATAAAATACATGAAGACTCAAATAACATGTGAGAATGTAATTAATGCTCATGTTGCATGACTTTATCCATTTAATGCTCAAAGATGATGAATGTGATGTAAATTATGATGTAAAATATAGCACTTATCACACCCCCAACTTACTCATTGCTAGTCCCTTAGCAATGCAAAATAAATTAAAATTTAGGGCTTACAAGAGTTTGCAAATTCCATACTCTCATATCAAGCTCTCCCTTCATAGAATTAACTAAAGATTAGGAATCTGAAAACATTAACGCACACTAGCCGTATGTAGGAAATTTAAGAGCATGATCAAGAATACAAATCAAAGCTCAATAGCACTTGTGCATGTGTAACTACCAAATCCATAGCCTAGACAATTGCATCCCCCATTTTCTATTCTAAGCATGTGCCTTTCAACCCTGCACCTCTTAGATCTGGGCATTCAAGTAAACTAGCTTTTTGGCTGCCTTATTGCTTTGTCCCTTCGGGATTTTTTCATATATTTTTTCTACACTCATGATGCTGCACTACCCTTCACTGTTTAACATGAACCTCGACTCTTGCCTTAGGAGTAGCAGGCCCAGTTTCGCAGATCAAGGTTCCCTTTTCTGTTTTACGCGAACCTCAACACGTCTTAGGTGAAGTAGGCCCGGTTACTAAGAAATGAGACATTTTTCATGGTGTTCTTTTCTATCTTGCTTTTTTTTATTTTTTTTCATTGTGCTATTCGCACCTATTTAACAGATAACTTGGCAGAAAGCTTATAAAAAGATCTCTTTCCTCTAAGGAAGTGCAGAGCATCAGACAACATATCCAAAATAGTAGAAGGCTTGTCCTGCTTGTTTCATTAGTGTGCATAGTGATTATTTCATCATTTTTTTCTAAAGTGCACATGACCTTTAAAAAGATTCTTACATCAGTTTTCCATGGCTAAATTAAAATAAATTTTCCATCATCCTTCTCCCTAGCATTTTCTAATCCAGAATTACTTTCAATTCAAGCATGAATCTTAAAACTCAACTGGGGATTCATCTTTTCATTTTGATATGCAACAATGATATACAGGATATTTTATGCAAGAATTCCTATCAGGTTGTATTATATGCATGATGGAATTTTTCTCTCCCCCCCCCAACTTAAATGACATTGTCCTCAATGGCATGTAAAGTTGAAATGAAAGAACAATGTAGCAATGAAGTTTGCTAAGTAGGAAAGAGACAACCTGGTGTGCGGGGCAGAACTTCATCAATGGACGGCAACAACCTCTTCTCCTTCGACCTTATCCTGACTACTGAAACATACTTAAACAAAAACACTAAATAACAAAAAAAACTTGGGTTGTCTCCCAGAAGCGCTATGTTTTTCATCTTCAGCCAGACGTATGAAAGTTTTGAAAAAAATTTACTGCAGATCACTCAAAGCAATTGATTCTTTTAACAGCTGCTCACTTTCCACGTAAGGTTTTAATCGTTGACCGTTGACAGTGAAAATGTGACCATTTTTAGGATCCAAAATCTTAACAGCACCATGGTCAAAAACTTTAACAATAATGAATGGTCCATCTCATCTGGACTTTAGCTTACCGGGGAACAAACGCAGCCTTGAATTAAATAGCCAAACCTATTGATTTTCTTGAAAACTCTCTCTATGAATGTGCTTATCATGAAATGCTTTGGTTTTAGCTTTGTAAATCCTTGCATTTTCATAGGCTTCGTTCCTTAATTCCTCAAGTTCATTAATGTGTAGAGCTCTTTGGGCACCAGCTTGATTAAGATCAAAGTTAACTTGCTTAATTGCCCAATAAGCTCTATGTTCCAATTCTACGGGCAAAGGGCAGGTTTTTCCAAAAATGAGACGGTAAGGGGACATGCCAATGGTAGTTTTGTATACAATTCTATAGGCCCATAATGCATCATCTAGTCTCTCAGACCAGTCTTTTCTATCCGACCTAACAGTTTTATGCAGAATATTTTTAATCTCCCGGTTTGACACTTCAACCTGGCCACTAGTTTGGGGATGATAGGGGGTAGCGAGCTTGTGAGTGATGCCAAATTTGTGAAGTAAAGCCCGGAATTGAAAATTCATGAAATGAGAACCCCCATCACTAATTATAGCTCTAGGACAGCCAAACCTAGAAAAGATATTCTTCTTTACAAACTTCATAACAACCTTATGATCATTTGTCCTAGTAGCAATAGCTTCAATCCATTTTGACACATAGTCGACCGCCACCAAGATGTATTCATTCCCAAAAGAAGATGGAAATGGTCCCATAAAATCTATTCCCCAAATATCAAAAATTTCAACCACCAGAATGGGATTCAGCGGCATCATATCTCTCTTCGAATTATTGCCCACAGCCTGACATCTCAGACATGATTTAGAAAATTCAAAAGCATCCCTAAATAAAGTGGGCCAATAGAATCTACTTTGCAATACTTTAGCCGTTGTCTTCTTTCTAGAGAAGTGTCCCCCATAAGCAAGGTTATGACAAAAATCCAATACTGATTGTTGTTCTTTTTCAGGGACACATCTTCATATAATCTGATCAGGACCTATATGAAACAACTCTGGGTCCTCCAAAAAATAGTGTTTTACCTTAGAAAAGAAGTGATCCTTCTCTTGCTTAGTCCATCCTCCCGGGATCTGACCTACCGCCAGGTAGTTAACAATGTTAGCATACCAAGGAGTTGAGGAATGAGAGAGGGAAAGAATCTATTCACCGGGAAAAGAATCAAACATTGGAGCACCTTCTGGTAACACTATCCTAGATAAATGATCAGCAACCACATTGGCTAACCCCTTCTTGTCTCTAATTTCTAGATCAAACTCTTGTAACAATACAATCCATCTAATGAGACGGGGCTTAGCATCCTTCTTGGAAAGTAAGTATTTTAAGACAGAATGATCAGAGTAAACAATAACCTTAGCCCTAAAAGATATGATCGAAAATTTTCTAGGGTAAATACAATAGCTAGCAGTTCCTTTTCTGTGGTGGTATAGTTCAATTGAGCATTGGCGAGTGTGCGGCTCGCATAGTATATTACCACGGGCTTTTTCTCTATCTTCTGACCTAAGACAGCTCCAACAGCATAGTCCGAGGCATCACACATAATCTGGAAAGGAAGCGACCAATCTGGAGATTGAATAATTGGAGCTTGAGTTAGGGCCGCTTTCAAAGTATTAAATGCCTTGAGACAAGAATCATCAAAATGGAATGGGCTATCTTTAGCAAGTAACTGTGTGAGAGGGCGAGCAATGGTAGAGAAGTTGTGATTGAATCTTCTATAAAATCCAGCATGGACAAGAAAGGATCTGATTTGCTTGAAAGATGTAGGTGGAGGAAGATTGGAAATCAAATCTACTTTGGCTTTATCGACCTCTATTCCCTTTTCCGAAATCACATGGCCTAAAACTATGCCTTCCCTCACCATAAAGTGGCTCTTCTCCCAACTCAGAACAAGATTAGCATCAATGCACCTCTTCAAAACATGTGTTAAAATTTCCAAACACCCCTCAAATGAAGAACCAAAAATAGAAAAATCATCCATAAATACTTCCAAAGTTTCCCCCACCATGTCAGAAAATATAGACTTCATACATCTTTGAAAAGTAGCAGGGGCATTGCATAGTGCAAATGGCATCTTTCTGAAAGCAAATGTGCCAAAGGGGCACGTAAAAGTGGTTTTTTCTTGATCCTCGGATAAATAGCAACTTGATTGTATCCAGAATAACCATCCAAGAAACAAAAATATTGTTGCCCAGCCAGTCTTTCCAGAATTTGATCAACAAACGGGAGTGGAAAATGATCTTTCTTTGTTACTGAATTTAATTTCCTGTAATCAATACAAACTCCCCACCCTATTTGTAATCGCATGGGCACCTCCTCTCCTCTTTCATTTGTTACCACTGTCAGCCTTGACTTCTTAGGAACCACTTGTGTCGGGCTAACCCATTCGCTATCAGAAATAGGATAAATTATCCCAGCATCTAACCACTTAACAACTTCCTTCTTCACCACCTCTTTCATATTTGGATTCAGCCGACGTTGCATCTCTCTGCTCGGCTTGGCATTGTCCTCCAAATAGATATAATGCATACAAACATCTGGACTTATACCCTTCAAATCTGTCACAGACCATCCTATCGCCCCCCTATGCTCCTTAAGAACTTCTAAGAGTTGAGATTCCTGAGCGAGAATAAGATTAGAAGCAATGATTACGGGTAGAGTATGGTCCTGGCCTAGATAAGCATATTTCAACGAGTCCGGCAAAGGTTTTAGTTCCAAAATGGGCGGCTGATCTAGAGATGGAAGAATGGGTTCAGCTTGAAGCAGAGGGAGTGGTTCAACTCTAGAATAGGGCGCATAAGAAAGAGGTGAATCCTGAAGCAAGCGACCCTCTTCTATCAAATTCTCACCATCATTCGGATATTCTTTAATCATCTCCTCAAAGATATCAATGACGTTACATTCCTCTTCATGGTCCGGGTATTGTGATGTTTTAAAAACATTTAATGAGACCTTCTCTCCTCCAAAAGAAATATCCATCATCCCAGTGGCACAGTTTATATTGGCCTTCGCCGTAGCTAAGAATGGACGTCCCAAAATAATTGGTGTATGTTTTAACTCTTGGGATGAGGCCATGTCCAACATTAAGAAGTCCACTAGGAAATAACACTCATGAACTTTTACTATCACATCTTCTAACAAATCTCTTGGCGTCTTTACCGATCGATCTGCCAGTTGAAGAATTATAGAAGTGGGCTTCAATTCTCCCAGATCAAATTACTCATATATGCAGGTGGGTAATAAATTAACACTAGCTCCAAGATCTAGCAAAGCTTTATCAAATGTCACCCCACCTATATCGTATGAAATTAATGGAGCTCCAGGATCCTTCAACTTCTTAAGTAGATGATTCATTAAAATAGCACTAACATCTGCTGATAAGCAGATCTTTTGTGTTACCGCCTTCGGCTCCCTTTTTGGTGTGCAAAGCTCTTTTAAAAACTTGGCATACGCCGGCACATGTTTAATAGCATCCAAAAGTGAAATTTTGATATTGACTTGCTTAAATAATTCCAACATCTCTTCTTGTTGGACCGGCTTCTTTTGAGCTGTTGGCGTTAATGCATCCGAAAAAGGGACCTTAGGAACATATCCTTGAAAACCTTCATCAACCTTGATCTTTCCTTTGTCCATTATCTTCTCCCCCCCCATCCGGCTTCTTTTTCTCTTGAACAATTATCGGCTCTTCTTCCTCATCATCACTCTCCTCTTGGATATCTTGGCCCTTACTACCACCCACGTCTTTAGCCTGATATGCATCATTGAGAATTTTATCGCTCCTAAGGGTAGAGATAGCTTTGGCATTCTCGAATTGAGGAACGATAGGAGGGGGTGGATGAGGTTGATTGGGTTGATTTGGACGGGGAAGAATAGGAGCTCTTTGCTGAAAACCCGAAGGTTGTTGATTACGGGGATTAGCTATGGGTTGACTACGTAATTGCCCGGCATCTCTCCTCATATTACTAGCAGCCAACTGACCTATTTGACCTTCTAACTTAGCAATTGATTGTTGCTGAGAGAGAATAAGTTGCTGAAGTTGGTCAAATTTATCCTCAAAATGAGGCTGGGGGGGTTGAAGAGGCGGTTGATAAGGAGCTTAAAACGAGGCTTGAGGTTGATAACGATGTGATAGAAATTGATTATATTGGCCCTGGAATGATAGAGCTTGTTGATATGGGGCCAGAGCATGATGGAACGTGGTTGCTGAAATGGAAGTTGTTGTTGTTGATTATGTTGAAAAGGATTTTGAAAATGTTGGTCAGACTGGTTCAGAACTTGAAAAGATTATTTTGGAATTGAGGGATTGACTTGAGTAGATGAGCCTTGTTGCGATTTCCAAGAAAATTTTGGGTGATTTCTCCAGCCCGGGTTATAGGTATTAGAATATGGATCATAGGTGGGCTTAGAGACACCCTGAGCAGCAAAGACTTGTTCTTGGATAAATGGGAAAAGTTGGGCCGCCGCGGGATAATCAATTATGGCATGATTTGGGCTAGAACATAGAGCACAAAGTTCTTGAAGGTTGGAATCTGAGAAAGATTGATTTTGTTGGATATAAGGAAAAGAAGATTCTTGCTTATTCATAGATAATAATTGATCTAGCTTTTGTGCTACCAAATCTACCTTCTCCATCCTTTGTGCCAATAAGTCCACTTTATTCAACTTTTGAGCAAACACATTAATATCCATCCTATTCTCCAACTCTCATTGACTTTTGACTTCATATAGCCTACCCTTCTTGGAAGGTCCAATCATCCTTTCATAGGAGGAAAGTGAAGCATGACTAATAGAATTTTCACTTAACATCTCAAACAAATCATAGGCTTCATCCTCACTTTTGCTCATGAAAGCCCCCCTACATGAGGCATCTACCATTTGTCTATAGTTTTCCGTTAATCCCTCATAAAATGCTTACACGATTTGCCATCTAGATAGGCCATGATGGGGTCATTTTCTCAATAAATCTTTCAACCTGTCCCAGGCCTCATGAATTTGTTCCCCAGAATTTTGTGTAAATCCAGTGATGGCCCTTCTCATGGTATTAGTCCTACCAATGGGGTAGAATTTCTTCAAGAACTCTTTTTGCATCTCTCCCCATGTGTCAATTGTTCTACCCAAGGCTCCCAACCAATATTTTGCTTTGTCCTTAAGGGAGAATGGGAAGAGAGTAAGCTTAAGGGCATCATCTGAGAAGTTTTAAATTTTGACAGTTGAACATATCTGGAGAAACTCATCGAGATGTTTATATGGATCTTCATTAGTATTGTCATAGAAGGATGGCAACATCTGGATGGTACTTGATTTGATTTCATAATGAACCGCCTGGTTCTGGGGTGCTTGAATATAGAAGGACGGTTGATATTGATTAGGTATGAAGTAGTCCTTCATTTGCTTAGGAACTTGTTACACTTGTTGGTTTTGATTTTGATTCTCCATGAGGATAGGTTGTGGATAATTTCTAAAATGCACTAACCTCTCAATCTCACTAATGGGCCCTAACAAATTTGGATGTAGGGATCTCCTACCTTGCATGTAATGCAAAAGGGCCCAAAGAAAGGTAATGAAATGAGTGAATTCCTATATTAATGGGTTATGAATGAAATGAGTAATGCAATTGGTTAACCAAACTAATATGAATGCAAGAATGATGAATTTTTTTTTTGTATAAATATGGAAAACCTGCTAAGGGCACTCTAACTCCAAGGTACTTCGTGGTACAACCTGCCCGGCGTCCGTGAGGGAATCCACGGGTGCGGAGACTTATGGAGATATTGGAGATGGAATTTCAAGTCCAAAGAGACGGAATACTCAATGGAGTGTCCTTCCAAATCTAAGAAGGGTTAAAAGATCCTAATGCTCTTAAGAAGGGGGAAAAGATGAGAAGAGAAAGCTCTTTTTTTTCAAGTAGTGATGCAAATGAATAGGAAATCAACTAAGATGTAAAATGCATGAAAATAATGCAACTACATGAAGATATGCTAGCATGATGATTTTTTTTTCTATTTTTCTATTTTCTATTTTTTTATTTTTCAGAGAATTTTTTAGATTTTTTTTCAATTTTCAAATAGAGATATGAATGAAACAAACTATAAACTAAAAATACCACACAATATGTAAAACTACTGCAAAATAAAATCTAAAAGCATGTTTTCGGTGTTTTCTGAATTTCTAATTTTTTTTTAAAAAATTTCAAAATTTTTCTAAATTTTTTCGGAATTTTTCAGAAGTTAGCAAAGTAGGACCTTTACCTACGTTTCTGACCTTTCAACGACGCTTGATTTTCCTGAATTTTGCTGAAGTTCTACTTTCTGTGATAGATCTAGGATTTAGCGATGCTTCCTGTGACAGATTTTTTTCTTAGAATTTTAGGTCCGAATTTCTTTGATATTTTTGTTTTTCTAATTTTTTTTCCTGTAAAATAAAAATAGAAAAATTAAGAAAGCTATATACAAACTAAACACAAGGAATTTCCCAACATAAAAATTAATTTCCTCCCCGGCAACGGCACCAAAAATTGATAGGTCACTAAACTTGTCGTTAAAAGCTGTGCCATAATTTCAAAATATTCACACTCACTCACTTTAAAAGATTGGAAAAATCAAATGTATAGTGGTAAGCGGAGTCGATCCCACGAGGAGGAATAATCTTTATAGAACAAGTTGGAAAAAACACCTTATGCTTTGAAAACTGAATTTTTGAGTGTGATTAATCTAAGGAAAAATAAATTACATGAAAACTATTTAAAGAATATGAGAGGGTTTAAGTAGAGAAATTTGGAGGAGATAGAAAGATAAACACAATTTCACAAAGATCAACTTTATTCCTATGAGAGGTGGCAAGTACAATGTATATGAAAACTAAAATTACAACTTGTAAAATAAAAGAAGAGAAAAGAAATTGTAAGTCAATAGGATGAAGAACGCCGTCAACTCTGCTGTGCCGAGCCTTTGAGTTTCACCCCGCCATGGAAGTAGACGTCGTCAAGAGGATCAAAGAGAGAAAATCTGCCATAGGGATATGTGAAGAAATATGGGAAGGTGGAGGTAAGCAAATGGAAGTGAATAGAAGGAAGAAGGATGGGCTACGGTAGCAAGAAAATATAAAACATAGTAAAATAGTTTTGAAAACAGGGGGTTAGAAGAAGAAGAATAGATTAAAATGTAGAGAGAATTAGACGAAGTAAAAGAAGTGATAATTGTAGAGGACGAAGAGAGGAGGAGGATTAATGAAAAACACAAAGACAAAAAATGAGAGGAAGATGGAGAAACACGTGATAGAATGGAGAGTGGTTGCGGATGAATAGTGAAAAGTGTAAGACTGAACTTTAGAAAATTGATTATAAATTGAAAATGGTTGAGAATTTGAAGAAGTGGTAGAAAAAGAATTTGAAGAACTTTTAAAAAACTACAACTTTTATGAAAAACCAAGAAACAACAGAAGATCAGAAAGGGAAGAAAAATGAGACATAGCAGAGTATTTTAAAACTGGATGAACAGTAAAAACGCATAGACAGATCTTTGGAAAACTGGAAATAACTTTGAAAACTGGAAGAATTAGAGGAAGATGAAGAAGAATAATTTATAGAAGACTGGAAAACGAAGAACTTTGATGGAAAACTTAACTGCAAAAGATGAAAGTAAAAGCTTCAAAACAAATCCCTATGGCAGACCTCCAACTGGTTAACTCCCCTCATGGCACTCTCGGTGGCTTTATATAGTAGCAGAGAAACCCACGATCGTGGCTTCCCAATTTGACCCAAAAACTAATTTCCAACAATGCAACTTGATCCATTTAGACTCCTTTCCAATTTGAAAACCTCCTTTCCATAGATTAAGCTTAGATATGCTCAAAACAAGGAAGCACAGTTCGATTGGGAGACTGCTATTCCGCTTCTGCATCAAACTGTAAATAGCGACCACCATCCGGGCGTTAGTTCTTCAATTAGCGACTCCAGCTAGGGCGTTATTTATTGAAGTCGCGCCTCCTCAAGTGGGCGCTATTTCGTTATTTCCTTTTTATTTTTCCAAATATTCTGACTTCTCCGTACAGCAGGAATTAGCTCCCTTCACACTGTCACGATTTATGGAATAAACGCCTGCTTAAAAGGGCGTTCATTAAATCACGCCTTGATCTCGGTCGTCATTTCTTTTTTTCTCTTTCTTCAAATTAATTGACGCCTGGTCCTGTGTCGCTTCTTAATGAATACATGCCCCTGAAGATGTCGTTATTTAAATAGCACCTTGATCTAGGTCGCTGTTTCCTGAAAATTAAAATATCAATTCCAAAATAATTATGCAACTATTTAAATATTTCTCACATGGTATTTTAATCTCAAAAAGATGATAAAATACATGAAGACTCAAATAATGTGTGAGAATGTAATTAATACTCATGTTGCACTACTTTATCCATTTAATGTTCAAAGATGATGAATGTGATGTAAATTATGATGTAAAATATAGCACTTATCACATGTGTCGACTCTGTCTAAGTTGCGGCCATCCCAGGACCGCCGGTTTCAAGTTGCGGCAAGACTGTGACCGCTATTTCAAGAAAATGGCCCAAACATGACCGTTTCTATCTCAGCTGTGCTTAACATGAGGTTTTGAACCAAGGGTTGATTTCTCTATGTTCCTAGGTGATCTATTGATTATCTAGACGCTAAAACCTTAATCAATAACTTACTAATGAATTATGGAAATTATTGAATGTACCGTTATGCTGCCGAATTCTTTCCGTGGCATGACCTTGTTCTTAATTCATTTTTAAACTCTCATGATTCTTAATTGGTGCATTCTTACCTTGGTATTATTATCATGAAACTATTGTTTGAACTTTACATTATTAGCTTACTTTATTTATATCTCGTGGAAGTAGCTTGATTTATAACGTGAAGATGCAGATCGGGCACTGATTGTGTCCAAGGGCTCCACATTAGCCCCCTCGGCTGATTGCCGAAAACATGCTATAAACCATGGGTATGATGAAATACTGGCGTCGCATTGCACCGGGAGTACTTTTTTTATAGACGAGTGAAAACCACGATGTAATCTAGTGAAATTATATTTTTGCGTGTTAAGTGACTTTCTAGTGCATAGCATTTATGGTTATGAAAAGTGCATTCTCGTTACATTCTTATTCATGAAATGCCATATTTACATTCATGCTATATTCTTACTCGATCATATTCCCTGTCTACATGAACTCTCATATCTCATCTTGATCATATCTTCTTACTTGTGTTACTTTGGTTTATATCGCATGTTTTATCACATGTTCCTTTATCTTATTTCTAGAGCTAAAATGCTAATTACTTAAATGATGCCTTCATGTTGATACGAAGATACCTACTGGGCAAGTGTGGTCATTCCTTACTTTTCCAATCTTTTTAAGAAATTCTAGCGGGTCGGATTTAGACTATTCAAGTGATGGATCCGAGAGCGATTGATGGTTCGAGAGAAGCAGTAGCTAGTCTAGTCAAGAGTCAATTATGTAATCTTCAATTTATCGAGTCTAGTTAGTCGAAGAGTCTTTGTAAACCTCTCATTATGATTCAATAAAGTCAATGTTTTTGGATTATACCCTCTTGTGTTCATTTTTATGTGTGAATTATTAGCGCTTTAATTGTTATTATCACTTGAGACTTCTCTTGCCGACTGTTTACGTTCCCGAATATCTTCCGCTATACTTATATCTCGGGACGCGACAGAGAAAGTGGTATCAGAGCCTAGGCATAAGTAAGTCCTAGGAAAATGTCATGTCATAGGCTAAGTCTAAGGATTAAGGACCCACACCTATGAATTAGGAAAGAAATTTCCAACCCATGTGAGAATTGGGTAAAGACTGGGATAAGATAGTAAATTAGATATTATCTCTAGGTTAACTTCTATCGATTCCATAGGAATTAATTACTTGTTTATTTCTTCAGGCACTTCACTCTTACAATGGCCGCTGAACATGCCGCAAATCGTGCTAATTGGGAAGCGATGCAACAAACAATTGCGGGTCTTACCCAGGCACTACAAACTGTGGCCCAAGCTTGCGCGAGGGCTTGCGCGGATAATTTGCACGGGAATTTTTGGAGTATGAATCCTCCACTTCTCTGGATCTTCTAACCCTGACGAGGCGGAGAATTGGATCGATGAGATGAACAGAATATTCGATGTCATGCAATGCATCGACCAAGAGAAGGTCCGTCTCGCCACATTCCAACTGAACAAAGATGCTCGTACTTGGTGGAAGGCACAACCTCAAAATGATCAACTTATCTTGGAAGAATTTCTTACACTATTATGTGCAAAATATTTCTCTAAGCACGTCAAAGAAAGAAAGGCTATGGAATTTGCCTCTTTAAGACATGGAATGATGCCTGTGGTGGAGTACGAACTTCAATTCTTCTGTCTGGCTCCATATGCTCCTCACCTGGTTAGCACCGATCTGTTAAAGGCTAATCGTTTTATGGACGGTTTAAGGCCCGACTTTATTCAACAACTTGGGTCTCAAAATATCCGTACATATACGAAAATGGTCCAACGAGCACATTTATGTTAAAGGACCCTGGAGAAGGTAGAGAAGTTCCGAGGGAAAGAAGAAAAGTCGAGCCGAAAATATGATAGGCGAGAGGAAAAAGAAGAAAGGTTTAGCATCACGGTGGATAATGAACCCCATCACAACAAGAGGTCATGCAATGGGAACGGTAATGGTAAGAGAAATAGTAATGGAAAAAGGAATAAAAATGGCAATGGCAATGGCAATGGAAAGAGTAAAAGAGCCAAGGAGGAGGAAGAGAAACAGGTCATGGCGGGTTGCTCATTCTATGTGAAGTTCGGGCACACGGTCGAAGAATGTTGGAAGCGTCTCGACGCTTGTCTCAAATGTGGAAGTCGAGAACATCGCTTGCCCATGTGTCCTCTCATAAAGGAACAATCTTCAAGAGAAAACAATGGACGCAGCCGACGAGGCCGACTAAATGCCATCTTGGACGGGGAAGGTAAGGCGATTGATGGTATCACCTTGACTTATTTACATATTAGCATTGCCTTAAGTATCAGTCTGACTACTTAAAACACAATCTCCATAAAACTCATGCAATGAATTTGGGGACCAAATTATTTTTAAGTGGGGGAGGGTGTAACATCCCTAATTTTTTTAGAAATTATTTAAGAATTTTCTAGGATTAAATATGATTATTAAGTATTTAAAAAGGCTTAATGGGTTACTTAAATGAATTAGAGGTTAATTAAATCAATTTAAAGGCCATATATATTAACCAAAGGATTAAGCCCAATTCAAATAGGCCCAAAGACCCAATTCTATGGCCTTTTGACCCAAGCCCGTTACTAGAAACGTAATTTGGGCAATTTATGGATTTAAAATAGGATAAATAAGCCAATTAATGAGATAAATAGAAGATATTAAGAAAATCTAAAAATTTTAGAATAAATGCCAAATGGTGGTCTATCGCAAGACCGCCACCTCATGAAAGTGGTCCAGACATGATCGCTACTTCCTTCTGATTCCGTGAGTGGAAGAAACGTGGAAAACTTGGGTCTTTGGCATCCTAATCCCCGTGGATCAAAGTGTGTAGACATGTAAATATGTTTAGGACTCTTGGGGATCGATCCTACCCCTAATTAGGACTCCTAGATCTACCTAATCCCTCAAACCCTCACAAATTCTATAAATAGAGCTTAGATTCGACCTACGTGAACCTTACTTTTGGCTCGCGTTGTTCGACGGTAAGGAGTTGGTATTTCAGGTTGGTTCTTTAGAACTTTTTATTTACCTTAGTTTTATCTAACTCCCCTCCAAATTTCATGCTACGAGGTCAAGCGTCCAGAGAGTTAGGAGCCCCCGAAGTTGTTGTTCCTCTACCAGGCACTCTGGAACCAGTGTGCCGGTCCAAGGAAGAACGTAAGATTAGAAGCCTTAACCGAGGTAATCTCATGTCCATCCTTTGGAAGAAGTTATTCTCTTTTATATTATCTACCTACCCTTTAAATTTCATGAATTCAGGTCAAGGGTTGAAGAGTTAGAAGGCCAGGAAATCGACGGTTCCACGCAAGACGTGTAGGAGCCAGCACCGACTTCCAGTCAGAAATTTGAAGTCTAGGGATCGAATCAAAGGTAGGTTATCCCATGAAAATGCTTAAACATCAAGTTAGGAGTAAAAGCCCCCTGTTTCCATATGATTCCATGCTTTATACACGGAGTATTTAATGTTTTACTATCACTATGCATCTAGGTTATTCCTGCATGCATGATTTCTACCCTTAATGGAAAAGATGATAATTTTAGTTTAATCCATGTAGTCCATCCGTACTCATGATGTAGATTTGAATTATCATGCCTTACCTACCTGATTAGCATGTTTTCCATGCAATTATAGCTCTAAGATTAAGCCTATACTTCAGTTTTAGTTTCTGTCTACAACAGACAAGAAACGGTCGCTGTAAGACCGCCATCATTAGATAGCCGCCATTCGATAGACCGCTAACACCTGTATGCGGTCCTCACCTAACTGCTATTTTCTTTCTGTTCTCTACTTCCTGTTGACTCTAAACAGATTGCAGATCGGCCCTATTAACTTTGTGATAAACCTAGGTAAATATGTTTTATTCCTATTTTTGACTTCGTATTCGTAATATTGGTTATATTGTACATCATCCTTGATAGATTGCAAGTCTTACATGTTTTAAATGCTTATTTTAAACTTATGCTAATTTCATGCCAAAACCATATACTTTTGTATTAAAGCTAAAGTTCATGTGCTTATGAGACTTGTTTCATTGATGATATTTGATCATTGTTTCTTACGATTTAACTCTCATCTAAGTCTTTCTTAAGTACATGACACGTATTCCGGTACGATGTCATTAGTTATACTTTGCACTTGAAAGGAACACTCTCTTGGACTTATGATCCTCTTTGTTGGATATTCCTTCCACCGGACTAGGTGATCTTGTTTCAGTCTCTGCGAGCCTGAGATTCCCACTAGGACGCCGAACTAGTTGTACCCTCAAAACTCGATTGGCTAGAAAGCACTCACATGACCGGTGTTTTTTTGAGTACTGGCTAGTAGCAGCCATCAAGGAGACCGCAATTTTCAAGTAGCGGCCTTCCCATGACCGCTATCTCCCAGAGGTTTCACTGCGTCGACTCTTCTTTCTTCATGCGTCGACTCAGTCTAAGTTGCGGCCATCTCAGGACCGCCACTTTCAAGTTGCGGCGAGGCTGTGACCACTATATCAAGAAAATGGCCTAAACATGATTGTTTCTATCTCAGCTGTGCTTAACCTAAGGTTTTGACCCAAGGGTTAATTTCCCTATGTTCCTAGGTGATCTAAGATTGATTATCTAGACCCTAAAACCATAATCAATAACTTACTAATGAACTATGGAAATTATTGAACATAATGTTATGCTGCCAAATTCTTTCCATGGCATGACCTTGTTCTTAATTCTTTTTTAAACTCTTATGATTCTTAATTGGTGCATTCTTACCTTGGTATTGTTATCATGAAACTATTGTTTGAACATTACCTTATTGGCCTGCTTTATTTATATCTCATGAAAGTAGCTTGATTTGTAACGTGAAGATGCAGATCAGGCACTGATTGTGTCCAAGGGCTAGACACGAGCCCCCTCGGTTGATTGTCAAAAACATGATATAAACCATGGGGTATGATGAAATGCTGACGTCGCATTGCATCGGGAGTACTTTTTTTTATAGACGAGTGAAAACCATGAGGTAATCTAGTGAAATTACATTCTTGCATGTTAAGTGACTTTCTAGAGCATAGCCTTTATGGTTAGGAAAAGTGCATTCTCGTTACATTCTTATTCATGAAAGGCCATATTTATATTCATGCTATATTCTTACTCGATCATATTCCCAGTCTACATGAACTCTCATATCTCATCTTGATCATATCTTGTTACTTGTGTTACTTTGGTTTATACCGCATGTTTTATCACATGTTCCTTTATCTTATTTTCTAGAGATAAAATGCTAATTACGTAAATACTACCTTCATGTTGATACGGAGATATCTAATGGGCAAGTGTGCTCATTCCCTACTTTTCCAATCTTTTCAAGACATTCTTGCTGGTCGGATTCAGACTATTCAAGTGATGGATCTGAGAGCGATTGATGGTTCGACAGAAGCCGTAGCTAGTCTAGTCAAGAGTCAATTATGTAATCTTCACTTTATTGAGTCTAGTTAGTCAATGAGTCTTTGTAAACCTCTCATTATGATTCAATAAAGTCAAGGTTTTTGGATTATACCCTCTTGTGTTCATTTTTATGTGTGAATGATTAGCGCTCTAATTGTTATTATCACTTGAGACGTATCTTGCAGGCTGTTCACATTCTTGATTATCTTTCACTGTACTTATATCTCGAGGTGTGACAATATCCAACCCACAACCATCCCTAATGGGCCCTCAACCCAACACCTTAAAAGGCCTTAACCTTTATATATAAATGTGCCTTAATAATAATAGCCCATAACCCTTCCCACGTCAAAAGGTGCATAGGGCATTGTTGCGGGGGTTTTTATACCGATGACCAGGATGAGGGAAGGAATAAAGAGGGAAAGGAAAATATGGGAGTTTGATGTATCTCGGGTATCCTCCTTCGTGGCCGTATACCTCTCATGGCGGTACCGGGCACTCTCCTTTTATGGAAAGTCAAGAGGAGTCGAATGGCATGAGAAGTTTCTGGGGGGTATGGGTTAACTGGACAGGGGTGCGAGCATGCCAGTCGATTTCTTGACAATCACCTATGGAATCATGGTTGACTGGGGAAGCGTCGCTAGGACGCGGCACGTGGGCTAGGGCAGTCGGGTGACACGTGGATAGAAGGGGTTCCATGGGTGCGAGTGCGTAGGCGATTGTGGGGAATCATGTACTAGACGTCTTTCCCCACCGACTGCAAGAAGTCGGTGTTTATTTACATCGGATTGAATCCGAACACCTTTGTTTCGTGCTGAAGAGAAGTATGTATATGTCTGAGGCCGTGGATAGAGGGTCGGGGGCATCCCGTAGCTATGAGGGCACATTCTGACTGAGAGGTTTGTTTTACTGGAATGAGAGATGCTAGACACGCACTGGGTAGTGTGGGAGGAGGCTGAGACCTGGATACGAGAGTGAGTGTTCAACTAGTTTTATACTTTATGGAAGCCAAGAGAGCTATATAAATGGGCCTAGGAGGCCAAAGTACAATCGGTGCAAGCCACGAGATAGTTCCGATGTGTGGGTCGGTCCCTAGGTCAATGCATAACAAGGCGGACATCCGCATTTTTTATAGAGGCTCTCCTCGAGGCAAGGGACATGCCCGATTTGCCGAGGGAGGGCTAGACTGGGTGGCAGGTGAAGATACTGGCGAGCGACCGGATGCGGGTCAGATGCGGCTCAGGATGAGCGGTCGGGTATGGGCCCTGAGAGGCGAGTTTCTCCAAGCTGGGGGAGTCGAGGCCGGTCCCGAAAACGTTGCTCCAAGGGTAGGGTCCGGCTAACTCGAGTCATCGGTCAGAGCGGTCGGCGGCCAACTCGGGGAGAGTGTTTGGCATGCAATTCTATGACGAAGGTCGTTGCGGCATCATGGCGCGTGTGTGTCTGTCGTGGGTTGTCATATGCGAGCAGACTCGGGATGCGGGTGGGTTTACTGTTTCCATAACGCCTTGCGTGTGACGAAGAAGGGCTTGTATGAGATGGCTAAATGCCGTATGAGGGAAGTGCGGGCGACATAAAGCCAACCATGCATACACACTTAGCTTCACACGTCCTCGATCCTTGCTGGATGCCTACGGAAGTTCGAGGGTGCAGAAGTTAGATCATAGGTTGTTGCATGCTCAGTCCTTCTCCTCATGAGCCCCCAAGGGGGATTTTATAGGGGAAGGTGAAGGGTCAGGGAAAGGTTTAGGCAGACCAACCCAGGGGATGGGTTTCGTCCGCGTAAACCCTTGCAAAATAGGATTTTTTTTTTGTTTTATGGAGTGGGGGAGGGAGGGTTTAGACGGACCAACCCAGAGGCTGGGTTTGGTCCACCTAAACCCCTCCCCGGAGGGGTTTACGCAAAGGAAACACCGAATTTTCTATTTAAAAAATCTTTTTTTTATTCTGGACGGGTTTTAGGCGGATCAGACTAGGCCTCAGTCTGGTCCGCCTAAAACCGAAGGGGGTTGGCGCGCGGACCGGCTGGGGGTTGGTTTCTTTTTGTAAAAAAACATTTTTTTGGAGTAGGGGTTTAGGCGGACCAATCTGGGGGGCCAGGTTGGTCCGCCTAAACCCCCTAAACCCTCCCCCGCGGGGGTTTAGGTGGAACAAGTGGAGAGAGAGAGAGGGGGGCGGTCCCTACTCTATAAAATTCCATTTTTGGGTTTTTTTGTCTTACCTTGACTAAGTACAATTGCAAGAAGACAAGAAGGATACGAGGCTTTGACTGGAGGATTGGTCGCTTGCACACGTGGACCGAGAAGGTTGACTCGCGTGACTTCATGTGATCCCGAGGATCCGTCTCCATGAATCCTTCCACACACGGGTACGCCAATCGATTTCGCACGGAACTAGGGGATACTAGGATTGTAGAATGATCGTGGGGCCATTGGGTTGGGTGGAGGGCGTGTCCCCGAAGGGGAGGTTTCTCCCACCTCGGGGCGCGGCCGTGCCTGGGGTGAACTCCCCCGAGCGAGCCGTGACCTCGAGGGGTGGCCCCTGGGGGTCTTCTTTTGTTGTCTAAGGGTGTCCTTTGAGGGACAGAGTGCTCTGAGATGCTAGGATTAGCCCGTGGGGGCTTTTCGATGTCCCGTTATTGTTGCTGGTCGTAAGGTGTTCGGGGAAATTCTTGACACACCTCGGGTTGTCGATCGGCTTGGGTGAGTGACTGGCGGGCCTTATATTTGGCCTCAGGTTGAGGACAGGGGCTCATAAGAGCTGAGAGAGAACCTTCCGGGGGTGTGGGACTGGCTTTCATGACATGTGTCGCGTTATAACGCGGGTTGGCGGGAAGCCCCAGGTTATCCCGGGAGCTGAAAGCAAACGGCTTATCGCCGCGTGTCTGGGGGTCGGGGGTGGCCCACACTTGCTGGGAGGCTATCATAGGACATGGTTGGGGTGTTGGAGCCGTGGGTTGGCCCTCAGCTTGTTGTAGAATGGCTGGATATGCATGCCCACAGGGTGTTCGAGAAAATTCCCGACACGCGTGTATGGGCCGCATACGAGTGCTATGGGATTCTAAAGCCCGTGCTTGACCAAGATAGGTCTCCCTTTGACCTTGGAAGGCTGGATGGAGGCATCTTGGTGGTAGATCCCGGCCTCATTGTTAGATGCCACGTGTCGTGGCCTGTCGTCAGGGCGCCCCCAGGTTGGCCCGGGCAGCTGTGTAGAATGTGGGTAAATTCATGAATTGAGTGATCGGGGGTGGCCCCAATCGATAGTTGAAGTCGACGTGGGTCACAGCTAACTTGTTGGGACCCTTGGCTGGGCTCGGGGAGCTATAGGAGGGGTTGGGTAGCCCACGCCTTAAAGGTGTTTTGGAAGATTCTCGAACCCTTATTTCTTAATATTTCGCTAGGGAATAGTCTGGGTACAACGAATGCCCCCCACGGGGCATGCGTCGGAGGCGGAGATGAGGGTGTACGGTCTATGAGCTCATCATTCTGTGTTGTTGTAGTTATGGCAAGATTCGGCATATGTCGATTGCCTTTCTTTTGCTGTCTTGTATATGTCGATTTCTGGTATGCTTACCATTCTTGTGCAATTTGTTTTACAGCTATGGCAAGATTCGGCAGAGATGAGCGAGTCCCGAGGCATGTTGCCCACGAGGAGGATCACTGGGTAAGGAGGATCGGGCGGCCCTTGCCTCCTCTAGGCCAGCCCATTGTCACTGTCGCCAGTGTGGACCAGCTCGACCTTGGACATTTACTGGTAGCCGAGGGCCCCATTGGAGAGGGGGTGAGCGGAGCCGGGACTGTGGAGCTGGCCCGGATTTCAGAGACAGGTGGGATTTACACTTATGATAGTGCTGGAGGCTACCCAATAGAGTTTCCTCTCGATCGCCATCTGTTCAAGTTCATCTGGAGCTTTGTCCCTCCTAGTATGGAGGAGGGAGATTCCCGTGCTGCTAGAGAGCGCCGCCGATTGGAGCAGGCCATTCTAGTGGGCAGGGACAGCCTATAGGGAGTTGTTCTCTACAGTTTTCCAAGTTTCTTGATGAAATACTAGAGCCAGTGTCAGTTCCCTAGTGCTGAGTGCCTGGGTTTCTACAGCCGGGCAGACTAGTTCGGGGTCCGTGTCGGAGCAGTAGGTCCTGCTTCTTAGGACTTGCACGGCCACAACTGGGCGGAGACAGAGGGGACTCTGGGGTTAGTGTTAGAGCCGTCAAGACTGCAATATGCTGGATAAGGCTACGATGACCACAGCCTACTTGATGGAATTCTCTGGTAGATAGTTGTTAACTGGTATGGCTACTGGGTGGTGATCCCCTTGCACAGGTACCATAGGGTGCGATCGAGTGGCTGATGAGGATTGTGCATCATTACAAGGTGCCTCTAGATAGAGATGATATCAGATATGCAGTGACCGTAGTGTTGTACGGGTACCTCTGCTACATGGGGTTGGTATAGGCACTAGTGGAGCACTTTATCTGTCGATGGAACACTGTGGCGACTGTTGAGGGAGAGACTTTGCTGGATCTGTGGTCTCTTTTCCGGATTTCTAGGCTACCGATCGACGACAAGGGGTATGAGGAGGTAGTACTGGATGACCTCCACCGTAGCCACACCAACGGGCATGGATGGTATCGAGTTTCCCACAGCTATCGGTACCTGTTGAAAACCTGGAGGGACTTAGCCTTGGCTGGGAGAAAGCGGGCCGCGCAGACTCCCAGGGTGCCATTGAATGTATGGGTCCATCACTTCTACAACGGGTCCTTCTGCTTTTATCAGGAGTTTGCGAGAGATCAAACTCCTTGGGAGGAGTACACGGAGGTAGAGCTACAATTCCGGACGTACTCTAGGTACATATACGGGCCACGAGAGGGGTGAAACCCCCATGGGTTATCGGATGTGACGCACTTGGCGACGTACCTAGCATATTGGCTGGCGACGTTTGTGGTCCCACACGGGGAGGGCAATTTGCTGAGAGTCGAGATGGTGTGGCCTGCATGTCTATTGGCAGAGGGACAGAGGCTGGCTTTAGCTCCTGCGGCGCTGGCCAATATTTATCGGAGGCTGGGTGTATTGACGGCGCATCCGGCGCCACGTGAGAGGAGCTTACGTCTATCAACCCACTACCTCAGTGTGTGCGCCGGTTTATTGTTTCTGAGGCTGGTGACGCAGGGGATGGTGACAAACCCGGCCACGCCTTTACTCTTCAGCTTTGCTGGCTAGCCAGACGGGGGCGCAGTCGTGCAACTGGAGGGGGCCAGGAGAGCCCTATCTTACCTGCCCGGCATGGGCAAGGAAGAGCTTCCTTTTGACAGTGCCATGAAAGACACCCTTCTGATCTTGGTGCCTTTGAACGGCGGGGCGGCCTGCGCCCTCCCTTATCTGCGAGAACCAGATGCAGCTTTGTATATAGAGTGGGTGATCAGCACCCGACCTGCGGTACTGGCGCTGCACCGGTCTGTGATGAGTTTTCTGGAGTCATACTATCCGCACAGGTTCACCCGAAACTTTGGGTATGACCAGGGAATCCAGGCGAACAAGGAGTTCCCCTTGGCGAGCCGACTATACAAGTATCGGGACACTCACTTGCTAGCAGCTACCTGGTGGGACTTCTACTGCCGTAGAGAGCTAGAGCAATTACCGATGTCAGGGTTGGAGCGCCGAGGGAGATTCGACATCCATTATACCAAGTGGTGGTTTGAGCACAACCACTTGTACCGTTAGAAGGCTTCAGTGATCAGGAAGGCCGAGGAGAGTTGGCTTCTGAGGGAGGACCTGCCTCCGATTTTGCTGGACGAGGAGTACTTGAGGACTCGCTTCTCCCGAATCCGTCGGGAGGTGGAGCGGCTGGCACAACAGTGGCCCCGGAGCCGCCGGGGTTCTTCATCAGCGGGTCGAGGTCAGAGTGGGGCCCTCAAGTCCCTGAGGCAGGTGCAGGCAGTGCCCGCAGGAGCTGGAGTTGGGGCATCCCGGTCAAGGATGCCGAAGAGTTGGTGGGTCTAGTTCTTAGCCTACTGCTGCTTCGAAAAGAAGGGCTCGTTGGACCGGGTGCTCCCAGAAGGGAGCTTTGCTGATACGATGGTCGATGACTGGAGGCGTCATATCGGATAGGGTCGGCTGGACCCGTAGAGTTTGCCTCCCACATTGAGTATGCTTACACTCTGAGGGATATCTGGGATGCAGTCGTGAAGGCTGCCCGAGTACTGGGATTGAGGCCGGAGCAACCGGTTCCTCTGCTATTGACTCCTTTTGCGGCTTCAGGTAACACACTTTTCTTAGCATGTTGTCTCAATCTTGTTATCTTTTGATGTGTATGACTGAGACGCTGTGTGTTGATGTACTTTTTTGGCAGGTTATACGGCGGAGAGATATCATCCCTCCATAGAGACATCTTCCGGGAGTGGAGACAGAGGCCTTCAGCCTAGGCGGAAGCGACCTCGAGTAGTTATTGGAGCGGTGGAGACTGGGGAGTCCTCTCGGGGACCCAGGGTTGGCGAGCATATAGAGGTGAAACCAGCTCTGAGTACGCACCGTGTTTGCCTTTTTTTTCTTTCTAGTTTAACCATTATGGCTGACTGATCTGGCATTGCCTGACTGGTTTTGTGTTTGTTTTTCTTTTTCTTTTTTTAGCTCCGCTGGAAACTGGAGTGGAGGCGGCTTTCTCGCCACCCCCGGAGGGTGATCATTTGTTGGATGACGACATCAAATGCGAGATCGATGTTGATGAGGTCCTCCATGTGATCGACGAGGCCATCCCCTATGCCGGAACGTTCCCCGACTTTGAGTTGTGGCAGGCCCCTGATGGTATTCGGCCAGGTAATACCCTTGAGACTGGAAATGTTCGATTTGTGGCTATGCTTGTTTGTGGAAACTAATACAGTCATGTGCTTTATGCAGAGACAAATGGGGACACCGAGGGCTATGGCCCCTTCAGAGGCAAGAGACGAGGTGCCCACCCCTGTCGAGGAACGAGGACCTGCGGCCACCCGGGACGGCTCCGGTAAGTGCCAAACTGGTCTAAGGAGAGTTGTCTCGCTGTTTTTCTGGCGTCTGGTGGACTACGATCATTGACCGGTTTGTGATTCTTGTTTGCCAGGTGAGGACCCAGCCGCTACCCTAGAGATGGTCCAGGAGCTAGTGAGTACTGGACCGTCATTAGAGCTCCCATCATTTGAGGCCGAGGCAGGAGTGACGGGTGGCCTGGTCGCTCTCGTTGCTGGGGCTACATCCAGGCCGCCCCTCGCTCCTTTTCCAGTCATTGTCTCGGCTTGCACGGTGGGGTTGGTGGGGTCTTCCATCATGGGACCCTTAGGTACGTGACTGGGGACTTAAACCATTTTTTGTGGGCTTTTGTTTTACCTCGTCGATGCTAAGCCTCTCATGGCATTGATCACAGGTACTTCCTCCCCCTTTGAGGAGGGTGAGATCCCTTATGACCTGGCTGGAGTGGCAGGGGGAGAGCCTAGAGCGACGACTCCGGTTGGAGAAGAGGAGGAGACCATCGACGTAGGAAGGATCTCTGAGGGGAGCGCCCTAAGTGGTGAGCCTTGTGTAAAGCCCTTAACTTGACACTTTTATTTATGTGAGGTTAGGTTGTGTGCTGACCCTATTGTTTTATTGATCCGCTGGAGCTTATAGTTCCACCTCCTCCCATAGTTTTTCGGAGACTTCTCCAGGCTCCTCAGGGAGTGCCAGCTTCATTATGGAGACAAAGGAGAGTTCGGACTCCTCTTCTTCTGGGGCCTCTTCCGCCAAGGGGGCTGAGATGGAGGCTACTTCTAGAGGTGCGTGGGGGTCTTTCTTTTCACCTTTTAGCACTGGTTTATGTTTTCTGGCAGAATAGTGACGCTTCTGTATGGTGTGTAGTGCTGGAGTCAGGGGAGGAGCATGTGCCAACTTCTAGTGTCGATGGTCGGGAAGAGGTTCCCGATCTTCCCGCGACTTCTGGAGGAGACCGGGCCGTGGGAGAAGGCTCCCGAGTCATTAAGGAGTTTCTGCCTTCTTCGACCCCAACGAGTGAAGCCGTAGGTGCGGAGGAGTTTGCTCTAGGTAAGAATAAAACTCCTTTTTCTTAGGTTTTCCACCTTATTTTTCATGGAAAGTTCCATATGTATTTCTCACTTTCCCTTTCGTTGTTTCTGGGCAGCCTCCACTGGTGTGCTAGCGGGGATAGGTGACACTTCTCTCAATTTGGAGGTCGAGTGGCCCACTTCCGTTGCGCCGTCAGAGCCGTTGGTGGATGTGAGTGTAGGTGCCTCATTGCTTCAGCAAGCACGGGGCTACCTGCAGACCGAATCCCTCCCATCTCCGGAGGACTTGAGGTAGCGCATGATAGAGTGTACACTAGGCTACCACATGCTCGGCTTCCCACGTGAGATTTGGATGTCCGGATTGGCCGGGATATGGGCGGAGTACCTGCGGCTTCGTCAGAAGCAAGAGCAGAGGACTCGAAGGCTGGCTACCATCCGGGAGGTGCAGAAGCAGTGGGCTCGGCTCACATTGGCTGTGGCTGAGCAGAGGGGCCACATCGAGGTAGTTGAGTCCTTCTTTCGAGGCCAAGCTTTTCGGCAGGCGAAGGCTAAGAGTAGGGCTGACGCCTTGAGGAAGGCCTTAGAGGAGCAGTTGTTGGCAGTAGAGCACGCCAGGGCTGAGTGGCAAGCAACTGGGAGCACGGTCGAGGCTGGTGCTCAGCTCTTGTCCACTCTTGAGGCGAACCTTGCGGTTGCTGATTCTCATCTGGCGGCACTGGAGGGGAGCGAGCTGTGATTTGATTGTATCTCTTTTCCCCTTTGTTATGTTGCCGAGTTGTATGTAGTTTGTTACCCCAAGGGCATGTCCTGGGCTCCTTTTTACAGAGCATGAATGACAAAGTTCTAGATTTCTTTCGCCATTTCCTGAATCATCCCACATCTTTTCTTTCTTGTGGAATAATGCTGGATGCAAGTACTGGCGACCACGTACTATTAGTCACGGTTGATTCTTCTATTATGTGTTGGTGCTGGTGACAGGGAGCTGGGTGGTTGAATTCGGGCATTGGACCGGAGACTGAGTGTTAGTTAGTGGTTGTCAGATACTGGGCATATAGGACGACCTGAGCACAGGGTACTAGGGACGGAGCACTGGCTTGGTGCTAAGTATTGGGTACTGGGGGTTAAGTACTGGGTACTGGATACTGGAGACTAGAGGCTAACCTCGAATGGGAGGTTGGCCTATATTGCTAGGAACTGGGGCTAAGAGCCGACCCATCTGGGTGTGATGGCCTCTGTGACTGGAGACTAGAGGCTGGGGGCCAACCTATGAGGGTGTAATGGCCCGTATGACTGGAGACTAGAGGTTGGGGGCCGACCTGTGAGGGTGTAATGGCCCATATGACTAGAATTGTTTCGTCTATGGGGTTGAAGCTGGGGCTGGCCGGCTAACCGCCATAGAGATGGAGCCGGCGGTTGGGACCAGGATTGAAGCTGGTATTTTGAATGGGGGCTGGGACTGGCTGGCTGATCACTAAGGTGTTGCAGTCGAGAACTAGGACTGGTCGGCTGACCGCTAAGGTGTGTAGCCAAATGTTGGGGCTGGAGCTGGGACTGGGAATTGGAAATGGGGACCGAAACTGGTGGTGACCAACCCTCGGGGGTGTAGCGGCCACCATTGTTCTGCAGTGATGCCGAGCACGCCATCAGCAGGATGTCACGGTTGACGGCTTTCATTAGTGAGGAGTAGAGGAAATGGAATTTTATTTTCTCTTTACTAGCTCTACCGTCCATATGGGTTTTCATCAGAGCTGGCCACCTTTAGCTTTTTCCGGTGCGCCCTTTCGGATTTTCACACTGAGGGGTTACCCGATATTGCCTGAAGAGTCCTTTCAGGTTTTCACCTCAGTTGGGTCGATGGTAATTGTTTTGGCTCCTATGGATTTGATATTAAGTGGGAGAATGCTGTGTTTTGTTGACTGGTAACAATTTCGTTGACTCTATTTTGACTTTGGCAACATTGCTAATTTGATATCTTTCTCTATGTCAGAATTCATATTCAGTCTGGTAAAGGTCTGTGCATAAATCAGTTTTCATTATTAAGGTCGGTGCACGTTCTAGTGGTTTGCATATAGGTCTGAGCACATTACTGTTCACTCATATAGAAGATCTGTGCTCATCATTGTTCAGTCATGAAGGTCGATGCATAGTTTGCATTGGGCATATAGAAGGTTGATGCAAGTCGGTGCACCTTTCGCAAGTTCAGGGTAAGGTCAGTGCAGGTTTACACACAGTTAAACATCAAGGTTGATGCATGTTTTCCAACCTGCATACAAGGTCAAAGCATACATATCTAGCAATGCATCCGGTCGATGCATGTTTGTGCTTAACTAACTAAGGTCAGTGCATGTGTTCATTTCTTATGAACATAGGTCGGTGCACATATGCTAGCGGTAGCATATAAAGGTCGGTGCACATGCAATACTCTGCATATGGAGGTCGGTGCAAATCTTGTCAATGCAGAACTAACGTCGATGCACATTGCCTGCTACGCATCTAAGGTCTGTGCACATCTGCCATGGGCACATAATATGTCTTTGGATAGCTCAATGTTAGATTCTGACACGTGGACATCCAGTATTGCACTTTTTGTTTTTCGCTGGGCGGGAAACGTGCTTTCCACGCGCTCAACTCTTGCATGGCTATAAAAAGGGAACCAGATCTCCTGAATGAAAAACATAAGGGAAAAAGAGAGGAAAAGAGAGCACGCAGAGGAGAAGAAGTGGGGGTGAAGGAGCAGCTAAGAGTGAAAGATTTTGAGAGAAGTCCGTGAGAGCCAGTTGAAGCCAAATCAAATAAAAACATAGTGTCATAGTTTGAAGAGGTTGAGGGGATTATTTCTCGACTACTGGATCAAATCAAGAGTCGAACTGCTCATTTCGAGCTACAATTTTCATCTGCCTTGTTCATCGTTTCATTGTCTCTTTTCTATTTTTCTTTTGAATTACCTTTGTAAGCTATGTATCAGCGGAGCAAGCTATAGTGCTCAACAGGCAAGGGTGTTCCTCGGACATCAAGCTGTGAGGCTCAGCGGGTTGTAGGGATTTCTTTCCGCAAAGCTGTGGATCAACGGTTATCAAGCTGCGTGATAGCAGGAAGCCTTACTCAGTTGAGTAAGGGGTGGACGTAGATCTCTAGCTTGAGATCGAAACACCTTAAAATTGAATTGTCTCATGAGATTGATTTCCTTTCCTCTCTCCGAGTAGATGAATGCATAGGTTCGCTTACAGCTTGGCATGAGTTTGCTCATCTGAATATTCATCTGCTATATACATCTATTGTCTTCTTAGTGCATTTCTAGTTAGATCAATTCTTTAGTGGTATATCAAAAAGCTCAGTCAGAAAGATAGGTCACGCCTATCTGGAACACTGACCCTTGCGTGAGGAAATCACAGATTAAACCTCCGCCAAGTACCATACTGAAGCAATTGGTCATATCATTCTAGTCTGCTGTTAACACTTGAATTTCACTATATCTATTATTCATTTCTTGTGGCAGTTTTAGCAGTTCATTTAATTCTATATTAGATTTTAAACTGCTATAGATTGCGACCATTTGGGGTTAATCTATTCACCCCCCTCTAGATCTGGGTTCATTCGTTACAACAATTGGTATCAGAGCCTAACTCTTTGTAGGGGCTTAACATCCCGAAGAGATTAGGCAAATGGATGCTAGAGGTCTTACAGCAAATGGCCACTCGACAAGTAAGCCTCCTTACTTTGAAGGTTCTGACTATGCATATTGGAAAAATCGCATGCAGGTATTCCTTCGTGCAAAAGACTATGAAATCTGGAAAGTAGTGAGCAAGGGACTGTTCGAGCTCCCTGATGATGAAGAATTATGGACCAAACAGCAAATTCGCAGATCAACATTGAATTGGAGCGCCATCAACGCGATTCAATCGCTCTTCATCCCACAGAGTTCTCAAGAATATCTTCATGTTCTACAGTAAAGGAAATGATGCAGGACGGGACGCGAACTTGGGACTCTAGCTCGCGGACGTCCCTATGTGAGGGAAGCGCGGGATCTGCACGATTGAGAAACCGGCAATGAGTCGGGTAGTCAACTCTCTTTCGCGCCCCCCTTATAATATAGTTTATTCCATGTTGTATTTTTATTTAATTTGGTCATTTGACCACATGGGGGAACAAAATGCTATCCCTAGTTTACCCCTCCCTAACCCTAGATCTGAGGGTAGGTTTAATCTTTTTTACATTTCTATATATCGTTTGTATTTTCCATATTTAAAGAATTAATGAAAGAAAAGATTGGAAATTGCTCCAAGCCCAAGGGTGCCCCTCCTCTCTCCCCTCTCTTGCAGCTGGATTACTATGTTTCTAAGGTGGATTCCCTACAAAACTTCGTGGATTCCAAGTGATCTCTCCTCCCCGAAGTGTGAAGCTCTGCCGCCGCCGCCATCGAGCCGCCACCGGCACTTCGTCGAAGTTCTGTCAATTGCTAGACAAAAGCCTAGTGCGCGATTTTTAGCTCTCCATCAGGAGCTCAGATCATGCTGAAAATTGGAGGGTGAGTTTCCCACGTCCACCCCAGCCTCCACAGAAAAATTCACATTTTTCCTCTTTTGTTTACCTTCCTTTACCATTTATTCCCCTCGATCTACAGATTCTGTCTCTGTACAGATCTGTGTTCCAGCAAGCTACCTCTTCCCCCTTTTCACACTCTTTCTCATTTTAGATTGAGCTGAAATTTAAACTGAGAGTTCTGTCCACCAAAGCCTTCTTCCCCAAATTTTTTTGTGATTTTATGAATTTTCTATCCCATTAAAAAACAACTACTAATTCCCAAATCTGTTCTGCCCCCTGCAGTCTAGATCCGACCCATCCCAGCTATAAAATCTATTTTCCATATCAAACCACATCCAAAAATTCCAAAAAATTATCCCCGTGTTCCTTACTTTCCCCTCTACCATCCATAAAAGTCTCAGGTCCAAAGTCCACCGTTTGATCTTCGGTCAACCCATGTTCTCAGGCAGATCCCACTCTACCCAGTGTTTCATGAGTCTGTCTGTCCGCATGTTATAAATTCAACCATGGAAATACAGAGATAGGAAAATTCCTGTAACAACTAAGGGTTGAAGATCTCCGAGTTATCTTCGGAACGGCGCCAGTTTCGCGACGTTTCGAGATCGGAGCTGATCGCAGCAGTCGTTTTCGCCGGATCGCGCAATATTGAAACAACATAAAAGATCGGTGGGCAGCAAGCAACATCGTTCCCAGTCGGGCCGCCTCACCTTCCACAAAGCAAACCAGTGCGTCCCCCTCCTCAGGATTGTCCCTCCAAGAGTCCCCACGGCAGCGGTACCACTCTCGGCCCGATCCGCCCTCCAACCAGGACGTGGGCCCTATGTTCGTTGGCACGCGTTACCGTCGGAGCTGTCCAAATCACTGCCCGTTAACCCGACCCGCTACTCCCAGGTCCCACATTATAGTCCTTTACCTCCCTGCATGGAGTGGGTAGTAATATTCATTGCTGTAATTTAATTATTTACTGATCCGGGAGTACGAAGTTCGGCCGGGATCGTCTTCCCCATGCCCGGAGCATGGAGGTATCGTTTCTGCTCCTTTCCTTGGCATTTGCTTTACGCGTATATATTTCTATATGCCGCTGCTTGAGTGTTAGAATACCTATTTCGTTCCAAATTTTATCTCCGCTGCGAGAGAGAGTGAGTGTGACCCGTCCCGTGACTCAATCTGAGTACATGTGGAAAAGTCGATACCCTCGACTCATTGCCAGTTTCTCAACCGCTTAGATCCACGCGTTTCCCTCACATAGGGACGTCAGCGAGCTAGAGTCCTAGGTTCGCGTCTCGTCCCGCATCAAATTGGTATCAGAGCAGAAGGTTGAGTCTAGGGTAGTCTTTGATTAAAAATAACAAAAAAAGTCATTTAAGTCTAGAGAGAGTCTAGTCGGTCCAAGGTTTGCATTTGCATTCCTATACCCGGTATATCAAAAGATGTTCTCGGAATGATAGGTTATGCCTATCGGGAAGGTAGCACATTTGCGTGAGTGCGATCTTCGGATCAAACCTCTGCCACGTATCGGATATGGGTTGAGTCTATGTTTCTATTCGAGTCCACATTTTTGTCCTTTTTACCATTTAGAGTCGTGTCTAGGTGCTTGCATTAGTCTTGCATAAAAGTTTTCCAATGCATGCCCACTCCTAGGGGAACCAATTCCCATCTTATGTGCAACTATGGCCAACCCATGCACCCCGATCAGACCCGTCCAAGGCAACAAGTCCGTGTTTGAGTACATTCGAGACTATGATAAGTACCGGTTGGAATATGGAGTTGGAGAGGAGAGCACCACGACCGCATTTTAGTTCCGGAGAAGTTTGCGGCTTCACTTCCAGTTTGAATTATTTTGCCGTGATGCGACCACTCTGGCGTAGTCTTATGTAGTCGCTCTAGAGGTTGATCCTTTCGAGTCAAGGTTTGATGCTGCCCTTCGGCGAGCATCTACCTATCAGCCGAGTGCCGAGCCGGTCGGACGTCCACATGAACCACCGAGGCAGGACGCTCCTGCCGCGCGGACTTCCCCACCCCAGTCGGGGAACCCTTCCCCTAGAGCTCCTTTGCCACCTACTTCTGATCCTTATTCGGAGCCACCCGTGTTTCTAACGAGAAAGCTTTTCATCACCGAGCCACTACTTACTTGGCTCAAAGTAGGCTTGGTCCCTAGACCGCCTTGCTACCCACCCATGGACCCCACGCTACCATTAGTGCCGGTCAACTCATTCCATACCACATTCCGATCTAGTCACCATGTTGATACATTGGATGACCTTGTTATGGGATTATACTCGCAAATGACGTTGACATATATGTTGGCCCTAGGCTTTGATCAACCCACAAGTCGTAGCTTCACCCACCCCGCCTTAAGATCCATTACCTCCGTGTGCACCGTGAGTCATGTCACCACGGAGGTTCTCTTATTCCTCCCCTTGTCGGTCGAGTCTGATTTAATTCCAGTTTTCCTGAGGGAGGAACCATACATTCCATATGAGACCACCGTCTCCCATACCCTAGTGCATGAAAGTGACCACTTACACCTTCAAGAATTTCAAACTTGGGACCGTGTCATGGGGGAACCCATATCGAGGGGTCACACATTCTTTTATCCCTTTGACCCATTCCCTAGTGAACCCCTTGACCCACCGCATCTCCTCCACTTCTCCGAGGGAGTCCACTATCACACCCCTCCCCCACGGGCCGGACCATCTACACCCATCAAGCCCATTCACTAGCAAGATATGCATACATATAGGGGTGATGAGAAAGGTGCATTCAACTACCCTGGCCCACCCAAACCTCGCAAACATCCCCAGTCCAATAGGAAGTCCTTGCTTGCATTGTGCATTTTGGGATGTCTAGGATTCCATGATTCCACCAACATTTGGTTACGTCTTGTGTATGCATGGCACACATTCAGATGTCATGGTCCACCGTTGCATATGAATGGGTCAGACTAACAGTAGGTTTGTTTAGGGTCATGTGTGAGTCCGTGTTTTTATTTATTGTCGAGTGCATAGCGAGTCTGCATGCATCGAGTCGAGTTGGTCTCATGTCAGCTCGCGTTTTCAGTCCCTTTCGAGTGCGAGGCAAGTCGGGTCTAATGCGTACGTTGAAGACTTGCCGGAATTTGGGATCGGCTCTACCATTCTATATCTCGGATCTAGTCGCATAAAGGGACCCTGCGGTGATTCCTAGTGAGTCATTGAGCCGTCTCCTTCCTTTGAGAGTGACCCCACCCCGGAGTGTCCACCACTAGCCTCATTCCCACAGCAGCGTGTGCATATCGAATATATACGGGATGAGCAGGTGACGATTACTTGGAGTGGAGCGTACTCCGCGCTACCTAGTATGGTGACAGATCCGCCGGAGCCATAAGAGCAGCCGCACCCCTTACTCGACAGGGTCGAGTTCTTCCCACCCAAGGAGAATTGATGGGAATCAACACCGGGCACTAACATTTTTTTTTTTTGCATTTGTGTCCTTTTGTTTACATTTATATCTTTGGCTAATTGGGTTTGCAATTGTAAGGCATTATAAGCCAAAGGGTTAGTCTTTAAAATCTTTGGGTTTATATGTAAAATGCTAGTAGGTCCAGCAGGGGCCCCCACCCTCTTTCCCATTGGTCCACCTAGGACCTAGGGCCCATGTGGGGCTAGTTCAAAGTCCAAGATTGGATTTGGACCAAGGGGGGACAAAGAATGAAGAAAGTACAAGTTGGATTCGCCTTAGTCAAGGGGGCGCCCCCCTTATAATATAGTTTATTCCATGTTGTATTTTTATTTAATTTTGTCATTTGACCACATGGGGGAAGAAAATGCTATCCCTAATGTACCTCTCCCTAACCCTAGATCTGAGGGTAGGTTTAGTCTTTTTTACATTTCTATATATCCTTTGTATTTTCCATTTTTGAAGAATTAATGAAAGAAAAGATTGGAAATTGCTCCAAGCCCAAGGCTGCCCCTCCTCTCTCCCCTCTCTTGCAGCTGGATTACTGTGTTTCTAGGGTGGATTCTCTACAAAACTGGGTGGATTCCAAGTGATCTCTCATCCCAGAGTGTGAAGCTCTGTCGCCGCTGCCATCGAGTCGCCACCACACCGCCACCGCCACTTCGTCGAAGTTCTATCTATTACTGGAAAGAAGCCTAGTGCGTGATTTTTAGCTCTCCATCAAGAGATTAGATCATGCTGAAAATTGGAGGGTGAGTTCCCCACGTCCACCCCAGCCTCCATAAAAAAATTCACATTTTTCCTCCTTTGTTTACCTTCCTTTACCATTTGTTCCCCTCGATCTACAGATTCTCTCTGTACAGATCTGTGTTCCAGCAAGCTACCTCTTCCCCCCTTTCACACTCTTTCTGATTTTGGATTGAGCTGGAATTTAACCTGGGAGTTTTGTCCACCAAAGCCTTCTTCCCCAATTTTTTTTTTATGATTTTACGAATTTTCTATCCCATCCAAAAAACCACTACTAATTCCCAAATCTATTCTGCCCCCTGCAGTCCAGATCCGACCCACCCCAGCTATAAAATCTATTTTACAAATCAAACCACATCCAAAAATTCCAAACAAATTTTCCCCGTGTTCCTTACTTTCCCCTCTACCATCCATAAAAGTCTCAGGTCCAAACTCCACCGTTCGATCTTCGGTCAACCCATGTTCTCAGGCAGATCGCATTCTGCCTAGTGTTTTCTGAGTCTGTTAGTCCGCCTGTTATAAATTCAACCACGGCAAATACAGAGACATGAAAATTCCTGTAACAATAGAGGGTTGAAGATCTCCAAGTTATCTTCCCAACGGCGTCAGTTTCGTGACGTTCCTAGATCGGAGCTGATCGCAGCAGTCATTTTCGCCGGATCGCGCAATCTGGAAACAACATAACAGATCCATGGGCAGCAAGCAACATCGTTCCCAGTCGGGCCTCCTCGCCTTCCACAAGGCGAACCAGCGCGTCCCCCTCCTCGGGATCATCCCTCCAGGAGTCCCCACCGCAGCGGTACCACTCCCAGCCCGATCGGCCCTCCGACCAGGACGTGGGCCTCATGTTCATTGGCACGTGTTACCGCCGGAGCTATCCAAATCGCTGCCCATCAACCCAACCCGCCACTCTTGGGTCCCACATTGTAGCCCTTTACCTTCCTGCGTGGAGTGGGCAGTAATATTCATTGTTGTAATTTAATTATTTACTATTCCAGGAGTACGAAGTTTGGCCGGGGTCGTCTTCCCCACGCCCGGAGCGTGGAGGTATCGTTTCCGCTCCTCTCTTTGGCATTTGCTTTACGCGTACATATTTCTATATGCCGCTGCTTGAGTGTTATAATATATAGCTCGTTCCAAATTTTATCACCGCTGTGAGAGAGAGTGAGTGTGACCCGTCCCGTGACTCAATCCGAGTACACGCGGAAAAGTCGATACCCTGGACTCATTGACGGTTTCTCAACCGCGCAGATCCACTCGTTTTCCTCGCATAGGGACGTCCACGAGCTAGAGTCCCAGGTTCGCGTCCCGTCCCGCATCAGGAAATGTGGAAAAAATTGAGGTAATCTACGTAGGTACCTCTCAGGTAAGAGAAACGAAGGCTAACATGCTTATTTCAGAATATGAAGCCTTCAGAATGAAATCAGACGAATCCATCACTGAAATGTATGCCAGGATAATGGTGATCACGAATAGCTTAAGAAGCCTTGGTAAGAGTTATGGTGAATATGAGTTAGTCAGAAAAATTCTTAGATCCTTGACTCCGATTTGGCACACTATGGCCACTGTAATGGAGGAGTCCAGGAATTTATCCACGACTACTATTGATGAACTTATAGGTTCTCTCATGACTTATGAGTTCAACCTTAAAATGGTTGATGATTCTGACAGGAAGAAGAAACCTTTTGCTCTGAGAGTTACTTCTAGTAGCAAAGGATCTTCCAGCGAGCATACCTCTACTAGTTCGGAGGTGGATTCAGATGAATTTGCTATGATTACTAGAAAATTTAAAAAGTTTCAGAGATAAGAAGGAAGGGGAATTAGAAAAAAATACTTTTCTGATAAAAGACAGCATAAGCATAGATCAGGTTCTTCCAAGAAACTTGACTCTAATGTGTGTTACAACTGTAGGAAAGCTGGCCACCTAAAAGCAGACTGCCCTAAGCTGCAGAAAGAGAAATCCAAGTCCAAAAATAAGAAAGGAAATGCAATGATTAGCACTTGGAGCAACGAGGATGAAGGAAGTCTCAACAGCAGTTCAAGCAGCGACAAGGAAGAAATAATTTGCTTGATGGCCAGAAGTGAAGTCAAGGAAAGCAATGAAGAGGTAACAAATCCTTTTGAAAACTATACTGTTCATGAATGGGAAGATGCCTATGCAGAAATACTTGATAAATATGATGATATACGCAAGGAGAACATGCACTTAAAAAGAAAAATTAATTCCCTAGTGAATGACACTTCAGTGAATGATAAAGTAGCATGTTTAGAATCTAAAAATTGTAATCTGAAAAAGTCTCTTGCTGAATGTGATGATCTGAATACTACTTTATCTCACATGATGTGTGAGAATGAAGATCTGAAAAATGCTATTGATGATTTAAAAATTCAAATGCAAAAATATGAGGAGGAAATAAAAATTTCAAAAGAGAAATATGATGCTCTTGTGTGTGTGAATAATGAACTGAAAAAGACCATTGAAAACTTAGAAAAGGAAAATGAAGATAAATAACGTACTCTTGAAGGCATGGCATAAGGATCAGAAAATCTAAATGTTATCTTGGGAACTAAAGTCAACTTCAGAAAGGAAGGCTTGGGTTTTAACACAGCTAATAAAAAGAGACTTGAAGTGAAAACTGTTTCATTTGTTGCTGAAAAAGGAAAATCTACATTCACACCCTTAATTAGACTGAATTTTGAAAATAGCAACAATAAAACTATAAAAAATGTCAATCAGAATAAGCCCAGCATCAAGGACAAAGGGAAAGAAAAGGTTAGGATGTCTAGTGGAAATTGCACACATAACACTCCACCTCAGACCAGAGGACAGGTTGGGGGTCAGACCATCAAAGGTCAAGTCCAAGGAAAACCTCAAACCAAAATAGCCCAGCATTCTCAAAAAGGCAGGGGGAACTCAGGCCAAGGTTACTACCCCAGTGCATCAGCTAATCCAACATATTCCAAAACCTATCATTACCATTCAGGTTGGTTAAATCGAGGTAGTTCAAGTGTGAGGTCTGTGCAACATACATATTCCAACCACAACCATCAACCCTACACTTGGAATCATTTTGTGCAACCTAGAAACCAGAACACATATGGGTTTGTGCATTCCATGTCTGTTCAGTCTAGGATTCATACTGATCACATTTATCCTAATGCCCATAGGATTAACAACTGGCATAGGAAGTTTCTGACTGTTAACAATTAGAATGCCAGACCACAAATAAATTCCACCAAAAATCAAAATGCTAAGAAAAATCAAGAAAAATAGAAAACTGAGAAGTCCACAACTCAACTGAAAACTCAAAAACAAATGTGGATTCCAAGATACCTCATGTCCTACTTGCATGAGTTGAATGTTGTTATGGGGCCCAAACACTTTTGGGTTCCAAAAGTTTCCACTTGATCTTGCATGCAGGTATGCCTGGCAGCCAAACACAATAGGTGGTAACTTGACAGCGGCTGCTCCAGGCACATGACCGGGGATAGAGACAAATTCTGCATGCTGATGGAAAAAGAAGCAAGTCATGTAACATTTGGAGGTAATACAAAAGGCAGAATCATTGGGTATGGAAAAGTTGGTAAATGCTCATCTTGTTTTATTGAAGAAGTTTTTTTAGTAGAAGGGCTAGCATATAATCTACTTAGTATTTGCCAACTTTGTGACAAAGGCCATAACTGTCTTGTATGCACCATCTTTGAACCAAATTCTGAATCTGTCAAATTTACTAGTAAGAGAGTCAACAACATCTATATGGTAGATTTAGATGATGTAGCGCACACAAATCTGTGTCTAACTGTAAATAAGGATGATCTAGTGTAATACCCCAAGATTTTAATATTTGGAATTTTCTAGAATATATTCAATTTTTCTAAGATTTTTTTAGAAATAAATAGAATTAATTCAAGGTTAATGGGATATTAAATGAATTATAGTTAATTAAATCAAACCCAACATTTATCTAATTTTTAAATAAGACCAAAATGGCCTAAAACCAAGCCCACAAGGTTTGGCCCACAGTCTAGAGATTTAAAATAGGATATTCATGGAATTAAGAGGATAAATATACTAATTAGAGGATAAATCAACGGATATGACCAAGAGTTTGAAATGATTCAAACTCGGCGCCCAAAGTCACAAACGGTCTATCGGACGACCGCTTGGCTATCGAAAGTAGTCCTAAGCGAGACCGCTAGGCAACCCCATTTTCGTAAATAGAAGAAAACGTGAAAAGCTTGGAACTTTGACATCCTAATCACCTATAATCAATGTTATCCCTTAGTTAGAAGAGTCCAGTATGCTAGAGTATCGAATTGAAAACCTAAATAATTGGACTCTAGACTCGTTCTAATCCTCAAAACCCTAGCTAACCTTTTAAATAGACCTAAAGTTTCACATGAGCGACCCTTACGTTTGGCTTGCGCGGAACTAAGGTAAGGAGGCATTTTCTGAGATAGGTTCTTTAGAATATTTTGTTCATAATACTAAGGTTTAACTGCCCTCCAAATTTTGTTTTAGGAGATCAAGCCATCAGGAAGATTGAGGCCTGCAAAGATGCTGGTTCAGTACAAGCAACCCAGGAACTTGTGCGACCGAGCCAGGTTGATCAGCAAACAAGAAGCCCTAAACGAGGTAATTAGATAGAAGTTCTTTAGAACTATTTGTTCCTTTTAGTACCCTTTTTTTACCCTCAAATATTCATGGCCTTAGGTCGAGAGAATCGGGAGATAGAAGGATGGGAAGTTGCTGACTTAGCACAAGACGTGCAGGAACTAGGGTCAACTTCCAGTCAAAAATTTGAAGTCTAGGAGCACAACCAGAGGTAGGTTATCTCGTGAATGGCTTAAACATGGTCTTAGGAATAAAAGCCCTCTTCTTGCAGTCAATTTCATGTTTTCTACACGGAGTATTTGATGTTTTTAGGATTACATAGCATGCATGAATCTTACCTTTAAATGAGAAAATGACCATTCCAGTTTATTTCACTTAAACCCATGCATCTCCATTTCTTAGTATGGTGTTATTTGGCCATATTTGCCTATTTCCATGTTTTTTTATGCATGTAAAGGCCCTAGATTAGTATATATTTCGGTTTTATTTCTGTTTGTAGCAGACAACAATAAACGGTCTTCCACAGACCACATATGTTTCCTTAGCGGCCCCGCAATAGACCGATAAGCCCAGTGAAACGGTCATCACGAGACCATTTGATTTTCTGAGTTCTGTATAGATATGTTAACCCGAAACATATTGCAAAATAGCCTTAATTATCATATCGTAAGCCTAGCTAATGAGGTTTTACTCCTGTTTTAAGTATTATATCATACACTTGGTTACATTTATTGTTCCTCTTAGTTGATTTCATGTTCTTCATGCACTTGGAACTTATTTTAAAACTTAAGTTAATTTCATGCCAAAACCATATACTTTTATAATTACATTTAAATTTTATATGGTTCATGACTTATCTAGTTTTGAATTTATTGCTGTGTTATCACGATCTCTTCTATCTCATGTATCATTTTCTTAAGTACATGGCATATACTCTGGTATGTGACCATTAGTTACACTTTGCACTTATAATCACACTCTCTTGGACTTGTGATCCTTTCCGTTGGATATTCCTCCACCGGACTATGTGATCTTGTTTAAAGGGCCTGGGATTCCCACTAGGACGCCGAGCTGGTTGTACCATCAAAATCCAAAATATCTAGAAAGCACTTTACCGACATTTGCTGTGTTCTGGACCTTAGCAGCCCTCTAGACGACTATCAGATTCTGATAGCGGCCATTCACTAGACCGCAAGGCTCCAGCAAGTTTCCTGCGATGACACTTATTTTTCATGCGTCGACTCTATTGTATTAAACGGTCTAGACTCTGACTGCTTTCTGAGTGAAACGGTCCAAGAAACGATTGCTTATTCTCTGATTTAGTCTAACCCGAGGTTTGACCTTTGGGGTTGGTTTTCTTGAGTTCCTAGATGGTCTTAAGATTATCTAGAGTCTCAAACATATGTTTAACAAATTAATATTAAAATATGGAATTTAATGAAAGTACCGTTATGCTGCCGGATTGCCGCAGGAGTATAATGTTCTTTTTAAATCATTCTTTGAACTCATATCAAATTTTGGTACGTTCTATACCTTGGTTACTCGATCATTTAACTTGTTATTTGGAATCGAATTATTGGCCGACATTATTGTTGTAACTCATGAAAGTAGCTAGATTTATAACTTGAGGATGCAAGATCAGGCATGGATTGTGTCCAAGGGCTCTATGCCAGTCCCCACGACCGATGGTCAAAAACGTGCTATAAACTATGGGGTATGATGATACAAGCGTCGCATTGCGCTGGGAGTACTTTCTCTTATAAATGAGTGAAATTCACGAGGCTCATTATGAAATTTACATGCTTGTTAATGCATAGCCTTTACAAGGTTGTGTAAAGTAGTTTCTAGTTACATGCTCTTACATTCTTGTTCATGAAAGGCCGAATTTACATCTACGTGATTAATCTTGTTTGAATTCATGGTCTATACTCGCTCAAATCTACTTGCTCAGTTATTTCATGATTTTTGGTTATCTGTGTTTATATCGCTTGTTTATTGCATTCATATTTTTATCTTAATTCTAGAGCTAAGATGTTAATCACTTAAATTTTGCCTTCATGTGGATGCGAAGATACCTACTAGGCAAGTGTGCTCATACTTATTTTCATGTCTATTCCAAGAAATACGGGTGAATCAGATTTGGATTATATATACAAGTAGCAGGTCCGAGAGTGATTGAAGGTCAAATGGATCGAGAGAGGACCTAGTTGTCAAATTTCTAGCTGAGTCTTATTGTAATTTTCTATTTTCTTGAGTCTATGATGTAAGGATGCTTAAGTCATGAATCTAATGTACTTAGTGGTTACTGGTATGGAATAATGTTAGAATTTTGGAAAAAAAATACTTGTGCAATTACTTTTATGTGATTGTCTTGAGCTGTGATTTCTTACTTGCGAGAGGCTTACCATGTCGGCTGTTCATGTTCTGATATTCCTTCTGCTGTACCAAATGCTCGGGACGTAACAGTTAAAGTGGTATTAGAGCCTAGGCCTAGAACTCCTAGGAAAAGATGTCATGTCATAGGTTAAGTCCAAGGCTTAAGGACCCATGCCTAGGAAACAAGGAAAGAAATCTCCACCCATGAGAGAATTTGGGTAGAACCTGGGATGAGCTAGTAATTAGAAATTATCTTTAAGATTACACCCACCAATTCCATTAGAATTAACAAATCTCTTACTCTTCTTAGGTACCTTACTCTTACCATGGCTCATCGTGTCGATTGGGGAGGAATGCAACAAACCGTTGCAGGTCTTACACAAGCTTTGCAAAATATGGGTCAAGCGGGCGCTAGGGCAGGAGCTGGTGATCTACACCATAATTTTTGGAGTTTGAATCCTCTGCGATTTAATGGTTCTTCTAATTCGGATGAAGCAGAAAACTAGATTGACGAGATGAATCGTATCTTCGAGGTTATGCAATGTGCCGACCAAGAGAAGGTGAGTCTTGCCACATTTCTGTTAAACAAAGACGCACGTACATGGTGAAAATCTGTTCCAGCACCACATGTAGATGCCCCCCCACACTTGGGAAGGATTTCTCACGCTCTTTCGAGCTAAATATTTCTCCGAACATGTCAAGGAGAGAAAGACGACTGAATTTATGTCATTGCGTCAAGCTATGATGCCGGTGGCAGAATACGAATTACAATTTTCTCGTCTGGCACCCTATGCTCAGCATCTAGTGAGCACAAATCTTCTTAAAGCAAATCGCTTTATGGACGGGTTGCGACCCATTTTCATCCAGCAACTTGGCCCACAAAATATTCGGACCTACGCAGAGATGGTTCAACGGGCACACTTATGTGAACGGACCTTGGAGAAGGTCGATAGACTCAACGTCAAAGTGGAGGAGCCGAGCCAAAAGTCTGATCGGTGAGGTAAGAAGCAAGAGAAATTTAGCATCACCTATAGCTCTCGAGATAGCAAGAAGAGATCCTGAAATGGGGATAGCAAGGATGATCGTCGGAACAAGAAGACGAAAGAAGAAGATAACCAAGTCATGGCGGCTTGCTCGTTCTGTGATAAGTTCGGTCAAGCGGCCGAAGAATGTTGGAAGCGTTTGGGCGCATGCCTAAGATATGGAAATCGGGAGCACCGCATGCTTGACTGTCCTCTAATGAAAGAGCAATCATCCACAAGTCGCAATGGTGGACGGAAGCGGCAAGCTAGATTAAATGACGTATTAGAGGATGAACCAACCAAAGAAGGGGAGCTCATTGAAGGTACAATTCATATTCATTCCCATCCTGATTTTATGTTATTTGATACGGGTGCTACTCATTCCTTTATTGCTAATTCCTTTGCAAAAACATTACTTATTTCATCTGTTCCCTTACCATCGGATTTAACCACAGTCACTCCTTTAGGATTGGGAACGGATTTGAAAACGTATTTCCCCAATAGTGAAGTTACTATAGAAGGACATAATCTTCCTGCTAATCTCGTATGCCTTGACATGGAAGGCTACGATGCCATATTAGGAGTTGATTGCTTGTAGACCACGACGCCTATATAAATTATCGCAGTAGGATAATTTCCTTTTGAAAACCTGATCTCCCACCATTTTCCTTTCTTGGTATCAAATACCGGAAGCATCCCTCTCTTATTTCATCCCTTCACACTTGCAAACTCATTATGCAAGGATCTGAAGTTTTTCTTGCCTCCGTGATAGTTACCGAGTCTAAGGAAATTCAGATAGATGAAATCCCCGTAGTTAGGCAATTTCTTGATATTTTCCCTTCTGAGTTACCTGGTGTACCGACCAAAAGGGAGGTTAACTTTAGCATTGAACTCACACCTAGAGCAGCACCAGTGTCAATAGCTCCTTACAGGATGTCTCTTAAGGAACTGAAGGAACTAAAGAAGCAACTTTAGGAGCTACTAGAAAAATACTTCATTCGACCTAGCACATCCCCTTGGGGTGCGCCAGTCTTATTTGTCAAAAATAAGGATGGTTCCCTCAGATTATGCATTGATTATCGACATTTGAATCAACTCACTATTAAAAATAAATATCCATTGCTGCGTATTGATGAGTTGTTTGACCTACTTTCTGGCGCGGAGTACTTCTCCAAGATCGACCTTACTTAGGTCAGGCTATCATCAACTGAGGATCAAGGATGAAGACATTTACAAGTCTGCTTTTCGAAGTCGATACGGACACTATGAATTTGTGGTTATGCCGTTCGGTTTAACTAATGCACCTGCTGCATTCATGCAACTGATGAATAAGGTGTTCATGCCTTATCTTGACCAATTTATGGTCGTATTCATTGACGATATTCCCATCTATTCAAAGACAAAGGAGGAACACGAGGAACACCTAAGGGTTGCCTTGCAAACTTTGCGGGAACACCAACTTTATGCTAAGTTAAACAAATGTGAATTTTGACTTAAAGAGGTTTCATTCCTTGGCCACATTATTTCTAAAGAAGGCATTACAGTAGATCCTTCTAAAGTTGAAGCGATTAAGAACTGGAGCCGACCGAACACAATATCTGAAGTTCAAAGTTTCATTGGCCTGGCTGGGTATTATAGGCGATTCATCAAAGATTTCTCCAAAATTGCTGCTCCTTTAACAAGACTCACTAGGAAAGAAAATCCTTTCGAGTGGACAAAGGAATGTGAAGAAAATTTCTTAGCCCATAAAGAGCATCTCACCACGGCACCTATACTGGCATTACCCGTAGAAGGTGGCGGATTTGAAGTTTATACCGATGCATCTGGCATTGGTCTGGGTTGTGTACTCATGCAAAATGGCAAGGTGATTTCCTATGCTTCAAAACAGTTAAAGCGACATAAGGAAAATTATCATGTTCATGACCTAGAACTGGCTGCGGTTATATTTGCTTTGAAGATTTGGCGTCACTACCTTTATGGAGAGAAATTCATGGTCTATTCAAACCATAAGAGCTTGAAATATCTATTCTCCCAGAAAGAGCTAAATATGAGACAAAGGCGATGGTTGGAGTACCTTAAGGACTTTGATTTTACTATACAATATCATCCTGGCAAGGCGAATGCCGTTGCCGATGCGCTCAGCAAGAAACTAATGGGAAAGCTATCAAGTCTTATGAAAGGTATGACCAATCTTATTTCTAAATTTGCTCAGTTGAATTTAGATATTAATATGAAGAGGAAAGAGGATTGCTTTATAGCCAATATCCGGACACAACCCACATTAATAGAAGATCTAGTCAAACTCCAAGATAATGACCCGTATGTTATTGGAGATTAAAGTCAATATGGAGCAACGGCCGGATTTCTCTATTGCAAATAATGGAAGATTGTTATTCAGGGGAAGACTTTGTATACCGAATCACGTGGATACTAAGAAATTAATTCTAGAAGAAGCTCATAAATCTAAGTACGCCATCCACCCTGGTGGTACTAAGATGTATCAAGATCTTAAAAGGAATTATTAGTGGCCTAACATGAAAAGGGAAGTAGCGGACTATGTGTCGCGTTGCCTCACTTGTCAACAGATTAAAGCAGAACATCAAAGGCCTGCTGGAAAATTACATCCCTTGGAAATTTTGGAATGGAAATGGAAAAGTATAGGGATGAACTTTATCATGGGACTGCCTAAGTCAAGCGGTGGACATGATGGAATATGGGTGATCATAAATTGTATAACAAAATTAGCTTATTTTCTACCTATTAAAAGCCGATGGTCTGTGGATATCTTGGCTGCCTTATACATAAAGGAGATTGTTAAGTCACATGGTGTCCCTGTCACTATTATTTCCGATCGAGACTCTTGATTTACTTCACAATTTTGGAAGGGTCTGCAACATTCTTTGGGGACCCGATTAAATTTTAGCACTGCATTTCATCCGCAAATTGATGTAGAAACCGAAAGAACTAATCAAGTGGTAGAAGTTATGCTGAGATCATGTGTTATAGACTTCGGTGGAAGCTGACACGACCATTTACCTCTAGTGGAATTTACCTACAATAATAGTTATCAAGCTAGTATTCAAATGGCACCATTTGAGGAATTATATGGGAGAAGCTGTCGCTCACCTATCTGCTGGAGTGAAGTTAGGGAAAGACAACTTCTAGGTCCAAAAATGATAAGGGATACTACTGAGAAGTTAAGCTAATTCGAGAAAGACTCAAGGTAGCCCAAGATCGATAGAAATCATATGCTGATAATCGAAGGCATGACCTGGAATTCCAAGAAGGTGACCATGTATTTCTCAAGGTCTCTCCGGATCGAGGTATTCGAAGGTTCGGCATCAAAGGCAAGCTTACACCAAGATTCATTGGCCCTTTCGAAATTCTTGAAAGGGTTGGAGAGGTGGCGCATCGACTAACTTTACCCCCTCAATTGGCAGGAGTTCATGATGTATTCCATGTCTCTATGTTAAAGAAATATGTCTATGATCCATTCCACGTTATCACTTATGATAATCTGGAGATCCAAAAGGATTTGACGTACGAGCTGAAGCCAATCAAAATAATTGAACAAGAGGTACGTCAACTTTGGAATAAGACCATTCCCATGGTCAATGTTCTGTGGACTAAATCTTGCCCACATGAAGCAACATGGGAAACGGAGGAAGCCATGCGCAAGAGATTTCTCGATCTATTTGAATGTAAGTACACTCTCCTTTAAAGTCTATGTATTGGAATTTGGGGACCAAATTTTCTTAAGTGGGGGTAGGTGTAATACCCCAAGATTTTAATATTTGGAATTTTTTAGAATATATTCAAATTTTCTAAGATTTTTCTAGAAATAAATAGAATTAATTCAAGATTAATGGGCTATTAAATGAATTATAGTTAATTAAATCAAACCCAACATTTATCTAATTTTTAAATAAGACCAAAATGACCCAAAACCAAGCCCACAAGGTTTGGCCCACATTCTAGAAGCTTAAAATAGGATATTCACGGAATTTAGAGGATAAATATACTAATTAGAGGATAAATAAATGGATATATAGCCAAGAGTTTGAAATGATTCAAACTCGGCGCCCAAAGTCACAAACGGTCTATCGGGCAACAGCTTGGCTATTGAAAGCGGTCCTAAGCTAGACCGCTAGGCAACCCTAGTTCCGTGAATAGAAGAAAATGTGAAAAGCTTGCAACTTTGGCATCTTAATCACCTATAATCGATGTTATCCCTTAGTTAGAAGAGTCCAGTATGCTAGAGGATCGAATTGAAAACCTAAATTGGACTCTAGACTCATTCTAATCCTCAAAACCCTAGCTAACCTTATAAATAAATCTAAAGTTTCACATTAGTGACCCTTATGTTTGGCTCCCATGGAACTAAGGTAAGGAGGTATTTTCTGAGATATGTTCTTTAGAATATTTTGTTCATAATACTAAGGTCTAATTGCCCTCCAAATTTCATCTTAGGAGATCAAGCCATCAGGAAGATTGAGGCCTGTAAAGACGCTGGTTTAGTACAAGCAACCTAGGAACTGATGCGACTGAGCTAGGTTGCTCAGCAAACTAGAAGCCTTAAATGAGGTAATTAGATAGAAGTTTTTTAGAACTATTTGTTCCCTTTAGTACCCTCTTCTTACCCTCAAAATTCCGTGGCCTTAGGTCGAGAGAATCGGGAGATAGAGGGACAGGAAGTTGGTGACTTAGCACGGGACGTGTAGGAACTAGGGTCAACTTCCAATCAGAAATTTGAAATCTAGGAGCACTACCAGAGGTATGTTATCTCATGAACGGCTTAAATATGATCTTAGGAATAAAATCCCTCTTCTTGTAGTCAATTTCATGTTTTGTACACGGAGTATTTGATGTTTTTAGGATTACATAGCATGCATGAATCTTACCTTTAAATGAGAAAATGACCATTCCAATTTATTTCACTTAAACCCATGCATCTCCATGTCTTAGTATAGTGTTATTAGGCCACATTTGCCTATTGTTATGTTTTATTATGCATGTAAAGGCCCTAGATTAGTATATATTTCGGTTTTATTTTTGTTTACAGTAGATAGGAATAAACGGTCTTCCACAGACCGCATATGTTTACTTAGCGGCCCCGCGATAGACCGCTAAGCCCAGTGAAACGGTCATCACGAGACCGTTTGGTTTTCTGAGTTCTATATAGATATGTTAACCCAAAACATATTGCAAAATAGCCTTAATTATTATATAGTAAGCCTAGCTAATGAGGTTTTACTCCTGTTTTAAGTATTATATCATACACTTGGTTACATTTATTGTTCATCTTAGTTGATTTCATGTTCTTTATGCACTTGGAACTTATTTTAAAACTTAAATTAACTTCATGTCAAAACCATATACTTTTATAATTACATTTAAATTTCATATGGTTCATGACTTGTCTAGTTTTGAATTTATCGCTGTGTTATCACGATCTCTTCTATCTCATGAGTCATTTTCTTAAGTACATGGCATATACTCCGGTATGTGACCATTAGTTACACTTTGCACTTATAAGCACACTCTCTTGGACTTCTGATCCTCTCCGTTGGACATTCCTTCCACTCGACTAGGTGATCTTGTTTCAAGACCTCCGTAAGACTCCGCGAGTCTGGGATTCCCACTAGGACGTCGAGCTGGTTGTACCATCAAAACCCAAAATGTCTAGAAAGCACTTTACCGACGTTTGCTGTGTTCTGGAGCTTAGCGGCCCTCTGGATGACTGTTTGATTCTGATAGCGGCCATTCACTAGACCGCAAGGCTCCAGCAAGTTTCCTGCGTCGACACTTCTTTTTCATGCGTCGACTCTATTGTACTAAACGGTCTAGACTCTTACTGATTTCTGAGTGAAACGGTCCAGGAAACGACCGCTTATTCTCTGATTTAGTCTAACCCGAGGTTTGACCTTTGGGCTTAGTTTTCTTGAGTTCCTAGATGGTCTTAAGATTATCTAGAGTCTTAAACATATGCTTAATAAATTAATATTAAAATATGGAATTTAATGAAAGTACCGTTATACTGTCGGATTATCACCGGAGTATAATGTTCTTTTTAAATCATTCTTTGAACTCATATCAAATTTTGGTATGTCCTATACCTTGGTTACTCGATCATTTAACTTGTTATTTGGAATCAAATTATTGGCCGACATTATTGTTATATCTCGTGAAAGTAGCTGGATTTATAACTTGAAGATGCAAGATCAGGCATGGATTGTGTCCAAGGGCTCAATGCTAGTCCCCACGACCGATGGTCGGAAACGTGCTATAAACCATGGGGTATGATGATACTAGCATCGCATTGTGCTGGGAGTACTTTCTCTTATAAATGAGTGAAATTCACGAGGCTCGTTATGAAATTTACATGCTTTTTAATGCATAGCCTTTACAAGGTTGTGTAAAGTAGTTTCTAGTTATATGCTCGTACATTCTTGTTCATGAAAGGCCGAATTTACATCTACGTGATTAATCTTGTTTGAATTCATGGTCTATACTCGCTTAAATCTACTTGCTCAGTTATTCCATGATTCTTGGTTATCTGGGTTTATATCGCTTGTTTATTGCATTCGTATTTTTATCTTAATTCTAGAGCTAAGACATTAATCACTTAAATATTACCTTCATGTGGATGCAAAGATACCTACTGGGCAAGTGTGCTCATACCTATTTTCTTGTCTATTCCAAAAAATACGGGTGAATCAGATTCGGATTATACAAGTAGCAGGTCCGAGAGTGATTGAAGGTCAAATGGATCGAGAGAGGACCTAGTTGTCAAATGTCTAGTCGAGTCTTATTGTAATTTTCTATTTTCTTGAGTCTATGATGTAAGGATGTTTAAGTCATGAATCTAATGTACTTAGTGGTTACTGGCATGGAATAAAGTTAGAATTTTGGAAAAAATATACTTGTGCAATTACTTTTATGTGATTGTCTTGCGCTCTGATTTCTTGCTTGCGAGAGGCTTACCATGCCGACTGTTAATGTTCTGATATTCCTTCCGCTGTACCAAATGCTCGGGGCGTGACATCTAGCTTACCTATGGCATCGTAGGTTAGGTCATGCCAGCTATAGTGTGCTTCATAAGTTGAATAAACATAATATGGTAAACCGTCTTCCTGAAATTTCTTTCAAACAAGACAATAAAATCTGTGAGACATGCACACAATGTAAATAAACTAGGAAGTCATTCAAATCCAGAACTGAAGACTTATCTTCTAGACCTTATGAGCTGATTCATATGAATTTATTTGGACCCACTAGGTCTATCAGCTTATCTGGGAATAGATATGCTTTTGTCTTAGTAGATGACTTCTCTAGATACACTTGGGTGTTCTATTTGTCTCACAAGAATGATGCATTTGAGGAATTTTAGGAGTTCTTTCACAAAATAAAATAGACATGTGAACATTCTATTTCTAATATTTTGTTTGACCATGGTGGTGAGTTTGAAAACTCACAATTTGAAGATTTTTGCAGGGAGAATGGGATTAACCACATGTTTTCCTCACCAAGGACTCCAGAATAGAATGGAGTGGTAGAAAGGAGAAACCGAACATTTGTGGAAATGGCTAGGACTATGCTAGTAGAAAGAAATTTGCCAAGAAGGTTTTGGGCAGAGGCAATTAATACCTCATGTTACATCATTAATAGAGCCCTGGTAAGACCTTCTACACAAATAACTCCTTATAAAATTCTTAAGGGTAAGAAACCTTCTCTAGCTCCCTTCAAGGTTTTCGGATGCAAATGTTTTATCCATATATATTTCAAACGAGACCTTGATAAGTTTGAACCCAAAAGTGAACTTGGAATTTTTCTAGGTTATTCTGAAAAGTCCAGAGCCTATAGAATTCTTAATCTTAGTTCAAAAAATGTTGAAGAATCTCCTCATGTTGTCTTTGATGAGTCGACCAGTAAAATTGAAACTGATTCATGTAGGGACAAAAATGATGGAGATATCTTGAAGAACAAAGAAGAACAGGATGGAGAATCTGTTGAAGAGACTGAAGCAGAAGAATCTAAATCTCAGGGGGAGGTAAATAAAAATCTAGGTAATCAAGTTACCAATGTTAAATTTCTAAGAGATCATCCTTTAGAAAATATAATTGGTAATTTGAATGAACCCCGTAGAACTAGAGCACATTTCAGAATTGAAAATGAATTGAACTTATTTGCCTTAGTTTCACATATAGAACTAAAGAATATAGAAAGTGCCCTACAGGATGAACATTGGATAAATGTCATGCATGATGAACTTAGTCAATTTGATAGGAATAAGGTCTGGCACTTAGTTCCTAAACCCCCACATGGTGATATTATAGGCACTAAATGAGTTTTTTGAAATAAAACAAATGAGCAGGGTAATATTGTCAGAATTAAGGCTAGGCTTGTAGCACAGGGGTACAATCAAGAATTTGGTATTGACTTTGAAGAATCATTTTCCCCTGTAGCTAGGCTAGAAGCCATTAGGATTCTTTTGGCAATTGCATGCAGCTTAGGAATAACTCTCCAGCATATGGATATTAAATCTACATTTTTAAATGGTGAAATAAAAGAAGATGTTTTTGTAAAACAACCCCCTAGTTTTGAGTGTCTTGATTTTCCTGACCATGTTTATAAGCTTGACAAGGCACTCTATGGACTAAAGCAAGCTCCTCTAGCTTGGTATGACAAACTGAGCAAATTCCTCACAGACAAAGGATTCTCCAATGGTAAGGTTGACCAGACATTGTTTACAAAGGTATGTGATAAAGATATTCTGGTTGTTTAGATATATGTAGATGATATAGTATTCGGGTCAACCAAGCCTTCTATGTGTGAGGAGTTTTCTGAATTAATGACTGACGAATTTGAAATGAGCTCAATGGGAGATTAAAATTCTTTCTTGGATTGCAGGTCTGTCAGACTAAAGAAGGGACATTCATAACTCAAGAGAAGTATATCAAGGATCTATTGAAGAAATTCAAGATGGAAAACCTCAAAGCTATAACTGCACCAATGGACACATCAACCAGCCTAGATGCTGACCCTGAAGGTAAAATGGTTGATACAAAACTCTACAGAGGTATGATTGGATCCTTGTTATATCTTACTGCATCTCGTCCTGATATTCAATTTTTAGTATGTCTGTGTGCACGTTTTCAAGCTAGTCCTAAGGAATCACATATGATAGTTGTAAAAAGGATATTTAGGTATCTGTCTGGCACCCTGAACTTAGGTTTATGGTATCCTGCTTGGTGTGAGTTAGACCTCATAGCTTACACTGATGTAAACTATGCAGGGTGTAGGATAGATAGGAAAAGTACTAGTGGATATTGTCAATATCTAGGTGGTTATCTAGTATCTTGGGCATCTAAGAAACAATACACTGTTGCCTTATCCACTGCTGAGACAGAGTATGTGACAGCAGGAAATTGTGTAGCTTAAGTTCTCTGGATTAAGCACCAACTTATTGACCATCACATTAATCTTGGTTGTATTACAATTCTTTGTGATAACACTAGTGTCATTTCTCTTACTAAAAATCCAGTTCACCATTCACGGACTAAGCACATTGAGATTAAGCACCATTTTCTAAGAGATGAAGTAAAAAAAAAGAAAATTGAATTAGAATTCATTGAGTCAAAAAAACAAATTGTTGACATTTTTACCAAGCCCCTTGGGAATGAAAGATTTAAATATTTAAGAAGGGAACTAGGCTTGTGTAAATTTCAACATGATGGTTGATAGTTCATACTTGTCTATTCTGAATAAATGCTTCTTCATTTTCATTTGCATATGTGTCAGATTGTCAAATGAATAAGCATGTCAGTAGTTTATGCATTTTGTCATCTTGATGTCACAGGTATATCAAACGGTATGATAATAGAAGTGTTAGCGCAGCAAGAGTTATATAGAAGGGGGGGATGAATAGATCACTCCCAATTTGTAAAAACTTAGGCGGAAAATTAATTCTACTGCTTACGCCCCTCCTGAACCCGCACACAGAGAAATGCAAACGTAGTCACCAAACAAGACAGTATAAGTAAATGAGAATGAAGAACTGATCACATGGAAGCAAAGAGACAAGCAGATGGAGAGCGCAGATAATAACAGCAAACCACAGAAGAGGCACTCGATTTTTAGGTGGTTTGATTGCAGTCCGCAATCTACATCCACCCCTCACTCCAACTAGAATGAGGATTCCACTAGACAATGCTAGAACACTGTAGACTCAGTCTGCGAATAACATGCTACCACACAGCTTGAACAACCAAGGGAAACAAATCCCTCAACCAAGCTCTGCTACCCACAGAACTTGAAACCTGTTCCAGCTACCAGCTAGAACAGAACCGGAGACACCTCTCCCTTCCTCCACACACCGGAGGGAACCTGCTAATGACAACCTATCACTAGCAACACCAGAGATCACCGATCTCTCTTCCTCTGCAACCCAGAGGGAAACCGGAGTAACACTCCCTTCCTCTACACACCGGAGGGGAACCAATTCGAATCAGAAGAATGAACAAAATAAAAAGAAAATAAAATAGAAACAAAGACCAACGAAGAAGCAGTCGGTTCTGAAACCAATACAAATGTAGCTTCAAAGGAAGCAATTCATCAAACCACAGACACTGCTCTCTCTCTCTCGAACATACTCCTCTCGGATCTGGACACTATGGAACTCTCTGCTCTTTTTCCTTTCTGGATCGTGCAGTCTCACACAAATGGCTTCTGCTTTTTCTTTTCACGATCACTCTTCTACTGAAGGACGAAGCTCCATATTTATAGTAGATATTGGGCGTGTGGCTGCCAGGTTCCCGCCCATGAACTTTTTGCCAGATCATTTGAATTTCGACCACATGGCAGCATCCTGACTGGGTTGCCATCCATGTGTCATGTTCCTAGTTTCTTGGATCACGTGCCAAGTGCCAACCTCAGATCACGTGCCCAATCATCAGCTTGAATCGCCTGCAGACATAGACAGAAGGAATGTATATACTTAGTTAGTTCAGGCTATTAACACGAGTGTATATACTTCAGAAACAGCAACTGAGTAAGTGTGTACAACGTGAGAGAGTGTATAGACTTAATGAATAAGCGCATGTGAAGGCAGTGTATAGACTTAATGAATAAGCTCATGAATGGCAGTGTATAGACATAATGAATAAGCTCATGAATGGCAGTGTATAGACATGTGATGAACAATGCAAACAAGCCTTACCAATGTGTAAACTTTACAAAGCTCAGCCACTGTATAGACTTCACGAAGCCTAACCAGTGTACAGACTTGGAACGAGTGTCCTGTGAGCACTGTATAGACTCAAGTTATAACAACCGAATGTATAGAGTTGTGGTCGGACAACCCAATGTATAGACTTGAAGCAAGAGGCCAGTGTTCAGACCTTGAGGAAGAGATGCACTGTTCGCAATGTACAGACTTGATAGTGTAAGACTCTTAATAAGACGGTGAACAGTGTATTGACTTGATGCCCAACGGTGATGTATAGACTTTGACAAGCTTGAGCCAGTGTATAGACTTTGCCAGAGTGAGACGATGCATGAGACGCTCGGCTGTACAGACTTGCAAAGTTCTGAATGAGACGATCCGCTGTAGGACCGATGTACAGACTCTGAATGTGAAGGCAGGCTGTATAGACTTGAATCGCTTGAAGCGATGTATAGACTTGGTGAGGCTCAAGCAGTGTATAGACTTATGAAGGCTTCAGCGTTGTACAGACAAGGAAGTACCACTGTGGATGTATAGACTTGATGATCCACTGTGGATGTATGGACTTGAGTGAATGAAGCAGATGTACAGACTTGCCGATTCGAAGCCACTGTACAGACTTTGAAGAACAGTTCAATGTATAGACTTGAACCCCTGAGCTAATGTTTAGACTTCACGCTGTACAGACTTTGAGGCTTTGAACGTGTAAGCTGAATGCAATGTAGAGACTTAGCGCTGTATAGACTTGACCAGGAAAGCGTAGGAAAAGGTATGAGTGTATGGACTTGGCCAAGCGTAGGAAAAGATATGGAGTGTACACACTTGGTAAAACAAAGTCCAGTGTATAGACTTGGTAAAATGAAGTCCAGTGTATAGACTTGCAGATGCGAAGACGATGTACAGACTTAGAAGGATTTGAATGGGAGAGTGTATGGACTTGGTTCCTGTAGCAGTGTATAGAGTTGAAGGTCTGAAGGCGATGTATAGACTTGGTGAACACTGCAACAGTAATCAGATGTATAGAGTTGAAGTTTAGACAAACCAGTGTATAGACATGAAGCTTGACAATCCAGTGTATAGAGTTGAAGCTTGGAAGGATGTATAGAGTTGAGCTGTACTGACTTTGGCAATGTGCAGACTTAACTGGTCGGGCAGTGTACAGACTTAGAATATTAAGACCAGTGTATAGACTTCAGTTAGAAGGTGCCCGATGTACATACTTGAAAATGATATGCCAATGTACAGACTTAATCGATCAAGCTGGTGTATAGACTTTGGTACCCAGACACTCAATGTTCTGATGGGTCGACGCATCAGCAAGGGTGGGTCGACCCACTACTGTTCATTCTAACTGAGCAGAGTGTAGATAGATGAACTAATGAAACATCATATGAACTGTACACACTTACATGATGAACCAGCATAAATCTAGAGATAGTAGATTGATTTATAGTGTGAGACATCATCAAAACCATAGGGATGCAACAATCTCCCCCTTTTTGATGATGACAACACTATGAATCAAGCAATATCAAAGTTCAACAAGAAATTAATATCAGCTGCAACAAACAGAGTAAATTCAAGGCATGCTCATGCAAGTGAATTAAACATTCCCTACCACACACTCTCATCTCCCCCAGAATTCATAAACATATCTTCCCCGAAGCAACATGACTCCCCCAAAGCTCAAGACAAATCCAAGACTCACTGATATTGCAGAACTTCTCTCCCCCTTTGACATCAGCAAAAAGAAATACAGAATGTATGACAGTGCTGGAAACATGAAGAATAAGGGCAGTAACTTCTTAGTGCAGAAAGTTACTAGTAGGTTTTAAGAGAATAAGTGAGTTTCTAATCTCAAGATAAGATTCTTTAAACTCCAGTACACAATAGAGAAGTAGAATGATAGTAAAGTTTATCAGCATACATGGTGTATGATTTAGAGCAGGAGTTAACAAGTATGGCCAGATATAGCTGATCATTCAACTATCCCACAAGACAGAAAGAGACGAAATCAGAGAGGTGTTCTCAAGGTATTGAGGACAAGCAATCCATTAGTTGCATAACAACAAGGAATTTTTTCTTTTGAGATGATTTTCAAGAAGATCAATGAGTAAGTTGGTAGTTCACTCCTTTGACATTAGGGAGACACCTTGATTAGAGGCCTGAATCCCCAGTTACTCAGAGTGAGTACCTCATTACTTCCTTTCTTTTTTTTTATTAAGGAACAGAGTTAGTAACTGTGACTTTTGACATGAGGAAACACCTTGATTAGAGGCCAGAGTCCCCAGTTACTCACCAGCAAGCCACCATTGCTCTGTCATGTCTTTTCATTCATTTTAAGCATTTGACACCTCATGACATGGGAGAAATATTCATTTCATTGATGAAGCTCCCAATTTCTCAGTGATCAAAACAGAACATGTTTGTTCAGTTAAGCCCTTGAGTTAAAGAGATAGAATGATTGAAAATAATACCAGAAGGACTATTTCTTGAATTGAGTCTTGAAGTCTAGATTTCAAGCTGATTGGGTCAGATATCAAGACATACAGGTTTTGGCCTGAACCAGAATCAATGACAATGTAGGAAGATATACTTTATGCAATTAGTCCAGATCTCTGATGAAGTACCAAAGGAAAGATTCTAACTGGATTTTAGAGTCACTGACTTATAGACTTAAGAGATAAGTGACACTCTACTGTCTGAGAGAACCACACTAGATCAGTCATGCAAGACCAGCAAAGTTACACATCTGGACAGTCCTTTTGAATCTGTCAAAGAGCTTCTCTTCTCACATTACAACTCAGCTCCCCCTAAGACATAGCATTCCTCAATAAAACAATCCAGCATAATCTCAAAGCTTCCCCTGAAAGCTAACCAGCAGACATTCTGAACTCCCCCTTAAACTAGCATGACATAAGGCTCAACATCAGACAAACACAACTCCCCCTCACAACAAGAACATGCTTCATAATTAAGACAATTTGAATAAGCCTAATTCTCTTCTCAATGTGGTGAATTTTTCATTATCCAGAGGTTTTGTGAATATGTCAGCAATCTGATTATCTGTGCCTACATGAATCAGTTCAAAATTATTCTTAGACACCTCATCTCTTATAAAATGATGTCTTATCTCAATGTGTTTGGTTCGTGAATGTAAAATAGGATTTTTACCAATATTGATGGCACTAGTATTATCACAGTAGATTGGTGTGCACCCCAGGTCTACTTGGTAGTCCTGAAGCTGGTGTTTAATCCATATGACTTGTGTTCCACAACTCCCTGCAGCCACATATTCAGCTTCTGCAGTGGAGAGGGCCACAGAATGTTGTTTCTTGGAGTCCCAAGACACTAAACACCCACCCAAGAATTCACAATGACCACTAGTACTTTTCCTGTCTAGTTTACAGCCTGCATAATCAGCATCTGTGTATGCAACTAAGTTAAATGTGTGAGATGCAGGATACCATAAACCAAGAGAATGAGTAGCTGATAAATATCTGAAGATTCTTTTCACTACAGCTAAGTGTAATTCAGTAGGTCTAGACTGATACCTTGCACACATTCCTACACTGAATTGTATATCAGGTCTAGAGGCTGTCAAGTAAAGAAGTGATCCAATCACATCTCGATAAAGTTTGGCATTTACTTCTTTACCTGTCTCATCTGCATCTAGTGAGGTATTGGTGCCCATGGGTGTTGTAATGTGCTTTAAGTTTTCCATACCAAACCTCTTGAATAGTTCCATTGTGTATTTGGTTTGGTTGATGAAACACCCATCCTCTAGCTGATGTACCTGCAATCCAAGAAAGTATTTTAGTTCACCAACCAAGCTCATTTCAAATTCAGCAGACATCATGGTAGAAAATTCATCACATAGTTCATGCTTAGTTGATCCAAATACAATGTCATCTACATATACCTGAACTATGATGAGATCTCTATTTATGCCATTGGTAAATAAAGTTTGATCAACTTTACCTCTTTTGTAGCCCTTGCTGATCAGAAATTCAGTCAATCTTTCATACCATGCTCTTGGAGCCTGCTTTAGACCATACAAGGCTTTGTTTAACCTGAAAACTTGGTTAGGTTGAGGAGAGTATTGAAATCCAGGAGGTTGTTCAACAAACACTTCTTCTTTAATGACTCCATTTAAAAAGGCACTTTTAACATCCATTTGTTGGAGTTTTATATTCTTTGAATAAGCAAAGGCAAGCAATAATCTTATAGCTTCCATCCTAGCAACAGGTGCATAGGATTCATCAAAGTCTACACCGAATTCCTGACAGTAGCCTTTGGCTACTAATCTGGCCTTATTCCTCGAGATGATTCCATCTTCATTCATCTTATTTTTGAACACCCACTTGGTTCCTATGATATTAATACCATCTGGTCTTGGGACAAGCTCCCAGACATTATTCCTTTCAAACTGACCTAATTCCTCACACATAGCATTGACCCAAGCTTGATCAGCCAAGGCCTCTTCTACTGTTTTGGGTTCAATTTGTGAGACTAAAGCAATTAAGTCATCATTATTCACATTTCTAAAATGAGACCTAGTCCGAAGAGGATCTTCAGGATGGCCTATGACATTATCTAATGGATGGTCTTTAAGAAATCTAACATTTGTTGAAGACTCACCTGTTTCTCTTGGCCCTTCCTGATTGGGGGAATTTATTTCTCCACTCGGCTGAGTCTTCTCTTCTTCTTGTTGGTCTTCTAGAAAATCCCCATCATGATTGGAATCCCTGTCAAGATTTTTAATATTAGAAACATCTTTCTTTTCACTAAAAAGGATGTGTGGAGACTCTTCCACTTTCTGATCTGATATGTTAAATACCCTATATGCCCTTGACACTTCAGAGTAACCCAAGAATATTCCAGGGGAGCTTTTGGCTTCAAACTTGTCTAAATCTTTCTTATCATTGTTATGAATAAAATATTTTGCTCCAAAAATTCTGAAATGAAACAAGTTTGGTTTCTTACCTTTTAGAAGCTCATAGGGTGTTTTCTTGTGAATGGGTCTTACCATGGCCCTGTTGATTATGTAAGTTGCTGTATTGGCCGCTTCTGCCCAAAACCTTCTAGGTAATTTACTTTCAATCAACATGGTTCGGGCCATCTCCACCACAGTTCTATTTCTTCTCTCCACAATCCCATTCTGTTCAGGTGTCCTGGGAGAAGAAAACCTGTGAGTTAGTCCCTCTTTTTCACAAAGATCAGTAAACATGGAGTTTTCAAACTCACCTCCATGGTCAGATTGAATAGAACAGACTTTATATTTCCCTTCTTGTTTGACCTTATTGAAAAATAGATTAAACTTTTGAAATGCATCACTCTTATTTGCTAAGAAAAATATCCATGAATATCTAGAGAAGTCATCTATGATGACATAGCCAAACCTGTTTCCATTAAGACTCTGAGTTCTAGTGGGACCGAAAAGGTCCATATGAAGAAGTTCCATTGGTCTAGAAGACAATGGCTCAGATCTTAATTTAAAGGAATTTCTGATCTGTTTGCCTAGAGCACAGGCATCACATGCTTTTGATATCGAGTTGAATTTAATTCTAGGCATGCCTCTAACTAAATCATGCTTGACCAATTTATTTAAAGTTGTAAAGCTAGCATGACCTAGACGTCTATGCCATTCAAAAGCATCATTTTCAGAGTTGGCAGATAAGCAAATAGTAGATTCAGATTCCTCATCTAAGTCTACAATGTAGACATTATTAATCCTGTTGGCTACAAATTTAACCACATCAGAATTTATTTCAAGGATTTTGCATGAACTATCATCAAATACAACCCTGTGACCCCTGTCACATAACTGACTAATGCTAATCAGGTTGGGTTGAAGCCCTTCCACAAGTAAGACTTTTTCAATGGAGTTTGTGGAAGACTTACCTACTGTACCAACTCCAATTATTTTACCTTTGTTCTTTCCTCCAAACTTGACCAGACCCCCTGGCTTCATCTCTATCTTGCTAAACTTGGATCGGTCTCCTGTCATATGCCTGGAGCAGCCACTGTCAAGGTACCACTTGTTATCTTCAGCTGCCAGGCCGACCTACACAAATACATCAAGCAGAGTGATTTGGAACCCAAGATGAGTTGGGTCCAAGGACATTGTTCAAATCTCTGATCAAGTGTTTAGGTATCCAGATTTGCTTCAACATGGTTTTCTCTGGCACCTTCCTTTCTGGTTTATTAAAGTTGAATCCAGCTGGACTGGAGAAGTGAGTTCTATTCCATTCATTAGTCTTCCTATTCCTAGGAAATTTCCTGTAATCTTGTTGATTAACATATTTTTGACCATGAAAATTAATTCTCCAGTAGGTCCTATTTGGACCCATCTGATTGTTGTAATTCCAGCTCTTATTCTGATTCACTTTCTTGGTCCATCTACCATTTGTGTTCTGGTGAGTGGGCTTAGTGATATTCTTCATAAAATTCATTCCCATCTTAAATGGTTGTCCAGCACTGGTTTTTGTGTTTTCTTTAGGACTTTGAATTCCCTTAGTGCTATTTGAGCTGGATGGTGTGTCCAGGTTCTCTTTTCCCTTCTCTGGGCAGAAGGTGATGGTCTTGAATTGCAAGGGTCTCTTGTTGGTTGGGTCATAGCCTAGACCCTCCTTATTGAAATTGACCCTAGTCCCTAGTATAGCATCTAAACTAGTTTTTCCTTGGACAAACTTTTCTAAGACTTTTTGTTTGTCTTCCAGCTCCTTTTGAAGGGACTCAGAATTTTTTAGGAGTTCAGCATTTACTTTCTTCACAGCTTCATATTTCTTTGAGTTCACTCTAATTTCATTCATGCTTTCTTCAATTTTAGTTTTGAATTCATTGAGCTGATTTTGACTTTCTTGAATTTCTCCCTTGAGCTTATCATTTTCTTTCCTTAGTGAGGTCATTTCTTCTAGTTGTTCTTTTAGCTTCTCATTTTCCTCACAGACCTGAGTTTGTTCTTCAACATTTGTGTTAAATTTTCTTTTCAGAACTCTATGCTCTTTACTAAGAGAATTAAATTTATCTAACAATTCACCATAAGCATCCTCCCAGTCATCAATTGAGAAATTTTCAAAAACATTTATTACCTCCTCTTCACTGTTTGCCATAAGGCAAATTCCATCTTCATATTCTTATGAGGAAGTGTCTTCGGGATCTTCTTCTTCCTCGCTCCATGTGCAGACCATCGCCTGTGGCTTCTTCTTCTTCTGCACCTTTGTGTTCTTCTTCTGAATATAGGGACCCTTCTTCTGGAGGTCTGGGCATTCGCCTTTCATATGTCCCTGTTTGTTACAATTAAAACAAGTCAGTCTCTTAGGATTTTAATCCCTGTAACTAGTAAATTCAGCATTCTTGTTGAAAGAGTGTGGCTTCTTCTTCCTAAAGGTCTTTCCCTTTTTCTGCAAAAATTTTCTGAACTATCTAGTGAGCATTGCCTGCTCCTCCTGGTCAAGATTTAAAAAACCTTCAAGCTCGGACTCGGACTCGGGGCTACTGCTGCTGCTCCCGCTGTTGCTACCCTTGTTGCGGGATGCCCTTAGAGCCACATTCTTAGCCTTCCTCTCACTTCCTTCTCTACCTTCTTGGAAATTCATCTCATAGGTCATAAGGGATCCTATGAGTTCATTCACAGTCAAGATAGTCAGATCTTTTGACTCCTCAATCACAATGGCCTTAGTGTGCCATGCCGGGGATAAAGATCTAAGAATTTTCCTGACTATATCTGCCTCAGCAAGATCCTTCCCTAGCCCTTTAAGTGTGTTTGTGATCAAGGACAACCTAGCATACATTTCAGTTATATTCTCATCTGCATTCATCCTAAACATTTCAAACTTAGAAGTGTAGAGGTTTACCTTCGAGGCTTTCACTTGAGCTGTACCTTCATAGATCAATTGCAGCTCATCCCACATTCGCTTGGCAGTCTTGTAGACAGATATACGGGCATATTCCTCTGGATGAACAGCACACTGGATGATGTTCAGCGCCGTCTAGTTGAGTGAAGAGAGCTTGACATGGTCATCTGTCCAAGCGTCCTCGTTTGGTGGCAGATCATATGGCCCCACAGTAATTACTCTCCACAGTTTATGGCTCTGAGCCCTGATAAACACTTCCATCCTGTTCTTCCAAAACAGATAGTTACTACCATCAAAATACGGAGGGTGACTAATGGATTGACCTTCGGCCATGAAGGTTCTAGGACCACTGGCATTTCCTTGACCGTTCGTCCACATGGCGTAAACCTGCTCTGATACCAAATGTTAGCGCAGTAAGAGTGATATAGAAGGGGGGGGGATGAATAGATCACTCCCAATTTGTAAAAACTTAGGCGGAAAATTAATTCTACTACTTACGCCCCTCCTGAACCCGCACACAGAGAAATGCAAACGCAGTCACCAAACAAGACAGTATAAGTAAATGAGAATGAAGAACTGATCACATGGAAGCAAAGAGACAAGCAGATGGAGAGCGCAGATAATAACAGCAAACCACAGAAGAGGCACTCAATTTTTAGGTGGTTCGATTGCAGTCCGCAATCTACATCCACCCCTCACTCCAACTAGAATGAGGATTCCACTAGACAATGCTAGAACACTGCAGACTCAGTCTGCGAACAACATGCTGCCACACAGCTTGAACAACCAAGGTAAACAAATCCCTCAACCAAGCTCTGCTACCCACAGAACTTGAAACCTGTTCCAGCTACCAGCTAGAACAGAACCGGAGACACCTCTCCCTTCCTCCACACACCGGAGGGAACCTGCTAATGACAACCTGTCACTAGCAACACCAGAGATCACCGATCTCTCTTCCTCTGCAACCCAGAGGGAAACCGGAGTAACACTCCCTTCCTCCACACACCGGAGGGGAACCAATTCGAATCAGAAGAATGTACAAAATAAAAAGAAAACAAAATAGAAACAAAGACCAACGAAGAAGCAGTCGGTTCTGAAACCAATACAAATGTAGCTTCAAAGGAAGCAATTCATCAAACCACAGACACTGCTCTCTCTCTCTCGAACATACTCCTCTCGGATCTGGACACTATGGAACTCTCTGCTCTTTTTCCTTTCTGGATCGTGCAGTCTCACACAAATGCCTTCTGCTTTTTCTTTTCACGATCACTCTTCTACTGAAGGACGAAGCTCCATATTTATAGTAGATATTGGGTGCGTGGCTGCCAGGTTCCCGCCCATGAACTTTTTGCCAGATCATTTGAATTTCGACCGCATGGCAGCATCCTGACTGGGTTGCCATCCACGTGTCATGTTCCTGGTTTCTTGGATCACGTGCCAGGTGCCAACCTCGGATCACGTGCCCAATCATCAGCCTGAATCGCCTGCAGACATAGATAGAAGGAATGCATATACTTAGTTAGTTCAGGCTATTAACACGAGTGTATATACTTCAGAAACAGCAACTGAGTGAGTGTGTACAACGTGAGAGAGTGTATAGACTTAATGAATAAGCGCATGTGAAGGCAGTGTATAGACTTAATGAATAAGCTCATGAATGGCAGTGTATAGACATAATGAATAAGCTCATGAATGGCAGTGTATAGACATGTGATGAACAATGCAAACGAGCCTTACCAATGTGTAAACTTTACAAAGCTCAGCCACTGTATAGACTTCACGAAGCCTAACCAGTGTACAGACTTGGAACGAGTGTGCTGTGAGCACTGTATAGACTCAAGTTATAACAACCGAATGTATAGAGTTGTGATCGGACAACCCAATGTATAGACTTGAAGCAAGAGGCCAGTGTTCAGACCTTGAGGAAGAGATGCACTGTTCGCAATGTACAGACTTGATAGTGTAAGACTCTTAATAAGACGGTGAACAGTGTATTGACTTGATGCCCAACGGTGATGTATAGACTTCGACAAGCTTGAGCCAGTGTATAGACTTTGCCAGAGTGAGACGATGCATGAGACGCTCGGCTGTACAGACTTGCAAAGTTCTGAATGAGAAGATCGGCTGTAGGACCGATGTACAGACTCTGAATGTGAAGGCAGGCTGTATAGACTTGAATCGCTTGAAGCGATGTACAGACTTGGTGAGGCTCAAGCAGTGTACAGACTTGTGAAGGCTTCAGCGTTGTACAGATAAGGAAGTACCACTGTGGATGTATAGACTTGATGATCCACTGTGGATGTATGGACTTGAGTGAATGAAGCCGATGTACAGACTTTTCGATTCGAAGCCACTGTACAGACTTTGAAGAACAGTTCAATGTATAGACTTGAAGCCCCTGAGCTAATGTTTAGACTTCACGTTGTACAGACTTTGAGGCTTTGAACGTGTAAGCTGAATGCAATGTAGAGACTTAGCGCTGTATAGACTTGACCAGGAAAGAGTAGGAAAAGGTATGAGTGTATGGACTTGGCCAAGCGTAGGAAAAGATGTGGAGTGTATACACTTGGTAAAACAAAGTCCAGTGTATAGACTTGGTAAAATGAAGTCCAGTGTATAGACTTGCAGATGCGAAGATGATGTACAGACTTAGAAGGATTTGAATGGGAGAGTGTATGGACTTGGTTCCTGTAGCAGTGTATAGAGTTGAAGGTCTAAAGGCGATGTATAGACTTGGTGAACACTGCAACAGTAATCAGATGTATAGAGTTGAAGTTTAGACAAACCAGTGTATAGACATGAAGCTTGACAATCCAGTGTATAGAGTTGAAGCTTGGAAGGATGTATAGAGTTGAGCTGTACTGACTTTGGCAATGTGCAGACTTAACTGGTCGGGCAGTGTACAGACTTAGAATATTAAGACCAGTGTATAGACTTCAGTTAGAAGGTGCCCGATGTACATACTTGAAGATGATATGCCAATGTACAGACTTAATCGATCAAGCTGGTGTATAGACTTTGGTACCCAGACACTCAATGTTCTGATGGGTCGACGCATCAGCAAGGGTGGGTCGACCCACTACTGTTCATTCTAACTGAGCAGAGTGTAGATAGATGAACTAATGAAACATCATATGAACTGTACACACTTACATGATGAACCATCATAAATCTAGAGATAGTAGATTGATTTATAGTGTGAGACATCATCAAAACCATAGGGATGCAACAAGAAGGACATAATCTCTGTCTGAAAATCCATACTATGTGCAGAGGCCAGTCCTTCGCCAAGTTCCCTGCATCAAAAGCATTTCTGAGTTCTTATCTCCATATGTCACAATGTTATGTCTAATGCATATAGATAGGGGGAGTTTCATACATTTTTAAGACGGGGAGTCCAGAATAAAATTTGAATCTGAACAATCTTGTTTACCTTCTGAACAATGTCGACACCTTCTGAATAATTTCGACACCCAGAGTCGACTTCCTTGAGAACTTTTTCTGCCAAATCATGAATCTATTTATCTTAGTCGCATCCTTGGTATCAAATTCTTGAAAATTTCTTACAATTCAGTGCCTCTGATATAATGACAATCTGATAAATAGTTCCTCATTCTTAGCTACTAAAATCAGAAATCTTCTATTATAAGAATCTGGTATTGTTTCATGAATGAACTGATGGTTTAAATTTAATAAATTTTAGAGTCCAAAAACTGAATTCACTGAACTGGGTTGTTTATGTCAATTAATAGCTCTCAACCATTTCTCTCATAAGATGTCTGATAATGTCTTTAGATATCTGAAAGTTCTTGGATTAATGATTTCTTGGTTGAGAAACTTGGAATGAGTATTATTTTTAAACAAGTCTTTCTAAACACAAAGGGCAGCTAGTAATGATTGAATGCAAAGGGAGAGCAATGATTGAATGCACTGAGAAACTGGGTACTTCATCAATGAAATGGAGAAAAACTCATGTCATGAAGTGCTTCAATCTATCTCTGTTCAATGGTCAAAACAGTATGGGTAGTTTTATTGAGTAACTAGGGGTACTGGCGTCAGATATGTTGAGGTAGATGGACGCAGTCTATCTCCATGAAATGTGGATCTAGAGGGGGGTGAATAGATCTAATACCTATTTAAAAACCAATGTAAGGTTCAAATGCAGAATATAGGCAAATCTGCTAAATCACTAACCTGATACTAGATTTCAATAGAAGCGAATCAAGCTCTTAAAGTAACCAAGACAACCAGTCGCACACAATTCATAGACAATCACACAAACACAAGACACCCACGATTTTTAGGTGGTTCGGTCAAGGACCTACGTCCACCCCACACTCAACCGAGTATGGCTTACTGCTGCGCAGTACAGCTTGCGTCTGCTAGGCACTACAGCTTGGCCAACAACCGCTGATACACAGCTTTGCTGGGCACTACAGCTTGCGGACCAGAGGAACAGATCCTTTGCAACTGCTGGGGAAATACAGCTTAACCTGTCCAGTGGAGACTTCCACTGCAAATCCGCTGACTCATAGCTTGAAGAAACAGGAATTCAGAAATGAAAGACAGAAGCAAAATGAAAATGAAAACCCAAATGGGAATATAGCTCGAATGAGCAATGCTCAGCTCTGGTTTCTGAACCAAGAGACTAAGATACAATCTCTCAAATAAAAACTCATAATCTCACTCTCTCGATCAAGCTCTCTCAACTCATCTCTCTTGATCTTCTCTTCTCTCTTTTTCTTCTTCTATGTTTCTCTTCTCACAGTGGATCGATGGCGCTCTGCTGCTTTAAGACTGGCTGTATAGACTTTGCTCTCTTCAGTTTTTCGATCAGCCTCCATCTGAACACCAAGGCTTCAATATATACTGGCAGCAGGTGGATAAGGGCGCGTGGTTTCTACGTTTTCCCGCCCAAGGAATTCGCCAGATCTGAGGCAACTTTATCCACGTGTCATCATCTGATCACCTCGTCCTCCTGGGATCACGAGCCATGTCAGCAATCCCTGTACAGAATCCCTGTCAGACAGAGTATCGGATCATCAACTGTAAGTATATACATTGCAGTGTATAGACTTCGGTTTATGGCCGACGTACAGACATCAATGTATGGACTTTATAAGATAAACACAATGTGTATACTTGCTCAGTGTATGGACTTGTTTGAACAAAAAAGCATTGTATATACTTGAGGCATGAAGGCCAATGTACAGACTTGGCCACAAGCTGAGCAATCGGATGTATAGACTTTGAGATCATTCAATCAGCCAATGTGTAAGACATCACGATGTATAGACTTCAGTTTATATAAAGGGCTGTACATACTTGCTGAATTGTAAAACAATGTGCATACTATGAAGAACCTCACCCAATATATGGACTTTAGATTAAGGCCGATGTATAGACTTTGAAGCCCAAAGGCAATGTATAGGCTTCGCCTTAGAAGCATAGGGAAAGACTCCAATGTATATACTTGAGTGAAATGAACGGATGTTCAGACTTTGAAGATCCAATGTGCAGACTTGCCTTAGACTCTAAATGAGACGTACCTGGCTGTACAGACTTTGACTGAGGCATGAAGATAGACACTGTACAGACTTGGATAGCGTGAACAAGCCGATGTACAAACTAAGCCTGTATAGACTTAGTGCATGAAGCCCTGCCAATGTATAGACTTGCTAATGCAATCTAGGGCGATGTACAGACTTTGTCCACGAACTGTGCACATGCATGAACGATGTATAGACTATGCTGAGTGTGTAGACTTATGAAGTGCATAGAACACACATAGGCTATCTAGACTTACAGTGTTGACGTTGCAGACTTGAGAATGTAATGTACACTCTTACAGCATTGACGCTGCATGAGACGAGTGTATAGACTTGTGATCTCAACGATGCGTAGACTTGAATATCATTCAACAGCTAATGTGAAGACTTTCCGATGTATAGACTTTCAAAATGAAAGGCTGTATAGGCTTGAACAAAGAAGCAGCGAATGTATGGACTTCCAATGGAAACGACGGTAAAGCGATCAGTGTATAGACTTCAAGGGAGACGACGGTAAAATTATCGATGTATAGACTTGAAGGAAAACGTAGGTGAAACTTCTAATGTACAGACTTCGAAGATGAACAGTTGGATGTACATACTTGGAAGATCACTGATGACTATACATACTTTGCTTCAATGTATAGACTTTCCACTGACCAATGTGTAGACTTTGCAAGCCTAAGATGCTGAATGAGACGGTGGATGAGACGGTGCAGCTACAGTGGTGTACAGACTTCATGAGACGCTCACTGTATATACTTACCACCGACAAATGTATAGACTTTGCGAAGCACAGTCCATTGTACAGACTTTCAAGCCTGAAGGCCAAAGTGTGGACTTGCACAGTAGCTCAATGTATAGACTTGATATGTGTGCTTTGGCTGTACAGACTTCACTCTAGCAGGTAATGTAGCAATGTATATACTTTGAACTTGAGCGTGCCGTGTATAGACTATGCAATGCACTGTGGATGTATGGACTTTGCAACGACGGGCAATGTATAGACTATGCACAGTCCAATGAATGGACTTTAACTAAGGTGGATAATGTACACACATGTAAAGATGATGCAATGCGTTGACGCTGCAATGTATGCCAATGTATAGATGCGTTGACGCTGTAATGTATGCCGATGTATAGATGCGTTGACGCTGCAATGTATGCCAATGTATAGAGTTTCATGCTGCAAAGCACTGTGAAGACTTGTGAGTGTGTACAGAACACAGTATAGACTATGACTGCATTATGTACACAGACAACCTGATAAAAGTAATTTCATCAAAATAGGAACTGTTGCCAATCAATCAAAATAAACAATCAATCAAGACAAGGTGTTGCCTAAGAAATGAAGCAAATGTCAACATCATCAACGCAGAGGAGTCACAACAATCTCCCCCTTTTTGATGATGGCAACCCCTTATTAAATAGAATAGCAACATTCTGTCAAACAGATGTATTTTTATGTATTTTGATGAAAAACATGATTTGTTATTCAGATTGACATGCAGATGCTATGAATGCATGCTACATAATGCTATCAACTTACTGCCCCAGACTCCCCCTGTAAATGAATTCAGAATTCAAACAACATATTCTCCCCCTAGACAATATTCTCCCCCTTTGCCATCAACAAAGAAGAGGGAAAGGGAATGCAAGGGAAAGATCAAGAAGTTAGCTGACTGGCATTCTGAATAAGTAGTTCATGAATAAGCATTCTAAAGCACAGAGTCTTCAGGTATATGAATTTAGAGACTACTTTCAGATAGAGTGCTGGTTTAAAGACTATAAAATGTTGAGTTCATGCACTACAATCAATAGATAAGTTCGTTGTGCATGATAAAATAATAAACCAGAATTACATTATCATGAGAGAGTCAGTTTCAGAATATCTTACTTTCATAGTCTAAAAAAAATGATTGAGAGATACCAAGTCATGTATTGAAACTAAACAAATTGACATTCATGAAATTTCTTTCGATGGAGCAGCATTTTCAGTACAAGTTCATTAAGGGCATTCAGGTGCCATTGTCTTTTTGCATAAGGGTATACGTTTATCAGACGCCAATACCCCTAGATACTCAACATGATGGACCATTCTGCCATGATCAAACTCAATAAAAGTGATTTACACCTTTTTGTGTGAGGGTACACGTTTATCAGACGCCAGTTACCCCCAGGTACTCAATGAAACCACCCTACTGTTTTGATCATTTTATACAGAGATAGCTGATACACTTCATGACATAAGTGTTGTCTACTTCTTTGATGGATCACTCAGTTTCTCTGTGATTTACCAGTCATTGCTCTGCCAATTTTATTCTACAATGATTTTCAATATTTTTCAATATCTTTCTTAGCTGTCCTTTACTCCTTTATATGTTTCAGAATGACTTGTTTAAGAACAATACACATACTTAGCTTCTCTAACATGATTTCAGATATGATTAGCTTTGTCTGACATGAAATAAGATAATGGTTGAGAGTTTTATCAATTTTCAGCTTACTCCTATACTGATTGCAGTTTTTAAACTCCAAAAAGTGATAAAATTTAAACCATTAGGTCAGTCCTTAAGTAATTCAAATTCTTACAACTTAAGAAGTCCATTTTCTATTGCTTAGAAATCAGAACTGACTAACAGATTGCCATAATGTCAGAATCGACATTCAGAATTAAAGGATGAATGAATTCAAGAAAGTTGAAGACACTCTGAATTTCTAGCAGAAACTCCCCCTGTCTATATGCATGCAATTTTGCAAATGAATGGCAAGAATTGAATGAGAGAGAGCTTAGACACAATCATGACTAAATGATATGCAATGATGATCATGAGTGTGATGCCACATTCAACATCCACAGATTTATTCAAGCTATCAGATGCAAGTCCAAATCAGAAATTTCATTCAAGGCAGCTGAACATATCATTCATCATGCTGAAATTTACATAAGCCAAGTTCTCTTCTAAGAAATTTAAATCTTTCATTCCCAAGAGGCTTAGTAAAAATATCAGCAATTTGGTTTTCAGTTTCTATGAAATTAATTTCAATATCCTTTTTATTTACAGCATCTCTAAGAAAATGATGTTTTATCTCTATGTGCTTAGTCCTAGAATGATGAACAGGATTTTTAGCAAGGCATATAGCACTAGTATTATCACATAAAAGTGGAATACATCCCAAATTTATCTGATAATCAGTCAGTTGGTGCTTAATCCAAAGTACTTGGGCAGCACAATTACATGCTGCAACATACTCAGCTTCAGCTGTAGATAATGCTACAGTGTGTTACTTTTTAGATGCCCAAGACACTAGACAGCCACCAAGGAATTGACAATAGCCACTAGTACTTTTTCTATCTACTCGACACCCAGCATAGTCTGCATCAGTGTATGCTAGAAGCTCTAACTCATACTTAGCAGGATACCAAAGACCTAGCTCTTGGGTGCCTAGTAAATACCTAAAAATCCTTTTCACAGCTTTGAAATGGGTTTCTTTAGGACTAACCTGAAATCTAGAGCATAAACACACTGCAAATTGAATATCAGGCCTAGATGCTGTAAGATAAAGAAGGGATCCGATCATACCTCTATATAGCTTTTGGTCCACTGGTTTACCTTTAGGATCTTCATCTAAATTTGTTGAGGTACCCATTGGAGCAGCTATTTCCTTGAGGTTGTCCATTTTGTACTTCTTTAATAGATTCTTTATGTACTTGGACTGAGAGATAAAGTTACCATCCTTTGATTATGTAACATGCAGTCCAAGAAATAATTTGAGCTCACCCATTGAGCTCATTTCAAACTCATCAGTCATAATTTGAGAGAATTTCTCACACAATTTGGGGTTAGTTGACCCAAACAGAATGTCATCCACATAAATCTGAATAATAAGAATATCTGGATGACTCACCTTGGTAAACAATGTTTGATCAACTATACCTCTTATGAAATTCTTATCGGTGAGGAATTTGCTCAACCTGTCATACCAAGTTCTAGGAGCTTGCTTTAAACCATATAGAGCTTTATTGAGTTTGTAAACATGATTAGGGAAGTCTAAACATTCAAACCCAGGATGCTGTCTCACATAGACATCCTCATTAATTTCCCCATTCAGAAAAGTAGATTTCACATCCATCTGCTGAAGATTTATTCCTAGGGAACATGCATAAGCTAATAAGATTCTGATTGCTTCTAACCTAGCTACAGGGGCAAAAGACTCTTCAAAGTCTATTCCAAATTCCTGATTGTACCCCTGAGCTACAAGTCTGGCTTTATTTTTAATAACATTCCCTGATTCATCAGTTTTATTTCTAAACACCCATTTAGTCCCTATGACTGTTTCATGATCAGGAGGTGGAACCAAATGCCATACCTTATTTCTGTCAAATTGATTGAGCTCCTCATGCATGGCATTTATCCAATGTACATCTTGGAGAGCACAGTCAATGGACTTAGGTTCTGTGTTTGATACAAAAGCATAAGCATTCAGTTCATGTTGAATTCTCAGGTGTCCTCTAGTCCTCGGGGGGTCATGCAGATTTCCAATTACATTATCTACAGGATGATCTTTAAGATATCTAATGTTAACAATTGAATTGTCATGTGTTTGATTTACCTCCCCCTGAACTGTAGGCTCCTCTTCATTAAGCTCTGTATGTCCTTCTTCATCCTCAGATTTGTCTGCAGGATCTCCTTCCTTCAAAATTTCACCATTGTCTTCATTCCTGCATTGACCAACATTAGAATTCACCAAGGATTCATCAAAAACTATGTGTGGAGATTCTTCAACAGTTTTAGAGTTCAGATTGTACACTCTATATGCTCGGGTGTTTTCAGAATAACCAAGAAAGATTCCTGGTTCACCTTTAGGTTCAAATTTATCAAGGTCTCTTTTATCATTTATATGAATAAAGCATTTACATCCAAAAATCTTGAAATGAGCAATAGAAGGTTTCTTACCCTTTAAGATCTCATATGGTGTTTGCTGGGTAGAAGGTCTTACCATGGCTCTGTTAATTACATAACAGGCAGTGTTCACTGCTTCAGCCCAAAATTTCGTTGGTAGACCACCTTCAACAAGAAGTGTACGACCCATCTCCACTAGGGTTCTGTTCCTTCTCTCCACAACTCCATTCTGCTCAGGTGTCCTTGGTGAGGAGTACCTATGGTTGATTCCATTTGACCTGCAGAATTCATCAAACTGTGAGTTTTCAAACTCACCTCCATGATCAGTCAAAATGTTTTCAATTTTTTGATTTATTTTAAAATAGAACTCCTGAAATTCTGAGAAGGCATCACTCTTATTAGATAAGAAATAAACCCAAGTATACCTAGAAAAGTAATCTACCATGACAAACCCATACCTCCTCTCTGATAAGCTGACAGATCTGGTTGGCCCAAAAAGGTCCATGTGTATCAGCTCATAGGGTTTGGAAGACAGATTTTCAGTTCTAGACTTAAATGACTTTCTAGTTATCTTTGATTGAGTGCATGCATCACAGATTTTATTTTCTTTCTTAAAGGAAACTTCAGGAAGTCCTCTAACCATGCCATGCTTATTTAGTTTGTGCAAAACAGTGTAACTAGCATGACCTAACCTACGATGCCATAAAAATGCTAAATCTTCTCTACTGACAGTAAGGCAAAGGTTAGTATGTTGAATGTCATCTAAATCTATCATGTATGTATTATTTATTCTTTTTCCAGAAAATTTGACACTTTCAGAATCAGGTTCAAAAACCTTGCAGCATTGAGAATCAAATAAAACATTGTATCCTTTATCACACAACTGGCTGATGATAAGTAGATTATAAGCTAACCCTTCAACCAGCATAACATCATCAATGCAACAGGTAGAGCACTTACCTATTTTACCTGATCCAATAATCCTACCCTTTGTGTTACTTCCAAAGGTGACAAGGCCTCCTAGTTTCTCAGTCAGCATGCAGAACTTGGCCTTATCTCCTGTCGTATGCCTGGAGCAGCCGCTATCCAAGTACCACAAGTTGTTCTTGGCTGCCAGGCATACCTGCATACACAATTAGGTAAAGAGGTTTGGAACCCAAGACTGATTGGGCTCCATAACAGATGAAATAGAAGCAAAGCAAGAACGTAGGCTTTTCGGAATCCACATTTGTTTAAATGAATTTTGTTCAGTGGATCCTACAGATTTTCTTCTGTTGTTGTTCCTCTTCTTATTGGCAGCAGCATGATTATTGACAGTGTTGTTACTTCTGTGCCAGTGCCTTGGCCAGGGTGTGTTCACAAAGTTTTGGCCATAGTAGTTCCTGGGTTGGCTAAAGAATTGTTGGTTCCTAGGTGTCCAGTTGCCATACCCATTAACCCAATTGCTAGTGTAAGGTCTTTGATATTGTGCAGCCTGATATGCAAGACCTGTATGCCTCCCCGGAGTTCTAGTCCAATCTGACCTGTTGAAGTAGGTTGACTGTGCATTGTGATAGGTCTGAACTCTGGGTTGGTAAAAATGTTTGTGTTGACTCCTAGCAGGATTCTGTCTCCCCTGCACCTTGGACCCTGCTGTCCTATTCATAGGTTTGTTTTGGGTATTCTTCAGAGGTGGTGATGATGGTGGAGACTTAGTGACTTTAACCTGGGGTTTATGAGACTGTGTAGGTTGACCCCTAACCTGAGTCTGAGCCCTAGGATTTTGCTTGGATGTGCTAGCTCTACTAGGCTCACTGACTTTTTATTTACCCTTCTCCTCAACACTGATCTTTTTCAGATTAGCAGCTTTATTCACAGAAATGTTTGAATTCATGCTAATTAGAGGTCCTTTTTCTTTTTGTACAACAAATGAAATAGTTTTCATTCCAAAGGTTTTAGTTGCACTTGAATTAAATCCTAGGCCCTCTTTTCTGAAATTAACTTTTGACCCTAACAAAGCATTTAGATTATCTGTTCCTTGGGTCATTTTCTCAATGGTTTTCAGCTTATCCTCATTATCTTTCTGAATTTCATCAATAGACTTTTTCAGTTCATTATTTACATTGAGGTCAGCTTCATATTTTTCAGAAACAATTTTTACTTCACTCTCACATTTCTGAATTTTCAGCTTCCATTCATCAATTTCTTTTTCAAGCCTCACATTCTCTTCCTTAGTAGCTTTTAACTCATTTTTGATTTTGTCTAATTCAGAACATGCAAGTTTCAATTCTTTATTCTCAGAATCTAAGCATGCAATCTTATCAGTCAGAGTTGTATCATTTTGCATGGAGTTAATTTTTCTTCTAAGATGCCTATTCTCTTTTCTGATATCATCTGCCTTATCAGCTATGTCATGATAAGCATCTATCCAATCATTGATAGTAAAATCATCGAATCTAGTGATTACCTCATCTGATTCTTCTTCTCTATCTTCTGAGCTTGTTGCTGTTGCCATGAGACAAATGGGCTTCTTAGATTCGGCTTCACTGACTGAACTGCTACTGAAGGAGCCTTCATCTTCATCACTCCAGGTGCTAATAATAGCTCTCCTTTTCTTGTTTTTCTTCTTTGACTTGTCCTTGTATTTCTGATTGTCTGGACAGTCAGCTTTCAGATGGCCCGGTTTCCTACATTGGTAACAGACATTAGGTTCAGTTTTCTTAGCAGGTTTAGATTTATACCTTTTATCCTTTCGACCGCCACTGTATTTCTTTTGGCCGAATCGTCCTGCTCCTTTTCTGAGAAATCGCCTGAACTCTCTTGTCATCATGGCCATCTCAGAACGAGTCATATCTTCTTCATTCGGGCTCTCCTCTGATGATGAAGAACTGCTGGAGCTAGATTTGTTGGAATTACTTGAACCAGCCTTCAGTGTTATCAGCTTCTTCTTCCTCTCAGCTTCTTCTATTCTTGGCATATTAATCTCATATGCCATTAGCGAGCCAATCAGCTCATCAGCTCTTGTATTACGTAAATCTCTTGACTCCTCCATCACTGTAGCTTTTGTGTGCCAAGCATGAGTCAAGGACCGCAGAATCTTCCTCACCACATCATATTCTGTCTGAGGTTTCCCTAGACCTCTAAGACCATTGGTAATGACAGTCAACCGAGCATACATTTCGCTGATGGTCTCGTTCTGCTTCATCTTGAAGGCTTCGTATTCGGATACAAGAAGATTGACTTTCTGCCCTCTTACTTAAGATGTACCCTCATGAATGACTTCTAATGCATCCCACATCTCCTTGGCTGATTTGCAGGCTGACACGCGGGAGAATTCGTTAGGGTGCAGAGAGCACTGAATGGCATTTACGGCACTCCAATTCAGCGTGGACCTTCTGATCTCCTCCTTGGTCCAGACATCTTCATTCGGGGACAGCTCATAAGGTCCCTTGCTGACAACTTTCCAGATCTCGTAATCCTTAGCCCTCAAAAACACTTGCATACGATTCTTCCAGTATGCGTAGTTAGATCCATCGAAGAATGGGGGCTTTATTGTTAAGTGACCTTCAGCTATCATCCCTCGAGCATCCATCTCTACCTATCCTCTTCGGGCGATGAGTCCCTGTAGAAGAGTGTGGCTCTGATACCAATTGTTGAGTTAGATGGACGCAGTCTATCTCCACGAAATGTGGATCTAAAGGGGGGTGAATAGATCAAATACCTATTTAAAAATCAATGTAAGGTTCAAATGCGGAATATAGGCAAATCTGCTAAATCACTAACCCTGATACTAAATTTCAACAGAAGCGAATCAAGCTCTTAAAGTAAACAAGACAACAAGTCGCACACAATTCATAGACAATCACACAAACATAAGACACCCACGATTTTTAGGTGGTTTGGTCAAGGACCTACGTCCACCCCACACTCAACCGAGTATGGCTTACTGCTGCGCAGTACAGCTTGCGTCTGCTGGGCACTACAGCTTGGCCAACAACCACTGATACACAGCTTCGCTGGGCACTACAGCTTACCGACCAGAGGAACAGATCCTCTGCAACTGCTGGGGAAATACAGCTTAACCCGTCCAGTGGAGACTTCCACTGCAAATCCGCTGACTCACAGCTTGAAGAAACAAGAATTCGAAAGACAGAAGTAAAATGAAAATAAAAACCCAAATGGGAATGTAGCTCGAATGAGCAATGCTCAGCTCTGGTTTCTGAACCAAGAGACTGAGATACAACCTCTCAAACAAAAACTCTCACAATCTCACTCTCTCGATCAAGCTCTCTCAACTCATCTCTCTTGATCTTCTCTTCTCTCTTTTTCTTCTTCTCTGTTTCTCTTCTCACAGTGGATCGATGGCGCTCTGCTGCTTTCAGACTGGCTGTATAGACTTTGCTCTCTTCAATTTTTCGATCAGCCTCCATCTGAACACCAAGGCTTCAATATATACTGGTAGCAGGTGGATAAGGGCGCGTGGTTTCCACGTTTTCCCACCCAAGGAATTTGCCAGATCCGAGGCAACTTTATCCACGTGTCATCATCTGATCACCTCATCCTCCTGGGATCCCGAGCCATGTTAGCAATTCCTGTAGAGAATCCTTGTCAGACAGAGTATCAGATCATCAACTGTAAGTATATACATTGCAGTGTATAGACTTCGGTTTATGGCCGACGTACAGACATCAATGTATGGACTTTACAAGACAAACACATTGTGTATACTTACTTAGTGTATGGACTTGTTTGAATGAGAAAGCATTGTATATACTTCAGGCATGAAGGCCAATGTACAGACTTGGCCACAAGATGAACAATCGGATGTATAGACTTTGAGATCATTCAATCAGCCAATGTGTAAGACATCACGATGTATAGACTTCAGTTTATATGAAGGGCTGTACATGCTTGCTGAATTGTAAAACAATGTGCAGACTATGAAGAACCTCACCCAATGTATGGACTTTAGATTAAGGCCGATGTATAGACTTTGAAGCCCAAAGGCAATGTATAGGCTTCGCCTTAGAAGCGTAGGGAAAGACTCCAATGTATATACTTGAGTGAAGTGAACGGATGTTCAGACTTTGAAGATCCAATGTGCAGACTTCCCTTAGACTCTAAATGAGACGTACCTGGCTGTACAGACTTTGACTGATGCATGAAGACAGACACTGTACAGACTTGGATAGCGTGAACAAGCCGATGTACAAACTAAGCCTGTATAGACTTAGTGCATGAAGCCCTAACAATGTATAGACTTGCTAATGCAATCTAGGGCGATGTACAGACTTTGTCCACGAACTGTGCACATGCATGAACGATGTATAGACTATGCTGAGTGTGTAGACTTGTGAAGAACACACAGAGGCTGTCTATACTTACAGCGTTGACGTTGCAGACTTGAGAATGCAATGTACACTCTTACAGCGTTGACGCTGCATGAGACGAGTGTATAGACTTGTGATCTCAATGATGCGTAGACTTGAATATCATTCAACAGCCAATGTGAAGACTTCCCGATGTATAGACTTTCAAAATGAAAGGCTGTATAGGCTTGAACAAAGAAGCAACGAATGTATGGACTTCCAATGGAAACGACGGTAAAGCGATCAGTGTATAGACTTCAAGGGACACGACAGTAAAATTACCGATGTATAGACTTGAAGGAAAACGTAGGTGAAACTTCCAATGTACAGACTTCGAAGATAAACAGTTGGATGTACATACTTGGAAGATCACTGATGACTGTACATACTTTGCTTCAATGTATAGACTTTCCACCGACCAATGTGTAGACTTTGCAAGCCTAAGATGCTGAATGAGACGGTGGCTGAGACGGTGCAGCTACAGTGGTGCACAGACTTCATGAGATGCTCACTGTATATACTTACCACCGACAAATGTATAGACTTTGCGAAGCACAGTCCATTGTACAGACTTTCAAGCCCGATGGCCAAAGTGTGGACTTGCACAGTAGCTCAATGTATAGACTTGATATGTGTGCTTCGGCTGTACAGACTTCACTCTAGCAGGTAATTCAGCAATGTATATACTTTGAACTTGAACGTGCCGTGTATAGACTATGCAATGCACTGTGGATGTATGGACTTTGCAACGACGGGCAATGTATAGACTATGCACAGTCCAATGAATGGACTTTAACTAAGGTGGACAATGTACACACATGTAAAGATGATGCAATGCGTTGACGCTGCAATGTATGCCAATGTATAGATGCGTTGACGCTACAGTGTATGCCGATGTATAGATGCGTTGACGCTGCAATGTATGCCAATGTATAGATGCGTTGACACTGCAATGTATGCCAATGTATAGAGTTTCATGCTGCAAAGCACTATGAAGACTTGTGAGTGTGTGCAGAACACAGTATAGACTCTGACTGCATTATGTACACAGACAACCTGATAAAAGCAATTTCATCAAAATAGGAACTGTTGCCAATCAATCAAAACAAACAATCAATCAAGATAAGGTGTTGCCAAAGAAATGAAGCAAATGTCAACATCATCAACACAGAGGAGTCACAACAAGATAAACGTGTACCCTTATGCAAAAAGGTGTAAACTATCTCCACTGTTTTGATATATGAAATAGGATGGTACATTTTGCTAAGTAGCTAGGGGTACTGGCGTCTAATCAACGTGTACTCTTATGATAAAAGGCATAAATGATACTTAACTGTTCAAACAGTCTGGAAATAAAAAGGAATATAATGTACTACTGTAACCCTAAAAGTGAAAATTTAAGGAATGTACATTTGTTTAACCTTAATACATATCCTTGACACTCCTAAAGAATTTCACTGATTTCTGAGCTATATAGTAAGGCCAAGTCCTTCATGTCAAATGTGATTCTGATTTATTGCTATTGAAGATTTTTTGCAAACTCTTTCAAAAGTCCAGTAGATACACTCTAATTTTTATCGCTATTAAACCTGAAATCCATCAAGAATGCAGAACATAGAATCTTATATCTGAAGAATCTACACTCTGTATGCTTAGTTTAATGAACAATCACTCAGAATGACAATCAAAATTCTCTTGATTCTTTCCTACTTCTTGATGCTATCATGTCTTTCTTTATCTCTGCCATTTTCTTCTTTGTTGATGACAAAGGGGGAGAAGTATTGTTTTTGATGGGGGAGATTGTTTTTTGATAGGGTATTGCAAAAAGCTGGGAGAGAGTTTCTTTGAAGTATTTGATTGGGAAATTCTGTGTTAGAATTCATGCATATAGTAGTTTTTGCATATGTGTATCTGTGTCTACTTGCATGCTTTTCACTTCATTGTACCTGACTGTCATTCTTGCATATTCTGACTAAGAGTGTTATGAATGTTACCATCAAAATATAATTGAGTTGCCATCATCAAAAATGGGGAGAATGTTGTGTCTCCTATGGATTTGATATTAAGTGGGAGAATGTTGTGTTTTGTTGACTAGCAATAGTTTAGTTGACTTTATTTTGACTTTAGCAACATTGCTAATTTGATGTCTTTATCTAAGTCAGAATTCATATTCAATCGGTTAAAGGTCTGTGCATATATCAATTTTCATTATTAAGGTCGGTGCACATTCTGGTGATTTGCATATAGGTCTTAGCACATTATTGTTCACCCATATAGAAGGTTTGTGCTCATCGTTGTTCAATCATGAAGGTCGATGCATAGTTTGCATTGGGCATATAGAAGGTTGATGCAGGTCGGTGCACCTTTCGCTAGTTCATGGTACGGTTGGTGCAGGTTTACACACAGTTAAACATCAAGGTCGATGCATGTTTTCCAACCTGCATACAAGGTCGAAGCATACATATCTAGCAATGCATCAGGTCGATGCATGTATGCACTTTGTTGGATTTTCCAGCGTCTCCCTTGTGATTTGTTGCTCCACGTGGGGTATGGGACCCACGTGGTGCATCGGCGCTTGACAGCCCAACCCGCCGCATGGATTATGGGGTCCATGTGCGAAGCCCCTCATGTCCACCCACAGCTCGATAATGTGGGGTTCTGCGCTGCCATAAAGAAATAAGGTTCCACCTTCGCTACCAGCTCAAGCTTCTAGCGCAACGGTAGGGGCTTGATCCTATAAACTGGTATCAGAGCGAGGTCACGGGTTCAAATCCCCCGGGTGTCGCTGGGGGGGAGATTGTTAGATTTTCCAGCGTCTCCCTTGTGATTTGTTACACCACGTGGGGTATGGGACCCACGTGGTGCATCGGCGCTTGACAGCCCAACCCGCCGCATGGATTATGGGGTCCATGTGCGAAGCCCCTCATGTCCACCCACAACACGATAGTGTGGGGTTCTGCGCTACCATAAGGAAATAAGGTTCCACCTTCACTACCAGCTCAAGCTTTTAGCGCAACGGTAGGAGCTTGATTCTATAAACTGGTATACCAAGTGATGGGATGCTATATACGATCTAGAGGGGGTGAATAGATTAGTCACCCAATAAAACTAACAACAACATCTCCAAATGCGGAATTAAATCAAGCTGCTGTCAGACGACAGACTGAAGAACAATACTATGGAATAACGCCAACCCAGCAGATTTATATCGAGACGGTCCTACACATTCATCTACTCTTGATCGAAGAAATGAACTGGATGCACACAGTTTGCACAGCAATCGCACAAAGGTCAAGGGATTTTAAGGTGGTTCGATCTCAAACTCGAGATCTACGTCCACCCCACACTCTAATCCGGAATGTGGCTTCCACTGCTGATACACAGCTTTGCTGATCCACAGCTTTGGGGTCACAACCCTACAGACAGCTGGGCATTACAGCTTATGCCATCCAGAGGAATCCTCCTCTGCAAACCACTGGGGACTTACAGCTTTACTCGACCAGAGGAATCCACCTCTGCAAACCGCTGAGCTTCACATCTTGCTCCGCTGACTCACAGCTTGGAAACGAGTTTCTAAAACAGAACGGAAGAACAAAGCAAGAAAACAAACGAACCCACAAGGTTAATGTAGCTCATCACTGAGCAAATTCAGCTCCAGTTCTGAACCAAGAGACTGAAGAACAGACACTTTCAGTATTCTTTCAAAGACTTCTCTCTTGACTCTTTCCTTCTTCTCTCTTTTCTTTTCTTTTGGATCGTGCAGGCTCTCTCTGCTTCTGCTTTTTCAGGTAAGTTCCCAACTTTGATATGTTTGCTCCTCAGGAAGAAGCTTCTTATTTATAGAGCAGTGAACAGATAGGGCGTATGGTCATCACGATTCCCGCCTGAATATCTACGTCACGTGTCAACATCATAGCCTCGTTGCATTCCACGTGTCACGATCCTGGCGCTTTCTTTCATTCTTGAGTTATGTGCCCTTCTTAGATTCCTCGAACATAAGTCCTGTCAGGTCAGACTTATTATCAGTTTGAATCAATCTGAAGGAAAAGAGAAGGATGCATCGAGTTAGTTCAAGATTTGAACTAAGCATGTACAGACTTGATGGCATGTAATGTAGTATGCATATAGGAAAGTATGCACATTAAAAGAGGAATGCTCAGGCATGCCACCGAGATGTGTACAGACTTGTGTGTGCATGGGACAAGACGATGCACCAACTTTCTGTGCCTAGAGTTTAAGCATGAATGCATAATGCACAGACCTAATGAAACTATGCACGAACTTAACTCCTCGTATTAACAAAGGTTGTACAGACTTGTGAAATGATGCACGGACTTAAATGCTCGTATCAACAAAGGTTGTACAGACTTGTGAAATGATGCACGAACTTAAATGCTCGTATCAACAAAGGTTGTACAGACTTGTGTCCCTGCAGCACCAAGAGTTGCACGGACTTTGTGTATTTGTGTATGCGTGAGGCAAAGCGATGCACTGACTATGTGTATGCATGAGCCAAATTGATGCACTGACTATGTGTATGAGTGAAGAACACGGGCTATAGAGACTTAGCTGTGAACTGAGCTAATGGATGAATAGTGCTTGCACTGACTTGGTCGAGTGAAGCAATGTGGGTTTTACAAACTTGATAGCATGTAGCGATGTATAGTCCCGACAGATGCAATGTACACGCATCGACTTTCAATGCGTAAACAAAGTATGCACAGACTATGTATATTGAAAGATGAAACATGCATTGAACCATGTATGTAGAGATTGCATGCAGAACATCTATTTATTATAATATTACATGACTCATAGTGTTTGCTATCATCAAAACTGCACAACATCATCAAGGCACAAGGGGCACAACACACTTAACTGACTAAGGTCGGTGCATGTGTTCATTTCTTATGAACATAGGTCGGTGCACATATGCTAGCGGTAGCATATAAAGGTCGGTGCACATGCAATACTCTGCATATGGAGGTCGGTGCACATCATGTCAATGCAGAACTAACGTCGGTGCACATTGCCTGATATGCATCTAAGGTCTGTGCACATCTACCATGGGCACATAATAGGTCTGTGCATATGCATTGTTTGCTATCTGAAGTATGTGCACTTATGCTTGCAATAACATGTCACGTCTGAGCATAATTCTTCAAGTCTGAGCACATATGCACAATTGCAGCACATGGTCTGTGCATGTTTGCATTTTGCACTATGAAGTCTGTGCATCTTTTATACTTAACTGAAACTCATTCAGTGACTTTCATATCATAATTCAATGCACATTAGCATTCGCTCATGGTCACAATGTGTTTGACAAAATGCCTCTTATTCTTTTGACAGAAACTCACTTTAATTGCAGATTGAAATCATGTGGCTCAAGACCCAACTTAAAAAGGGGCACATGATCCAAGGAGGAGCCGCGCCTAGAGATTATGCCATGTGGACAGCTTAATGTTAGATTCTGACATGTGGACATCCAGCAATGCACTTTTTGTTTTTCGCTGGGTGGGAAACATGCTTTCCACGTGCTCAACTCTTGCGTGGCTATAAAAAGGGAACCAGATCACCTGAATGAAAAGCATAAGGGAAAAAAAGAGGAAACGAGAGCACGCAGAGGAGAAGAAGAAATAAGAGTTAAGGAGCAGATGAGAGTGAAAGATTCTGAGATAAGTCCATGAGAGCCAGTTGTAGCCAAATTGAAGAAAAATAGAGTGTCGTAGTTTGAAGAGGTTGAGGGGATTATTTCTCAACTACTAGATCAAATCTAGAGTCAAACAGCTCATTTCGAGCTACAATTTTCATCTACCTTGTTCATCGTTTCATTGTCTCCTTTCTATTTTTCTTTTGAAATTCCTTTGTAAGCTGTGTATCAGCGGAGCAAGCTGTAGTGCTCAGGAGGCGAGGGTGTTCCTCGGACAGCAAGCTGTGAGGCTTGGCAGGTTGTAGGGATTTCTTTCCCCAAAGCTGTGGATCAGCGGTTATCAAGCTGTGTGGCAGCAGGAAGCCTTACTCAGTTTAGTAAGGGGTGGACGTAGATCTCTAGCTTGAGATCAAACCACCTTAAAATTGAATTGTCTGATGAGATTGATTTCTTGTCCTCTCTCCGAGTAGATGAATGCATAGGTTCGCTTATAGCTTGGCATGAGTTTTCTCATCTGAATATTCATATGCTATATGCATCTATTATCTTCTTCGTGCATTTCTAATTAGATCAATTCTTTAGTGGTATATCAAAAAGCTCAGTCAAAAAGATAGGTCATGCCTATCTGGAACACTGACCCTTGCGTGAGGAAATCTCAGATTAAACCTCCGCCAAGTACCATACTGAAGCAATTGGTCATCTCATTCTAGTATGTTGTTAACACTTAAATTTCACTATATTTGTTGTTCATTTCTTGTGGCAATTTTAGCAGTTCATTTAATTCCGCATTAGATTTTAAACTACTGTAGATTGTGGCAATTTGGGGTTGATCTATTCACCCCCCCCTCTAGATCTGGGTTCATCCGTTACAACAGTAATTTTTGCCCTCAGTAGTCCTATGGAGGGAGCTAACTGAGACCACCGGGGCAGCTCTATTTTTAACCCCATTTTCTTTTTTTTCTTTTGTTTATTTTTTTTAAATCTAGATAGTATCGTTTGTAGCATACTGTTGTCAAGGGACGTGGCCTGAGGCTGGTGTTGTTTGGAAAGTCAGTATTTTTTTGGCCCTGGTTAGGAGTTTTGTAGGGTACTGAGCCATGGCCCCCAAGGGTCATTATAGCTTGGTAGAGTGTGACTGGAGTTATAACTGATGGCTCAGAGGATTCGTAGTCATTGAAATGGTGACTGGGATCATGGTGATGAACCATGATGAACTAGCGACGGGAGCTTCTGGATTGAAGGTATTCAAGGTGTATGATCGTGGAATGAAGGATGTCTTGGAGTTGGCTAGGACTGAGGTACACTAGGATAAATAACTGAGATAAAGTGTGGATACTGGGGTATGCGGGCCCGCTACAATGGAGCGGAGGCCGAAGATAGGATGAGCCAATTATGGTGATATAGAACCGACTGGGAAGATGAGGGTTAATGGATTGGAGGTGTGCGTTGATCAGGGACTGGCGTGTTTTGACTGGAGAGGCATATGAGGGGTTGAGAGGAGGGCGGATGGTCACCCGGACTGGTGGAGAGAGAGAGATTTTTGTCTTTCTCGTTACCGGCTCTACCACCCTTTTGGGTTTTCGATAGAGCCGGCCCCCTTTAGCTTTTACCAGTGTGCACTTGTGGGTTTTCACACTGATGGGTTACCAGATTTTGCTTGAGGCGCCCTTTCGGGTTTTCACCTCAGCCGGGTTGTTGGCCTTTTTGGCCCCAGTCACCTCCTCGAAAAAGAGGATGACCGAGTCCGCTGGGGTATCTCTATTTTTAACCCCATTTTTTTTTACTTACCCAGGAACCTAACGGCTGAACTATTGCTGGTGCTGGGCGCCCTCGTTCTACGATCGCGGGGATGAAGCTGGGAGGCCAACCACTACAAGTGCGTAGGGGTGGCACTAGGAGGGCATGGCTAGCCCTACTGCTTCACTGGGAGGAAAGACCGGAATAAGTGGTTGGACCCGCTCGTGAAGGGGGGTTGGTGTAACTGGTGACGGCTGAGTCGCGTGCCTTAGTTTGGGTGGCGCACGAACACATGCTCTGGAGCGTTGTACAACTTCATGTGTTTACCGTTAAGAGGGGGGAATGACTTATTACCCTTGTGGTCTACAACCGCGTAAGCCCCACCCTCGTAGACATCACGAATGATGTATGGACCTCGCCAATTAGGTTACAATTTTTTGCTGGAGCGCCCTGCTATGACTTCTTTTTCTTTGATCATGACGAGGTTGCCTTGCTTGAAGGCTCTCTACTTGACGAGCTTATCGTAGGCGCACGCCATGCGGGCCTGGTATACTTGCAGGTGTTTGTAGGCTTCGAGCCATTTTCCTTCTAGATCGGCGAGCTCCCCTAGCCTCCTTTGGTATTCATCTATGTCTGGGCCGACAAAGCCAGTATGAACTGCTACGCAGTAAGAGGCTAACTAGATTTTGATGGGGATGACGGCTTCTGCTCCGTGAACGAGAGAGAATGTCGAGCATCACGTAGGTGTCATGTAGATTGTTCGGTAGGCCCATAATGCCTCGAACACCCATTCACCCCAATCTCACTTTCGGTGGCTAACCGTTTTAGCCAAGGGCTTGCAGAGGGTCTTGTTGAAGGCCTCCGCCAAGCCGTTAGCTTGTGGGTTGTAGACCGAAGAAGTTCTCCAGTCGATGTGGAACTTGGCTGCTAATTGATATACAACCCTATTCTTGAATGGTGTGCCATTGTCAGACACTATGCAGCTAGGAGTACCAAATCGATAGATAATGTGGTGCCGAACAAATAGGGCTACTGTTTCGCTGGTAACCTCCTGCAGGGGAAGGGCCTCGGCCCATCGGGAGAAGTAGTCGGTAGCGGCCAGAATGTACTTATGGCCCTTGGAAGATGGCAGGAAGGGCCTTGCGATGTCTATACCCCACTCCACAAATGGCCACGTGGGGGCCGTGGGACGCAGCGGATTTGGTGGTCTTTTGGGTACTGGGCCAAAGGCTTGGAATTGATGGCACGTACGGGCATACTGAGTACAATCCGCGTACATGGTTGGCCAATAGAAGCCTTTGAGCTTAATGTTGTTCTTCATCTTGTCTCCGGCCTGGAGAGCACGACATAGTCCTGAATGGACCTTGTGCATAACGGCTAGAGCTTTGGCTAGGGAGACGCATCTTAGGAGAACCAACTTGTCCTTTTCATGGACAAGTCTGTACAGAGAGTCATCGATCAACTCATATGACGTTGCCCGGTGAAGTAATTGGACTCTTCGAGCTCAGTCAAGAAGGAGATAGCCCCGCTTGAATTTGATGATAGGCTCGCGCCAATTTTCTTCTTCCGGAGGAGTGTTCTGGTCGAGGCTGTGGATCTTGTAGGTAGTGAGGCCAGATTCACCTTCGAGTGTAGTCGGCATCAGTCTTCTATGCTTGATAGTGATGTCGACTTCACCTTCGGGCAGAAGCTTGATGGCCACAACAAATTTGGGCAGGGCATCTGCCTGGGAGTTGCTGCTCCTGGGAACATGATCTATTTCAAAGAAATATAACTTCTGGGTAAGTCTGGTGACGGCGGTGTGGTACGGGACCAACTCTGGCTTCCGCACATCGTAGATGCCAAGTTCTTGCCAGATTATTAGCTGGGAGTCCCAATAGGCTTTCAGGCACTTGATGCCCATGTCGTGAGCCATCTGAAGCCCGATGATTAGAGCTTCATACTCAGCTTCATTATTGGTCAGGGATTTCATGAGGGCACATGAGTTGTACAAAACTCTGCCCTGAGGAGTCAGGAAGACAATGCCAGCACCTGCCATGACGGCTAGATTTTGATTATTCCGGGTTATCCCTCGGGAAGCGCCATCGAAATAGAGCTCCGAGCAAGGTACATTGGCTATGAGAGCGCCTTGCTGCCAATAATGCAAGACATCTCCGCTCTGTTCAACGGGTGGTTGTGACTGGAGAGCAAGGGACTACTCGTCATGGAGCTCCGTGTTGAGAGGTGAGTCGTTCGGTACTGGATGGGCTGCCAAGAATTTAGCCATGCCTTGTCTCTTGATTGCTTTTCTTGGGACATACGTAATATCGTACTCCATCAGTAGGAGAGCCCATTTTCCAGTCGGCCTGAGAGGATGGGCTGTTGGAGGATATATTTGAGTAGGTCATGCTTGGATATAAGCTCAACCTGATGGGATAGGAGGTAGTGTCGCAGCTTCTTGACGGCGAATACTAATGCCAAGCAAACTTTCTCCATGGAGGAGTAGCGGTACTCGGCACTGATCTATTTCTGGCTGAGGTAGTAGAGTGGTTGCTCTTTTCCTTCCTCATTGACTTGCGCCAACAGAGCTCCTAGCGAAGCATCCATGGCAGCGATGCAGAGTATAAGGGGTTTACCCTTAACTAGTGCCCCCATGACTTAGGGAGTAAGGAGGTACTCTTTGATTTGCTCAAAAGCGGCGTGGCATTCCGAGTCCCATATGAACTGGGCATTTTTCTTCATCAGTTTGCTGAAAGGTGCAGATCGGCCAGGGAGGTTGGAAATAAACCTCTGAATGTAGGTCAGTCTTCCTTGGAAGGACCTTAGCTCGGTGACGTTACTGGGTGGTGGAAGCTCCCAGATCACTTTGATCTTCCTGGGGTCCACCTTGATTCCTCGGTATTTGACGACGAAGCCGAGGAACTTGCCGTTGGATACGCCGAAGGCGCACTTCATAGGGTTCATCTTGAGCCCGTATTGCCAGAGACGATTGAAGACTTGGCGTAGATCATGTAGATGGTCCCCTTGCCTTTTAGTCTTGATGACGAGGTCATCGACATAACATTCGACGATGTTGTGCAACATCTTATATTTTCGACATGGCCCTCTGGTTAGTAGCGCCAGCATTCTTCAAACCGAAGGGCATGCGCTTGTAGTTGAAAATCACTTTGGGGGATATAAAAGTTGTGTGGTTTTTATCTTCAAGGGACATTCAGATCTTGTTATAACTGGACGACCCGTGCATGAAAAATAAGGCTTCATGACCGGCGGTCATATCGACCATTTTTTTTGTGATCGGGACTGGGAAGTCATCCTTTGGACAGGCTTTGTTGAGGTCCCGAAAGTTGACGCAGATGTAGACTTGACCACTTTTCTTCTTCATTGGGACTATGTTGGCAAGTCAGATCGGGTAGATACACGGCTCAATGAAGTCGATCTCCGCCATTATTTTGACTTCAGCTGAAACTTGGAGTTCCAGCTCATGGCGCATGCACCGCTGTGGCTTTTTGACTGAGGTAGCTAAGGGAGAAATAGCTAGCTCATGCTCGCTACGGAGGGATCTAACCCTGGCATCTCCTTGTATGTCCAGGTGAAGCAGTCTTTGTATTTGAGCAGGAGTTGCTGGTAGTCTCGCCTTTCTACCTCGGTAAGGAGAGTGATGATGAATGTTGGCTGGTGGGCTTCATCTTCGCCCAAGTTGATTTCCACGAGTTCATCGATGGTCGCCTGGCCACCATCCTCCAGCTCAGGAGGAGCAAGTTGGAAGTCGATGAAATCCTCATCATCGGTGTCGGCTTTGTGTATTTCTTGATTTTCGAAGCCACTGGTTGACGCCGATGGGACTGGAAAGTTGTTGTTGCTGAAATCCATCAAGGATTGATCTGGACCGCTAGCATCTTGCCAGCAGTTGTCAATTAGTGCTGCTAAAGCTTCTCTAGGGTTGCTTGCTAAGGCTGATAGCGCTTCAGGGTCATGGTTGTGGGAACCTTCCTCATTGGGAAAGTTTGCTGAGCTGGGTCCTTCGACTGGTTGGGAGACACTAAGAGCTTTTTTAGCCCCAATGTCCTCATAGGCGAGCGGTGAAGATCAACTAATTGCTTGAGCTGGGGTACTAGCCCTGGCGGAGAGCGAGATTAGGATTTCCTCTCCATCGTCCCCGGAGTTGTCGAATCTTGCCTCGACTTTAGCCTGGTCGTCGACTGGCCGAGTCAAATCTATGACGTTGACTGCGTAGTAGACACGGAAGTCTGGGTCTTGGTCATAGCCAAGTCCCCTGGTATCCTTATGAAAGGATGGGGGTTGCCCCCAGACCTAGGAAGAAGTCCACAGCTGTCAAAAATATCTCCGATGTGCGAAAGATTGCCATTGGGGGATGTGATGCTTCAGACACATCTCCCGAATATGCTACGGTAGGTCATCCAGCACTTGGACTGCTTCAGGGGTATCATCGGCTCATTTGGACCAGCCGCAGTCATCGCTGGTGGGCCTTGAGGAACCATGTCTCCCTTATAGAAGACAATGGGCTTATCCCTGTTAGCCTTTTTCCTGTTTCTGCGTTTTCGCTTGAAGGTAACGATTAACGTCGTTAGCGACTCAACCCTATGCTCCTCCGATACACATGGGAACTGGATGCAGTCTGGTGGCAAGTATATGCTCTTGTCGATAGCTCGGCTAATAAGATTAGCCTCGAAATCGATTTTGCGTCTCTCGGGGCGGTCTGGGGTTGACTTGGAGGCAAGGCGTAGCCGATGAAGCTTAGCCTTCTCTTCGTCAACGGAGAAGTGGTCATCATCATCTTCCTCTGAGAGCCAGCCGTTACTTTTGCTCTTGATTACCGGGTAAGGATTGATGCCCTCGAAGTAGAGCGCAGCATCGAAGAGATTGCATTCTGCTGGAGTGAATGGTGACAGGTTCGCGAAGACCGTGTGTTGCTCCCCGCCCCTAGCATACTTAATGCATTGGTGGAGAGTTGACGGGACGACCCATTTTTCATGCAGCCAGGGTCTACCCAGTAGCACCTTGTAGGAAGTGTTGGCATCGATGATGTAGAATGTCACCTTGGAGGTGAAATCATCAAGCACCAGATTGACATCCACCTGGCCGAGGACATCCTCAGTGTCTTGGTTGAAGCTGGATATCTTGACCGCTTGAACCTTCTAGAGGTATGGGGTCAGATATAAAGTCTTGAATGTTTTGAGTGGCTTGATGTTGACAGCAGCACCGGCGTCCACCAGGATTTGGTTTACCTCATGCCCATTGACCTTCCCCTTCATGTAGAGAGGATGGTTGTGGCACGGATGGGAGAGCAGCATGTCCTTTTCCGTGAAGGAGACAGTGGCTGTGAAGGCTGCATAGGCAGCCATCTTCATCTCCGCGACATGTGCTTCATAGACTTCTGGCTCTTGGAGTATTTTGACAAAAGTTTCTCTTAGCTCTTTACTCCAAGCAATGGCTTTCCAAATTGTGATGCTGGCAGGGAAGCGCTTCATCTGGTGGAGGGCTTTCCGGTCGGCTCAAGCTCGAGCATCCTCCAAGGATGGTAGTATGTCGGGCTAAGCTTTCTGTGGGCTGCCGCACTATTCTCCATCGGGGAGTTACACTGCCTTGCCTTTACCGCTGGGATCGGGCTGACTCTAATCACCCGTGGACTTCTGGAACAAGGGTGCCAATGATGGCTCTTCTGGGAGTGGCTAGCGAGCTGGCTCATCCTCGCTGGACAATCCGGCTTGTTCCGCGGAAGAGGAGGAAGCTGGGGTAGGAACTGGGATGCTAGCAGCTATCCCCTCCATGCCGGAGTGGTCGAAGATGCTGGCCCCTTTCTAAATTTTTACCTCCGGAATGGGGGCAGGTTCCCTACCTCGAAAAAGGATGATTCGCTCTAGGTCGAAGGTGGATGGGTGAAGAGGTAGCTCGGGAATCCT